>CM053770.1:510032261-510090964 GCA_028658325.1 Potorous gilbertii
GGAGCTCCTGCCTGCTCTGGGAGTCTCTGGCTGAGCTGCCTCTGCCTTTGGCCGAGCTGCCTCAGCCTCTGCCGCAGCAGCCGCTTCCCAGGTCCCAGAGATCCCCCGCTCCCCTCTCAGCCTGTCTCTCTCACTGACCTGTGTGTCTGTGGGTGGAGGGACCTTCGTGGCCGCCGGAGATTCAGGTCCCTGACGCCTGCTGGGTCTTTCAATGCCGCGTGGCCGGGGCTGGGGAGGGGAGGGCTCGGCAGGACAGGACTGCTCCCGTGTCCGGAGTACCTTTGCGGTCGGTTTTTCAGGGCTCTCTGCAACGGAAATCTCCTTCACTGTGTTGCTGCGCGGCTTCCACTGTTCCAGAATTTGTCAGGAGTTCTTTTTACAGGAAATCTATGGGCTGTGGATTCGGAGCTAGCAAATGTGAGTCTTTCTACTCTGCCATCTTGGCCCCGCCCCCGATTCTTTTCTACTTTAGTTCTTTTGACGGAGCAACCGAAAGATGGAGTTTTTACTGCCTCAGACCAGAGCAGCGAGATAAGTAGATGAGGAAGTCCCTCTCCCTTCCAATCAAACACTACAACCTGCCCCCAAGATCATTGGTTGAGCATTTGTGAACGCAGTACAACTGTGTTTCTCATGTTGTCCACTAGATGAAAAGAAGCCTTTATATCAACTTGCACCTTGTATTGTAAGCTATGACTTTTCTTTTTATTATATCTGTGGTGGTCCATATGGAGAGTCCTACATATGGAGAGATGAAAAACACACTGACTAATGCTTTACCCTTCTCTTTCCCCTAGAGTCTTCTGTAGCTACATGGCTTGGTAGATAGAATGCTGGACCTGGATATAGGAAGATCTAAAGCTTATCTCAGATATTTATCATCTTAGTGACCCTGGGCAGGTTATTTAAGCTCTGTCTGCCTCTGATTCTTCAAATGTAAAATTAGGTTATAGTAGAATCTACTTCCCAAGGTTATAGTGAGAATAAAAATGAGAAAATATAAAGCACTTTAAATACTTTAACAATATTTATAAAGTAGTTTTATAATCCTTCAATTATTTCAAGTCACCCAGCATGTATTCAGTGCCTGCTATGTGTCAGGCACTATGCTAAATGCTGAAGATACAAACAAAGGTGAAAAACAGCATCTGCCCTCAAGGAACTCATAATCTAATGAGGGAAATAACATGCAAGCAATTCTATACAATCATGATACAAACAGAATAAACTGGAGATGATTTCATGCTAAAGGTTCAAAGATTAAGGAAGACTGGGAAAGCCTTGCAAAAAGTGAAACTCGCTTTGATTTGAAAGCAAGAAAGTTGGGGTAGGACAGAGAAGGGAGAGAGTTGCAAGATACGGAGGGTCAGCCAGTGAAAATGCAAGGAGATAGAGATGGTGTATTTTGTTTAATGAACTGAAAGGAAGCCAGTGTCACTGCATCATAGCATATGTGGTAGGAAGTAAAGTATAAGCTTAGAAAGGTAGGATGAAGCTAGTTCATGAAGGACTTTCAGAATTATACAGAAAATTTCTGATTTGATCCTGGAGGATTGATAAGATGAAGATAACAACTAGCCGATGAGCCCAGAGAATTGTAAGTTAGTGGTAACTTTAAAGTTAGGAAGTGATGAAATAGGAAAGGAAGAGGATATATGTATGTATGTGTATATATATATATATATATATATATATATATATATATATATATATATATATATATATATGTGTGTGTGTGTGTGTGTGTGTGTATTATATATATATATATACACATATAATATATATATTATATATATGTGTGTATACATGATCAAATCACTGTCAACATTGTTAATTATATAAACTAAGATAAAGAATATTGAACCAATATCATATAAAAAAAACCCTGGGGATTTTCAAGAGATCATGAAGCCAAAGCAGACTGTTCCCAAATAATTCAAGAAGAAAATCAAAATCTTGAGGAAAGAAGGTACAAAGGAACACATGGCAGAATTTATGACCTTGAGGACAGACATAATGAACAGTGTAGAAAAATTGGAATCCAAGGTAGTGAGTCTCTAGGAAAGTGCAAAAAGAGAACAACTTACTCTAAGAAAAATGTACTAAAATAGAGAACAATCTGGGAAAAGATAAGCAAAAATCAGTAATATTAAAAGAAAATGTCATTTATATGTGAACAAAAGACATTGGTCTTGAAGACAGCATGTACAGCAGCAGCTTAAAAGTCATAGGCCTCCTAGAAGAACATAAGAAAAAAAATGAACATAATGGTGATGAGGAATGCAGGACTGTTCCTTCTTTTTGCCAATGTAATTTGAGTGCCTACTTCTTGAGAGAGGAAATTATGAGATTCAAATATATCGGTCAATGAGAAGCCTGTCGTCTCTTAAAGCCACTTTAGGAGATAATGATATTCAAGTAGTGTGGTCGCTGAAATACAGAAACTAACTGGGGCCCCTATTTTCTGAACCAAAAGGCTGAATAATGAAATAATAATGTATAATACTCTGACTCCCAGTCTATGTGTCCCTGGTTACCTTATCTCCCTGACCACAGCAGAATTTCGTCTATAAGAATCCTTAAGTGGCCTCTCCCTGAGAGTGCTGCTTTTCTTAAGGGGCTGCCACCACCCCTGTAAGCTTTGGTTTCCCTTAAACTGTGTCTCCCTTATGGGGCAGAGGAGACTGCTTGGTATGTTATTTTATCCAAAATAAATTTCTTGGAGGAGGATCCAAGATGGCGGAGTAGAAAGATACACATATGCTAGCTCCTAACCCACAGCCCATAAAATACCTGTAAAGAAGAATTCCCAACAAATTCTGGAGCAGCAGAAGCCACAGAACAATGTAGTGGAGGAGATATCTGTTCCAGAGAGACCTGAAAAACTGACACAAAAGGTCCATCACACACCAGACCCAGAGCAGAGCCCAGACCCAGAGAACAGCACCCAGAGGAGTAGATTCGAGAAGGCTTCAGGAACTGAATCTCCGACAGAAGCACAGGTCCCTCCACCCATAGCCACCAAAGTCAGTGACAGGGTCTTTTCTTCTTGCCAAGAGGGAAGCGGGATGTATCCATAACTCAGGCCCCCTTGGGAGGCAGCAGCAGACAGGGGCTCCAAAAGCAGGCAGGAGCTCAGATCCATTTTGAAGGAGTCCACATAAACCCCCTGAGGGAACTGAGCCTCATGTGGTGGCCTTGCCCCTACCTGAGCACCTGAATTTAATCTCACACTGAATAGCAGCCATGCCACCACTGAAAGCCCTGAGGCTGGGAAGCAGTATTTGAATCTCAGACCCCAAGCACTAGCTGGAAGGATCTGGGCTGGGATGGAGAGGACTCTCAGAAGTCAAGTAACTGGCTGGGAAAATGCCCAGAAAAGGGAAAAAAATAAGACCATAGAAGGTTACTTTTTTAGTGAACAGATATCTCCTCCCATCCTTTAAGATGAGGAAGAACAATGCTTACCATCAGGGAAAGACATAGAAGTCAAGGCTTCTGTATCCCAGACATCCAAAATAAGTATGCAATGGGCTCAGACCATGGAAAGGATTTTGAAAATCAAGTTAGAGAGGTAGAGGAAAAATTGGGAAGAGAAATGAGAGAGATGCAAGAAAAGCATGAAATGCAGGTCAACACCTTGCTAAAGCAGACCCCAAAAAATGCTGAAGAAAATAACACCTTGAAATATAGGCTAACTCAATTGGCAAAAGAGGTTCAAAAAAGCAACTGAGGATAAGAATGCTTTATAAAGCAGAAATAGTCAAATGGAAAAAGAAATTCGAAAGCTTGCTGAAAAAAATAGTTATGTAAAAATGAAAATGGAGAAAATGGAAGCTCCTAAGGACTTTTTGAGAAACCAAGAAATTGCAAAACAAACCAAAAGAATGAAAAAAAATGGATGGTAATGTGAAATATCTCATTGGAAAAACAACTGACCTGGAAAAGAGATCATAATTTAAAAATTATGAGACCACCTGAAAGCCATGATCAAAGAAAAGAGCCTAGACACCATCTTTCATGAAATTATCAAGGAAAATTGCACTGATATTCCAGAACCTGAGAGCAAAATAAATACCGAAAGAATCCATCCATCACCTCCTGAAAGAGATTCAAAAAGAAACTCCTAGCAATATTGTAGCCAAATTTCAGAGTTTCCAGGTGAAAGAGAAAATATTGCAAGTAGTTAGAAAGAAACAACTCAAGGATTGTGGAAGTATAATCAGGATAACACAAGATATAGCAGCTTTTATATTAAGGGATTATTATATTCCAGAAGTCAAAGGAACTAGGGTTAAAACCAAGAATAACCTATCCAGTAAAACTGGGTATAATACTTCAGGGGGAAAATTGATATTCAATGAAATAGAGGACTTTCAAGCATTCTTGATGAAAAGACCAGGGATGAATAGAAAATTTGACTTTCAAACACAAGAATCAGGCAAAGTATGAAAAGGTAAACAGGAAAGAGAAATCATAAGGGACTTCCTAATGTTGAACTGCTTAAATTCCTATAAGGAAAGACAATATTTGTAACTCTTGAAAGTTTTTTCAGTATTTGGAAAGTTAGAGGGATTATACAAACGCACACACACCCACACACACATACATATACACATATAGACAGAGAGCATGGTGACGAATGAAAAGGGATGATATCTAAAAAAAAAACAAAATTAAGAGGTGAGAGAGGAATATATTGGGAAGAGAAAGGAAGAAATAGAATGGGGCAAACTGTCTCTCATAAAAGAGGCAAGAGAAAACTTCTTCAATATAGGGGAAAAGCGGGGAGCCGGGAGGAAAAAAGTGAAGTTTACCCTATCACATTTGACTTAAGGAAGAAATAACATGCATAATCAATTTGGCATGAAAATCTATCTTACACTACAGGAAAGCAGGGGGTAAAGGGATAAGTGAGGTGGGGGGGATGATGGAAAGCAGGGCAAAAGGGAAGAAGGAGCAAATAGAAGTAAACAAGTTTGGGGAGGGACAAGGTCAAAAGAGAGAATAGAATAAATGGGGCACAGGATAGGATGGAGGCAAATATAGTTAGTCTTACACAACATGACTATTATGGAAGTCTTTTGCAAAAAAAAAAACTACATATGTATATGTATATGTATATATATATATATATCCTATATTGAAATGCTTGCCTTCTCAGTGGGTATGGGTGGGTAAGGAGGAAGTGAGAGATGTTGGAACTCACAAGTTTAGGAAAGAATTTTGAGAATTGTTTTTGCATACAACTGGGAAATAAAAAATACAAGTAATGGGATATAGAAATTTATCTTGCCCTATAAGACAAGAGAGAAGATGGTGATAAGGGAAGACAGGAGTATGATAGAAAGGAGGGCAGATTGGGGAAAAGGATAATCAGAATGCGGCATTTTGGGGTGGGTGGTGTGGAGAGGTGGGGAGAAAATTTGGAACTCAAAATTTTGTGGAAATCAATGCTGAAAACAAAAAATAAATAGATTCAGAAATAATAATTAAAAAGAAATTAAGGGAAAAATCAATTAAATAGCTGGAATAATATCCAATGCTCATGGTTTTATCATGCCAATACAACACAAATTACAATACTACATAACTCGCTTTTAATTTTGATGCTATAACAAAATATCAAATGGATACTTTGAAAAATTTCATGATAAAATAACAAAATTCATTTGGTGGAACAGAAGATGTTCACAAAAAAGGAAAATAACTATTAATCTAAAAAAAGGAAGTGCAATATTTTATACTACATTATATATTAGGAGTCATTAAAACCATCTGGGTTTTTGTGTGAAAAAATAGGAAATTTGATCAATGGAAATGACAAGCCCCAGGTAAGTGATAAATAATGGAGCTCCATGACCCAGTGTTAGATAAGCTCAATTTTGGAAATTAATTAGTGAAGGATGAAGATGAGGAATCATACTATTTCATTTTTCAAAGTGAAAAGAAACGTACAAAGAAGTTTGTAAGAAATTTGGTTTTGAGCAATGTCTTATAGCTTATTTAATAATAAATTCAAAATAGATGACGAATATTAACAATCATATAAGTATTAGAAAAGAAGCAAATCATATTTCTGGGAGTAAAGAATAAGGAGTAAGGTCTTAATATATGTCCTCAAAAGACATTAAAAAAACACTTATCAAAATAATTGCAACTTATTAACCATCACATCAAAAAATTCTTCTATTCCTTAATAAGAGAAATATAAACTAAACAACCCTGAGGTTTCACCTTTCATCCAGAAATGTAGCACAGAACATAAAAGAGAGTGATCAGTTCCTATTAGAGGGATTATGGGAACACTGGCATGATATATTTTTGGTGGAGTGGTTAATTAGTGTAACTATTTTGGAAAACAATTTCTAATTACACTACTATACCTTTGGAAACATTATATGCTGCAAATGTTTACCAAATACTACATTTACAGCATAATTATATCAATTTTATCAGTGGCCAAAATGTTCATATATTTTCATTTTCAGCTTTGGACATATACCACAAGGTACCATATACCATCGACAAAACAATATACACTATATACACCATATACACCAAAATACAGCACTTGTTTTGTAGTAGCAAAGAAATATCAATGGAATTAAATTTTATCATATTATAAGAAGTGACAAATATGTTGGATATAAAAAAGGAGGAACATATATGAACTGGTAAGGCGTGAATTATAGTCATATAGATACATATATGTGTATATTTACATATATACATACAAATGTGTGTATATACATATGCATACATAAACATATGTGTGTTTATAAACACACACAAGAACTCTTATAATTAAATCAAAGAAAAAATAACACAAAACAATAATGAATGTTGCTAAATGACAATTACAAGAGCAAGCATGGCCTCAGAAAAGAAATATGAAAAGATATTTTGACCTATTCCTTTGCCTAGATGAAAATTCCATGAGTGTGAAACAGAATATTTTTTCAGCATCTTTTCAATATATTCATTAATTCCATTTTTGCCTTATTCCTCTATTTTTTTTTCTTTTAAAAATATTTATTATACAGGATGACTCTGCATGGAGGAAAGGGTAAGGATATGGGGGAAATTTAGGTCATCAAAACAAAAGCTTTTTTAAATACTTTAAATAAAAAAAATATTTGACAGAACTCAGGAAAGTAGTTGATTTTTCATAAACTCCAATTTATTTTGAGGCTCAAGTTTTCTCCATTACATTTTTACAGGTCAGTAAGAATTTTTTTTTATTCCAGTAATTGTTTCTATTTTGAATCCAGGTGTCTGGAGACCTATTCTGTTTGTTTTATGAGTTTGGGATTATATAAAAGATCAACTATTCCATTACATTAATTAACTGTTGTGAAAATGTCAGTAATGTTGAAGTATCTCCCTGTCCCTTTCCACTATATGTATCTGCTTAGGTTTGAGGGTTGTTGCAGGCATCACAGTGAGAATAAATTAGTCTCTTCTGCCTCCTCACACACCAACTCATCTCCCTTTCTGTCTATTGCTTTCTGCTCTAACAAGTTTTTGTGTTTATTTGTTTTTCTTTCCACCTCAGCTGATTCTTTCTATCTGGATGTGGATTTAATCACTTTATCTCATTCTCCACTTGTTAAGCCTACACCAAACCATTATGATACCTGAATCTCACAACCCCTATTTTTATTTCCTATGTGTCTTTAGGAGAAAAAATAGGTTTGTGTAAGTTCCAGTAAGATAATTCCAGGATTTGTATAATTTATTCTCTTAAGATTTAACTAGTATTTTAGAGAGTGCACTTAAGAAAAACAGTATACCTAGATTTGAATCTTGATGGATTTTTTTTTTTTTTTTGCTGAATGTGTGTGTATGTGTAAAATTGGGAAAGTGCTTCTTTTGTTTTATCTGCGCTTGTTTATATATGCAACGAACTGGTGATATCTGAGCAGAAATCCTTCTTTTTGCCTTGCTTAGCCTCAAAGAAAAACCATGCTACCTGGGCCTACTGAAATTGATTTGACCTGTCAGCATCATTTAATTTAGTTGGAGACAATTTGAAGAGTGAAAGTTTTTTTTTAAATTAAGTATCATATTTTTCTGAAATATCTAGGTTTTACAAAAATCGGTTTGACCAGCTTTTAATCTCTTTGCTTCTGAATTTTTCTTTCTTTCTAAATTTGACCTGAGTCAAAAGAGAAGAAAAAAAGGTGAATTAAGAAGTAGGAGGGATGTCTCTTTCCACTCTTCTGATGCATTATTGCCTTGAAAAATAAACAAAGAGGAGATAAAGTGATAGCATCTGGTTCAGAAGAAGGAAAAAGTAGACCCAAGCAAGTAAAAAAGCCTGAGTGATATTTACAAAATGGGTATAATATATGTGTGTATGCATGTATGTATATGTATATATGCATGTATATATGCATATATGTATGCACCACACCTGTATGCACATGCATGTACACATTTATGTGTGCACACTCATGTATGTATACATGTGTGTATATACATCGTGGTGTCCTGATAAACGTTTAGTAACTACCTTTCTAGGGGAAAAAGTCACACATGACAAATTTTTAAGTATAATTTGCATTATTAATATCTTTTCCATCACATGGGTGTGTTATGAATATTAGGCATATTCATCATGCACTTGTGCATATATTAATATGCATATATGTGTACATATACTCAATATGCACTCATGCATATATGTGTGTGTGTATTTATTTGTCTATATATTCACTCTTTTATTTATTTATTTGTTTATTTATTTAATTAATTGTTTATTTATATGTTTGTGTCCATACTGGGCTTTGATACTTGCCTGGAACACCTAAAATGTCATCACTTGTGTTGAAGAAGTGTAGAGATATGAGAACTGGTAAATGCATGTATATTTTTCATTAACTTTTCACACGGTTATAAACAGCCTTTTTTTTCATTGGATTTTTTCCATTGGATGTCTGTTTTTTAAGACTTTCTGACAACTTTGAAGACCTTTTTACATTCATATTTGAAGGTAAAGGACTCTTTCCCTCTTTCCCACTCAGTAAGGGAGGGAAGACTTGAGGGCTGCCAACTTGTATCACCCTCTGTCAGCATAGAACATGTGGTGCTTGGGAAACAATCCTGGGGCTTTAGTCTTTTCCCTTGTCCTTTTCCATTCTGAATCTAAGGAGGAGGGTCTTCAACCAGGGATCTCCTGTCACTAGAATCTGGGAGTCCGGGGATCCCAGCTGATTGCAGCTAGCTCAGTAGCAACTGAAACTTATCTAAGGCAAAGAAAAAATAGATTGCAAGATTTCTTTCTCCATTTACCTCCTCTGTGATTGAAACGTATATTTTTATTGTTTTTTCCCCCATAATAGGGATGTAGTTGTTTTTCAAAGTAGAATTGTACAGAATTTTAAATTTTGTGAAAAGATTTTACAAACCAGAAAGCAATAACTTTAGTTTATTTTTCCCTATATTCTAAAGATCATTAGAAAAAAAATAGTTGGGATTATCTCTATAGCATGTTAAGTTTTACAAAGCACCTTACCAACGCTATCTCATTTGGTTCATATAATTATTTTGTCATTTAATTTCTTTTTTTCCTTAGTTTCCTCATTTATAAAGTGGGGATAATGGTACCTACTTCAGAAGGTTATGTGCAACAAATGAGATAACACACACAAAGGGTTTTATAAAACTTAAAATGTTATAAAGTTTGCTTTCTGTCTTACGAATTCTTAAGTGTGTCTCAACTAATTTGCCTATCACTTGTATATGGTTTCTTTTGGGTTAGCATATGATAATGTGAACTTAATACTCATAATGTGAATAAGGTATATTAGGAAAATTAATTTTACTTTGTGTTGTAAGGATGTATATATTATGACATTTCAAATATATTGGGAAAATTATGTTTGCAGAAACTTTTTCATTTATATGAGTGCAAAACTGAACATGTAACAGAGTTCATATAATAGGAACAAAATTCTACGACTATAATTTTTAAATTGGATAATGTGCAGTCAGTGTTAAATTCATCCCATCATTGCTAATATTGCCAATAGAAAATTGAGTTCTTATGTCAGATAGTAAGTTAGGATTAGTTATAATCTTGACATTATTAAAAATATACATTTTAAATATGAATCTCATTGTCAAAAGGAGAGCATTCCTAGTTTTGTAAGTATATGTTTTAGCTATGACAATATAGACCTCTAATAAATGTCATCATCCTGGGAAGCAACCCCTGTAGGGATGCAAATCTGGCTACTACTCCTACAAGAGTTATCTATTGAAAACCTAGAAAAAGACAGTCTTGTCACCAAAATTATTAGCACTGTCAAAACTGATATCAATAGAAATGACATTAATTAAGGGGTTGAGCTTTCTTTGAAGATAAAACCTTCCATATGTGTTGTCTCCTGAATTACAATGTGAGCTTATTTAAAATAGTGATTGATTTGCTTTTCTATTGTATTGGTAGTGCTTATGCCAGTACTTTGTATATATTAAGCACATAATGAACACTTCATTTATTCATTCACAAAAGTTATTCCTTCTGCTTATAACACTTCAGACAATGTAATAAAACACATTGTTAGCATTATTTTAGTGCAGAGTCAATAAATGCATGTTGCCTGAGTTACCCTTCTTTTGAGTTACATAAAGGTTATTCAATTAATTTTCAATTTTATCTTTGAAATAGGGTCAACAGATAATTTTTAGACTCTTATTGTAACTGAAACATGAGTCTTTTCCCTGACTGTGCAAGTCATCAACCTTGAACTATTGAATGTATCTTTGTGAATACTTACAAAAAATATTTCAGATAGACACAGCCATCATCTAAAAACTAAGTTGGAGGAAGAAACACTATTATGTTCAACAGTAAAAATTACTAACCTTTTAAAATATGATAATTGGGCAAGAACTTTATGTTTTAAAATATCATATTAAAATATTTGAAGACTATGTAGATTTTGTAAGTTTATAAAAAAATACCTTCATAAGAAGAAACTAATTATCAGTTAGAGCATAATATGAAAATAGCGCATTTGAATTTATAATAAAAAAGAATGAAGGGAATCCTTCACCATCAGAGCATCAAACATGGAACTAGAAATCATATTGCAAAGGAATATCTTCACTTTAAATATGAATCTCATTGTCAAAAGGAGAGCATTCCTAGTTTTGTAAGTATATGTTTTAGCTATGACAATATAGACCTCTAATAAATGTCATCATCCTGGGAAGCAACCCCTGTAGGGATGCAAATCTGGCTACTACTCCTACAAGAGTTATCTTCACTAGGATGCCTAAGATATTTCTCTTTCATCTTTCCAATTGTCTGTTTATATACCTTTGAAACCATATCTCTACCTTCTGCTATATACCACTGTGCACCACTGGGAAAATAGAACAAGAACCCCATGATATGCATGCTAGTCCTTTCAGGACCCTTGACCCTTATACTGTATGGCCATCAAAAGCCATAAACTTGAACCTGTCCCCTGATTCTTCTTATCTAGTTCTGCCTAGGTTCTCCCTCCACTATGACCCCAACACAATGTTTTGCTCATGGCCATTGCCTTTTAGTCTGATTTTACCCCCTCCACTCATTTCCCCAGCTAGATTAAATACTTGAAGTATTAGCTCTTTGTTAAGGTAGGACTCTGCTTCTGGTGTGGCTGTGCAGTTATTTTCAGAAATACTTCTAAGGACCTGGAAATTTTCAGTCCTTCCAAGTTGGTATGATCAAAGGAGAGGTGTTTACTCCTGTCCTGGACTTTGCTCTTGTCTTTGAGTGACCACAAGCACTCTTTCCTGCCTTGGAAAAGTGAGAAGGATTCCCTCTCCTCCACTGCCAGAAGTTCCTCCATGCCAGCGCTTCTCCTCGACCCAGGACTTTTACCCAGGATCGCCACCCTGATCCAAGCACAGGCAAATTTTGTTGCCAGTAACAGCAAAGAGATGCCTGTAATCCCCTGTTCATTCCCCCAACCATCTGAGGACTGAGAGCTCTGGAAGCAGCCATTGCCACTGACCACTGCCACCTATGACTGGGACCAGACAGTGTTCCTCTCTCACCCAGGTCTGACAAAAGTTTCCTACTGATCTTCTAAGTTGTCTTTGGTGTTTATGGGTTGAGAAGTCTGAAAACCACCACAGTTGCCAGTGATTCCGTGCCCTGAGGCCTGCTCCAGGTTTGCTAGGCTGGCGCAGCCTATGCTGTACTGGGCACCTCTGTCAGCCTGGTACAACAGACCTTTCCCATCAACCTTCCAAGTTGTCTAGGCCTAGAAATTTGCTTCACTCTGTCATTCTGAGGATTCTGCTACTCTAGAACTTATCTATAGTCATATTTTGACAGTTATTTGGAGAGATTTGGGGGAGAGTTCAAACAAGCCCTGTTTTCATTCTAACATCTTTGCTCCACCCCAGTCATTGCCTTTTAGCTATCTCTGTTTTGCAGGTTCCCAAATGAAACCTTTCTATCACCCCAAGGTTGGTGAAACTTTGGACCCAAGGACTCCAAGTACTCTATTTGTGTATATAGAACTAATAAAAATGTGTACAATCAGCTAAAACTAAGAAAATTTCAAGAGGATTACCTTTGGTATCAGAGAAAAAGGAGCCCTATACTTTCTATTCCTTTATATCAATAATTCCATTTTAGGGGAAAATTTCTTTAGCACTATAAACGGTCATAATTCTTTCAACAGATATTTTTTTTAAAAGGTTGGACAAATGCACACACACATGCACACACACGCACACACACACACACACTTATTTAATAAATACCAAGTACTGAACTAACTGCTAGGGATACAAATAGAAAATGAATCCCTTCTCTCAAAGAAATTAAATTTTAATAGGGAGAGACAGTACATGAAGGAGGTCTAACTTGTAAGTAAGATAATAAGCCCTGGAAGTCTTTAGAGTTCCTCACTAGAAATGAGACCAAGGTTCAGGACTCGTTAAGGTAGATTGGCAGGTTATATGAATTTATCTAGAAAGTATCATGGAGAAGGTCAGTAAGTGGGGATTCCTTCCTTATCCAAGTAGAATCACTAGCCATGTGTACGAAATAGAGAGATATGGGTAGAGTGGGGAAACTGGATGTCTAGTCCATGACAGTTGGAAAGGAGGATATATATTCAAGGTTTGGAGTGGATCAGGAGTATTAATTTCCCCTATCCAACTATGTGAAAACGAAAGTAACCCATATAAAATCAGTTGGAAAATATAAGGAAAGGATTCCCTGTATTATCTGCCTCTGATCAGAATAGGATTGTACCCACTTTTAGAATGCAATATCAACAACAGAACAACAAATTTTGAAATCTCTTTCCACTTCCCTGAAACACAATTTGCTATGTAAAGACTTGTGTCTTATACATTGTAAACCAAAAATGGTTTTATAATTTCTATTTATTTTGAGTACCTGTGGGACATGATTTTATTAAAAAGCATCACTCATTCCATATAACTTTCCCTTCTCTATGCGTGTCCCAAGTTATAAGAACAATAAAGTCACATTTTTTTTTTAAATCTTTGCCGTTGAATTTTTGGTGAAGCAAATTGGTCATCCCTTGTCCTACTGGGATAAGGAAGGAATCCCCACTTACTGTCCTTCTCCATGATATTTTCTAGATAAATTCACATAACCTGAAAATCTACCTTAATGGCTCCTGAACCTTGCTCTCATTTCTAATGAGGAACTCTAAAGACTGCCAGGGCTTATTATCTTACTTATAACTTAGTTGAGTATTGTAAAGGTACTGATAATCAAGTAAGCCCTTAATATTTCATCTATCAGATTTAGAAAGCAAATTACAGATTAGCATACCTCACAGACCTACTACTGTGATTGACTTTGTTACTCAATATAATCTCCCTTAAATTTTTTATGAGTATAAATTAAATCAAGTAGTATACCATTGAAACTCTCTGAATTAGCACTTTTTTTCTAGTAGGATTTAAGAAAAAGATGGTTTCAGTTTCATTATTTGAGCTGCATTATTGTTCTGAGGAGTTAAAATAAGAAACCATCAGTTTTTATTCAAGATTTCTTTTGATATTTGGGCTTCCAGTGAAAACCCGCTATAAATTGCAAAATAATAACCAATATTTAGGAGTCTGTTAGATTTTTTTTAAAATAACCTAGCAAAACAAAATGTGAGTGTTCATTAATAATGTTCATTAAAGATGTAAATGCATACATATATGTATACACACATATAAATACGTATATGTGCATACATATATACATACAGGCATATATGTATGTAAGCATATATGCATATATACATATATGTGCACATATGTGTGCATACATATATATTTATGTACGTATGTATACACACACATAAGACACACTAATTTTCAGGAATATTTCCAATTCAGAATTTGCTTCTCTTCCCTCACTTTTCATAGGCTCATAAATTATGAGTATGCAGTAAGCAAAGGAAAAACTCATTTTCATGCTCTGTCATGTCATTTTATTCTTCTAGGAATCTGATGTTCCCTCTCTTCTCTCATTGACAGCATCTTCTAAACAGCTGTACCCCTTTGACAGCATTTTTACCCTACATTAGAACAATAAATAAAAATTATCATCCATAGTCCAGATGTAGAGAGATGATGTGATTTTTTTCTCATATATTCTAAATAAACTTACTTCATATTCCTCAAAACCTTTGCTAGGATGTATGACTCCAGTAATTCCCTCATCTCCTTCATCCCATTGCCAGTAATGTTAACAATTTGGGTTTTCCTCCCTTCTTTAAAATCAAGAAAACCAGGTGGAGAGGACATTTTCTTAGTGAGAATAGGATATTTCCATTGACCAGTGTATATTGACACTCATTAGGATACTGGCTGGAAATCACTTTATGACATCACACTATTGCCACAAATTCAAGAACAAATAAGCTATCCTTCCATTAGGGAACATAAAATAGACCATTTTCAGACTTCGTCTGTACACTGTTTATGAGTTGGTCGCTGCTTTCAGTCTTTGCTTTTTATTTTTTTTAAACAAGAGAATATTCACTGTTCCCTTCTGGCACTATTCCAACTGCATATGTTAACTTTGCCTGCTTTCCATGAAATTTGGTGGGAGCACTTCATAAGAGACTCATATGTTCCACTGGGGGCTAATACCACATTGTATTCCATTGCAACCCATGTTTTGGATCTCAGTCTATCAAAGGTTTCATAATCAGAGAAAAAAAAAAAGAAGGGTCTGGTTGTAGATTAGAGAGTCTTCTTCCCAGCATTCTCAAAGTTCCAGAGTATGTATGTGGGGGCGGGAGGGGTTAGGGGAGTGGGAGGTGTGTTATAGGGAGGGTATGGTTCAGGCTTGACCTGAGGACAAACTATCTACTGTGATTCTGACTCGGACCTTAGGAGGAGTTTGTAAATTAAGAGAGACCGAAGCCAAGTAAAGCAAGTGAGACACAAGAGGATGAAAAACTTTGACCTTGGCAGATGTGTGATGAATGCTTGAAGCTGGAGCCAGAACAGAGTCCCAGCTAGAGGTGATATGTTGAACACTGCCATCATGGGTTGAACTGAGGACCATACGCTTGCCTTTCCTCAATAACAGGACACCACTGGGAAGTCAGAGACAGAAATTCAGAAATAGTTAAAAACTATCCAAGATTTAGGAATGAGATTTTTGTGAAACTTCCTTGGACATATGCTCTGATATTTGCTTGGTTAGAGATGAGATCCATATTCCTGTTCTTGGCTCTTTTGTTGCCCTTCTAACCTGGCCTGAATGGGGTGGTGGTAGTGGTTGGGAAAGAGAGCCATATTAGGGTAGTTCACTGTTCTACTCATGTTCTTTCTTGCCTATTCTTCCACCTAGTGGCAGAAAAAACAGGGTTATTTTAAAACTGCTGTTCCCTTTAAAAGTGATTTTTATATTTTCTTAATATGTGCATGATAATGTATAAAAATTTGGACATGCAAATCTATGCCAGTTTTGATTATTTGAATGCTACTGACGATGTTGAAATTGGGTGGATGATCAAAACCTAGAAAGAAAGTAGATTTAAAGCGTTGAGGTTTAACACACTTAATTTCAATTTTATCAGTACAAAATGGCTTGGAGTTCAAGGCATATATTTAGTTGACAGTGCTATGAATTACAGGGAGAAAAAGAACAATACTTGCAACTAGATAAACCTGGAATCCAAAAGCCAGTAGCCAGGGAGGAGACTAAGCCACAAAGTGAGAGTAGACATTTCCCACCATTGTCCTGAAAGTCTGAACTGGACTTGCCCGAAGAGCAGAGGTTGCGAGGGAAAGCCAGGCCAAAAAAAAAAAAAAAAGGATGTTAGTATTAAATAGGTTCAACATATCAACTGATTCAGTCTGCCTTGATATTTTCAATCTAGGACTATTTCATTAACTAGTACATTTTCCAATTGCACCACAGCCTAATCTAGAATTCTCAGGGAAAAAACATATACATATATATTTACATACATAAACATTTACATACATACATACATACATGTATGTGCATATATATGTAGGTAGGTATGCATGTATGTGTGTATATACCTGCTCTTTTATTAACTTCTTCAAAAGGAGTTGGTTATTGTTACTTTTGAGGGGGGAGGGTTGGGAGTACTGATCATATAATTAAAATTGCTAATTTTATATATTTCAGCCTAAAAAACTGCACTATTAGGTCCCCAGGTCTGGAAGACAGATTTTCATCGATTAGTGTAATTGAAGTGGAAGAAGCCTCTCCTCTCCTTTCCTATCCTCTACTAGATAATTGTGAAGAGACAATTAGCAGCTTAGTAAAACTGGCACATACACACACACACACACAAAAAAAAACTGAATAAAATATTATACAAGCACATATATATATATATATATATGTGTGTGTGTGTGTGTGTGTGTGTGTGTATGTAAACATATAAATATATACACCCACGTATATACATATGCATACATGCATACACACATGTGTGTTCACACGCATACACACAAAAACAGAATTGTCTGAATGATAAAAGAAGCACAGGAGATAGTGCATTAGAGGTAGCAGCAACTTAACGACTCTCTCAGAATTCCCTTCAAAGAACAAAAATGAAGTCTTAAGTCAATTTTGGAGTGGGAGAGCTAACAAAAAGTCAGCGTGATACATTTTTTTCAGCCTATGGCTACTTAAGAGGGCTGCAAGAGAGATCTGTGACACGGGTAAGAGTCTATCCAAAGCACATGGAGTAGCACACCAGTGGTAGGTCTTAGAGGTGGCCACAATAGTAGCAGAAGTAGCTTCAGCAACTTTCAGCCCAGAGATGATAAGTGTCAGTCGCCTGATCATACAGATATTAAAGGGGACTCCCTGCTGGAATTGAGTAGAGCTGCTATGGCTGCAATCCTATTGCCCATACACGGTTCTGTGGTGATGAACTCTTGTGTCAGTCACAAGGAAGCAGGAGCCCTGTTTGCAGCTCTGGGGACACTAGAAGCATGAAGTCATGTGACTGCAGGAGAGCAAGAGCAATGACCATAGTGCCACAGCCAAGAGGAGAACCAGTGATGTGACTGCAGGGGATTAGGTACTGTTCTTGGATAAAGGCCAGAGTATACACTAGGAGAGCAGTGACAATACCTCTTCCTGAATTACACCACCTTAGAACATCAAAAGACCCCACAGAACAAGTGCTGAAAGCCACAGCAAATAGAACATGAAGCTTAGGGCAGTACCTACTCAGCACCAGTTGAGCAAAGTCTAATTTTAACATAAAGTTCAAAGTCAAGAAATAGACTGGGAAAATGAGCAAACAAACACGTACACACACACACACACACGCACACACACACATACACACTCTAAAACAATTATATAAACAAAAAACTTTGAGCAGGAAAAGCTACTTCAGTGTCAGGAAAGACCAAGGCACAAATATAGAAAAGATGAAAATATTAAAAGAGGTACATTCAAAACCTCAAATAAAAATGGTAATTCAGTACAAGACCAAAAAGGATTCCTGGAAACCATAAAGAAAGAGAATGAGTGATAGAGGAAAAAATTTGCAAAACAAATGAGAGTGTTGCGAAAAAAAATAAAAAAAGAATTTGCAACTTGGTTAAAAAGAGGTATAATTAAATACTAAAGAAAATTTGAAAAAACAGAATTAATCCCAAAGGTAAAAGAGGCACAAAAATTTACTGAAGGAAAGAACTCATTAAAAAACAGAATTGGTCAAATGGAAAAAGAGGTACCAAAGCTCACTGAAGAAAATAGTTCCTAAAACAAAAAAATAGAATTGGGCAAGTGGAGATTAATGACTCCATGGTGCATCAAGAAATAATAAAACAAAGTAGAATGAATAAACAATACAGAAGAAAAATTTAAATATCTCATCAGAAAAATAACTGACCTGAAAATAGATTGAGAAGAGATAGTTTAAGAATTATCAAGCTTTTGTATCAAGATACAAAAAAAAAAAGAGCCTAGACATCATATTTGGATATTCTAGAGCCAGAGGGTAAAATGAAAATTAGCAGAACACCAATCACCTCCTCAAAGACATCCCAAAGTGACAAGCCCCAAAAGTATTATAGCCAAATTCCAGAGCTACCAGTTCACAGAAAAAAATATTGCAAACAGCCAGAAAGAAGTCATTCAAATATCAGGGTCATGCAAGACTGAATATCTTCCATGTTTCAGGAACAGAGAGGTCATAGTATGATATTCCAGAAGGTTAAAGAGCTGGGTTTACAATCGTGAATATTCTACCCAGCAAAATTTAGCACAATCCTTCAAGAGGAAAATAAATATTTAATGAAATATAGGACTTTTAAGCATTCCTAAAGGAAAGACCAGAGCTCAATAGAAAAGATTACATTCAAACATAAGATTCAAAAGAAGAATACAAAAGTAAACATGAAGAAGAAATCATAAGGAACCCAATAGGGTTAAGTTGTTTACATTACAATATAGGTGATAACAGAAAGGGAGAGCAATAAGTAGGAGGGCAGATAAAGGAAGACAGTGGTCAGAAGCAAAACAGAATTTTGAGGATGGACAGGATAAAGAGAAAGAGAGAGAAAGAGAAAGAGAGAGAGACAGAGAGAGAGAGAGAGAGAGAGAGAGAGAGAAGGTTAAATGGAAGAAAAATAGAAGGAAGTTGAATGCACAATTAGGAATGACAACTGTGAATGTCAGTGGGATGGATTCATCCACAAATTGAAAGTGATTGGCAGTATGGAATAGAAACCAGAATCCAACAATATGTCACTTAAAAGAAACACATTTGAAGTACAGAGACACACATAGCATTAAAATAAGGGTCTAGAAAATAATCCATTTTTCTTTAGCTGAAGTTGAAAAAAAAAAGGCAAGTGAAGCAATATGGATCTCAGACACAGCAAAAGTCAAAATAGAACTAATTAGAAGTAATGAGGAGGGAAACAATATTTTCCTAAATAATGCCATAGACAATAAAGCAATATTATGATTAAACATATATACAACAAATAGCATAGTATCTAAATTCTCAAATTAAAAATTAAATCAATTACAAGAAGAAATAGACAACAAAATTATAGATGGGGAACTCAATTTTTTTTCCTATCAAAGCTTAACAAATCTAATAAAAATAAGATAGGAGATGAATAAGTTTTTATAAAAGCTAGATTTGATAGACTTTTGGAGAAGAGTATATATTTTCTTCTAAACTGTACATGCCAACTTCACAAAAATTAACCATTTATCATACATAAAATCCTCACAAACAAATGCCATAAATCAGAAATAGTACATGCACCTTTTCCATACCATAATGCAATAAAAAGTACCTTCAATAAAGTGCCACCAACACAGGAATTAAAACAATATAATTTGTAACTAGGTAAACTAACTCTAGATGAGTCAAAAATAAATGATAGAAATAATCAACAATTTCTTTAAAGGAATGACAAGAATGAAATCACATACCAAAATTTATGGGATGCAGTCAAAGCAGTACTTACGTGACAATTTTTATCTTAAATGCATACATGAATAAAATAGGGAAAGATGATCAATGAATTGAAAATGCAGCTAACAAAAAACTACAAAAAGAACAAATAGACAGTTATCAATTAAACACCAAAATAAAAACCATGAAAATCAAAGAAAAGATGAATAAAGTTGAAAGCTTTTTAAAAAAGTCAATAAATGAAAGTAGGAGCTGGTTTTATTAAAAAAGAAACATTCCGGGGGGGAGGAGCCAAGATGGCAGAGTAGAAAGATTCACATATGCTACCTCTGAACCCACAGCCCATAAATTACCTATAAGGAGGAGCTCCCAACACATTCTGGAGCAGTGGAAGCCACACAGCAAAAGAGTGGGAGAGATTACTGTTCCAGAGAGCCCTGAAAAACTGATCCCAAAGGTCTGTCACAAACCAGACAGGAGAGGAGCCCATCCCTGCCTTAGCCATGCAGCACTGAGAGGAGCAGATCCAAGCAGGCTTCAGGGACAGAATCTCTGGTGGCCATGAAGGTCCCTCCTCTCAAAGGTGCACAGGTCAGTGAGAGAGACTTCTGGGCTGCCAAGAGGGGAGCGGGGTGTCTCCATAACTCAGGTCCCCTCAGGAGGCAGCAGCAGAGGCAGGGACAGCAGCAGACTCGGGCTCCCGGAGCAGACAGGAGGTGGGGTCAATTACTGAACGTCTCCACGTAAACCCCCGGAGGGAACTGAGCCTGGGAGGCAGCCCTATCCCCAACTGAGCACCAGAACTTGTGATGAATGTGATGAGAGTAAACTTCATGTTTTTCTCGCAGCTCCCCTCTTTTCCCCTCCACTAAAAGTCTCCTGTCTGCCTGTTCTGTGCCCCATTCCATTTCTCCCTCTCTCCCCCCAATACATTTCTCTCTCACCACTTAACTTCATTTTTTAAGATACGATCCCATCCTACTCAGTTCACTCTGTGGTCTCTGTCTGTGTGTGTGTATGTCTGTGTGTGTGCACAGGTGTATGTGTGTGTGTGCATGTGTGTTTGTGTGTTTGTGTGATTCCCACCAACTACCCAGATACTGAAAAGTTTCAAGAGTTACAGATATTGTCTTTCCATGTAGGAATGTAAACAGTTCAACTTTATTAAGTCTTTTATGACTTTTCTTTGCTGTTTACTTTTTCATACTTCTCTTCATTCTTGTGTTTGAAAATCATATTTTCTTTTCAGCTCTGGTCCTTTCATCAAGAATGCTTGAAAGTCCTCTATTTCATTGAAAGACCAGTTTTTCCCCTGAAGTATTATACTCAGGTTTGCTGGGTAGGTGATTCTTGGTTTTCGTCCTAGTTCCTTTGATTTTAGGAATATCCTATTCCATGCCCTTTGATCCCTTAATGTAGAAGCTGCTAGATCTTGTGTTATCTTGATTGTATTTCCACAATACTGGCATTGTTTCTTTCTACCTGCTTGCAATATTTTCTCCTTGACCTGGGAACTCTGGAATTTGGCCACAATGTTCCTCGGAGTTTCTCTTTTTGGATCTCTTTCAGGTGGTGATTGGTGGATTCCTTGAATACTTATTTTGTCCTCTGGTTCTAGAATATCAGGGCAGTTTTCCTTGATAATTTCATGAAGGATGATGTCTAGGCTCTTTTCCAAAATAAATTTTTCACACAAACAGTGTTCTAAATAACTGTAGCAATATTAATTGTCATTAGGTAGGCTGAGTTAACATAATAAAAATGACAATTCTACCTAAATGAATTTTCTTATATGCCAAGCAATGAAATAATTTTTCTGTAGGTTTCAAAATAATTAATAACAAAATTCATCTAGAAGATGGAAAGGTTAAGACTATCAAGGGAATCAATGAAAATAAAGGTGAAGGAAAGTAGTCTAGCAGTACCAGATTTCTAACTATATTACAAAGCAGTAATCATCAGAATAATCTAGTCCTGGCTAAAAAGTAGAATGGTGGATCAATGGAAGAGATTTAATAGAGAACACACATTAGCAAATGCAATAATAATCTTGTTCCTGTTGTTCAGTTTCAAAGTCAGGTCTTACCCTTGTGACTCTACAGATGATAGCAAGTCAGACCCTTCTATGGTCTACTATCTCTCTACGTCTTTCCAGGTTCATGTTCATTGCTTCCTTTAAGCTATCTATCCATTTTATCCTCTGTTGTCTCCTTTTCCATTAACATTCATTCTTTCCCAACATCAGAGTCCTGAAACAAAACCAATCAAAATTAGATAGAAAGAAAAAAACAGTAAACTTTGGAGGGATTTTAAAGCAAGTTTCACAAATTCATTTTATCTCAAATATACAGAGGAATAAATCAGATATAAAAACAACATTCTTCAACTGATAAATGTTCAAAAATATGAACAGGTGGTTTTCAAAAGAAGAACTCAAAGCTATCAATAGTCACATAAAAGTGTTCTTCTGCATCACTATTGATTAGAGAAATAGACACTAAAACATCTCTGAGTTATCACCTCATAATATCAAATTGGCTAACATGACAAAGGGAAAACGACAAATTTTGTAGGGGATGTGGCACAAACAAGTACAATAAACTATTAGTAGAGTTTTGACTGATCTAAGTATTCTGTGGAACAATTTGGAACTATACTCAAAAGTGTTGTAAAAATGTGCATATCCTCTGTCCTACCAATACCACTATCAGAAAAGTTTCCTAAAGATGTGTATATATATATATATGTATATATATATATATATATACATATATATAGTGTGTGTGTATATATGTATATGTGTATATGTATATGTAAATATGTATTATGTATATGCATATGTATCTACACAAATACACACATACATATATAGATATACAAGCGTGTGTATATATGTGTATATGTGGATGTGTGAATGAAAATGACCAATATGTAAAAATATTTGTAGCATATACACACATGTGCATTTGTACATATGTATACGTATGTGCATGTGTGTATGAAAATTACGTGTACAAAAATATAGCACTAATTTTTGTGATGAGAAAGAATTGAAGACTAAGGAGATGTCCAACAATTGGGGAATGACTAAACAAGCTGGAATATATGAAATTGATAGAATGCTATTGTGGTATAGAAATGATGAGCAAGATGGTTTCAAAAAAACCTGGAAGTATTTATATGAACTGATGCAAAGTGACGTGAGAAGAATCAGAAGAACATGTCACACAGTAAGAGGAATAACTCAATTATGGTCCACTATAAACGACTTAGCTATTTTGATCACTACAATGATCTGACTTGTGAAAAACAAAATTCTCCCCCACAGAGAAAACTAATGAAGTCTAGTAGTACAGACTGAAGCATTTAAAAAAACATTTTTAATGTTTCTTTATTTTTTTCCTTCCTTATTTTTCTTGCCTCCTTCCTTCCTTCCTTTCTGTCTTCCTTTCTTTTCAATATAACTAATATGGAAACCTGTCTTATGTGATTTCACATGTATAATTGATAGCATCATGATTGCCTTCTCAAGGAGGGATGTGGTAAGGGAGAGAAGAATTTGGAACTAAATTTTTAAAAATGAATAGTTGGTAAAATATTAAAATCTTTATAGGGATAATTATTCCTTATCTATGTTTATGCCATTAAGTCCTCTTTTTTTTCCTTTTCTTCTGCTACCAGTAGCAAGTAGTACCACTTGTAGAACTACATTAGATAATAGTAAGAAGCGTGGCAGTATTTACGTTTATCTTGCATTTATTTATAAAGCTTTTAGTGAATCTTCATTTCAGATCATGCTTGCTTTCATTTTTGATCAATGATATTGAAAAGAGATCCCCCTTGATGGAGTTATAAACTCAAATAGATATTTTTTTTCTTTGTCAAAGGTTTTTGTTGGCATCTATTGAAATAATCATGTTTGATGCTTTGTTTTCAATATTATTAATTATTTTGGTTGATTTCCTAAACTCAAAACACTCTTAATCTCTGATAAAAGTTCACATTGTTTCCGATAAATAATTTCTTAGATTAATCACTGTAGTCAGTTTGACAAAATTTTATTTAAATAGTGAATCAGTATTCATTACTAATGTTGATCCATATTTCTCCATTTGTGCTTTATTTTCCCTCTTTGGTGGTATTCAAATTTGATTTTTCTCTTAAGGTGAATTTGGTAGAATTCTTTCATTCACAGTTGTTGAGAATAATTTGGACAGTATTGATTCTTATTATTCTATAATCAATTAGGTAAAGTAAAATATTGTGTGAATCCATCAGGATGAAGGGTTTCTCTCCATCCCTACCCATAGCCTTTGATAATCCCTTTTGTAGCTATATCTATAGCTACATCTATTTTCTTTTTTTCCCGTGAAATAGAACTATTTCAGATTTCTATTTGATCTTCTGTTAGTGTATGTGAAAAGGTTGAAAGAAATTATGTGACTAGCCAAAACCACAAATTAACAAGTGTCTGAGGCAGGATTAAAGCACATTTTTCCTTCTACATTCAGCACTCAATTGCACCAACTAGTTGCTTCTAATGAGTTCTTAAATTCTCTTAAATAACTTTTTATATCAAGGTAAGATCCAAATGGATGTATGAACTAAATATAATGGGTCATATTGTACACTAAGTATACAAAAATATTCCACATCACTAATAGAGAAATGCTATGCTCTTATAAACTTCTCTACTTTGGCACCCTCTGAAAACTAAGGGAAATGTTGTTGAGACTTTAGCTGCCACTATCAGAAAACACTGGTCCTGACATCACCTTAGATCCCAAAGGTCTTCTATTATGCTTTGAAGGAGTAATTGCAACAAAAACTTGAGTTTTAAAAGCAAAAACAAAAAGTAATTCAAAGAATGCACTGGGAACTCATAAACTTGCATGCATCATACCTCTTATTTGTTTTCCTCTATTGCGCATAGCTGCAAATGTTCATGGTTGCCAACTCAAAAGTGAAAATGAGGTTACTAATTAAATGGCACAAATACTTAAAGTCCTAAAAGTGAGATACTCTAATGTCGAAGTTTGATTGTATGCAAATTAAGAGATCAAAACATCCATACATTTTGACCCAGAATTCTCACTGCTAAATACATATTTCAAAAGAGGCAAGAAAAAAAAAGAAAAGACTTCACACACTAAATTATATATGGCAATACCTCTGTGTGTGTTAGCAAAGAAGTGAAAAAAAAAGGTAGAATGTACATTAGTGAATGGACAAGCAAGTTGAGGTACATGAATGTACTAGCATATTACTATACTTTTAGAAATAATACATATAAAACAACATAAGAAGACATTTGACCTGATGTAAAATGCAATTAGCAGAACCAGAAAAATAATATAGCTATTAAAGTATACATTTTATCAGGTACTGTAACTTTAGCAAAATATTTCTCATTTATTTTTATACAAATTATACACTTGATATTTGCAACTATTCTGTGAGGCAGGTACTACTTGATTTTACAGATCACTGTGGTTTAGAGAAGTGACATTACTTACCTGAGACCCTTACAGCTAGAAAATATTGGAGGATAGATTCAAATCTTCCTAATTCCAATTGCATGTAGTACTCTAATCACAAGCCTGCCCAGTTGCCTTACCAATAAATAAATAAATTTAAACATAAAAAATGAATCATTTAAAACTGAAAGCCATGATGTTGTAATGACTAATATTGTTTTTAAAGAAGAGATTTGCAGAAGAAACCAGGAGACTGTGAAAAGATTGGGGAATTTTACAGAATGAAGAAAATAAGGCCAATTAGCTTTTCAGGATCTGTGAGTTTCAGTAGCAAGTTAACATCCATTTGACCTTTGGTCTCTATGAGAAAAACAAATTTAATTTTCCAGAAGCAAATTAACCTGTGACATACCAACATGTCCACACTCAACTGTTAAATTCACACACATGTCTAGACATATGCACACGGTTAAAGTTCTCCTAAATTTAATCTGATCCTAGTTTATCTTTTAACGTGATTTAGTTATTTAGTGGGTCTGGGACATTGCATACAATTTCAAACGTTTTTGATGTATTGGCTTTGTTGAACTTTGTTTTTGTTTTGTTTTACCTTCTATTCTATGTTATAATTAATAGTTCCCTTGGAAGGAGGAACAGCACAATAGGAAATGTAAGTGTGTAACTAAAAATAAAATAAAAATAGTAACAATAATTTTAAAACAAAGAAATGCTTTCTGACTCTTAAAATTCAAATATCCTTGAGTCATCACACATTAAGTTATCAGTCATTGATATAGTCATATGATTCAATTTATCAAACTCTTCCTGGAAAGGGGATGAGCAAAGCTGAGAACATTAGCCACGAGGGACAAAGAGAAGATGCACCACCAAGTCAAGAGAAAAGGATTAAAAATAGTGAAAAAACTTGCTGATAGCATATTTCTCTTATTTTGCTATTTTGGCTAGAGCTGGTCCTGTGGTCACACCTGTGATGATTCTTTTATAGCTCTTCCAGATGTGGAGGGAAGAATCGATTTGACATTTCTGACTTTCTCTCTTAGAACATCTCCCATCTCAGCTCCTCAGACCCTCTTGAAAACGGGTCTGATGCTCTGCAACTTAGATGTTTTATCTAGTTGAGTCGTAGGTACTAGGCAATTAAGCAACAATATGTTTTTCTTTGACATCTGGAATTACCCAACAAAAAGATGAACTTAAAAGTTTTAAAATAAACGACACAAAATCTCAAAAGACAAAAATAGCCCCTGGGAAGCAATGGCTAGATTTTGTCAAATGGGGATTATATTAAAAAAAAATTATATTCAATCATCTATATATTTTTTTAACTTGACTCTGGGTAGTTCTGTCTATCATGCATTTCCTCTGCAAAAAGTCATTGTGTTATAACGATTCTGAAGCCTGTTTCTCTTTGGTTCAGCCTGTTGTAAAGGAAAACAGAACAGAAGGCATGTTCTTAAAGTGAAGAATGACCCAAGTGGTCTAATTCATCAAAGCAACCACTAACAAATGTTGTCTCTGGATAGTCATTTAAAAAACGTCTCAGAAATGCAAAAGTTTAATCGGTTAAATGAATCCACATAAGTTCCTGTTTTTTAAATGTTTTTTATCATTCCTGAGGTTGTTGAGTTTCCTAGTCATAGATATGTGTGCAGAAAAAAACCCCAATTACTCACATATAAGTACACAGACAGACAGACACATTCACACACACATACCATATAGGTTACCTGGTCATGGATTTATGTCATTGTGGTATGTATTTGTGTGTATACAACAGAAATCAAGGGTATGTGTATATATATGTGTACTTTTATGTGTGTATGCATATACAGATGTAGAGAAGTATGCATGTATTGGTACATGTACATAAATGTATGTATATATTTATATAAATACTCATATGTAGGGGGGCTGCTAGCACAGTTTCTTTCATCTGCTTCTATAAAAAGAAAAGGCAATTTTGAGGGATTGACAGTCATTTTAATCAAGCACAAGTACCAGAGAAAATCAAAATTTCAGAGAAATAAAAAAATCAACAGGCAGAAACTGCTTGAGCATTAACATACATACATCTTTACTAGAGAAGGAAGCATCAACATCTGGGTTTTCAAAGCCAGGGAGCTCCTTAGAGGCTACCCAGAGTCTCCTCTGGCACACAAATCTTCTTCCAAAAACTAAATCCCAAAGTAAAACCTCGCTCTCAGAGTATTTATACACTTTTCAGAGCCAGAGAGAATGACCCTCTGATCCAATGCCTCAATGCATAAAACAAAAGGTACTTGGGACTCTCCTACAAACCACTCCAATTCCCAAGCTTCTGTCAATGGGAAGGCCCATCAATGGGTAGGGAAGATCTTTAACCACATTCAGATAACGCATTCCACTTCTTGATTATGCTAAAATAAGAACGGCAGAAGATCTTACTTTGCTTGGCCTCACACATGCACATATAATAGTTATATATGTATATGCACACATACATATGTATACATATCTGTAAGTACAAAGGTACACACATAAATGACTTTATATCTGTCTCCTTCCTTTCTGTTATATACATGAAACAGCTTGGGAAATGATGGTATATTGACTTCATTTTAATTATCGTAAGGAACTTGCCCTTTGGTGTATTTGTTTTATATAATCTATTTAAAATAACTCAATCTAAATGAAAAATAACAACTCCTCACTATTTGACAAGAAAAGTATCCTTTTCTCATTATATGTGTATTTTACATATATGCATGTATGTATAGTATATACAAATATAAAATAAGATCTATAAATATTGATCTTAAAATATAAAGCTAAGGTTTAAACTCTAACAAACAAAAAAAATATTTGCAATTTCTCATTGACATCTCTACGTGTGACAATGTGGTCCAGAGGAAAAGGGTGTTGAGGCTATATTTATGAGAGGGAAGATAGGTTCTAAGTCTGACACTTTCCCAGATGGCAAGATGGTCAATTTACTCAGTATCTTTGAATTTAATTTTTGTCAGATTTACGGTAAGATAATTTGCTTCTATAGGACCATTGTAAAGAAAATGTTTTATGAATCTTAAATAGTTTGCAGAAATATGCACAGTTACTGTTATCTGAATTCATTCAAGAGTACTCTTTGCTTCTAGTCTTTTACCCTTGATTTTTAAAACAAAAGCCAAATTAAGTTATTTAGCTTAAATGAAAGACAACTCCTAGACGGGAAATGTTTTAGCAATATGATTTAAAGGAAACATCAACACTCACCTGCACTTCCATCCTTTAAACTAACCCCTCAACATACACACACACACACACACACACACATGCACGCATGCACACACATGCCAAAACAAACAAACAAAAAACAAGGTAAGACATTAAGAAATAGGCTACCAATTTGTATTCTAAGCTCGCTAAGACTTTCTAATAAAATTTATTCCATTTTGCTAAAATACTAATAATCCTTTCATCGTGTATGATGAAGAGGAACAAGCAGAATGAGTTTCTAGCTGAGATTTTACTGAAGCCAGACAGATGCTTGTACTCTTCCTGATCTGTGTACCTGAACCTTATTCTGAGGATAAGAACTTGCTTAGTAAAGTAATGCCTGCTCATACTATCTGACTTTAGGCCTTGTATTTTGCGTTATGCAAAATTCTGATGGTTTCTCAAGGAAACCATCAATTTCCAATTGAAATATAAACCTTTCCAACTAAAACATCATTTTCTTTTCAACAAATTCATCTTTAGTTACTTAAGGTGTTAATACAATTGCTTAGATGTCATACAATAATAAAAGAGAGACCGTAGAGATCATCTAATCTAAACCTATAATTTTATTGAATGAAGAAATAATGGTTATGAACTTTTCAGGATCCTAAAATGGGTTTTTGATCCAAGTTAACTCCCAGTTGATCTGTGGTCTACTAAACGAAAGCATATTTCATTTTTCAAGAGCTAATTAACCCTTGACATGCCAATGTGTCTAGACATATTGTATACACAGTTCTATGACATTTTAAATAATAGAAGTTCATTTTTTCTACAAGACTTAGTTACTTAATTTGCAAAAGATAGATACTAGGAAACGAGCCCAACATTTATAAATATGAATGAATGAAAAGGACATATTAAATACCTATTAGGTTCAAGTATAGTCCAAAGAACTGGAGACACAAACAGAAAAAACTATAGTTATCCCTATCCTTAATGAGTGCATGTTCTACTAAGAGATCCATGTGTATTGAGGAGTAGTAGCCAGAAAAAGGAAGTTTTCAGTTCGTAAAGCCACAGATATATTTAATGGAACCACTAGGTACATTACCATTTCCAGAAGCAATAATTGGTCCAGTTACTAGTTGTTGTGTAAGTTTCAGCCAGGTGCAACTCTTCGTAATGCCATTGGGGGTTTCTTAGCTAAAATACTGAGGTAGTTTGCCATTTCCTTCTCTGAATCATTTTACAGATGAGGAAGCTGAGGAAAAGTTGGTTAAGTTATTTACCCAGGGTCACACAGCTACTAAGTATCTGAGGGCAGATTTGAAATCAGGAATATAAGTCTCCCTGACTCCAGGAACATGTCCCTGACTCCAGGTCTACCATTCTATCCACTGTGCCATCTAGCTACCCTCAATAACTAGCTACCCTCAATAACTAGTAACAGAGTAAGAAATGAAAAGCAGGACTGGAGGGAGGGGAAGTACAGATGACAAGGAATTTGCCACAGATAAGGTGGATAACCAGAGGGGAAAGAAACCCTTTATGGGTCTGGGTGTCAGCTAGTTAGAAAAAGTCAATAGGCATTTGTGCTTACTGACTCAACAATTACCACCTTAAAGCTTCAAGGTGGTAATTGCAAAACTGAAGGATATAACCTTCATAGAAGGTCTAGGGGTCTGCAAATGGACAGATGGAATATGAAGTATATAAATATGACCAAACATTATTGGAAGTACTACCTTTTTTGTTTAATTTGCTGAATTATTTTTCTTTTCTTAGACAAAAAGAATGTGTTTTCAATCATCTTTTCAAATGAGAATTTGTTGCAGAATGAAAATAGGTACTATAAAACAGAAGAATCAGTGACACATCATAACTCTTTTATAGTGTTTAAATCCCAGTATTAAAAAGGGAGATGAAACTTGTTCTGTGTGGCCATGGAAAGCAGAAATAGGAGCAAAAAGAAAGTTGCAAGGGGGCTTGATTTAAGGGAAAACTTCCTAATAAGTAGAGTTGTTACATAAGTGAAATGAGTCATATTTTCAAGAAGTGGATTTCTTATCTTTAAGGGTATTTGAGCAAAAGCTTCATATCCACTTATCAAGCATATAATATAGGTATAAAATAGAGTAGACTCCTGTTTAGATAAAGGTAGGACTAGCTTGCATCATAAAGCACTTCCTATTTTGAGATTCTGAAATTCCTATTCATACCCTTTAGAGTCCGCTTCATTCCACATTAGATATATGTACATAACTCCTGGGCAGAAGCTTAGTTTTGAGCAAAAACTAAATAAAGGGTAGCTAGGTGGCACAGTAATGTGTCAGACCTACAGTCCAGAAGATCTGAATTCAAATGTGATATTGAGAATTTACCATCTACCTGACCCTAGACAAATCACTTAACCCTCTTTGTCTCAGTTTTCTCATTTGCAAAACGAGCTGTAGAAAGAAATGGCAAATCACTCTATTATCTCTGTCAAGAAAACTTCAAGTGGGTTCATGAAGAGTCAGACACAGCTAGAAAATGACTAAACACCACCAACAGCAGAATCTAATTTATATGTAATAATAAAGTTCTGATTCAGTCACTGTTCTTTTTTAGTCAAATGGCCAAAGTGCCCAAGTACAGTAGGGCAGAGGATAGGGATTGTGGCAATGATGACTGAACTTTGCTTTATATATAGAATATTTATTTACATAGAAGTGCAGAATATTAAATTATTATTTCTTCAGGTGAACTCCTCTTCGAATGCCTCTCCTCCCCTGATAATGACCTTAGGGTTTTGTAAGATCCCCATGATGCCTGATTTCCCAAGGTTTAGAGCCTCTCTGCCTTGTATTAAAACATTTTTTCTTCCCCAAAGTTGACTTTCTCATCGTAATCCAAACTCCAGAATTAATAGCTTTTCTAATTTTAACTCTTTGTGCTTCCTTTTCTCTTCATTTTAAATGATTTTACATTTTGCTAATCATTACAGCATCTACATGTATTTCAAAATTAGAAATAAATATGTATGTGTAAATTTGTGTTTGTCTTTGCTTCTTGCTCTCTATCCAGAATATATTTTCTTCAGGAATCATTGTTATTTCCCCATGACTTATCAGTCAAACTGGTTAACATATCCTCCTTTCTCACCTAACAAATCTCATAAAAGATGCTTACAGTCATTTTCAATACTGTCCTACTATTCTACTTTTGATTAGTGCTGATGGAAAACCTCAATCTTGGGATGACCAATATTAGACTTACACCAACAAATCAGAAGATATTTTCTAACAAATCCTACCTGAAATCATATACCCACTAAATGTATATATAGGGGATTAGTTCTTAACCTAAAAAGGTATAAAGGAAATTATAAATGTTAAAATAATTTGTCTTAATGATATGAATTTAACAATTCACTAACAAAATGAATCCATGTAGGGAAAGTAGAAAAGTGTTCAACTGGGAGAATGACAGCAACAACAAAACTCTGTATCAAATATTGCTCGTAAGGGATTGATATCCATGCCATATAGATAATTTACTAAAATATAGAAGAGAGAAAGTCATCATCCAATAGATAATTAGTCAAAAGTTATCAACAGTTCTTAAAATAATTGTAAACTGCTAACCACTACATGAAGACTATTCCTAGTAACTAATAATAAATGAAATGTAAATCTAAACAACCATGAGGTTTTACCTCACAATAAATTTCTTACTTAGGCTAGCCAACAATCAATATGTTGATGATCATTGGTTTCTCTTGGTAACTGGAGATCCCAAAGGAGACCTTAAAATGTGTTAAACACCTTCTGAACGATAATTCCCCTAACAAGTGAAAATCAATCCTGATTGGTGGTCATTTAATGGAGGAATGGGCTAAAGTTTTTCAACTCCTCCTGCTGAGAACATGGCTTGATCATGAGACATGGCAGCCTCCAGCAATCTGGGGAGGGGAACCCATTTCTACTTGAATCTTTGTAGTGTGTTTTCCTTTTCATAAGCTGAGTCACCCTAAATTCTTATGGATGTAGCAAGGTTTACTCTCCCAAGAATACAGGGTCACTCAAAGTGAATTTCATTCATATTCTAAACAGAAATTTGGTCTTTTAGTTGGGTGGGTTCCCACCCCAAATTGACAAGTATGTTACTTGAGGGCTAGAAGCAGTGCTATCCATCAGCCTGACTGATCTTAACAGGAGTTGGACCTTAAAGAAAAAGAAGGGCATTAAAGTGTGTGCCAAGATTAATAATTAGTTATCAATATCTGAGCATGATATTTATTTTCTCAATACTAAATATAGAGAATCAATCAATATTAAATTTCCACTATGTCCCAGAAACTTAGAAGAAAAAACTTTATATGCATTGATAAGATATGAAGTAAGCAGAAGCAGGAAAACAATTTATAAAATAGCTACATAACTAAAAATGTGAGAACAACCATCAGAAAAACTGAAAATAAATGTTATGAAATTATTAAGAACGAATTTTCTCATAAAGAAAATATCTAAGATGATGTCTCTTTATGATCTTTTGCATAGGTTCAGAGTACAGCAAGGAGGGGGGACATCCATTTCTGTGGAACACTGCATATAATTTCAGATAGTGTGAATGATTTATTTTCTCTTTCAATTTTTTTTTTATTTTAAAAGTATTCTGTCTGTCTGTCTGTCTGTCTGTCTCTCTCTCTCTCTCTCTCTCTCTCTTTGTCTCTCTCAAGAGAAGAGATATAGAAGGGGAGGTACTCAATGTAAAACCAAGGACGTCAACAAAACCTTTTTAAAGTTTTTCCATTTTTCACTGCTTGTAATCCATTCTTTTTTCCCAGGAAATTTATCCAGTGTCATGCTACTATTTATTGTATATTTGGGGAAGGGGGAGTGATTTATTTTTCCTGTATGTATTCCAGGATATCATTTTTCTTTAGGTGCTGAGGTTAGAGCATGAGCTATGTAGAAAGTTAAGTTTATTCTAAATTTATACAATGTCCTTGAATTAAACATGTTTCTAGAATATTTTTAACCTTATAATCTTGAGATGCACACACGCACACGCACACACACACAGACACACACACACATAAATGAAGACTATAGTCTCAACTTGAAATATGTTTCCTGGGCAACATGTTATCTTTGGGTCTAAAAATATTTCTATTCGTTTGCACTCCTTAATGTATGACAATATTTTTCTCCCTCTATCATATCTAGCATAAAAAAATCCTTCCTAGAATTCAGGATTCCCTCCTTAGACTGGATCCTTCATCTCAACAAACCCAATCTCTTAGAACCTTAATCTTTGCACATCAGGCAACTCTACATACATTCATAAAGGTCAGCCTTGGTCTTAATGGTTCTCTCTTTTAATCTTTACCAGATAATGTCATCTCAAATTTGAGGGGAGAGCATGGAAGAGGATTAACATTAATTCAAATAACTGAGTTTGAGATGTCAAATCAATCAACTGAAAGATTCAATCAAATACCAGTTCATTTTTCTTTTGGCTACCATAGGTGAATAGGCCAGAGTGACCAAAAAGCCTAAAATAACTTGGAGATAAAGACATGCATCCATGTGCAGCTTCCATTTGCTGTAATCTTTCTTCAACATTTTTCCTCTATTATTTTTTATTTCCATTTTATGTTACATTCCTTCTATTGTTTTGTGGTAGTTAACTGATTAACATCATAGAGACTGTGCTTTGCATGGATAAATCTTTTAAGTGACTTACTGTAGGTAATCTGTTTTCCTTGTGATTTTCCAATACATTCATGTATTTTTTTTCCTTTTGCATATATACAGGCTTGGTCATGTATTCATGTTCTTTCCTTATTTTCACAACTTAAAAATTTTTTCTGATTGGAAGAATTGCTTTTTTCAAAAAACTGACTTCTTTATTTTTTTGATTAAAATGATATTAATATGTTTTGAAATGCTAAGTGTTTTATGAATATTATCTCAGTTGATCCTCAAGCCAACCCTGGGAGATAGGTATTATTAATGTCCCTGTTTTACAACTGAGGAAAATTTTGACTTATTTAGGGTCACACAATTAATAAGTGTGTGAGGCCATATTTGAAATTATATGTACCTGAGTCAGGAGGCCTAATTCAACTATCAATCAATCAATTTTATTTTGTTTTTATCTTTTCTTATAATTTCTCATGGTGTTATACTTCTATGTGTGCTCACTCCTCCCTGCAAAGCTTTCCTTCTTGGATTTCACCTTTGTTTTTCTTTTTACTAAGCAAGTATAATGGTCAGTGTAGACCTGTTGGCTTCTTAGATTTGACTTCGCACTGCCTGACTTGCAATATCAGTTGGAAGTCCAACTGTCCTTAGAAGGACCTGGTCCCCATCTGGAAAAACTTGTATCTCATTGTTTTCCATTCTCTAGTTCAACACTGAGATCCTAATTTCCATTTCAAATACAATTATGAAATTTTACATAATTTCAGTGAATAAATATTTTACTATTGGCAGCAGAAGTTGTCTCACTGGGAAATCATAACCACAAGAATATTCTAGAAATAAATTTTAGTAGGGGCCCGGAAAAGAGAGAATTTATAAACGTTTCTGCTTAGTAGCTGCTATATTCTGTTTTCTAGAAACATTATCATTTGCAGTTTTATCCCATACCACTGATAAATTTAATTAGTGATGATGAAGACAGAAATTACATTATATTCTTTAACTTAGAAAAGATAAATAAAAACTGTGACATAATTATGTATAGTTATGAATCTGAATTAAGCCCATCTTTAAATAATTGGTTTAAAATTGAAAGCTTCAATCACCTGATTGTTTACTCATGGTATTTAAAAAATATATATTATTTTTGCTTAAATTTAGTTGTCATAGTACAATGCTTTATTCACATTATCTCAACTGATCCTCCCACCAACTTTTTGAGATAGGTGACATATTTATTTTCACCATTTTATAGATGGATATACTAAGGCTTAAAAATAAAGTTAATTGTTCAAAGTTACATGCAGCTGTTAATTGAAACAGGAAGGACTAGAACTTGGGTCTACCGTCTCAGGGACATCTGAGTTCAAATCCGGACTCAGACATTTACTAGCAACTCACAACTTCTACTTGTCTCATTTTTCTCAATTATAACATTGGAAAAATAATAACACCTACCTTCCAGGATTATTATGAGGTTCAAATGGGATGATATTTGTAAAGCATTTAGCACTGTGCCTGGTAGGTGCTAAGTAAAGCTTTGGTTTTTTTTCTCTTTCCCTTCTTGACACCGAACATAGGGAGCTTTTTTCACTCTACCCTTGTGTATTTCTAATGTTTTTGTTTCTGATCTACAAACTTAAGTACATGTTTTGTATGATTTTGCCTAGACAGGTGATAAAATTTACCTTTGCCCAGCATGAAAGCTTGCAAAGATTTCTGTAATGACCTTTTACTAGATATTTTAATGGTGGCTCCCCCATGTCTGATAGTTGTTACAGATCCTGTAGTTCTAAAAAAGGAATCTCCATTGCTATTCTCTTTGTATCCACTCTTCTAATAACCAAACGCCATCCTTCATTTCCAGGCTTGATGGGGGAAGGGTGCTGCAAGCAAAGCTCATGGGAGCAAACTGAAACAACATAATTTGCATATTCCAAAAGCCTCCTGTGGTGTGCTGCAATTGGAGAACACTGAGTTCCTTTGACAAAGTAAAAGCATCGGAAATCACCACGGATGTTAATTTGAAACAGAATGAGATAGCCACTCAGCAGTGCCTTCATAAAGTACACAAAGAAAGCCTTTTCTTCCAAGTAAGGTGCTGACAATATTGGTGAGAGTCCATCCTGTGCAGCTGATGTGAGGAATGGCACATCAGCACCTGGATAGAGCTTGGGAAATCTCTAAAGAAAATAGAAATGTTTCTCATCATGACACTCCAAAAATTCTCCAAGTTTTCTGCAGATGGCTCTCTCAGGAGCTAATTCTTTTTTTTTAAATGAACTTCTGAATTTCAAGAAAAGTTCATTTATCAATGTAAACAAAGTTGAGCTGTTTAATAAACCCATTTTTTCTACAAAATATGTTTATATTATTGAAATTTCTATGGTCAGTTAGACTCTATCTCCATTATTTTTAAAGAAGAGAGAAGCATCAGTTCAATTTTAAACTAACTGAAGATTTTTCATTTTGTATTTATTTTATCCAGCAAAAAGTCATCCTTTTCCTTCATTGGTAGACTACATCAGGGAAATTAATATCAAGACATAGAAGTACATATGAATTTTGGAAGATTAATATGGAATCAGAGGTGCAGGTTATCCAAAATCCAGTCATGAAGGCCTTGGTTAACATCCAAAATAAACTAATCCAATTTATTAGTTTGTCAAAAAGTCCCTCAAAGTTTATCTCTAATGTATTAATGAAGATGAGGGTAAATCTAACAAAGATGTCCATGTAGGAATGAGTGAGGCAAATGGTTGCAAAAACAATATTCCTAACCATCTACTATCAACATAACATTTCTCTCAACCTACAATGTTGACACAAAGAAGCAAAAATGAAAAGGAATAGAAAGCGGTTGTGTAAATTTTAGTAATTAGTGTAATACTCTTCCTTTTTAAAAAGGTTCAATTGCCTTCAGACAGTCTACCTATTGCACAAGTATGTAACATGTGCCCACTGCATGAGGAGAAGTTGAAAAAAATAACCCTCATTTTCAAAGTCCATACTTTTTAGTTTTATGCGATAAATGATGTGTATGCATGAAATCATGAGAAAAAGATAGTAGATAAACAGTCAAATGTATAGTACTAGCAACAAGTGCTATAGGAATTAACAGAAAGTAAAGACTGAGAAATTGAGATGCAGCCAGCATGGTGTAGTGGGAGAGGAAAAAGTGTGCTGGATTCAGATTCACAAAATTTAAGACTTAAGTCCTAAGTGCACAGTATCTGTATGACACTGAACAAGTGCCTTCCTCTTCTTGGATGACAATGTCCTCATGTAAAAATGAGACAGTTGGATTATGTGATCGCTAACATTCTTTCTAATGATAAATGTATGATTCCATGACAGACTAGTCAGAAGGGCTCCAGCTGAGTTAGTAGGAAGTCTGATACAGGAAATACAGACCTTGGACTGATAGAATAGATATGGGAGGGGGATGGTGTTCAAAGAATGGAGAACCACATGAGGCAAGGGAGGAAGAAGAAATAAACAAGTGTAATTTGGGAGTTTTTTAAGAACTTACCATGCCTTTTTTTTACACTTCTCTCAGAAACATACAGAAAAGTGCAGTACAGACAGTTGTTTCAAGCATTTCATTCCCGGAAAGAATTCTCTCCCAGAAAGTTAATAAGAGAAAGTTATACTTTTGAAAAAGTTCCCTTTTTTTCTGTTACAGGGAAATTTTAGATATCAGATGTTTAAGGAAGAATAAGGCTGATGATAATATCAATGAATCAATTATCTAATTAGCACAAACTAGATGCTCAGTTCTAAGCTTGTTACCCTGAGGAATATTTAAAAAAAAGGATGACTCTAGTCTAGCCTCCAGGAACAAAACATTGTCTTTTCAAAAATTATTAATGTGATCAATTTTTGTATTAGCTATGTTTCAAGATATTGTTTACCCCTACTCTTCACAGAGAACCATCTCTTAATACAGAGAATTAAAATGAGGTTTGAGGGAGAGTTAAGTGAAACTGATTTAATAAAAACAGAGTACGAAATTATTCACAGTACTCACATCTCATGTTTTCCCACCCTTTCAAAAAAATACAAGGGAAAGTGTTATTTCATATCTTTTCATTGGGACCAAGCTGGATCATTGTAATATTATAGAATACAGTTTCTATTTTTTAATTGTTATTTCAGTTTACATTGTTAGAGTTGCTGTGTCTATTATTCTCCTGGTTCCTCACTTTATTTCACACTGTATCAGTTCATATAAGTTCTCTGTACTTTTCTGTATTAATTTTATACATATACATGTATAAATACATGCATATAGTTTCTTGTACAACTATAACATTCTGTTCCATTTGTGTTCTACAACATAGGGCAGCTAGGTGGTGCAGTGGATAAAGCATCAGTGCAGGAGTCAGGAGGACCTGAGTTCAAATCTCACCTCAGACATTTTACACCCACTAGCTGTGTGACCTTGGGCAAATCATTTAACGTTAGTTGTCTAATCCTGGGTCATCTCCAGGCATCTTGATGAATATCTGGTCACTGGATTCAGATGGCTCTGGAGAAGAAGTGAGGCTGGTAACCTGTACAGCCCTCCATCATTCAGAAAAACAAACAAAGAAAAAAAATCAAAAACAAAAACAAAGTCAAGTGAAAGTCAGGTAATTTTTTTGTCTGATGGTATGATCTTCTTCAGCAACAAAGGATGAACACACACACACACACACAATATAGTTGCCCATCCACCATTTGTTAAAGATCTACTTTTTTCAGTTATTTACTAGAACCAAGCATCCCACTTGGAGTATTTTAGTGCATTTGAATCATTTATTTTTGTCATTGACTTCCTTGGGTTATATATCCATCAATAAGATTTCTCAATCAATCAGTTTGTATGTTTTAGCCACTTTATTTGCATAACTCCAAATTGCTTTCCAGAATAGTTAAACAAATTCTTATAGGAGAATGAAATAAATTCAATTACATAATCACTGATCAAGAGACTAAGATATAAGAAGCACTCTGCTAGGCCATGGGTTTATATTTAATATACGTATTAAAATAAAAATAATGATGACAGACATTGCTTTAAAAGACCTTACATTTTATCAGGGGGAAGAAATCTATAAATAAAGAGGTACAAATAAATAAAAGGCATTTCAGGAAGAGGAAAACTAATAAGTAGGAAAATCAGGAAAGAACTCATCAAGAAGGTAGCACCTGAGTTGAGTCTTAAAGGAAGCTAAGGTTTCTAACAGGTGAAAGTGAGGAGAAAGCATATTCTAGACATGGGATATTGCATATAGAAAGGAATAAAACAATTAGATGGACACAAAAACAGCAAGAAACAGAGAGAATAGGCTGTTTTGGCTAAAACAAGTTAATGTGAGGGGGAGTCATGTAAATTGTAATAGAGTGTTGAAAGGAAGTACTGCACTTGAATTTAACCTCAGATTCTAAGCAAATTGCTCTGTGGAACCCAGGTCCCTCATGTATAAAATGATTGGGCTAGATTCAATGACATCTACGATGATTTTCATCTCTAAGTCTCTAGTCCTTTGAAATGCTGAAATTTGAGTATTTATATTTGGTCCTAAAGACAAAGCAGTCACTGGAAATTATTGCTAGAGAAGAGCATGTTTAAACTTTCAATAAGTTTTTCCATTTAGTCTAGGACTATACAAGAATGTGCCTGGACTCTTGCTTACTTTCTTGCCAAGTGATTCTTGTCAGACACCGAGGTCAGTATAATCTTAATTATATAAGCACTGAAGTCAATGGGATCTTGGTCTTGATCTGTGAGAGACCCAGATTGGAATCAGAGGTCTTCTGCAGAAGGTGAGATTTGAGCTGAATTTTGAAGAAAGAAACTAAGAGTCAGGAGTGAGGACCAGAGAAGTCCATATACAGAGAGTAGCCAATGAAAATGCCCAAATTTGGGAGATGGAATGAGTTGTTTGAGGGCAATCAGGAAGGTCAGTGTTAGTGGATGACAGAGCAATTGGAAAGGGTTAAATGTTACTCAAGTTTACAAGGGAAGAGTCTACAGTGGGAAGAGCTAAATGTTCTTTCATAATATCACTGTTTTTGAAGATCATAGAAGAAATAAAAACAAATTCATGTCTTATGTGTAGTTTTGTTTTCTGATTTTTGAGAAAATAGATAAAAGGAAAGAAAGGAAAGGAATATGCTATGAAAGAAACCGGGAATGAGGGGAGAGATCTTAGAATTTCACATAATTGGGTAGGTGAGATAATTATAGTTCCATGAAGGAGGGGATGAGGTCAATAGGCATCTCATGACCCTCACTCCTGTATAAATCAGAAAGAAGAAGATTGAGCACACCGAGACAGAAACACAGAGAATATGGTATAGAAATATATGGTCTTCCGTTAAACATCTTGGTTCAGATTTCAACCAATATCTTTAAGGTTAAAACTACATGAAGATTTTTAGAACACTTGCATTTAAAATTTACTGGGGAAATGAGTCCTAAAGAGGTCAAAGGAAAGGATCCATAAATACAATAATATTTATACTAGTGGTTTTCATTACAGCAAAGAACTAGAAATGATATGTGTCTCCAGCAATTAGAGAATGACTGAATGACACGTGGAATAAGAATGTCGCAATAAAACACCATAGTAAATAGTGAAGGCTATGAATTCAGAGAAATTTGGGAAGACTTGAACCAGTGCAGGGTGGGGTGGGGGGGGCAAACAGAATGAGAAGAATTTATACAATTGTGTTAATTTATGTGTTGTTATTGTTTTTCAGTTGTGCTGGACTCTTTGTGATCTCATTTGGGGTTTTCTTGAAAAATACATCAAAGTGATTTGCTATTTCCTCATCCAGCTCATTTTATAGTAGAAGATAGTGAGACAAAGAGGGATAAGTGACTTTTCTAGGGTCACTCAATGAGGAAGTATCTGAGGCTGGATTTATACTCAGAAACATCAGTCTTCCTGACTCCAGGCTGGGTACTCTATTCACTGTGTCACGTAGCCATAAAGGATAACTACTTTGACAGACCTAAGCACTATGATCAAATCAGTACTTCTCCAGATTAGTCATGAGCAAGCATTCAGACTTTTGGCAAAGAGGTAACAGAATAAATTCAGAAAGAGAAACACATTTTCAGAAAAAAAGATACGGAGTGGGGGGAGAACGAAGCCAACTTTTAGGAATCTATAAACATGAAGAATAAACATAAAGCACTAGAATAGTCCATGAGCTCTTCTCAGAAGGTAAACCAATACCTTAACAATTTGCCATTGAGGCTTATACTGGGCCTATTCCTAACCATCTGACCACATTTAAAAATGAAACTGGCTTCCTTTAACTCCCAACTAAAATCCTACCTTCTATAGGAAACCTTTCCGAATGCCTCATAATTCCAGTGCCTTCCCTCTGTTGATTATGACTATAATTGTTGTACTAATTACATATTATTATAATATAATCATTGGAATTTTGTATACCTCTATATGTATATAATATGTTTATATATATATGTGTGTGTATCTATGTATATATCTATCCTTTCTTTATATTTATATATTGTCTCCCCCATCAGGTTGTAAGCTCCTTGAGGGCAGGGACTGTCTTTTGTCTCTTTTTGTAAACCCCATAATTAGTAGGTACCCAGCATATAGTAGGTGCTTAATAAATATTGATTTATTGATTGTAACTAGAGAAACTGTGCTCCTACAATGACCTAGACTCTTTTCTAATTTGTCTTTTGATGATGAGAAAAAACAGATTTGCTTAGAGCCTCTGCTTGTTTTCACAGGGGAAATAGATCTTGACTTTGTGTTTCTCAAGGAGGAAAGAGTCTTAAGGAAGTTATGACATGATTACCGTATTTTCATATCTGGAAAGTAAATGACTTTTTTGAATGTTGAAATTGACAAGCATTGATCTTAATTGGTCCCAAATTAAAATAAATTCTTATCTCAAAATAAATCTCTGAGAGTTAAAGTATATCTACTATGAAATAAAAATACCCAAGAAAAAAGATAGGAACTCCTGGATCCTCGGAAGAGAGATGCTAAATATTGTAAAACGATCATTTCTGATTGTAGGAACAGAAATAGTAGAAGGAAAATTTAAGAAAAAACAGTTTAATTTTTCCTTTCATTTATAATTCAAATTCTCATTGTATTTTTTCACATACAATGAAAACAATTGTATCTATTGATGTGATTAAAGAAACAAAAAACAATAAGAACTGTGTTCAATACAAGAAAAGAAGACTTCAACAAAATGTTTTTGAGGATAGAAACTCTTAGGTTGCTTGAATGCCATGTATGAACTCCAGCAGTTTTCAAATTGCTTAAATAGTGAATAAGATGGCTGTAATGTTTATCAGTAGATAACATAAAACTAAAATTACTTATAATGGCTTAAATAATTAAAAATAAAGGGGATCATTGGAACTAAGGTTTATTGAGAAGTGTCAGTATAATGGAATTTTAATCAGTCTGTTTATTTTAGGAAGGATTAAATTGTATGCCACATTCCAGAAAATATGGTACCATACCTTGGAAACTGACCTGCCTTATGAATTTTATTAAAAAGAGTCAGCTTTATTTTAATTTCTTTAGACAATTTTATGCAGTCATTGGTTTCATCAGGATGCTTTAATGTATATTATACTGATTGAAATTAAACATGCCTTAGGAGATCTTTCTTACAACCTCAGCTTCTGTCATTTTTCATGGTCCTTCCTGTGCTTCCACATTCTCTCTTTACCTCTTTTCCTGCCATTTTCCATTTTCAATGGAGCAACTCATTATTTATGGATTAATTTTAAATTATGAAGTGATGAGAGATGTCATAGTTAACTACACATCTCTGTGAAGTTTCAAAGATTGGTAGAGCAATCTTGTGTTTGCCAATTGACTTTTAACCTTCCCTGGGGGTGGGAGTCATGCGGGTGGGGAGCAATGACCAAAAACAACATATTCTCATGCACAGATTGAACCCATGATCTAATTGAGAAAACTGCCACTGAAAAGTGACTATTCTTCAGGAGTCTGCAACACAAAATTCAGTTACAAGTGTTTGTCCCCAAGAGAGCTATGGTACTCCTGTATAATAAGTTAGGGTACTTATTGCTCTTGAATTTCAAGCCAAATGATTTCCAGATTAATTACCAGCTGGTGCACACATTTTACATTATACAGGTACAATTTCCTTTGCTACTGTAATACAGCCACCTCAGGAGTGACATATGACATCTGTTTAACAACTAAGTTACAGTTTATTGTAGGTAACCATAAAGTAAGAATGAGATAGGAAAAATGACCCATGGTCCACTAAAGCTGAAATCCAGACAGGCCTAAAGCAATCCCTCAAATTGAAATGTAGGCAGTTAATCAGTAGGTATTTATTGAAGGCCTCCCATATACTCTGCATTGCATTAGGGAGTATCTTGGCCAGATACCCAGACTTCTTAGAAAGAGATGAAAATAAGCTCCCAAAATACTTTTCAATTTATCTGTCCAAAGGGTAGTGTATTATTTCCTCAGACACAGAAATAAATAGCTGTTCAAGGTTGAAGGGGATTATAGAAGAGAGAGTATATATCTGGGTTTTAAAGTTTGAGCAGGATTTCAGTAGGAACTAGGGAATAGTATTCCAGGCTTAGGAAATATTATGGGGCTAAGACAAAGGAAGAATAGAGTGTTTATGGATAGGTAAAAAGAAGCCATATGCAATATTTTATGCAATATATGTCCTTAGGTATATTTATAAAGTAGCCTATAGTTTGTAACAACAAGGACCTCAGCATACACATGCATACTTGCTGTTCAAGTTCTTAGATCTGCTTTTCTTAAAAGGAAAGCAACTTTTGAGAGATCAACAATCTACTTTAATCATTAATTACTTTAATTTAATTAATTATTTTAATAGTTCCAAGAAAAAAGTCAGAGAACTTCAGGGAAAATACAAACAGAAATAAAGAGCGACAGTGGTTGCAACTGTCTAACCATACATACATACACACATAAATAGTTTCCAGAGGGAGAAGCACCAATATCTGGATTTTCAAAGCTGGGGGACTCCTTAGCAGTTGCCCAGAGTCCCGTCTGTACCAACAAACACTTCCAATGAGTGAGCCCCAAAACAAAACTTCACCTCAGATTATTTATACCCTTTTCAGAGCCTAGAGGGCAGGACCCTCTGAGTCAGTGTCTCAATAGAAATTTGAAATTTTGTCAATAGAAATTGACAAAGGTTATTGAGGCCTATTAATGGGAAGGGAAGATCTTTAATTCTTCCAGCCATCCAACATTAGCCTTAAATTATAATTCTATAGTTTAAAAAAAGTACAGACAATTTTGTAGCTTGACAGTGACTGAATCTTAGACTCTAATAAGACAGGTTAGGCTTTGAATTAATCATGAGGAAACAATGCCTGAAGAAAATGCCAAAGCTTTTATAACGACCCCAAACTTCTAGAAACAAAAGTCTACCGTTCTCTACCAACATTTTAATGTTTTTATATGGCTATGGGAGATAATATTTTCTGAAAATATGAAAATTAATGGATTTTTCTTAATAATATGGTGAACAAGATGGAGGACTAGACTTTTTTTTTATCCCCATGTTGTCTCAAACCTCTCCAAAACAGAAATTATGTACCAAAGACAAAGAAATTTCAATTGCATCCATAGGCTAGGATACCAAGAACCCCAAAATTCTATGAACTAACATCTAACTCAGGCTCACTCAGCATCCCTTCTCCCACTAGTCAGTCAATAAATATGTATTAATTGACTACTAAGTACCAAGCATTGTGTTGAAAGCTAGGAATATAAAAAGAATAAAGGACAATTCCTAACCTCAAAGAACTCACAATTTAATGGAGGAGATAACAAGATAGCAAATACATATGAACAAAGAAGGTAAATACTGGATGTGTGTGTGTATATGTATGTATGTGTATATATGTATACACACACATTTATACATATACATGTACATATATGCAGAAAATTCAATGCACTAGAATTAAGATGGGTTAAAAAAATCTTCCTGTAGAGGAAGGATTTTATTTAAGATTTAAAAGAAGTCAGGAAAACCCACAGATAGAGAAGAGCGGGGAGAACATTCCAAGCACTGGGGATCACTAGAGAAAAATTTAGCAGCTAAGAGATCAAGTTTCTTGTTTGTGGAACAACAACAAGGTCAATATCACTGTATCAAAGAATAAATAATAAAGATTTGTTGTTTGTCCTTTGTTCTCAAAGAGGACCATGACATCAGGAAGATGATGTCATGACATGCAAATAGTTAGCCAGCACCATGCAAAGTCACTAGCCTTACTTTCCCCTTTGGAGCCATCTGAGTCCAGATGGATGGGCAGAGTGCTCACAGGTAAGAGAATAATTCCCTGTGAAGACAGAAGAAGAGGAGGAAGGAAGGGAAGGAGAGAAGGAAAGAAGGGAGGGAGAAAAGGAAAGAAGGAAGGAAGGAAGGATGGAAGGAAGGAAGGAAGGAATGTATAAAGGAAGCTTTCACATCTTATGCCCCCTAGATTATATTAGTGTTTTTAGTTGTTGTATCACAATTAACACATTTTTTGCTTTCTCACTGAAACATCCAGGTCTTTTCCAGAACTCTTTTAACCAGGCCTTTCCTATCTCATATTTATGAAATTGACCTCTTTTTTATTTTTTACTCAAGTGCAAGATTTTGCATCCATTTCTATTGAATTTCACCTTATCAAACTCAGCCCAAAATTCTAACATGGGCTGTCAGTATTCATTTAACTTTCCACTGAATCATCCAATACCATCTATATTTCCCACCTTTGAACCATCTGCAAATCTGATGAACACAGTTTTTGGACTTTAATTCAAGTCATTGATGAAAGGTTAAATGGAATAGGCAAGCATATATCCCTAGGGCAGGGATGGGGAACCTGTGCTCTTTAAGTCACATAGTCTTCTAGATACTTTTGAATGAATTCAGATTTTTCAGAAGAAAAAACTAAATTTTACAGAACATTCAAATCTAGATTCAAATTTGGATTGTAATCCCTATACTTTTATCCATATGTTTAGCAACCATATGGTTAGAGATTTATTCTACAACTTCTCCAGGAATCAAACTCAAGGTGATTGGCTGATAGCAGTTGTATTTTTTTTTAATTTGAAAATTGGGACAATATATTTCCTTCTCTAATCTCATGCCTCTAATCTGAGGCCCCTAATCTAATTTCCTTCCCTAATCTTATCCTTGTTTTCCCTGTTCTCTCAAATGTTGCTATTTATTGCTCAACAATGATATAAACCTTTCATTCCTTTTTCCCTCCCTCTCTCTGTCTCTCTGTATGTCTGTCTCTGTCTCTGTCTTTCTCTTGAACTAAGAAAATAATTTATTGGGGTAAAGTAGGTCCTTTTTTCATTATCTCCTTCCTTCTTCTGACTATAAATGTTGTTATTCATTATGACTCTTTCTCGATAAAGTACTACTTTATGGAGAAAATGAAAAAAAAATTCTAATTGAACACTGTTTCTTTCCTTGTTTTATCAGATGTCATCATCCCATCTATCTCTAAGCAAATGATTCTCTTTGATTTTCCCTTTTTTCTGAATGTAATTTAAAAAGAAAAAGCAAAAATAAACAAAAATTCTTTTTGCTGTCCTTAGTTTTCCAACCACCTTCAGCTCAATCTAAGTTGTAATTTTTCTCATAATATTTACATTACCATGCCATTGTCTTACATTCATTCTCTATTACTTGATCTTATTTCCATCTCTTATACATTTCTTTTTAAACTCTACATTGGTGGGTATGTTGCCTCCATAGCCACATTGCACTCTTCAGTCAAATCTCATTTTTCCTCTACAATGGAATTGTTTTAAAATTTCATTGTTGAGTATCATTCCTGGACTGAATTTTCCTTCAGCATTTTAATTCGTGGGATCCTACCTGCCTTTTATTTGAACCTTTTGGAAGATCTTTTTCCTCTGTAATCTAGGGTTCACATCAGAGTAAGTCAAATTATTTTCCTTCAGTTTAGTTTAATTTTTTCTTGAGAAAATAGACAGTCAAAACACTCTAACAGAAGGGAGAGTGACACTTCCTGGTATCTTTGACCAAACTAGGGAAGATAGGAGGTGATGTGGGTTTAGGGAAAGGTTGAATTTGAGATAACTACCCATAAAAACATTATAACATTTTTAAATTTCTATGGAACAGTTTTAAACCATTTCCAAAAAATGTTTCCATACAGTTGTAATATGTGCAATGACTAGGCCTTTGTAAATACTTTAAATTCAGTAACAAGCTTAACATGTTTATACACACATGCCATTTTAAAAATTGGCCACAATTGCCAAGATAGATTCTGTTTGCATAGACATAATATAAATTAAGTATCATCATATTTGGGCAATTACACTATAAACTTAATGCAAAACAAAAATGCAGCACCTCAAAGAAAAATATAGATGATATATTCTTTCAAATATCAGAAATTTTAACATAAAACTGTTTAGGTTTCTGTCCTTTATCATCTAAATAAGTTGTTTTTTTTTTTACCTCAATTCCCCAGACTGAATTTTCATGCACAGATAGTCAGAATCATGGAAAATGATTTAATGGGTCTTAGGAAGTTCTCACAAACATTTTGGTGAGTTAGGAGTAATTGAATCAGAACTGCACATGTTACATTCTAGTAGCAAAAATGAAAGAAAAATGGATTGGAGATGATGCATCCTTTATGGTTTTAAATTAGAAACATTTTGCCAGGTTTGTTCGCCAAACCCCTAATACCACAGGGTCCCTTAACTCTTCTAAAAATGGAGCACAGCTGCAGCCACTCAAATGTCACAGCCACATTTTGTGGACCATTTCTGGAGGTAGTTTGTAATAGGCAACATTCCTCACTGACCAGGCAAGTATGGCATGGAAAGGTGTTTGGGGTTCAGTGTAACCCTCTCAAGATACCACATTTGGCTTTTTCCTCCCCACAGTTGCCTCAGAGAGACCAAAAGCTAGAAACCTAGAGACCAAGGGCTGAATCAGCAATTGAATTTTCAAAGTGGAGAATGAAATTTCCAATGAATCCTTCTGCAGGTAACCTTCCCCACTCATCTGGAAAATGGAAGCCAAAGAGGGAGAATGTAACAGGGCAACCATTTTAAATCCAAGATGATTGGTTGTTAGCAGTGTTATGCAATTGACATTTTGCTGAAATAGTTTTCTACATACCAGTCCGACCTAAAACAAATAGAAACAACAACAAACCTCAAAAGATAGTAAATATGTGAGAAATCAAGAGCAATTAAAGGTAAATCAACAGAATAAGAAATCAGACCACAAAACCTCATTAAATTACATTTGGAAAACTGAAATTTGTCAAGGTCTAATTACGTGTACCTATTATACCTATTGCTAGCCCATGTTCTGCACCAGTGGAACCAATACAAGCAAACTTCCAAATTTGTGCTTCATCTTCTAGCTATGTAAGGCCTAACCTGATTCTCCAACAGCTGAGCTTGAATGTAAAGAACACCCCTCCACCCACAGTACATATCTGACAAGATATGGAAGATGTAAATTTACTCAGTCACTGGAAGAAACAAAGAGTGTAAAGGGAAATGGAAGTGGTGGAGGATGAATATGATACTCAAGGAATGCAGTAGAATATTAAAAACCAAAAACAAACCCAATCTACTATCATAAATAGCATATGCTATAAACTGATCCTAATCATCAATAGAAAAAGATGATCCCTCAACAAAAGAGAGACTTTTGAGACATTCCTGAAAATGAAATAAATTAGAACAACAACAAAAGTTAAAAGGGTGGTAACTTGCAAACATACTGACAAGAGAAACCCGAAGAAGGTGAATATGTATAATTATCAAGAAAAAATTAACATTGTACACATTGTATAGCATTGTTATACAGTACATCACGTTATGTGATGACTTACCTTGATAGACTTAGCCTTTCTCAGCAATGCAAGGATTTAAGACAACTCCAAATGCTCCAAATGATCGAAAATGCTATCTACCTGCAGCACTCAATTAAGGAGAGAGTGGGGGAGAAAAATCAAAATTCAAAATCTCATGGAAATTAATGTTAAAAACTAAAATTAAATTAATTAAAAAGGAAAAGAAAATTAAATAATTAATAAATTAATGTAATATTCATGTTTTTATTTGATAAAAAATAAAGAAATTCAACAGAACAGGTAAAATATAAAAGAACGATCAAAAGGTAAAAATTATTTCAGAAACCAAAGATTTAAAGACATCCTAAAGAATGAGGAGAAAGGAAAGAGGAAGAACTGAATTATTAGTTACATACCACCTATAAGTGAATATTTATGTGTGTATGCATATATATGTATGTATATATGCATATGTATGCATACACATGTATTATAGTTAGATAGATATACACACATACATATATCTGTGTGTGTGTGTGTGTCTTAGAAAGGATAACACAGAGGGAAGTTTCTTTAATAATCAAAGAGGCAAGAGGAGACCTGAACTTCTACCCAGTACAGGGCCAAGGAGATAAGGAAATGGTCAGTGTCTTTACAAGTAGGGGAGTATGAGAAGGTAGAAAAGGAACAATAGAAGGTACAGAAAGGGATGAAGATTGGAAATGAACAAATGTATAGAGAGGAGAAAGAATGTATGTGTCTAGTAAAAGTCACTAGATTTATTATTGGTTTGGTCCTGAGAGATGGGCACAATAGACCACCACATTCTGTAAGCCAAGTTAATATTTTCTAGGATTGAGTCTCAATGTAGGAATAGGGTCATGGGAGGAACATAGAAGTAAATCTAAACTATAGGATTTGGGAGGGATCATGATAAGCACAGGGATAGGATTCAGAATAAAGACTGTCTCCCAATACTTGATATTGTTTCCTTCATGGTTTAGTGTTTCTAAAAGCAATCTAGTGTTCGGAAAGAAAACATTAAAAATATACATATGGTTCCACATCATATCATATGTTTATGAAAATAGACCATGTGGTAGGGTATGGGGAAAATATAAACAGATGGAAAAGATTCAGGAATATGAAACAGAGTCTTCACAGAATATAAATAATAAGCAATACAGTGAAGACATGCAAATGATAAAAACCTACAGTAAATGTAGACTTAATGATATTCTGAAAAAATGAATGGGTCAAAGAAATGATTATACAAAAAAGTTAATAGCTATGTGAAAGAGAAATATACTGATGACACAAAATACCACAGTTTATAGGTAGCAACCAAAGCAATCTGTACAAAAAATATAATTGTCTATCGGAAAATATACATTAGCAAAATATAAAAAAAATTATTTAACAAGTAAGCAATCTAAGAAACCAGAGAATCAAAAAATTAATAAATTAAAATAAGCACAAAATCCAGAATATTAGAGAAAAATAGATAAAATAGTTAAAAATCTATAAAAATGAAAACAATAAATCTAAAATCTGTTTTTTTTTAAAAAAACAAATAAAATATTTAAATAATCCCTTAAAAAGAAAAAATGGTTATCAAATTCCCGAAACAAAAAAAAATGTGAATTCAAAACAGAGGACAGTAAGAATTAGTAGACCCTAACATGTGCAATTAATTGATTTAAAAAATCTGATAGTTTTAAGGAAATGGATGATCATCAACAAAAATGTTAAGTGTTCAAATCAATATGATGTGAGGCAGAAATCTCAAGCAACCTGATTTTGTAAAGCAATATTGAAAAGTACTAAAGAAACTCTCAAAATAAAATAATAAATCCTAGTTCACACAGATTTTATGGGTTAATTTTACCAAATGCTAAAAAGAAAATAATTAATAGAGTATACAAATTATTCACTACAATTGACAATGTATTCCATAGACTTTATGAGAGGTATGGCTTAAATATATAAAGTGAAATGGCCAAAGCATAAGGGAGTAAAAGTTAATATCTCTATTAGATATCATTTATATTTAAACTTTGCAAAGTGCTTTCGTATCCATTATTTCACTTCACTTTAGTATCATTATTTCACAACAACTTTGTGAGATTGGTGCTATCATTAGCCCATTTTACAGATGAAAACTAAGACTGATAAAAGATAAACTGCCCCAAATCACACTGATAAAAGATCTAACCAAAATTTGAACTAATCTTCCTGATTCACTCTATCCATTGAACTATCTTGCTGTTAAATATTTATGGATGAAAAAAGACAACTAGTAAGTATAGATATGAATATGTTAAATAAAATTTTAAGGGGAAAAAGAGCTAAGTAATGCATATCCAAAGTATATCTATTATCATTAGTTTGATTTTAAACCAGGGAAGCAAGGAGGGCTCAACGTTGGAAAAACTATTAACATTATCAATCATATATATAAAAAATTACAACCAAAAATATATTAGAAAAATAGATTCTTTAAAAGTAGTTAGCAAAATACAACTCTGAATTCCATTTATACATATACACCCGCACATATACATACATATATATATATATATATATATGTCCACACACACACACATATATATGGATACATACATATATATGGATACACACATATATAGCCTAATAAAACATAATAAAAAGGGGCTATTTTTCTATATGATACAAAGTAGATACCTGAAACTAAAATATATTGTTATTTATAATTAAGAAACACTATGAGATTTCCCAAAAACATAGGAAGGCAAAACTAGAAAGCTCCATTTTAAGTTCATTATTTTACAACATTACAGAAATTCTAGTGATAGTAGTGATGAAAAAAGAAATATGAATAATATAAACAAGGAAAAAGAAGACATCAAAATATTCCACTGGCAGACAAGATACAAATTTACTCAGAATCCCCAGAGAATCCCCAAAGAAATTCTTAAAGTGCACTAAAAATATTAGGAAATATTAGATTAAATACTTTGCTACAAAGTAATAACGCCAACTGGGGATAAATCATAAGGAAATAAATTTTTAAATAATTCATAATAAAATATCTGGAAATCAATCTACCAGAAGACATTCAAGATGCATACCTTTATGTATGTATGTATATCCCCACATGCATATATAATCATATATATTTGCTACTACAAAAAACAAAATCAACATGGTCTAAGAAGAGAAACTGTCAATTTTTTAGGAAAAAAATCTTTAGTCAAATATTTCTGATAATATTCTTATTGAGATATCTAGGAATTTACAAATAAAAGGCCTATGACCATTCCCCAGTAGATATTAAAAAATGGAATAAAATACAAAGGATACTCAAAGAAATGACAAATGATTAATAACAATATGAAAGTGTGCATCAAATCATTAAATAGCAAAAGAGATGAAAATAAAAACAATCCTAAAACTTCATCTCATAGGTAACAAATAGATAAACTTCAGGATTAAAACGACGATGGAAATATTTTGTTAGACTGGTTATGGAAATTAAGGCATGCTAATCCAGTGTTGGTAGAGTCCTGAATTCTTCCAACTATTCTGGAAAGTGATTTTGAATTATGTAAAATTAATTACAAAAATACCTGCATCAAGTGACCTAGAAATCCCACCTCCAGACATTTTTCCCCAAAGAAGTAAAAGATATGAAGTAAAGTTCTGTATACACCACAATGCGCATAGTAGGTTTTTGTTGTTGCTGTTAATAATAAAACTACCTGCAAAGTGAATGTCCACCTATCAGGGAATGGCTAAACAAATTGTGATGGAAGAGTGTAATGGAATATTATTGCTCCCTCTGTGTGTCAATAGATAGATACATAGATACATAGATATAGATATAAATATATAATAATGAATATGAGGAATTCAGAGAAAAATGGAATGACAAACAATATTTTGCATAATGAAGTAAAGAAAACTTCAAAGTCAAACACATGATGACTGCAACAATATAAACTAACACCTTAATTCTGTTGATCCACTCCTGAGATCAAGGAATATTGGCCTTCAAGTCTAAGCTAAAGTCCCTCCTTCTGCAAGAAGACTTTCCCAATCTTCCTCCTGTAATGCGTACATACATATATCTATATATGAATATGCATATATGTAGCTATCTAGACTATCAAGCTATCTATAGATAGTTGCTTCTATGTTATCTCTCCATTTTCATTATGATCTCCTTGAGATGTATTTTTTATTGCTATTTTTCCTTTTTTTTTTTTGGTTTTCTTTAATTTTATCTTTTGCCTATCTTTGTATCAATATTTAGTAAAGAGCCTGGTACCTAAACTAGTTTTCTTGAAGCCTAATTCCAAACGTATTCTTTAAAAGCAGAAATGGACAGAGAAGTTATAACCTCTTCATTTTATTCAGCATCATGAATTCAGAATTTAAAATGAAGAGATTTGGTGAGAATGAGAGAAAAATTACTTTAGAAAGCAAAGCACCAAAGTTCTTTGCATGGAGAGAGTGAATACAAGAAAACAGTGAGATTATTTAGAGTCTAAGAAGTGTCTGTATAAGAGGAAAGGGAAATATTTTAAATTGGACTTTCATAAATGTCTGGAAGGCTGAACTTATTTTTTTCACTTATTTATTCAGCAATCGAATAAACATTGATTAACTCCTTAATATATGAGGGACTGTATGATATTTTGTTTCTGTTATCCAGTTGTTTATCATACTGTAAAGTAGCTAATAATAGCAAATATCTATAAAGCTTTTATTAGTTATTTCATCAATTTATTTAATAAATTTTATTTATTATTTATTTAATATATGAGGGACTGTATATATGTATTAATATATGAGCTAATAATAGCAAATATCTCTAAAGCTTTTATTAGTTATTTCATTAATTTATTTATTAATAAATTTTATTTTTTATTATTTATTATTACTGTGCTAAATCTCATTTAATCCTTGCAATAACCCTGGGAGAGAGGTGCTATTAATATCCTTATTTTACAGATAAGGAAATAAAGACAAACAAAAGTTAAGTTACTTGTCCAGGGTCACACTGCTAGTAAGCGTCTGAGGGCAGATATTAATTCATGTCTCTGTATCTCCAGGCCCAGTGCTCTAGTCTTAGACCTGAAGTGAGAAAGAGCTAGATTTATATCCTGCCTATGACACAATATCTATGTAACCATGAGCAAGTCATTTCATCAGAAATTCAAGAAATGCATTAATTTTTATACATCAATGATGCTTATTACATATTGTGTCACTTTGAGCAGATCATTTCAAGTCCTGAAACTCAGGTTCCTCATTTATTAAAAAAAAAAAAAAAAGAATTTATAATAGAAGACTAGTAAAAGGTTGGGTTTTTCTTTTGTTTTGTTTTTTCAATTATGAATGTATGATCCTAATGAACAGAAAAATGTGACTTCAGAAATCATAAGTACTCAATGTATCAGTGAACAGTGCTCTAGGCACCTTTTAGAAACTATAAAAGGAGGAGAATCTACTAACATTGTTATAGGGAGTTCTCTTTATCAATAAACCATTGGTTCAGCACCTATCTTTATATCTGAAATAGATATCCTTATAATAAGTGCCTAAGAGACATCTAAATAAATTGCAAAGAAGAGTCTCTTAGAAGGGAATGAGGAGAAGAAATTTGAAATTTTTACTTTCTAAGACATAAATAAATAGATTTTTCTATAGTATCAACTACATTAAGGGAAAAGAAATCAAAACAACGGCCTAAATGCTTGTTGTAGTTGCCAGTTGAAGTTTCTCTAACCTTACAAATGAGGTTGTCCTTTTAGTAATAATAAATTCTAAACAAAAATATTAAACCGGCTAGCGACATGAAGATAGGGCTAGATGTGTCTTCATTATGCGTGGATGGGTTATATGTGTCTGTCTTCATATTCTAAAAAAAAATGTGCCTAGTATATTAAACTAATCTGTTTTCAGCAATTGACTAATGACTAACATTCCCCTGAGTCCAGTGGTTGAAAGGGAATAGGTTGCTAGTGCCCAGCGACACTTGGAGCAGTGGACAGGGGATGTTAAGCATTCCCCTGATACACAATCTGTGGTTTTCTCTTATTGGATAGTGTCCACAGTGTGGCAGTTACCTGCAGAAATAGCCAGGCACCACTCTGAGCACAAGGCTGTCTCCCCAAGTTCCTACATAGCCAAGTGGAGCCAGAGAATTGATCCCCTGGCCCCATACACCACTTTCCTTTCACCACCTTCAGTTTATACAAAGACTGGATTATCTGAGTTGTTTTTTTTTTTTTTCTATAGCCTTTGCAATGAAAAGTTCTCCACGAAAGGCCTAATAAAGTCATATGCCGGCTTTCTCTTTGCCTCCCCCATCCCAAATATCCCTGCCAAAAATAAGAGGCAGTGGGAGTTGGGAAAGGGAGCGACTTTTAAACCTGGAACTCATTTAGCTAAAGGGACCTTAGTTAACAAGAAAGTTACCCATCATGAACTGCAGGTAACACCTCCAGTGATCCTAAATCCATTACCAAAAGACTTCACCTGGACTGAGTTTGATTTTATGAACTGTGAGGTGCTATGTTGAGAGTCTGCAAATTGGACCTAAATTGGACTGCAAAAGACAAGGAGCCAAATGATTTTCCTTCTTATGAGATAAGATTCACATAATCTTGTAGGTAGGCTAGAGATGAGTGTGTGTCTATGTCTCTTTTCAGTTACCATTTCCCCACTTCTAACAGTTTTATTTCTGCCTCAGAAGCAGCCAAGATATAGGATAAAGTCTAAGATTACCAGTGGGATTTGCCATGCTTAAATTAAAGTGCTCTATTGACACACTCAAACCAGTTTGACAAAATTCAGTGAAAGGACCAACTTCATCTGAATTCCCTTTTGAACTGGCTATTGTGAAATTGTAGTGACACAATCTAACAACAAATGTTTAAATCCTAAACTCCTAGGGAGACTAAGCACAAGTGATGATCTGGAGCTCAGATGGCTTGGACTTGGTGGGAAATTATCTACAAGAAGCCTTTCCCAGCCCCTCCTAAATTCTAGTACCTTCTCTCATTTTAATTTATCCTGTATCCAGTTTGTTTGTATGCATTTGTTTGCTTGTTGCCTCCAGCATTATATTGCTAGCTCCTTGAGGGCAGAGGTTGTCTTTTGTGGCTTTTGGATATCTCCAGTACTTAGTACAGTTCCTGGCACATAACAGCAGATTAAGAAATTATCACTGACTGACTAACTGACTATAGTCAAGAGCGTACTGGAAAATGTTTAACAACTGATTTTCCAGGTGACAAAAACACATATGATGTACACATCTGACACACACATGTCTGTTAGGGACCCGGGAGTCTAGGCCTGATCTCTCAGGTCCACAGGCTTATCTGACCAGCAGGGGCCTGTAGGCCTTGGTGGAGTTTAACTGTAAGTAATGACTGAGGCAGGAGACAAGATAGTAAGAACTCCGTTTATTCAAGCAGTGAGAGGTGCTTTTATCTCTTTTCTGACACCAGTGCCCTAAGTGAACTTATCAGCAATTAGTTTGCCCTTATAAGGAAGTAATTTACCTTAAACCAGGACTGCCCAGGGAGAACACGTAGCCCCTAGAAAGAAAAACATTTTTGGGTTTCTTTGTTCTTTGAAAAGGCTGGAAAAAGTAGCCTTGAGCAAAACAGGGGTGGAACCCTTCCTCCCAGCACCATCTTGTTCATGCCTTACCAGTCTCCCCTCAGTTTACCTGAGTCATGACTAGTGAACACCGTCCAAGAGGCCGGGGGTTAGCAATTCCCTTACATATATATATACATATATATATGTATATATATATGTGTGTGTGTGTGTGTGTGTGTGTGTGTGTGTGTGCGTGCATGCGCGTGTGTATCTATGTTTAAACACATGCTCACACATACATATATATGCATATATACACATATGCATAGTATGTTCATATATATGTGTATATATATACATTAGGAACACACATACATATATATGCATGGCATACATTATTCAGATTTGTTCCATTATGGTCAATCAACCAAACAATAAATTAAGCCCTGATTTGCAAAATCTGATAATTTTTTAGGTTTAAATATTCATATTGAAAATTTAACTATCAGCTCTCACAAACCAGTACAAACTGACTTAAGCACAACTCTGTCTAAAACCAGCTGTACTTTGGATTGTTTTCTAAAAAGAAGATACAGAATATGTTCAGGTGTTAGTTCAGTCACCTGGGGTAGTTGGAAACTTTTGGACTTGAAGGACTTAGAACTAGAGGACATTATTTCAATTATATCTCTATTATTTACTTCGTGGTTGTGTGTGTTTTAGTTATGCTGGACTCTTAAAAAATAATTTGCTTTTAGTTTTCAAAATTGAGTTCCATTATGAGTTTTATATTTTCTCAACCTCCTTCCCTCTCCCCTATCCAAGATGGCATGCAATCTAATGCTCTACATAAAACTTCATATTAAACATGTTTTCACATTAGTCATGTGGTGAAGAAGAATTAGAACCAAGGGGATGAACCACAAGAAAGAAGAAATCAAACCAAACAAAGAGGGAGTGGGGAGAGAGAGAGAGAGAGAGAGAGAGAGAGAGAGAGAGAGAGAGAGAGAGAGAGAGAGAGAATCATATGCCTTGATCTACAACCAGACTCCATAGTTCTTTCTCTGGATGTGGATAGTTTTTTCCATCATTAGTCTTTTGGAGTTATCTTAGAAATTTTCTTTGGGGAAGAGAATTATATCTATCTAAATTACTCATAGCATGATGTGGTTGTAATTGTGTACATTTTTCCTGGTTCTGCTCACCTCACTCAACATCAGTTCATATAAGTCTTTCCAGGTTTTTCTGAAGCCTGCCTACTCATCATTTCTTATAGCACAATAGTATTCCATTGCATTCATATACTACAACTTGTTCAGTCATTCCCCAATTAGTGGATATCCCCTCACTTTTTAATTCTTGGCTACCACCAAAAGAACTGCCACAAATATTTTTGTACTGAATCTTTTCCCCCATTTTTATGATCTCTTTGGGATACAGCCCAAGAAGTGATATTGTTAAGTCAAAGGATGTGCACATTCTTTTTTTGCCTTCTTTCTTTATTTATTTTCAAATGTTCTACAATCACTTCCTTAAAATTAAGATTTTATCCCCCCCACTCCTCCCCCTCGCTACCGCCCTCCCTCCCCATGACAGCATACAATTCTGTATAGGTTCTACATGTACTTTCCTATTGAGCACATTTTCACTATAATCATGCTATGTAGTCGCACTAAAATAAGTGGAAGAAATCATATAACAAATCAAAACACACACACACACACACACAAACATGATCTGCTACATTCTGCAAATGACTTCCATATTTCTTTCTCTGAGTGTGGAAGGCATTTTGCCTTAGAAAATCATCATTGGTATTTTTTTTTCCAATAAGATCTTGTGTTATTACAAAGTTCCAAGTCTACCAGAAAAAACTCTTACACACTGTGGTCAT
>CM053770.1:510091464-510106952 GCA_028658325.1 Potorous gilbertii
ACCAATCAAGCTCAGCCTTAACCCCACTCAACTTAATTTAATCCAGCAATACTAAGGTCCTCAGAGGCCCCAGCCCATAAAGTAGTTCTACTCCATCATTGTCACTTTGGAGGACTGGGAAATTGTTAGACTAATCTGACCTCAAATGGATAATTGAGACTTCAAGAAAAATGCTCCTCCTCTCAATCTCAGGTTCTCTTTACTTCAGGATGTTAATTATTTCCTTGCTACGGAAATGTCCTTGACTGATATATATTGAAATCCATTCAGATCTTAAATAATCCTGTTATCCATCCCATACTGTGACTTACCCCATTGTGATTTCAATATATAGGAGGTTGGCATAAGAAATTAAATGATGATTTTTCAGGAGTTTTGTGGATACCCAAAATGACATGCAAAGGACAGAAGATGACATAGAAAAAGTTTAGAAACTCAGAAATGTATAAAATATATATGTAATATGGTACAATATTATCATATTTTTAATAATGCAATAATTCAGACTTCTTCTCTGGTACAAAAAGGAGGGGCAAAAATTTTATGTGGATTTTCCAGATAATGGAAGTGACCCACAATAATAGTAACAGGCAGCATTTATTTAGAACTTTGAAGTTTACAAATTGCTTTAAAAATATTATTTCATTTCATCTTTGCAAAAACAGAAGTTAAATGACTTGAACAGGAGGACCACACAATCAGCGAATATATGAGACTTGATTTGAGTTTAAGTCTTCCTGACTCTAAGTCCAGGGCTCTATACATTGAATACATACATACATACATACATATGTATGTGTGTGTATATATACATATATGTGTGTGTATTATGCACACATACACAGTCAATCCTAAACTTTTGTGGGGATAATGTTCTTAGGAAATAGCTCAAAAGCCAAAAATGCAAATATTGATACATTGAACATATTGGAAATAGGGGGTTAGGTTTCTGTGACAATCAAAAATTATAATCTTTCATTAGAAATTGCTGAAATACTTTTTTTCTGTATATAATTATTTATAACAAAACAATGATTATATTCACTTTTCTTAACAAAGTAGTCATAAAATAGCCCATAAAATACAGAGGAGAGGAGAGTCTACCTTCAGACAGGTTGTGGAAGGACAAAATATTATCAGATCTCTGAGGTAGAGAGGGAAAAGGGACAATCTGGTCCCTCTAATATCCCTTGCATCAGTGGCTGAATTGTTCTCCCTTAAAAGCACATACCTCAGAGAGAGTGTGGCCAGGGGCAACCTGATGCAGCTCTCTATGAGTTCAGAGGCAGCAGGGAAAGGGAGGACACTCACTTTACCACATGGGTTTCAGAGAGGGGACGGAAGTGGCCACTATCTCATTTGCCCACAAAATTAGCCACTTTTCCATTTTTTCGATTCCCTCATTACACACTTGAGATGTTACTTTAGCACTTTATGGAGCAAATTCACAAACACTTTTAAGAATACTTTCCTCCTTTTTTGCAGATATAACAAATCTCTGATTCATTAACACCAAACTCACAGGCCCCAACAATGGCTGCAGACATAACAGCATGGAGTTTATCAAACATCTTTATTTTTATCATGAAGCCACATCACTGATTGCACATTTGAGTTGAGAGCCCAAAGATCTTGTACAGTGCACTGTGACTACAAAACAAAATGTAAATTTTAAAGGCAAACAATGAAAATATAGAACAAATACATGGGGAACTCTTTACAATGATAGGGTGAACTAGACCAGTGGAACACCTAGTAGGATCCAGTTGCTCCACAAACTTCCATCCACCATGCCTCTCATTTTATTTTTTTTCCTGTACTGTACATAGCCAAGAATGTTCCTGGTTGCCAAAATGAAGATGAAAATAAAGTTACTAATAAAATAATGTGAATGTCTGAAATTAAGAAAGCTAAATGCTCTTATGTTGAGGATTTTATAAACATATATATTATATAAACAGAGACAGAGAGAGGGACAGAGAAACTCATACCATGAAATATATATATATATATAATATATATATAGAGAGAGAGAGATAGATATAGATAGATATATAAAGTATATGTATATAGATACATATATATAAAGTATATGTATACAAAATTATGCTTGTGGATATATATATATATATATACACATATATATGTGTGTATAGTATATGTGTGAATGTGTTTATGTATATACATACATATATATATATATATATACATACACACATACATACATAATCACAAATACAATGTTATAGTGGTGAATGTGTCTTGTCAGAATCTTTACCACATTGCTTAAGTCTTTAAGAACCCAAGTTTACCTCTTTTCTAAATCACCTAAATAAATGCCACTCACTCATTCATTCTCTAGGATCAGTTTATTTAATTCAAGACCATTGCCATTAATGTCTTCTATGGCATTGACAGTTTTTATTCTCTGGGGATAGTGATTAGAGATATCAACAGATATAGGGAAAACAAAATCTTTGAACTCTATATATGATAGTACAGTTTAGCACAAATTATCCTGTCATGATCTCATTAATATTAAGAAAAGATATAAAGGGGCAAATGGAGGAGAAAGCTCTAAAGGCATAATATTGCAAGGAATGCATCTACCAAAGACAGCAAAACAGAAACAAATGTGATTTACCTTTCCATGTTACTACTACTGTGCTGAATTTTTGAAAAAAATTTTACCTTAAACCAATCTCAATTAGATCACTTCATCTTTGGATCTTTTGCAAAAAAAAAATTAGGTATTTTATAAATCCTTATTTAATTGAATTCAGTCTTCCAAGTACAAATTCCCACATGTACTACATTTTACATGGCTCTGTTAATACTTGTTATATATTAGGTCTTTCTTTTTTCTTTTCTTGGACTCAGTTTCTTTTTCTTTAAAATGAGAGGATAAAGCTAGATCCTGTCTATGATCCCTATAACTCTAAATCCTGTGATCTCATGAGTCCAAATTATTGTATCTTAAAGTTGCAAAAAAAATCTATCTATTTCTAGTTGAAATTAGGGTATCATTGGCTTAAGTACACCTCATAACATCATTTGGATAAAATGGAGAATTAAAATTCTTGAGATGAACAAGTGGGTTCTCCAGAAAGATAGCTTTTTTTTAAAGTGTAAGTTTCCATGGTTAGTTTGTGTTTTGATTTAACAGGGAAGAACTCCATGGCAGTATGTTGCTTTAGTGGTTGGAATATGACATAAAGTGAAAACCATAAGTTCAATGTGTCTGGCTACTTACTGGAATCTCACCTCCCAAGAGCTGGCATCATCGGAGTGTGAGATTACTGATCCATGTTAATGCTTTAAGTAAACACATTTTTGCTGAGCATAGGGTGCTCTACTCTCTACTCTCTGACAAAACTGTACAAATCCAAATACAGATCCAAGTTACAAGGTTTTTTTTTTTGGAAAAAAACCCAACAACAACACATATATAGATGAATAGAGTCAGGTCACTTGTGCAGCATGTACCGTAGTTCTTACTACTATTCTAAAATAGTATAGACAGATTCATATTTATTTTTTCTTTACTCCTTTTAGATGAACATTAGTAGTACCAACACTGTCCAGTTATTTTTTATTTAATCATCATTATTTTGTCACTAGAATTTGAATCAACTCAATTAACAATGGATAGATTAATTATTTACACATATTGTATGAATTAACTTTACCTGTAGAATATAAGCTGCATGACAGCAGGAGCTGTTTGACTTTTGTCTCTGTATGTTTAGTGTCTAGTACTGTGCATAGCATAAAGTACTTAATTTTTTTTAAATAACCAAAGAGTCAAATGAACAGAGTATAATACAGTTTAGTTTCTTAATAAATTCATGGTGGTTCATTAATTTTTGGGTTATGTTGTTTGCTTATGTTCTTCAAAGCAGACTTTTGGACTAGCCTTTCCATCATTTTTGTTTATCTATGAATATCGCCCATTTTAATATTTGACCAGACAAAATGACAACATGGGAAAGGTCTCTGATTTTGTCATTGTGAGGAACTCCCAAAATGAGAACTATCTCTACCAAAACATATCATAACCAATCTATGAAGTGCTGAAAAATTGTGTCTGGTTCAACAACACATAAATGTAAATGTTAGAGGTGCAACATTAATTATGTATTCCTGACTCCAAGTTCAGGGCTTTAGCCACCACATGATATTGTAGTTGAACAAAATACAATAATTAAGATAATTCTGTAACAAATAAAAACACTGAAAATGGGACTTACTCATCCTTCTGCTTATATGTACACACACAAAAGGAAGTTTATTGCTTTATTTTAGCTTTTTTAAATTTTACTTTTAATTTATTCAATAAAACAAGTATTTTAATAACAGAGCACAATAAATAAATTTACTTGGCCACAGCATTGAAAGAATATTCATAAAATATATAACTGATTCTATTGGACCAAAATTCCCTACTTATAATTGATTATCCTGTTGTAAGTTAGAAGTATTGGTTAAATATGAGGGAGGAGGTAGCTTTTGCAATTAAACCCTTAGGGAGCTACATCAGTGGATCAAGTCTTTGTTTCTCAGGCATAGTCTTGAGACTAATTTTACTATCATTTTAGAGAAAAGCATAGAGTAGCTTATGTGGTAATCATGTTACTTCTACCACGTCGCCCTTTGGTTAACAGGTCCTAATGATCTTCTAAAGAGTGTTTCATAATTTTATGGCTTCAGGATCATTTTTTGACAAGTAGCCTAAAGAAAAAGGAAGTACTAGAGCAAGGAAAAGTGTGTGTGTGGGGGGGGGGTGGGGGAGTATGGGACAAAGCCAAGAAAGACAGAAAAAAGATAAGCCCCTTGAAGGAGTCACAGAATACAGAGAGGAATGAAGACCAAAGATTCTTCTTCAGAAGGACTTGAGTTCCAGATATTAATGATCTGCTCTATGTAGTGATAGCACATCATTGTAGCTCAGATGGGTCTTCTAATATGAAGTAGTGACTGTGAGCAAGAGAAGAACCACATACATCAGGGCCACCATAATAGGTAATAGATAATGACATTTCTGGCACAGTCGGTGATTCTCATCATCAGGATTATAGAAGATACTTAAGTGATCATTAATCCTTTTTCATGGAAACTGTCAGGGTAAATGCCAAAGCTCACACTATAGGATCCACATACAATATTTGTCAGTCACTATTTACTCTCTGTAGGAGCTCTCTCTACCAAGCCTCTACTAACTATATAACTCATGTATTTAGGAAGCATTAAAAAAATAGTATCTAGTTTATAGACTTACAACTGGTAAATGTTAGAGGTAGAAATTGAACCAGGTCTTTCTGACTCCCTGAAAATGGGGATTATTTACTCTTCTGCTTCTTTCCACAAGTATGGATAAGGGAGAATTACTTATAGCTGTCTTTTCCTGGGAGTCCCATTGAGAAATGGAGAGATATCAGACGTTTGCCCTTCAGGAAGTCTCTGCTTAAGAATATACACTCTCATTCCAAGAAGATGGGGTAGAAAGCTCTAACTCCATCTTACCATTTGAAATCAAGATACTCCCAAAAAATTCTACACCTTCTTAAATATGGCTTATTTACAAAATAGTTTAATCATTAATAATATCTTTACTTGAAAAGTAAGCTGCTAAAAACTGTCCTACATCCCAAAGAAGTTTAGCCTACTTTAATTATGGCTCCTACCTACTGACAAGTCACAGATCTGTTCTATAGGATGCAGGAAACATATTCTGTTGCCAATTGTACCTGACCAGAAAACTTAGGCACTCTTGACATCTCAGATAGAGCCAAGAAATACCCATTTCATGATCAATCACCTTTGTCAGACAAACACAAGCCTGAAGAGGCAGTCAGAGTCTCTATTTACCATGTGCTAGTAGACTTCATTGAATATCCAGGGTCTGAGCTGGGACTCTTTAATAGGGGATCATCCCACAAATATCACTAGATGCACAAAAAAGAAAATTATAGTTCACAGAAGAGGTAGCAAGGATATATTTCCCTTACACTGAAGTATATCCTCCATTCCCATGATTTATTTTCAGTAAATTAATTAAAATACATTTGATATATTTACCTATATCCCTAGTTCTGGAAATCACTCTGTACTCCTGTGGAGGATTGAATATTATCTTTCAAGTTCTTCTCCTAGACTCTTGTACCAAAGATTCAAAATAAATTATGGGACATGGCTCCTAGTAACCTCCCAAATTCCATATTAAAAAACAAAAAAACAAAACAAAAACATCCAAAGCAGTTACTTCAACACAATTCTTAATAAAACTGGAGGTTGGGGTGGGGGAGAAAAGGGCTACTACAGCAGTTAGCAATCTTGTATATAACTGCTATTTCAAAATATAAAAATTATAGAAACAGAGCAAAGATGATGGAGTATAAAGATGGACTTGCTCTAGCTCTCCCCACACATCCCATAAAATACCTGTAAAAATGACTCTAGACAAATTCTAGAGCAGAGGAAACTACAAAACAAAGCCACAATACAGAGTAAAAGAGATTTCCAGCCCAAGACAGCCTGGAAAGCTGATAGAAGAGGTCAATCGCCCCAGGCTCAGAGCAGAGCACAGCCCAGCCTGGGCCATGTGTCAAGGACAGAACTGGAGCAGGCTTTAGGGCACAGGATCATGAGTAGCAGCTGTGGTTCCCAGATTTCTCAACCCACAACTGCCAAAGACAGCTTCAAAAGTCAATGAGAAAGCTCCTTCACCTGGATGAGATGGGAGTGGGGTCCATAGTCTGGGTGTGACAGCAGCATTCACTTTCAAAGCCCTCTGCCCAAAGACCATGGAGGAATCTAGTGGTTGACCTGGGTCTCAGTCTTTAGTGGTGGTCCTGAGGTGAGGAGGAGCACTGGCTTGGTGGAGACCCTGGAAAGAGAATCTTACTCACAGATCCCAGGCAGAAAAGAGTGCTTGTGGTTGCTCCCAGACCAGTGCACAGGTCAGGAGAGGAGAAACTTCTTCCGGACCCCAAAATCTTTAAATATCTTTAAAAATAGATTAACCTAAATGGCAAAAAAGGTCCAAAAAGCCAATGAGGAGAATAACGCTTTAAAAAGCAGAATTAACCAAATGAAAAAAGAGATTCGAAAGGTCTCTGAAGAAAACAGTTCTTTAAAAATTAGGATAGAGCACATGGAAGCTAATGACTTTATGAGAAACCAAGAAATTATAAAACAAAACCAAAAGAAGGAAAAAAATAGAAGACAATGTGAAATACCTTGCTAGAAAAAACAACTGACCTGGAAAATAGATCAAGGAGAGATAATTTAATGATTATTGATCTACTTCAAAACCATGATGAAGAAAGGAGCCTAGACATCATCTTCCAAGAAATTATTAAGGTAAATTGCCTTGATATTTTAGAATCAGAGGGTAAATAGAAATGGAAAGAATTCACTGATCACCTCTTGAAAGAAATCCCAGAGCCATTTGAATACATACATACATACATACATACATACATACATATATATATATATATTATATAATGTAGGTGTGTATGGGTATATGTGTATTTGTATATTATATATGTGTAGGTATGTGTGCATGATTATATATATATATATATGTACATACATACTAGTGTGTATGTGTGTGTGTGTGTGTGTGTGTGTAGACAGATGGCACAGGGTGATCTGAAAATTAAGGGAGAATACCTAAAAAAAAAAATTTACTGTTGAGGAGAATGTTCCAGGAGTATGAGAAAAGAAGAGGTAGAATACAGCAATTCATCTCACAGATAAGAGGGAAGAAAGAGCTTCTACAAGGGAGAGGAAGAGGGAGGAGATGAAAGGAAATAATTGAGCCTTACTCTCAAGGGATTTGGCTTAAGGAGGGAATAACACACATTCAATTGGACATGGAAATCTATTTTACCCTGCATGAAGGCAAGGGGTAAGGGGATAGGAGAGGGAAGAGTATAGAAGAGACAGCAAATTGGGGAAAGGGATAATCAGAAGCAAACACTATTGTGGGAGGACAGGTCATGGGAGAGAATAGGATAAATGAAGGGTAGGATAGAACAGAGGCAAATGTGGTTAGTCTTTTACAACATTGGTATTATGGAAATGCTTTGCATTGTTACATATGTATGAGCTATGTTGAATTGCTTGTTTTCTCAATGAGCATGGGTGAGGAGGGAGGCAAAAAATATGGAACTCAAAGTTTTAAGAATGAGTGTTAAAAATTATTTTAGAATGCAACTGGAAATTAAGCTATATAGGCAATGTAGTATAGAGATCTATTTTGCCCTACAGGTAAATATAGGGGAAGGGAGATGGAAGAAGTATGGGTAATAGAAAGGAGGGCAGACTAGAAGAAGAGGTGGATGGGGTACATGCTGTCCTGGGGTGGAGAGTGGGGAGAGATGGGGAGAAAATTTTCAATATATAAAAATTATACAGATTGAAGAAACATTTTGTTTTGTGTCCTTGTGTACATATCCTAGAATATTTTATTTCATAGTTTTGGGGTGGAGATTAGGAGGGTCTTTAATCATCTCATCTAAGCTGACTTTATGGATTAAGTAGAAAGATCCTAATGGGAGTAAAGTACCAACGGTCTTTTGGAGTACCGCCCACCATGTACATGACTTTAAGACCATTATTAGAAAATATTTACAAGGCGATAGGGAAGGTGATGGAGAATAAAAAGAAAAAGCAAGATGAAAAGTTCAACAAAAAGGCAAATAACATAAAGAACTGAAACAATGATAGAAATTTAAGAGGGAAAATAAAGCCTGGATATCCCAGACATTCCCTTTTTAGAAGGGCTGAGTTCCAGATCTTAAAGATATGGTTTATATGATAGAAGATTCCAAATCATTTTATAACCTAAAGCCCAGACAGGTTCAGTCATCTGTCCAAGGTTATGTAGGTAGGTAGCAGAACTTAGATTTAAACACAGGTCCTCTGACAAAAATCTAGTCTTTTCAACACTACCACAGTTACTGACATCATACTATATACTATGTTCTACATACAATAAGCAATGAATGTTATAAATGTCAATCCAATTCATAACTTATGTCTACAATGTAGATTTTTACTTGAAAATCCACCAAAATTTGTATCTCATTCTGGGAAACACTACTGAGTAGTAAAGAACAGTATTATTTAAAGGATTGCTATATGTATTGCTATATGTAGAACTTTGAACATCCATTTCCACATTTGTAATGAGACTTTAAATGTAATCCCAGAACCTTTACAACTCTATATCTATGACGCTAGGTCATTTTGAAATGAAAACATGAGTTATAATGCCTGATGAGATCAAATTGAGTAATTAGTTCCTCACCTAACTGCCAATTAGATGAATAGCTAAACTTAGAAGTGCAGTAATAGAAGGATTCCTAATGTTTGGCTTATAATACTTAATGCATATCTTTAATCTATAGATCATCATATGTCTCATGTAATTTATATGAACATAATCTAATTTTGTCAGTCTCTGAAATAGGGCAAAACATGAACTTCTGTGTCTCATAAGTCATACAGAAAACATGTTGAAATCTATCATTTAAAGAGACCTAATTTTGTGTAGGCCAAATCTATCCTCTATTTGCTACTAAGATGGTTCCTTTCTTTCTCTTTGCTAAAATTTAGTAAAATGTGACAAAAAATTTTATAAACAAGTAATTATGCCTTAGTTATTGATGAAACTGCTTTCAAACTAACAGTAAATACCACGCTTCACTCTGTAGAGGATGATTGTGAGACCCTAGTCCCCAGTCAATTACTACTGCATAGACCCACAATCTCAAGCAAAGCACTCTAGGATCAAGACATTATTCCTGAGTTGTAGTTACTGTTCCCTGTCCTGACATTGCTGGCAAAAACTCATTGATAAGTATCTTTCAACTTTATTGATAAGTATTTTTCAAGTCTAAAGTCTATGCTGTCTATAATACTGATAACATTTGGAGAGTTATTGGTCTTTTTTTCATCAACTTTCTAGAGATGCATTAAAACTTTTTTAGACACCAAGAAAGCATTACACAAATCTTTAAGGAAGAATGCTGCAACCCACATATTAGACTAACCATCATTTTGTCCAACTTTACAGGGTACAGAAGTCTTGTGATCTGATTCACTCTGACCCATTCTTAGGTTTGAAATGTCTAGGAGCTCCCCAGTGAGAAGATATTTATTTTTGTTATTTTCTGGCAGAATCTAGACTGCATTTAAGACACACAGAAACTAATTGCTTAAACCAGATTGCTTAGACTGACATTAGGACCACTGCAGGCTGTGAAGGTAGGCCTGCTGTTTGCAACACAAGACTTTCTTAGCTGTGGTTTGTGCATATAGCACTTTAAGCCACTGAATGTATGCAGAAAGGTGGAGGGATTGGGGTGGGGGAGGTGGGGAGAGGGAGAGGAGCATCCATGCCACTAATTGGTTAAAAACTACTCTTCTGTCTGGTACTAGGTAGCAGACACCACATAAGACCACAATTACTAGTCCTCCAAGAGGTTTATTGCCTTGAGTGCCCTCTACATGATTATTCATATTTGTCCAGAAACTTAGAAGCCTCAGATGAACAAAATTATTTATATGACAGCTGTTTTAAAACTCAGAAACCAAGATGTTCGACAGACACCACACAGGCCTTTTTTCCCCAGTCTTGTTTCTGTTTAAAAAAATAATAATTTTGAATTTTATAAACATAAGTAAATATGATCATTTCTCATATATGAAGTAGACAGAAAAAGATTGACTATGAGACACCAAGTCTCTTTCGTATTATTTTTAATACCTAATAAATTCCATCATATTAGTTCCAAACAGGTCTTGCTTGGCTGTATCTCACTCTGAAATTCTTTTTGCAAAATTTGAAATGTTTCCTTGATTCACTCTTCTCTTTCTTTTTTCTTTTCTCTGATATCACTCTCATTATCCCTTCTTCTCCCAATTTATCCCACATCCTGAGTGCCCCTCTAGTGTAATAAATAAGAAGTCAAATAAAAACAAAATTTACATACTGACCATGAATGAAAACATATGTCTTATTCTGCATTTCCAGTCCATCACACCTTCCTGTCATCAAGGGGACATTCATTTTCAGAAGTCATTACATTGTTCAGAATTCTTGAGGTTTTTTTTTAAGTTGTTATTCTTTACAATGTTGTAGCTATATAAATCATTTACCTTTTTCAGCTCATTGCACTCTGGACCAATTCATACAAGTCTTCCTTGAACCCATTAATTTGTCATGTATTATGCCTTTAAATTCATATGCCACAACTTTTGTCAACCTTTTCCGACTTACTGGGCACCTATTTGATTTCTAGTTCTCTGCTAAAAATAAAAAAAAAATTCTATAAATATTTTTGTATACACAGTCTTTTCGCTCTTCAATTTTTTTTGAGACATGTACTTAGTAGTGGTATATCTAGGTTAATATGCCTCTACCCAAGCTTCCTGGGAGGGCCAGGTTCATATGCTAGGTCAAGTCTTATCTCTAAAGGTAGATGAAGTGTTTTGCTTTCAGCGCTACTGAAACCGGGATATCATGTTCTTTCATGTCCAAGGTAAAACCTACTATGATGTCCTTTTGCAGTTTGAATTTTCCTGTGCACAGATGCAGATGAATTCTCTTGCCAGGAGATTGCCAGTCTGTTCCTATGCAGCCATTTGAGCCTTCAAAAGATAGTTAGTGATCATTGTTAGTGGGAATGGGAATGTACAATCTTCATCAGTGGATTAAGTGATCCAGTGTGAGGTTGAGAAATATGTGATCCAGATGTCTAAGAAATATGTTAGAGTTATAGCAATGGCCTACTTTAACTGGAAGTTATTCCTAAATGTGGAAGGTGGCTTTAAATTCATGCAACAGAACTAGGATGCTGTTAATCTCATTATCAATGACTCCTGGGGTGCATGGGTTCTGACTTGAGCTTGCTCAATCTCATTTGAAGCTGAAGAAGATGAAATTGAAAAAAAAGTGGCAATTTCTCCTGTCAGCCTAAATATTAATACCTATTTTTAGACCTCATCAAGGAAATGGATCAGTTCTACAAGTCTTTATTTCCTGCTGTGGAATATGGTTACTGTTCCATCTCCATCTTCCCTAGTGACCATATCAACTTCCCCCTTTGAAGCAAAACTTCCAGAACTAAATTCTAGAAGTCAATGCATCAACTGACATAGGAACAAGTTGAGAAGGTAAATCTGAGACACTTCAGCTCAGACTGTACTGCATAGTTTCCTAGAAGAGATATTACCTACTCTAAAGAGTCTAGATTGACCATCTCCACAAGAAAAATCAAGTGGGTAAAGAAATTCTACTGCCTAGAATATGACATGCAATTTGATGGACAATCTATAGAATTTGCGCGTAAGTATGTATATCTTGAAAAGGTAGTAAAAATGAACAAGGTGATCCCATAATTAAAAAGGAAAGGAAAACATGCTTTTTCTTTTCTTTTTTGTTTGTTTGTTTTTGGGGGTTTGGGTTTTTTTCTTTTTGGAAATTAAGAAAATGAAATAGCCATTTAAGGCCCTGAATCATAGGTAAGGACACCAGAGCATCACTTCAATTTCTCTCAGACACTTCAAAGTACAAATACACATGTTTTAGGGTACTCACATACTTGCCTCTGAGGACTCTGATGGGTACTTTAAGTCCCTCTATTGACTGAGGATCTAGTCTTCTGCCAGCCACTCTTCCCACTGCTGAGATATTACTAAAGCTAGAACTTACTCAGATAATCTGCTCCACTAACCCCACCTTCAAATCATGATCTACTGCATAGGTGAAGGCAGGAGGAGAGTGCAAGATATCTATCTCTCCCTATCCAGTCTGGTCATTGAGTGTTTATTAATATTGATCATGTGTGTACAGAATTCTCCCATTCTCTAATACAATCCTCACCAAAAAGTGAATTTATAACTTAAAATAAACATTAAATTAATGATAATCCTTCCATATTTCCCCCCCCACCAACGATGATTGTTTCTTATTTTTAATCATATATTTTCAATCTAATTAATGATAGCAATACATAGTGCTTTAAAGACTGTATAGAACTTTATAAATATTATCTAATGTTATCTGCGCAACAACCATGGTGTTCTGTTAATATTGTCTCCTGGATACAGCTGAGGAAACTGGGGCCATACTCAAAGTCTTAGGGAAGATCTAAATTCAGTTGTCCCTCATATACCATGATAGAGGTCTAGTATTCTGTCCACTAAGCTACCTAGCTTCCTGATAGATTTAAGGTGTCTTAATTTACATTTTTTTTATTATAATTGAAGACTCAGAGTATCTTTTCAAAAGATAGATAACAATTCCTGTCCTGCTCCTCTAATTAGTTTGTCATGTAGAATTCATATCTAAATATTCCATACATTTGACATATTATCATAAATGGTGTCAGATATTGTTCTACATTTAATTTCTATCAGACTACTTTCCAATTTTGTCACATATTTTGTCAGATAGTGGAAAAAGAGGTAGGCTTTCAGTTTAGCCAACATTATTCTACTAGATTCAATTGTTTTTGGATATGAGAATCTGATGTGTTTGTGCATGTATGTGTTTATGTATGTACACATGTATATATTCTAACTCAGTATTTGGGAGGCTCCGAAGAAAGGTTTGAGAGAGAAGAGGTATTAGACTGATTACCAAATTGAAGGTCTACAGAACCATTGTGATGACCTCTTTGTTATATGCTTGTGAAACATGGATAGTCTACCAGTGCCATGCCAGGAAATGGAATCGCTTTCATTTGAACTGTCTTAGGAAGATTCTGAAGATCACCTGTAAGGATAAGGTACCAGACACTTAAGTCCTTGCTTGAACTGAACTGCCAAGTATTCAAACTATACTTCAGAGAGTGCAATTCAGATGGGCTGGCCACGTTGTTCGAATGCCAAATGTATGCTTGCCAAAAAGACTATTTTATGGAGAACTCGCATGGGGCAGGAGATCACATGGTGGCTAGAAGAAATAACACAAGGACACTCTCAAAGTCTTTCTCAAGAACTTTGGATTTGACTGTGCAATATGGGAGACACAACACAGGACCACTCAGCCTGGTGTGCCCACATCAGAAAAGGTGTTGTGCTGTTCAGGCAAAGCAGAATTGAGACAGCACGAAGCAAAAATAGGATGCTTAAATTTGAAATATCCACCCCAAATATTCATACAGACTATCTGTGTCCAACCTGTGGTAGAGCATTCCAAGCTCATATTGGTCTGATCAGCCACAGTTGGACACATTGAAACTTCACTTTATCATGGTGATGTCATTTTGGTTCCCTTCAAAGACAAAGGACAACAACCAACCATGTATGTATGTACTGTATGCATGTTACATACATACATAAATGTGTGTACAGATATGTATATACATGTAAAATGTGTCTTGCTGAATGAACAAAAATTCACATCATGAATATCCCATTTGGACTTAAACACCTTGCAATGGGATGATGCTCAACTAGAGCAATGTTTGTTTGGGATTTTAATGCCATCATGGGGAGGGAGAGGGAAGGAAGAAGGAGAAAATTTAAAACATTTGGAAGTGATTATTGAAAGCTGAAAAGAAATAAATTAATTTTTAAAATGATCAAAAACAAGTGTTGTTAGATTCCCAGTTAGAAGCAAACATAATAAAAAACATCAGTGAGTGAAAACATGGAAATGATTCTAAAACATGAAAAATAAGTGAAGGCAGTAAAGTTGGTCTTACTTTTCATGAAAGTATCATAAGAGAGAACACCCCTGACATTGAAATCCTGGATATTCTCAAAGAAGGAGATTCTCCTTCCAAGAAATAACCCTTCCTTCTTCTCTCTTTCATCTTCCTCACACCAGCCACAACTCTTCTCAAAGGTAAAGTGCAGGTTAATTTATTTTATTTTCAGTTTATATTGTGCCCTGCTTATTGCTTTTGTTATTTCAGGCACATTAGGGACAAAAAAAACTTTACTTAAAATTATAAATAATTATTTTTATGTGAATATTTTTGGGAATGTGGTACCAATCATCTGACTTTACATTATGTCTTGTGGAAAAATTTATTTTGCATCATGAACAAATCACATGAGGAAAAGAACCTTGGAATGAATTAAATTCATAAACCAAGGTTCTACCATACACCTGTTTCCCCCAATATTATTTAAAATTTCTTTTCAGATAAACTGATTTTATTTTTCCTAATGTTGTAAAGTTTTACATATTATCTAGTTATATAAAAATAGCAATTTTAATATTAAGTTTGAAACAGGAAGTCATTTCTAAATACTTTCAAGTAGAATTAAGGTGGGGGTAATGGAATAATGGTGAAAATAAGCCTAAAATTGATCAGACTTGCTCTATGAATCAATTTGCTTCATTACTGCTTTAGGATTACATAATTCAGCAATATCTATTAATAGAAATCCATTTCTTTGGCTTCTACTGCACTGTGTTAAAAACTATAATTACAAAAGCTATACAGTCTTGATGAATC
>CM053770.1:510107452-510124691 GCA_028658325.1 Potorous gilbertii
TAAGGGTAAAGGGAATAGATTGTCCATCAACAATCATAGGGGGATGTCTCTCTTAGTCATTGCCGGCAAAATTCTTTCTAGAATCCTTCTTAATAGGCTGATCCTTCACCTGGAAGCTGGTGATATACCTGAGAGACAATGTGGCTTCAGAAAGGGCTGAGGAACATTCGATACAGTGTTTGCTGCCTGACAACTCCAGGAGAGATGCCAGAAGCAGAACAGAGGTCTGTACACAACGTTCATAAATCTGACTTTGACACTGTTAGTCATGAGGGCTTATGGAAAATTATGTCAAAATTTGGTTGCCCAGAGAAGTTCATCAATATTGTACGTTAATTTCGTGATGGCTTCTCCGAGTTCTGAAAAACAAAGCTCTTGTACCTTCCTGGTTACCAATGGAGTGAAACAGGGCTGTGTGCTTGCTCCCATGCTTTTTAGCATGCTGTTTTCAGACATGTTGACAAATGCTTTCAATAAATGCTTTCAATGAGGATGAACATGGCATCAAGGTCAACTACCATGCTGATGGTCAGTCTTCAATTTGAAAAGGTTACAAGCCAAGACCAAAGTGGAGGGAGTGTTGGTGCATGATTTTCTGTTTGCAGATGATTGTGCACTCAATGCAGCCTCTGAAGCTAAAATACAACAAAGAATAGATCAATTCTCTACTTCCTGTTCTAATTTTGACCTAATAATTAACACCAAAAAACACAGGTGGTCCATCAGCCACCACCACACCATCCATATGTGGAACCATCAGTTACCACAAATCGAGAAGTTTTGAATGCTGTAGATAAGTTCACTTACCTTGGTAGTGTATTTTGCAGGGATGTACACATTGACAATGAGGTTTATGCATGCATTGCCAGAGATAGTTCAGTGTTTGGGAGGATCTGAAAAGTATGGGAGAAAAGAGGTATTAGACTGACTACCAAACTGAAGGTCTACAGAGCCATTGTACTGACCTCATTGTTATATGCCTGTGAAACATGGCCAGTCTACCAGCACCATATCAGGAAACTGAATTGTTTCCATTTCAACTGTTCTAGGAAGATTCTGAGAATCACCTGGGAGGATAAGGTGCCAAATACTGAAGTTCTTGCTCGAGTTGAACTACCAAGTATTCAAACTATGCTTCAGAGAGAGCAACTCCGATGGGCTTGCCATGTTGTTTAAATGCCAAATGTACACTTGCCAAAAAGACTACTTTATGGAGAAGGTGCATGGGGCAGACAATCACATGGTGGTCAGAAGAAACAATAACAAGAACCTTCTCAAGGTCTTTCTCAAGAATTTTGGATTTGACTGTGAAACATGGCAGACATTGGCACAAGACTGCTCAGTATGGCATGCTCACATAAGAAAAGGTACTGTACTCTTTGAGCAAATTAGAATTAAGACAGCACAAAGTAAACACAAGATGTGCAGATTTGGGATAATCACCCCAAATATTCACATGGATGATTTATGCCCAACCTGTGGTAGAACATTCTGAGATCATATTGGTCTGATCAGCCATAGTCGGACACACTGAAATTTCACTTTACAATGGTGGTTTCGTTTTAGTCCTCTTCAAAGACAAAGGACAACAACTAACCACCTAACCAATATATAGCAATGTATTATTAATTAATTAGTATATATGAACCTAATTTTTAAAGACAAAAATAGACATTTTTTCTTGAAAAATCTTATCCAAACTAGTTTTAGATTTAAAATCTGTTTTACTTATATTTATAACTAAAACAGTATCTGAATTCACAAATCACACTTTTTTTTAGAGCTATTCAGAACTACAGAGAATTAATCGACACCATGGTGGAGAATCCACTGCCTCAAGGCCACATGTGGCCTTCTAGGTCTTTGGGTGCAGCCTTTTGACTGAGTCCAAGTTTTGTAGAACATATTCTTTCATTAAGAGGATTTGTTCTATGTTTGGATTTAGTCAAAGGGCTACACTTGAGAACCTAGCCTGGCCACATGTGGCCTCGAGGCACAGCAGGTTCCTCACTCCTGGTGGGGGGGAAACCAATCTATTTATTGTATAAGTGAGAAAATTAAGGCCAAGTTAGAAATTATAGGCCCAATGTTATACAGTGAATTTAAATTGTAATAACTGTCAGGTCTGATGGCATGGGCTTGCAATCCTTGCTATTGTAAGAGGCTGAGTCTGGGGAATCAATCACTTGAGCTTGGGAGGACTGAGCTGTTATTTAGACTGAGGTCTAAAAACAATCAAGTGACCACACAAAATTGAGCACTAATAAGCCCCCAAAGAAATGATTTGTAAGATAAGAAAGAGGTCTTCTTTAATTTAGATCACAGAGGGTTATCACAAATGATGCTCACTCATATCCAGATTCTGAACTCCTTATGGTTATATTAACATAGCTAACAATAAACATTACTCAAGGGACTAGATAACATGAATTCAAATAGACAAAAGGTACAAGATTATTAGGAACACAAAATTTAGAGTTTGAAGAGATCTTACAGATTATATAGCCTAATCCCTTTATGTTATTGATGAGGAAATTGAAATATAGATAAGTGACATTTACACAAGTCATGATTAGTATAGTCAGAATTTGAACTCAGTTCTTTGGATTTCAAGTTCAGTTTAGAGGTGGGGAATAGAATCTGAAGTTATATTCTCTTATCTATCAAGCTTGTGAACCAAGAAATGGTGGATATGGCAGTACTTTCTGAGGAAGAGATATTTTCTTTTCTCTTCTCAGGAAATCTTATTTCATGATGTATATTCCTCAAGTATAGAGACTAATTTTTGGCTCTTTTTTTCTGCCTAAATTTTGAGTCTGACAACTGCCATTTGATTGGTAGCTTTTATTTTCAGAATTTCAGCATAAGGGTAGGAAAAGGGGAATAATTTGGAGGACTAAACGATGGATGAAAGGTAAATGGTACAACTACTAATATATAATCATGAGAGAGAGAAAAAATGGTGGAACAGAGGAGAAAGAAAAAATTATTCCCCTTTTCCCTTTTCTCTGATAATTTTCCCCTCTCTACCAAAGCACTTTCCTAAATCATGCCAGGGCTACTATGTATGCTTCAGTGAGATGATCTGTACCACATCTATGAGTGGAACGCAGGTGTGATTAGTTTGTGTTTGCTAACTAGTCACCCATGACTTGGTTTTTTTTTCCTTTAGGAAGGGAGGAGAAGGCTGGTTGTCATAGTATCAACTGGAGATACTATGGGTAAGGAGAGAGACTGTATGTACTATAAGACTCCACACTCCATCCATCTATGCTTGTTCTACCTCTCCCTCAAAAAATCACTTACTGGAAATACTGTTTCATGAATGCAGTGTCAATCAAGGGGTGAGGACATGAAGATACTGTTTATTCTCATGCTTCTTTGCATTTGGGAATGAAGTACACCCAGAAGATGATGATAGGTGGTAGCCCTGAAATATGTGTATGCTATCATGGTCACTCCTTCAGACAGGATCTATGCAAACAAAATGAAATGGAAAATAGGAATAATCATCCAGATTATCCAGGAGGACAACAATACGAATGTATGATTTTATCATCTGCATATGTTTGTATATATGTATATATCCTGGGCATGGTATTATTCTGTACTGGAGATAGACCACCCCATACTTTTGTGGTAGGGTGAGGGGAAAAGCAGGGAAGGAAATCCACCCTTACCCTTCATCACTCCATGTTAAGCATGGTTCTATTTACTCCACTGATTTCTCTTCTTCTGGGAATGGTGCCAGTGAAGTGACTTATGGTATGCAACCCTGAAATATCCTTTTTGTCTTTACCTACTCGGTTAATGTCCTGAAAACTGGCCAGCTGTATTTAAGTGCTACAGAAATCAAAGTGCTGTGACTAAAAGACAAGTTCATTGTCAACAGATATTGCTGTTGATTCAGTAGCCCTGAGAATAAAATCTTAGAATCATTCTCCAAGTCTAGGAATGTGACTATACTAGATTTTGTGGATCTCTGGGAATCCTGAAATATTGTTTTTTAGCTGAGAAGCTAATTCTTAAGAATTATGGTATTTTGGGAGACGGACTTACAAAAAGCCTGAAGAAAGATTCTGAGGCTGAATTGACTGTTGTATTGTCTTTAGTAGAAGGATGGAGAAAATTAGACTGGATGGTCTACAAAGTTCCCTTCATCTCTAAACACCTATGATTTTAGCTTGAGCAGGAAAAGCACTCTAAAGTTCACAATCCAAGTAAGACTTTATATCCCTCTTCATCTTTCCTCTCACTCTCTGCTTCTCTCTGCCATCTACTCTTTCTCTATAACTATCTCAACATACTTTTTATTCTACCTATCACTCTCCCTTTCTTCCATTCTATGTTTCTTTCCTTTCTCTTCTCATCTACCTCATTCTCCATTTCATGTTCTTCCTTCCTTATCTCCCCTGCCCACATTCTTAACTAACAATAATGTGCATTTAGAGTCTTTGTTATATTTATTAATTAACATTTTGTGTTTTCTGTTATTAATCTTAAAGCCAGATGACATGAGCTTGATACTGTATATATCTCTCAAAAAAATCATTAAATTTTCAAAACTTTTACCTGCCTATTACTTGATTTTTAAAACATTTTTGTCCCATTAAAAAGCAATTGATTTTTTTTCAATATCTCCTGCCTACTAGCTCCTGATCTCCCAAATTGGAAGGAATAATATTTTAATGAATGTGCATTCAAGCTGAACAAATTCCCTTACTGACCATCTCTTTAAAAAAATATGTATTATACTAAACCTTCAGACCATCACCTCTTGAATCCTGGCTGGTCATCATATTCTCCACTTGATTTTTTTTTTCTGTGGGTCATTGTCTTTTAATAGAAAATGGGTCTCACCACTGCTTTAGACACATGAACTAAGTAATTTCACTAGGCTAGAAAGAATACTTTATGTATTCATCACACACATATGTAGCCTTAAGTGGAATAAAAATAGGGATTGATTCATATTTCTTTATATTCCCAGTGTCTAATAAATTTTCTTGCACATAGCAATTGCTAAATACCTAAGTTCTTGCTGAACCAAACTAACTTGAACTGAGATGATCGCTATATTAAATATCATATTAAAAATATTACAAATTTCACATAAGGAAAATTCAGTATTTACTATTTTCTTTAGAACTTGTAGGTAAAGAGGGAGAGTATTTCCAATCTATGAAGTCCCAGATTCAGCTATTGACCATTTTTTAAGACCTTTATGTTGTCTACAATGAGTTCCAGAAGTTTAAAATCTACTGTCTTGGCAAGAATCATTGCTAAATGAGGCTATCCATTTCATTTCTTGGGGTTTATTTTAGAGAGATCTGAAAAATCTTTTCAAAGGTGCTTTCTTTTTCTGAGAAAGACAGGAATGGTCAGAAGTTATTTAGTGAGTTGATAAACATTTTTTTAAAGTGCATACTCTGATTCAGACACTTTGTTAATGTAAAAGACAGTCTCTGTCATGGGGATCTTATGATCTAATAGGAGAGAAAATAAGCAAACAGCAATGTGCAAATAAGCTATACATAAGGTAAATAGAAAATGTTACAATTAAGAGTGATTGGGAAAGACTTCCTATAGAAGGCTCTGAGGTCATTAACTATCATCTCTGTTCTCTCAGCCTGAGAGATTTGGTTGAAACAATCATCTAATTTAGGACATATTTCTTGGATGCAAAAGGCTAATACAATATTTGCACATGTTTTGAGAGTAATTTATGCAGAAATAACTTAGACTAAAATTAGAATTTTGACTGGTAAAACATCAATAATGATACATAGAGGGTGGTTGAATTATGTTTTGTTCTCTTTTGAGAACTCATGGGAAATAATTAAATTGAGGAATTAGGAGGGTAGGTTGTTTCTATTGTATTAATATAACTGTCAGAGTCCCCTAATGTAAGGGTAAGAGTTGGGCAAGAGAGAAAGACTGTGAACCAAGCATGGAATTTATTGAGGAAAGAAGGGAAATTTATCTTGGAGGTCAATGGATGAGATCTAACAGAATTTTGATTGAGTGGGAGACAGAGTTCTGTGAACCTCAAAGAAAGAGAGCCAGAAAATAACAATGGAAAGTGAGGAGAATTCCAACTCCCTCACATCGTTCAAAGACTTACAGGACTGAAAGTGCAACCAGTGCAAGAAAGGAAGACCAAAGAGCTTTTGTTATTAGGAAAGAACAAGGTCTCAGTGAAAGCCAGGAGATGGAAGGAGTTAAAACAGGGAAAATATGTTGAAAGCAAGTTTAACTATGAAACAGGCAATCCAGAGAACAAAGTGGAAGGGATGGGTATCTTTAGGGTGGGAGATTGGGGGAGTAGGTTTAAGTGAAAGGGAATAAGGGATCAGGCGGTGGGTACCAGGGAGTGGGATTTAAATAACGATGATCAGGGGCGCAGAGTTATTGGAATGAAAAGAGTATGATCAAGTAGGAGAGAGGTTTGGTTTTTTTTCTCTCATTGAGAAATTAATTCAGGTAAATTAACAACAGCCTCAGTAGTCTGACCTAAGAGTACAGTCCTTGTAGGGAATTAGGCAGCTCAGGGAAGGATGTCAATGGAAAGAGTCAATGAAATGAAATTTCGCTCCCTCTTTCATCCTCAGGCAGGCCAAAGCAAACCAGGAGGGAGGTGGAGGTTTCATCAAAATATGGGCTCTTGCTTCTGGGCAAGGAAGAAGAACAGTAGATAGAAAGAGGAAGATAGAAAGATGTTTCCCTCCTTTACAGGCAGAAAGAAGTCAGGTAAGGAGACATGCACTCATGGAATGGTATGTATAAGTGAGTATGAGAGTGTGTGAGTGTGTGTGTGTGTGTGTGTGCATGGCAGGAAGAAGCTAGTCAAACTACCTGATAGAAAGGTCTCACTGTGTCTCCGTCTCTTTCTCCTCCTCCTCCCTTTTCCAATCCCTCAGACAGGAAGAGGAAAGGCAAGAAGACCAGGGAATGAAGGGTCAAAGACTTCATGTAGGATTTAGTTCTTAAACTGTAATTCAAAGGAAATAGGTGATCTTTATGAAGCATAAATGAGAAAATCCTGGCCTAAGAGTGCCAGTAGAATGCTATGGAGAATATCACGTGTAAGGAAAAGCAAAGGAACCAGTTTTGTACATCATAAATTGTGGGAAAGAGTAAAATCTAGAATGAGAATAGAAAGGTTAGTTGGGACAGGAATATGAAGGGCTTTAAAAGCCAAATAAAAAACTGATATAAGCCAAAATATACTTAAGAAAAATAAATTTAGCAACTTTGTTAAGGACATATTGGTAAAGGAAGAGATTTAAGTCAAGGAAACCATTTAGAAAGCCATTATCATGGTACGTATGAGTTTATGAGGCCTTACGCTAAGTTGGTGACTAATGAGAGGGAGGAAGATGCAAAGAGTATATAGGTTATAGGGTAGAAGCTACAAGATTCTACCAATGATTAATTTTGTTGAGCAAGATAGCATGAGGTGTCTAGAATGATGCAAACATTTTAAATCTCTTGAGAAAGGGAGAGTGATGGTGTCCTTGATAGAAACAATCACTTCTAAAGTATCTGTCTCCTATGGGATTAAAATACACTTTAGAAATATGATTTAGCTAAAAACCTATTTAAACACTGGACAACTAATAAAGTAGTAGAAGTGAGTCCCAAAAAGGTAAAGTGACTTGTCCAAGGTAATAAAGTGAGTCAGCAGGAGAGTCAGGAATAGAATTCATGAGTCATTACTTCTAGTCTCCTGTTCTAGCCACAAGATGAAGCTCCCTCCCTAGCAACAGAAGACTAATAGATACAGCAGCCAAACTGACTACTGCTTTTCCTTCCCTATATTCCACTAATCACAGGGGTATGTCCAGTTACATTTTGTTCCAGAGCCCAGAATAGGCTTAACAGAATACTTCTTGGCTACTGTGTGGAGAGACTGTCATATGATGTGGAGACGGCAGTGATGAGGCAATTTTTCTTCTAATGTCGTAACACAAAAGTCACGTCTAAATGCATCCAATATTTGTATTGGATCCAACAGATTACAAAATATCTAATTTGAATATATTTTAGTTTGCATACTGTGTATTATTTAGAAGGAAATCAAGTACAGAAAGATAATTCCTTAATTGAGCTAAACCTGCATCACTCTTGAATCTTCTGTCCTTTAATACTGTTAGCCTCACAAGGCAAATCTTATTTAAAATTCTTTCTCCTTCACCATATTACACCATGTTCTGTCAAAAAAGAAATTTAATAAATATTTGCTGAATGAATAAATAAATGAAAATAGCTCAATTTATTATCTAAGCCTAAGTGCAATTGATTGTTGTTATTTCTTTCTGTATATATCTTGCTCATACATGTTATTTGCATATTAACCTGTGAGCTATTCAAGAGTAGGGACTGTCTTTTGCCTTTCTTTGTATCCCCAGGGCGTAGCTCAAAATCTGGCATGTAGAAGGTGCTAATAAATGTTTATTGACTGACTTTCAATAACCTGATCACCATTGCCTTTTTCGGTTCTTGGACTGTTTTTATTCTTTCTATTGTCTTTTTTATTGCTTTAAATTTTACTCTATGGAGATAGTATTATAAAGCACATGTTTAACGAATCATGTTTAATAAAACATATCATAAGAGACTTTGGTCCCATGCTCTGGGAAACTGATAATGAAGTTTTCTTTGTACATTATAAATATTGCCTGTGAATATCAATGAGTTAAATAATGCCTCATTTTGAAGAATGTGAAAATTCACATCTGTATGGTTCTATATGTGTTTATTGATATTTTCTCTTTCTTATATAGTCATGTTTCTCATGTAGCCTTTCTTATCTCCCAAAAAGTCATCCTATATGAAAAATAGTATTTTTTTAAAAAGGCAAAAAAAAAATCAGTGCAATTGCTTGATATATTGAAAATAGTCTGAAGACATGTTCAATTTGTAATACCTGTGGACCGTCCATTTTCATGAAGGACTGGATTTGGGGTATCTTCTCATATCTCCTCATTCAAATCCTGCTTCATATTTATAATTGTTTCATTTATTTTATGTTAATGTATCATTCTTCCCATTTATATTGCTGTATTTAATGTGTATATTGCTCTCTTGACTTTGTGTCCTTCATTTTATATAGCTCTTTTCATGCTTCTCTGTATTCCTCACATTCATCATTTCTTGTAACACAGTACTATTTCATTATATTAATATATCACAATATGTTTGGCCATTTTCCAATTGATGGGCACCTAATTTGTTTCCAGTTTTAGTTATCATAAAAGTGCTTCTATTAATATTTTGGAATATATGGAAACTTTTTTTCTTAGTAGTGGTTTTCTTGGGGTATAAGTCCAGTAATGGAGTCTTTGGATCAAAAATTTTGCGGTATTTAAAATTCCTTTATCTGTATATTTTTGAATTGCTTTCCGAAATAGTCTTGTAACTTCATAGCTTCATCAGCAATGTATAAATGTATTTGTCTTTGTATATTCCTTCCAACATTGACTGTTGCCATTTTTGATCATTTTTTTTGCCAATTTTCAGAGTGAGCAGCAAAGTATCAGGCTTGTTTTGATATTGTTTTGCATTTATCTTATTATTAACTTTTCAAATCATTTTTTCATGTGCTTGTGGCTACTTTGCAGTTCTTTTGGAACTATTTGTTTATATCTTTGACCATTTATCTATTACAGAATGGCATACATACACATATAGATAGATACACACACATATATATACATGTAAATAAATATATAAATAAATAAAAATGTATATAATACACACATATATGCATACATATATACATATGTGCATATGCATATATACACACATTCATATATGCAGATACACATATACACACATATGTTTTCTACAGTAAGGGTTTGATATTTTATGCACACATTCATATATTCATGTATATATCTATACTTTAATATAATTTATATATTATATATGTGTGCTTGCATATGTTTATACAGACACACATATATATGTACACATTGACACACACAGCTCTTCTATATACCACTACTGGGAAAAATAAATGCAAATGCTTTTTTCCCTCCATTTGAAAATTTCAGTTCTCATCTTAGTTGCATTACCATTGTCTGTGTAGAAGATTTTAGTTTCAAGTAATCAGTTACCTATTATTTTCTTTTGAAACAACCTCTATCTCATGCCTAGTTAAGAAAGCATTTCTTTGACCTTCTTGAAGTTCTTGTAGCCAAGATGACAGAGTAAAGTGTCTGTACTCTCACCCTCCCTTGAAAAAAACCTCAGAGAATATTGCCCCAGGAAAAATCTGGGAATAGTGGAGGCAGCAGAAGGGGTAGAGCAAACTTTTAGCTTGGGAGATTGGGGAGATTTATGGGAAGGGTCCCTCTTGCTGTGGCTGAAGGGTTCCCATGCAGGAAAAGAAGTGCCCCAGTAAGCCCAACCTCAGCAGACCAGCAGGAAATCCTGAGCCCAAGGGGGTGAAACTAGTAAGTTCCAACATCAAGTCCTTCATAGACTTGCCTTAGCACACTCAGGGAAATTGGGCAGAAACCAGCACAGACAGGGCTCCACCAGAAACTGAGCCTGCCCATGTTCTAACAAAGCCCTGAGGAGGAGGAAATCTCCAGCTGCCAGACCAGTACTACCCCACACCTTGCATGAAGAGCTCCAATTTAACCAAAGGAAACTCAGAAAGATGACACCTGTTCTTGGCCTTGGCACATACCAGCCAGCTCAGTACCATGTAAGTTGCAGCATTATATACCTTCTGGCTGACAGAACCAGAGGCCACAGAATGCAAAGTCAGTAACCAGGACCCTAGTTCCAAGCACAAGAAACATGTGACAGAGCCCCATGTGCCCCAGAGGCAGAGATCCACTTTAAAAGCCAGAAAAAGGCAATCTCCATGAGCAAGGAGCAAATTAGAAAATAAAAGACCATATTATCTTACTATGGGGACAGGGAAGAAAAAAATAAGAATTTCAAAGAAGACAGCATGGACTTTGCACTCACATCTGAAACCTCAGAGGAATATGAATTGGTCTCAATTTCAAAGGGCATGCTTAGAAGAACTCAAGAAGAATTTTAAACATCAAATTAAAGAAGTAGAAGAGAAACATTGATCAATGATTTTAAAAATACATTCATCTCCTTAAAAAGTTAAATTGGACAAATGGATAAGGAGATACAAAACCTAATGGGAGAAAACAATTGTTTTAAGAAGGAGGTACGAAAGCTAACTGAAGAAAGCAATTCATTGAAAATTAGAATTGGGCAAGTAGAAACTAATGACTTTATGAGGCATCAAAAATCAGTCAAAAAATCTAAAGAATAAAAAAATTGAAGAAAATTTGAAATATCTCATTAGAAAAACAACTGATTTTGAAAACAGATCCAGGAGAGAAAAATGTAAGAATTTTTAGTCTCCTGGAAAGGCATGATTAAGAAAGAGCTGAGATAGTATCTTCTAAGAAATCGTTCAAGAAAATTGCCCTAAGCTCCTAAATCCAGAATGCAAAATAATCATAAAAAAAATCCATCTCCTAAAAGAGATCCCAAATTGAGAAGGCCAAGGAATATTGTAAAATTGAGAAGGCCAAGGAATATTGTGGTCAAATTCCAGAATTATCTGGTCAATGAGAAAATATTGCAAGTAGTAAGCAAGAAACAATTCAAATATAGAGGAAATGCAGTCAGGATGACACAGGACCTTACCACTTCCACATTAAAAGACTGGAGGCATTGGAATAGGATATTCCATAAGGCAAAGGTGCTTGGCCCACAACCAAGGATCAGTTAACCCAACAAAACTGGGTATAATGTTTCAGGCAGGTACATGAACATTTAATGAAATAAGGGATTTCCAGATATTCCTGATGAAAAGGCTAGACTTCAAGAGAAAATTTGATCTTCACATAAGATACTCAAGAGAGGTATGAAAAGGTGAACAGGAAAGAAAAAAGAAAAAACTGTTATTTAAAATGGGTAAACTGTTTACATCCCTTTATGGGAGGATGATACTTGCTAATCTTAAGAATTGTATATTTATTACAACATTTGAAAGGAATTTACATAGATAGAGGGTGTGGGTATAAATTAATGTCATGATAAAAATTAATGTGATGATAAAAAACTTTAATTAAGAGATATAGAGGGAGAAGAGGAAAGGAGGTGGGAGAAAAGGGTAAATTACATCACATGAAGAGACACAAAAACATATTATAATGGAAGGAAAGAAGGCAGGAAGACGAGCATTGTTTGAGTTTTATTCTCATCAGATTTGGTTCAAGGAGAGAATAACGTACTCAGGTAAGTATAGACATCTAACTTGCACTGCAGCCAGTAGAAGGGGAAAGGCAAAACAAAAGGGAGGGAGTAGTTAGAAGAGAAGGAAGAAGTAGTAAGGAAAAAAGGTAAAGGTAAAAAGCTGAATGAGAATATATTATGCTTCAGCTGGATTTTAAAAAGAAATGAACAGCAACCCTACTCTCAGAAAAAGCAAAAGAAAAACTAGATAAAATAAAAAAAATAAGAAAGGAAATTATATCCTGTTAAATGATAGAAAATGAAGAAATATCATTACAAATATATGTACATCAAGTGGTATAGCATCCAAATTCTTACAGAAGAAGTTTAAAGGAGTTATTGGAAGAAATAGACAGCAAAATTATACTAGTGGGAGACCTCAGCCTTCCCATCTATGAACTTGAAGAATCTAACCTCAAAATAAGCAAGAATGAAGTTAAGGAGGTGAATTGAATTCTGCAAAAGGTAGCTATGATAGGCATCTAGTGAAAACTGAATAGGGATGGACAGGAAAATGCCTTTTTCTCACTGATACAGGGTATATGCACAAAAATTGACCATGTACTAGGGCAAAAAAATAAAAAAAATTTACAATCAAGTGCAGAAAGGCAGAAATGGTCAATTCATCTTTTTCAGATCATGATGCAATAAAAATTTTATGTAATGAAGGACTTTGGAAAGATAGACAAAAAATTAAATGGGAATATAATAATCTAATACTAAAGAATGAGTGGGCTAAACAACAAATCATAGAAACAATCAATAACTTCATTCAAGGGAATATCAATAATGAGAAAACCTACCAAAACTTACGGAATACAGTTAAAGCAGTTCTTAGGGGAGGCTTTATATCTCTGAACACTTACATGAATAAAAAAGAGAAAGAGGAGATCAATGAACTGGGCATGAAACTGAAAAAATTAGAAAAAGAACAAATTGAAAACCTCCAACTCCAAGCTAAATTAGAAATACTGAAAACCAAAGGTGAGTTTAGTAAAATTGAAATTAAGAAAAGTATTGAAATAGTAAATAAAACTAAGAGTAGGTTTTATGAAAAAACTAAAATTGATATCCCTTTGGTTAATTTGATTTAAAAAAAAGAAAGAAGAAAACCAAATTGCCAGTATCAAAAATGAAAAGGGTGATTTCATCTACAATGAAGAGGAAATTAAAGCAATCATTAGAAATTATTAGAAATTTGTCAAACTACATGCTCATAATTTTGAAAAGGATAGATAATCTTAGTGAAAAGGATGAATATTTACAAAACTATAAATTGCCCAGATTAAGAAAAGAGGAAGTAAAATACTTACATAACCCTACTTCAGAAAAAGAAATTGAACACTTCATCAATGAACTCCCTAGGAAAAAATCTCCAGGACCAGACGGATTTAAAAGTGAGTTCTATTAAACATTTAAAGAATAGTTATTTCCATTACTATGTAAATTATTTGGGAAAATTGGCGAAAAAGAAGCCCTACAAAATGATTTTTAGTTTGAGATCTGAAAGTGTCATTTATCCCTTTCATCTTTGCTTATGAAAATCATTTCCTCTGAAAGTCTAGATCACTTAATTTTTTTTAACCAAATCATTTTTTAATTATTTTACTAAACTTGGTAAACTTTAGTAATTTGGTTAGTATATTATTAAATTTTTAATTAACTTTAGAACATTGTCTTTGTATTTTTTCATATGGTGTAGTAAATGAGAACCAAATATTTCTCCAGTTATTTCGGTTGTTCATTATTTCTTTTAAAAATACTTTGTAATTTTATCTGGGCAAGTCTTTTGTGTACTTTGAGATGTTAATGCCCAGATACTTTATGCATTTTGTAGTTATTTCAAATAAGATGCACCTTTCTATTCTTGCTTCCTGTGTTTTTTATTTTTTTATAGAAATGCTTTTGAAATATGAGGATTTATTTTTTAACCTGCGGTTTTGTTGTAGTTATTTGATGCAGAAGCTATTATTTTAATTAATATCTTTGCTGATTCCCTAGGGTTTTCCATATGAACCTTCATATCATTTGCAAACTGATTTAGTGGTGTTATACAACTCCCTACATGTACCATGTCCCATCTTTGTGACTTTCCCCCCCTCACTCTATTCCTTTGCTCTTAGGGATAGAACTATAGGTCTAGAAAGTGCTCTACCAGCAACCAATCATTCAGTGTCCTGCTTTTCCCAGGAATCAGAGCTTTGCAATATGAATTCTTCCAAGTTATCATCCCTGGCTTTTTCTTCTGAAGAGTTGTGGCCAAGCTGGGTGTCAAAGTTCAAGCACACTTCCATGACTTGAAACAAGATCTTCAAGGCACTGGAAAGAAAGAGAGAGTGGAGATAAAGTAATTGAGGACTTTGATCCTAGTCTTTTTCATGCTCTTAAGTTTGCTAGTGTGGTCTTACTGTAGTCTGTTTAGGAGGCAGAAAGGGATGCAAAGGAAGCTTAAAGTCAGTGAACATTAGTTATTATTTTCTTTAGTCTTCTTTTCAATTCTAGGTGGCTTAGATGCCAGAAACAATTCACTTTTTTAATCTTTGGTTGATTGTTTCTGTTTTAGAAAGATTTGAGAGGCTGCAGGGATTGGAGAAAACATCTCATCTGCCAACTCACCTGCTCATATAACCTGGAAGTCTGATCTACTTAATTTTCAGGTGACTTATGGCAACATCTTATTGCATATTTTTCTCTTAATTTTTTTAAATTTATTAATTTTTAGTTTTCACCATTCATTTACACAAGATTTTGAGTTCTAAATATTCTCACCATCTCTCCCTTCCTGCCACCCCAAGACACCATGCATTCTGATTACCCCTTCCTCCAATCTGCCTTCCTTTCTGTCAAACTCCTACATTCCCTTATCCCTATCTTCTCTCTTTTCTTGTAGGGCAAGATAGATTTCTATACCCCATTACCTGTATTTTTTATTTCCTTATTTTTTATTGCATGCAAAAACAGTCCTCAATATTTGTTTCTAAAACTTTGAGTTCTAACTTCTGTCCCATCCTCCCTCTCCACCCGTTACTACTGAAAAGGGAAGCAAGTCAATATAGGCTATACATGTGTATTATGCAAAATACTTTCATAATAGTCATGTTGTGAAAGATTAACTACCTTTCCCTCCATCCAATCTTGCCCTCCATTTATTCTATTCTCTCTTTTGATCTTGTCCCTCCTCAAAAGTGTTTACTTCTAATTAATCCCCCCTCACATTTGCCCTCCCTCTTCTATCATCCCCCCACACCCCACTTACCCCCATCTCCCCTACTTTTGTGTAGTGTAAGATAGATTGTCAAACCAAATTGTGTGTGCATGTTATTCCCTCCTTAAGTGAAATATAAGAGTAAGCTTCACTTTTCCCCTCACCTCCCTTTTTTCCCCTCCATTGAGAAAGCTTTTCCTTGCCTCTTTTCTAACAGATAATTTGCCCCATTCTACTTCTCCCTTTGTCCTCCCAATATATCCTCTCTCATTCCTTAATTTTTTTATATCATCCCTTCCTATTCTATATGTCTATATGTATGTAATCCCTCCAAGTACTTAAATACTGAGAAAAGTCTCAAGAGTTACAAATATTATCATTCCTTGTGGGAATGTAAACAGTTCAACTTTAGTAAGTCCATTATTATTTTTCTTTACCATTTACCTTTTCATACTTTTCTTGATTCTTGTGTTCGAAAGTCAGATTTTCTATTCAGTTCTGGTTTTTTCTTCAAGAATGCTTGAAAGTCCTCTGTGTCATTGAATGACCATTTTTTTCCCCTGAAGTACCACACTCAGTTTTTCTGGGTAGGTGATTCTTGGTTTTAATCCTAGTTCTTTCTATTTCTGGAATATCACATTCCATGCCCTGAGATCCCTTAATGAAGAATCTGCTGAATCTTGTGTTATCATGATTGTATTGCCACAATACTCAAATTGTTTCTTTCTGGTTGCTTGCAATATTTTCTCCCTAACCTTGGAACTCAGGAATTTGGCTACAGTATTCCTAAGAGATTTTCTTTTCAGATATCTTTCAGAAGGTGATCAGCACCTTCTGTCAAAATTTACTTTACCCTGTGATTCTAGAATATCAGGGCAGTTTTCCTTGATGATTTCATGAAAGGTGATATCTAGGTTCTTTTTTTGATCATGACTTTCAGGTAATCCCATAATTTTTAAATTGTCTCTCCTGGATCTATTTTTCAGGTCAACTGTTTTTCCAATGAGATATTTCACATTGTCTTAAATTTTTTTCATTCTTCTGATTTTGTTTTGTAATTTCTTGGTTTCTCATAAAGTCATTAGCTTCCATCTGCTCTATTCTAATTTTTAAAGAACTATTTTCTTCAGTGAGCTTTTGAATCTCCTTTTTCTTTTGGTTAATTCTGCTTTTTGAAGCATTCTTCTCCTCATTGGCCCTTTAGACTCTTTTGCCATTTGAGTCAGTCTATTTTCAAGGGTGTTACTTTCTTTAGCATTTTTTGGTTCTCCTCTAGCAAGCTGTTGATTTGCTTTTCATGATTTTCTTGCATTGCTCTCATTTCTCTTCCCAATTTTTCCTCCACCTCTCTTACTTGATTTTCAAAATCCTTTTTTCAGCTCTTCCATGGCCTGAGATCATTTCATATTTGTGTTTGGAAGTTTTGGATGTAGAAGTCTTGACTTTGATATCTTCCTCTGATGGTATGCTTTGTGCTTCCTCATCAGAAAGGGTGGAAGAAAATATCTTTTCACCAAGAAAGTAACCTTCTATAGTCTTCTTTTTCTTTTTCTTTTTTGGGGGCATTTTCCCAGATAGTTACTTGACTTTTGAGTCCTTTTTAAAGTAGAGACTATACTCTAGTGACCTGTAGGTTATCACTTCCTCAAAGGTGACACAATCAAGGAAGAGGAGTTTCCTTCTCTCCTGGTCTACCACAAGCTTTTCTGGCCAGGACGTGGGAGCAGAGTTTCCTATCCAGAGCCTCCACCAGCT
>CM053770.1:510125191-510141795 GCA_028658325.1 Potorous gilbertii
TTAATTCACTATAGTACATGGAATGATCATTTTTGTATGAGAAAATATATGCTTTTAAAACCAAAAGCAAACATTATTTGTAATTGGGAATATTAGGATATTTCCCAACAAAAAATGGCAAGGATTGTTATTCACCCTATGACTTCTACAATAGTAATAGCTAGAATTTCTATAGCACACTTCATTTTTGTCCTAAGAATAAACTTGGGAAATAGGTGCTGTCATTATAGGTGATTAAACTGAGGCAGGCTGGCTAAATGATTTTCTCTAAGTCATCAAGTTAGTGTATAAAGAAAAATTTGAATTCATGTCTTTGTGATTCCAAGTCAAGCACACTAACAAAGCACCATCTATTTACTGGAAGTGCTAACAGTAGCAATTAGAATAAGAAATAAAAAAGCATAAATATCAGAGGAGAAAAGACTAAATTAACTCACTTTTCATATACCATCACTTACTTTAAAAATTCCAAGGAATGAGCAAAGAAGTTGCTTCAGATAATAACTTTAGTAAAGTATCAGCATACAGAATAAACCAATGAAAACCACTGAAATTTTTCTAAAACATTAACAAGACTAAAACAAAGTAATGAAAGTAAAATTATATTCAAAATATATGCAAAATGCATATAATAACTAGAGGTAAGTCTAGAAAAATAAACTAAGTATTCATAGAAATGTACATAGAAAACACTTTAAATAAACAAGGCGACATCATTGGAAGAACCTTTGCTCATGGGTGTATCAGGATAATTAAATGTGCAGCCAGGTAGTACAGTGGATAAAGTGATTGGCCTGGAATCAGGAAGACTCATCTTCTTAAGTTCAAATTGGGTTTCAGGCACTTACTAGTTGTGGGACACTGGGCAAGTCACTTAATCCTATTTACCTCAGTTTCCTCATATGTAAAAAAAGCTGGAGAAGGAAATGGCAAATCTTCTTCAGTATTTTTGCTAAACCTTAAATGGAGTTACAAACTATTGAACATGATTGAAATGACTGAAAAATAATCAAAAATTAATAAACATTATAATTCTATTTAAATTGTAGATTTAATTTCTTCTAAAATCAAACATAAAAGGTATTGCTTTATGGTGCTGAACAATTTCACAAAAAGTTCATTTGAGAGAAAAAAAGGCCTGTAATTCCAAAAAAAATAATTAAAACCAAAACCTGAAAAAATTGCAGGGTAACATGTCTAGACTTCAAACTATTATAAAGCACTCATCATCAACAAAGTTATTTTTGACTTATTAAACAATTAAACTTCAATCACTGGAATAGATTAGATAAGCAAGATAAAAACAATGCTACTCAGGAGCCTAGTGTTTGATAACTCAGGAGCTAAACTAATTAGGATTAAATGAAATAATTTGCATAAAACATTTTGCAAACTTTGCAAATTGTGAGAGTATTGAAAAAGTAGGGAAGAGTCTGGTTATGATGAGAATTACATATCAAACAGAATTCATATTTGAACCTGGATCAAATGTAAGGGTGGCACTGGAGTGCACTAATTAAGTAGGGTGTGTTGGGGGGGAGTGACATTGTTAGACCACACCTAGACAGCTGAGTGGAGAATTGGTTGGATTGGGAAGAAATTTGAGATTGTAAGACAACTTAGAAGACTACTGTACTGGCCTACTTGCCATTCCTTTAATGTGACAATCTATCCTTCATTTTTTTGCTTTTTACTGGCTTATCTTGTGTGTTCCATTCTTTTCCTTTCACCTCCTAAGTTTCTCTAGCTTCTTTCCAGATTCAGCTCCAGGAGAGGGGTGGTGAAGGCAAGAATTAAAGTTTTAACTGTCTGAGTGGAAGGAAAGGGATATATATGAGTGTGAAAGTAGAAATGACAAGACCTGACCATAGATTTTTTTTCCCAAAATATATAAGGCCAAAAGCAATTCCCCAATTGATCAATGACAAAAAGTAATGAACAAATAGTTCTTAAAAGAAGAACTAAAAGCTTTTAGCAACCATATAAACATGATTCCAAATCACTAATAATAAGAGATATGAGAATTTAAAAACTCTGCAGTTTTACTTTATACTCAGAATTTTGTCAAGGATTATAAAATACAGAAGTAGTCAAAGATGAGGGACTATGGGAAGAGAGACAAATTAACATATCATTATACATATATATATGAATTATAGATATGCAATAATTGAGATAAATAATAATATTTTAGCTATGTAAGCCAAATCCTTCCAAATGCCAATATGGAATTACAATAAAACGTTACTAATCATAGCTTTTGTCCACATCTGGAAATGTACCACAAAGAACTCAAAAAGCAAAAGTCTCATATGCTTAAAAATATTACTTGTGACACTTTTTGGTAGCAAAACTACTGGAAGCAAAATGGGTGCCTATTTAACTTTGAAATGAAATAACCAAATTAATTAAATGGCATGATTGTAGGCAAAAATGATGATTTGAGGGGAAAACAGAAAACAGAAAGGTTATACGGTTTATATAGAAATAAATAAGCAGAACCATGCACAATGACAACACTGTAAGTCAGAAGAAGAATAAAACACAAAACGATTGCTATACACTTCTCATGGCCAAGTTTGGGCCACACAAGAAAAGATGAAGGGGTATAATTCCTTTAAGAGGCAGAAAACATTGAGTGTTGAATAGTCAACGTGCTGTCAGACATGGTTTGTTTTGCTTAATTTCTTTTCTGTTGTTATTTCAAAAAAAGTCTCAGTTCTAGGAGGAAGCAAGATCAGCCTATGATCAATAGAAATAATTCAAGGCAGAAATTCAAATAGATAATATGGATAGGAGGAAATAGTTTTGGAGCCCATTTTGGGAACTGTGCTTCCATTAATTTCAAAGTTCTCATTGTTTCAAAAATTGTTTTTTCCCTTTTTCCTTTCATTCATCTGTTTGTTTTCTTTTTTCCCAGTAGGGTAGTGATCATTCTACAGGCCTACAAATCAAATGCAAAAGCAATACCATGGCTGAAAAAATCAAAATTGTGCATGATCATAGGCAAAAATAATAATTTTGGGGGAAAATCGAATGGTTATATGGGTTAAAAATTTAAAATATATATGTATATAAAATAATATAAATTATTTGTAATTTATAAAAATAAAATTAAAATATAAAAAAGATATTATTTGGGTGCGAGGGGGCTACCAACTCTTAACAATGATAGTCTATATAAGAAATGACATAAAAAGGGCAAAAAAGGTGAGTCATTCATAATCAGAAGCAATGATAATGGTATTTTCAGCTACACTTCTACATCTCCTTCCTCTTTTCCTTTTTAGCCCTCCCCTTTAAGGATTTGTGGTTTGGCAGTACGGATATTTCCTCCATCAGCACAAATTGTTAAACCCTCCACAAACTTTGTAGTTAATCTTTGACAGCACTTGTGCCCTCCCCCTCAAAAAAATGTTGATTGGATAATGACCATTGTGATGATGAGTTTTAGAAGCAAGGTCCTAAACAACCACTGTAAGATCCATTATCAAAACCATATTCAAAGCACTATTTTATTTAGGGAGGAACTGTAAAAGCTTGAACCCTTTTGTAACAGATTGTGAGAATCTAAAGTCAACTCCTGTCTATAATAAAGCATCAGTATACAACTTCATATGGAGGAGTGATCTCTAAGAAATATTTATTTTTAAGCAAAGGAAGATCCCCAATGTGATTGGGTAGATTTTCTAGCCATGGATTTTAAGTGTCCATGGGAGTTCTTTCTGCCTCTGTAATTTATAAAACTAATGAGATATGAGTTGTGGAGTTTGGAAAAACATGGATAGGTTGTAATCTGTATTGAACAATATTGTAAAGTAACTAAAATATTGAAGAACCAATATTCTCCACATCATTAATTGTGAATAGATTCTGCATCCCTCTAAAATACCATGTCGGATAAGAACTGGGCACATCTCACTATTAATATTTTGTGCTTATCTTTTTCTGCCTTATTCATTTGATCCTTATGAGTTTAATATATGAGTTCTGAAAATTATAGGATTTAATTTATAGTAGAATATAAGCAACTCAGGGATAATATTCACTTACATATGTAGGTTTCAGTCGGAGCATAAAAAAGTGATTTCTTTTAAATTTTAATGAGCATAAATAATAAATGGGGGAAAAAAGAGAGTAACATAACAGAGAAATTTTTCTTCCACAAATGAAAGTAAAAATATTTTCTCTTGCTCTGGCATCATCAGCTCAATCTCTGTAGGACTCTCATAATGTTCACTTAACTTCAGTGAAAATTACACATATTATTTTTCAATAGATAAAGAAAACACTGTAATATGACAATCTTTCCTAGGGGTCACATTAGTCTTGAACCATAAGTTAAATGAAGAGGAGAGCCATATAATTCTCCAGCAAGTTTTATTTAAGATATGGATATCATGGACACCCCTATCTCCTCAATGGCTAGTTTTGACTCGGGAGTGATCACAAGAAAGACTTTTTCTTCCTGAATCTCAAAGATTTGGTGAAGAATAATACTCTCTTTGGGACATAGATTGATAAAACAAATGTTAGGAAAATGACATGAAATATATCTGAGTGACAAGGGGCCCTGGCATGTTTCTTATCTAAAGGCTAGACCTACAATAAAATCTAGAGCAATTATAAGAAATATTCTGAACAGGGAAAGGTTTTAGATCAACAATTTAATCTAGTTCACGTTCATTGTTTCCATGACAATATCTATCCATCTCATCCTTTGCCATCCCTTTTCCCTTTTGCCTTCAATCATTTCCAACATCAGTATATTTTCCAATGAATATCTTCTTCTCATTATGCAGTCAAAATATTTTAGCTTCAGCTCTAATATTTGACCTTCCAGGGAATAGCCTGAATTAATTTCTTGAAGTACTGACTGATTTGATCTCCTTGTTGTCCAAGGGACTCTCAAAAGCCTTCTCCATCACCAAAATTTGCAAGCATCAATTCTTCATTGCTCGGCTTTTCTTATAGTCCAGTTCTCACAGTCATGCATTGCTATTGGTAAAATCAAAGTTTTGACTATACAGACTTTGCTTTTGATTGTGCTTCCAGATTTACCACAGCTTTCCTTCCATAGAGCAAGGTTTTCAATTCCATGGCTGCAGTGACTACCTTCAGTGAACTGCTAGCCCAAATATATACAATCTGACTCTGCTTCCATTTCTTCTCCCTCTATTTTCCAGGAAGTGATGGGATTAGCTGCCAATACCTTAATTATTTTTTATGTTAAACATCAAGTCAGCTTTTATACTCTTCTTTCACCCTCATAAAGAGGCTTCCTCATTCCTCTTCAGTGTCTTCCATCAGATTGGTATCATCTACATATATGAGATTTTGAATACTTCTCTCAGGAACTGTAATTCTGGCTTTTGCTTCATCCACCCTGGCATTTCACAGAATGTACTTGGCAAAAAGGCTAAATAAATAAGGTGACAATATATAGTTTTGTCATGCTCCTTTTTCCAATAATAAACCAATCAGTTGTTTCAAGTGTGGTTCTGTTGCTTCTTGGCCTGCATACGGTTTCTCGGGAGACAAGTAAGATGATCTGGTACTCTCATCTCTTTGAGGACTTGCCATATCTTGCTGTGTCCATACAGTCAAAGGCTTTAGTACAGTCAGTGAAGCAGATGTAGATTTTTTGTGTGTGTGTGTTTGTATGTGTGTGTCCGTGTTTGTGTGTATGTGTTTCTGGAACTCCCTTGCTCTCTATCTCCCAGTTGAAAACCTTAACTCATAGTTTCCAGAAAGCAATTGAATCTATTTTCTGTGAAATTACGCTTCTTTCCTCTTCTTTTTCTCCTATTACTTAGGTATTTTCTGCTACTTCTCCTCCTTAACCTCAGACTCATATAATAAAGTAGCCTTTCTCTTTACCAAAGTTAACCCCTCTATTTGTTCAAGTGGTCTCATTCCATCCTATCTCTTCCAACCGATTGTCTCTTCTATTATCCCCACTCTTTGACTTATTTTTTTATCTACTGAATCATTTCCAACTGTCTATAAAAGTATAATGTTGCCACTATCCTGAAAAAAACAAAAAACAAAAACAGCTCAATTAACAGCTCAAAAAACACCTCCACCCCTTTTGTGATCATACATGTCCTCTCACATAATTTACAATAGGTTTCTCTACTTTCTCTCCACTTCACTGGCTTCTTAATCTCTTATAATCTGACTTCCATTCTCATCATTCCATCACAATTGCCTTCTCCAAAGTTATTAGAGACCTCATAGTGGCCAAATCCAATAGCCTTTCCTTAAGTCTAATTCTTGATTTGATTGCATCCCTTGAAGAGATTGATCACTCTCTCTTTGATTCTCTATACTCTCTAAAGTTTTAGGATGCTGCTCCCTCCTGGTTCTCCTCCTACCTACCTGACCACTCTTCTTTCTCCTTTACTGAATTATCTTCCAGCTAACTTTCTCTACCCATAGGTGTGCCTCAGGATTCTTTCCTGGGATGTCTTCTCTTCACCTTCTATGCTAGTTCAATTGTCTCATTATCTCCCATGGATTTAATTACCAACTGTATGCTAATGATTCTCTTGCCCCTCTCTTTTTGCTAACCTCCAAAATCACATCTTTAATTGTCTATCAGACATCTTGAACTGGATATCCAGTAGACATCTTAAAGTCAATATGTTAAAAATGGAACTCTTTCCCCTAAACCTTCTCCTTCTCCTACCTTCTCTATTACTATTGAGGGCAACACCATTCTCCCAGGCCCTCGGTCTTGCAATGTAGGAGTCATCCTAATTCCACACTTTCTCTCACCACTTATATATAATTTGTTGTCAAGGCTTGTTGATTTCACCATTACAACATTTCTCATATATACCTTCTCTCCACTGATGCAGGCTATCATTATCTCATGCCAGGATTATTGCACTAGCCTGATGGTAGATCTTCCTGTCTCAAGTCTCTCACCACTTCAATCTGTCTTCCATTCAGCCACTAAAGTAGTTTTCCTACAATGCAGACGTTATCATGTCACCACGACCTGCTCAATGAACTTCAGTGATTTCGTATTGCTTCTAGGATCAAATAAAAAATTTTCGATTTGTCATTCAAAACTATTCATAACATAGCCCCCTCTTAAATTTCCAATTTTCTCTCACTTTTACCCCTACCATATACTCTTTCATTCAGTGATACTAGCCTCCTAACTGTTCCACAAACAAGACACTCCATCTCGCAGCTCTGGGCATTTTCTTTGACTGTCTCCTATGCCTGGAAGACTCTCCCTCCTCTGTTCTGACCACTGACCTTCCCAATTTTCTTAAAGTTCCAATTAAAATCTCACATTCTCCAGTAATTCTTCCAAATTTTAGGAATTTCCCCTGTTAATTATTTCCTATTTATTCTGTACATACCTTGCTTCATATAAATTTGTTCACGTATTATCTTCTTCGTTAGACTATAAGCTCCTTGAGGTCAGGGATTGTCTTTTTGCTACTGTTAGCTTGGACATTTCCCTCTCTAAACACACATATATTTGGAATAATAATGCAATAGTAAAATTGTTTTTTGGAAATGATGAGCCTCCATTGCCTTTTCTTACATAGAAGGAAGAGCCAAAGATAAACATAGAGTCTTTAAGCATGGGTGACTATAAATAATGATGACATTATTTGTCTGTGGACAAAGAGATACTTTCTACTTTGTACAGCAGAATTTGAGGTTCTACTTTGACTTCCTTCTCCACCAATTCCCCAGCAAGCTTCTTACTCTATTAGATTCTTCCATCCTCTATACCCTTCCTCTGATTTATCAGTTTCTTCTGGAAATTCCAATTTTAATTCCTAGGCTAGCCAAATTCCTTCCTTCATCACTCAGTAAACTCTACTCTGACATCCTGATTTCTTTCTCCTCCAGGTCCCCTCCTTCATTCCTAGTTTTTAGCTTCTTCTTTTATGTCGTTTGTCAGTATTTAAATATAAGCTCCTGAGGATATAGATAGTTTTTCTTTTTGCAAGTACTTATACTTCCAATATTTAGCACTGTGCCTGGGATGTAATAAAACATTTAATAAATGCTTGTTGCTTTCACTTGACTACTGAGATATCTAAGGTGGGAATGACCTTAAGATTACTTGAAATTAAATGAAGATTTATTAAACATATAATAAACACAAGTTGCTATGCTAGAGTTATATATGCAAAAACAAATACAATTTTTTAAAAAAATGGTCCTTAAAGAATGCATTCTGCATATTGGATTATGGGGAAGGGAAAATATGTAAACAAATAATTCAAAATAATTTGAAGATGGAGAGAACATAAGCAATTTTGGAGTGGGGGGGTGTGAAAGGTTGCTCATGTGGAGTAAGGCCTTTACAGACTAATTTATTATATAACCACTTGCATTTCTTCTCTTTGGGCACTCTATGGTCCAACCAAACTTCTCCTCATAGAGCAGGCAAGTCAACAAGGTACTTTGGGGGTGAATCAGAAGATAATATATGATAGGTGAGTCAAACCACAACCATCATAATGGTGATGACCCCCAGCTCCTGAACTCAAGAGCCTTAGGAAGAACAGAGTTCCCAAACCATTAGACCTGTTTCCAAACCAGTTTTATATCCATCATTGAGGAGTGGAATCATTTATAGGGAAGGAGTCTGCCTTCCTTTTTCACCTCTATCAAGAATTGTCGATCAGCTGACAACAAATGACATATAGACACTGTGGGAATGGCAGCACCATTTTTCACCTTTAATAGTGGGGGTTTTTTTTAAAATTTTTATTAATTTATTTCTTTTTAATTTTCAACATTCATTTCCAAAAGACTTTGAGTCCCAGATTTTCTCCACATCTCTCCCCTCACCCCAAATGGCACACATTCTGATTATTCCTTCTCCTAGTGTGCCCTCTTTTTTTGTCATCCTTCATTTTATCCCCTTCACCCTTACTGTCTTTTAGTGCAAGATAGATTTCTTTCTTTTTATTTTATTTTTCATTTTTAGCACAGTTTGTAACAGATAAAACAATTCAAACTTTTGGTCAGGCGAGACTTCTTTTTAAAGCACTTACAATATGGACCACTAAAGAATTTCTTTTTAAATATTAGCCAACTGAGACACAAATGATATTTATGTTGCTAACTTCACAAGCTCTTGACCTAACTGTCTCCACAGTATTACTAAGAATTAAAGGACCCTGACTTATTATTGTTGGTCTAAAGTCCTATGCCTAATAGTTTAATTTTAACCTTAACTTTAGATGTTCCCCTACCAATAATCTATACTTTAATAGATCTGGTATTAAGCTTACAAACCTTTTGACCATAGGAAATTGCCACCAAGAGTATTTACACTGCAGGGATACAATATCTCCCCAGCTTCATGTCAATTCCAGGCAGGATTAGATTATCCACTTGCATTCATTCAGTCAGGCTAAAAGTCTACCAGGTGTCAGTGGGGAAATTGAGTCAGGAGAATCCTACCTCAGCCCAGGCTGAACAGCCGCTCTCCCAAGCTTTCCATGAGATCACCTTTTGCAGTTCGTACCAGCATCTCACCAGCTTACTGCCATCATGGATTGGAGGTTCAGACCTCCTTTTTTTTAATCCATACCTGGAGTTAGATTCATAGGAACAGTCACTTAACAGTCCCATAACTTCTAGAAATGGCAAGTTCAATAATCAGGTTTCAAATATGATTATGATTTCACTTTGGCTAAGGAACATCTTTTGAGGCAAGTCTTAAGTGGCTTATATGCCTTTCTATACATGTTCTAGTTACTGATTAAATAGCAGTCATAAAATCAAATTTACCATTAAAACCTTAACTTTTCCATCAATGTGAAATTTTATACAAGGTTACCTTCCTCTAGAAAATATAGACTAAAATTCTTTTTCCCAAACTAAAGATGCCATTGATTTATTCTCAGTAATTAATTCAGTCAATTGTTTTAATACTAATTGCTTTTACCTCACTTTGTTGCATGTCCAATTTTTCTCCCCATCACTACCCTCTCCGCATTTCCTAATACCTTGCACTCTGATTACTCCTTCCCTCAATGTACCCTCCCTTCTATAACACTCTGTCCTTCCCTTAACCCCATCTTCTCTCTTTTCTTGCAGGGCAAGATAAATTTCTATACCCCATTCCCTGTATTTCTTATTTTCTGATTATATGCAATAAATATTCTCAACATTTGTTGCTAATACTTTGAATTCCAACTTCTCTCCCTCCTCTCCTCCCTCCCCAGCCCCACTGAGAAGGCAAGCAATTCAGGACAGACTAAATGTGTGTTGTTTTGCAAAAGACTTCCGTAATAATCATGTGGTATAATACTAATTATCTTGCCCTTTGTCCTACTCTATCCTCCCTTATTTTTCCTCCACAATTGACCTTGTCCCTTCTCAAAAATGTTTATTTCTAGTGATTCCTTTCTATCATTTGCTCCCCCTTGTAACATTCCCCTCACTCAACTTGTTGCCTTCTCTCCTACTTTTCTGTGGTGTGATATAAATTTTCATATCAAATTTAGTGAGAATGTTATTCCCTTTAGTCATATGTGGAGAGAGTAGTTTCATTTTTCCCCTCTCCCTTTCTCCCTTTTCTCCTCTATTGAACAAGATTTTTATCTCTTTTATGAGTTATATAGCCTGCCCTGTTCCATTTCTCCCTTTCTCTTCCTGGAATTTTCCTCCTTCACCTCGTAATTTTTATTTTATTTTATTTTTATTTTTGTGTGGATATCATCTCGTCTGATTCAACACACCCTGTACTCTCTATCTGTATGTGTGTGTGAGTATGCACAATCTCTTCATCTACCCACATACTGAGAAAAGATTCAGGAGTTATAAATATTTTCTTTCCTTGTAGTAATGTAAATAGTTCAGCTTTAGAGAGTCTTTTATGATTTTTCTTTCCTGTTTACCTTTTCATGCTTCTCTTGATTCTTGTCTTGGGAAGTCAAATTTTCTATACAGATCTGGTCTTTCCCTCAGTATGAATGATTGAATGTCCTCTACATCATTAAATGACCATTTTTTTTCCCTTGAAGTATTATACTCAGATTTGCTGGATAGGTGATATTTGGTTTCAATCCCAGTTTCTTTGACCTCTGAAGTATCCCACTCCAAGCCCTTTGATGCCTTAATGTTGAAGCTTCCAGCTCCTGTGTTATCTTCATTGTATTTCCACAATATTCAAATTGTTTCTTTCCAGCTGCTTGCAGTATTTTTCCTTGATCTGGGAACTCTGAAATTTGGCCACAATATTTCAAGCAGTTTCTCTTTTTGGGTATCTTTCAGGACCTGATTGGTTCATTCTTTCAATATTTATTTTGTCCTCTGATTCTAGAATGTCAGGGAAGTTTTCCTTGATAATTTCATGGAAGATAATGTCTAGACCTTTTTTTTGATCATGGTAGTCTCTGTATTTTCTCTGAAGTTCAGGGTGCTGATTTTTCCCCCTGAACTAATTGTTCAGTGAATTATATATGTGCTTGATTAAAGTGATTGTTGACCCTTGGAAAGTTGACTTTCCTTTTAGAAATGCAAATCTAAGAACCTGTGGTAGCAGATCTTTCGGTGTATGTTGGAGTCCTTGCTTTTATATTGGAAGTTCTCTATTTCTTTGAAATTTATTTTTTCCCCTTAAGGGTTATACTCAGTTTTGCTGGGTAAATGAAGTTATTCTTTGTTTTAGTCCTAGATCCCCTGACCTCCAGAATATCATATTTCATGTAGAAACTGCTAGATCTTATGAGACCCTGATTGTATTTCTACAATAATCAAATTGTTTTTTACTACTTGCAGTATTTTTTCCCTTCACCTAGGAACTCTGTAATTTGACTACATTATTCATAAGAGTTTTTTTTTCAGCAATTCTTTTCAAGAGACTATTTGTGGATTCTTTTGATTTGTATTGCACACTCTGAATCTAGAATATCAGGGCAGTTTTCCTTGAAAATTTTTTGAAAGATGATGTCTAGTCTCCTTTTTTGATCATGACTTTTTGGTGGTCTTGTAATTTTTAAATTCACTCTCCTACATTCATTTTCCAAGTCAGTGATTTTTCCAATGAGATATTTCACATTGTCTTCTTTCCTTTTTGTTTCTTTGCTTTGTTTTATAATTTTAGATTTCTCATAAAGTCATTAGCTTCCATCTGTTCCATTCTCATTTTTAAAGAACTACTTTCTTCAGTGAGCTTTTGGATCTCCTTTTCCATTTGGCCAATCCTGCTTTTTAGAGCATTCTTCTCCTGATTAGTGTTTTGGACCTCTTTTGCCATTTAGGTTAGTCTACTTTAAGTATTATTTTCTTCAGCATTTTTTGTGTGTCTCCTTTAGTGTGCTGTTGACTCATTTTTCATGATTTTTTTTCATCACTCTCATTTCTCTTCCCAGTTTTTCCTCTATATTTTTTTTGAGAGGGAATGCAAGGCAATTGGGGTTAAGTGGCTTGCCCAAGGCCATGCAGCTAGTAAGTGTCAAGTGTCTGAGGCTAGATTTAAACTCAGGTTCTCCTGAGTCCATGGTCAGTGCTCTATTCACTGTACCACCTGGCTGCCCCATGCTCTACTTCTCTTACTTGATTTTCAAAACCCTTTTTGAGCTCTTCCATGCCCTGTGATGAATTCATATTTTTTCTTGGAGGCTTTTGATGTAGGAGGTTTGACTTTATTTTCTTCTGGTTGTATGTTTTTATCTTCTTTGTCACCAAAGTAAGAATGTATAGCCTGAAGTCTTGTTTGTTTGTTTGTTTTTAATACTGTTTGCTCGCACCCAAATATTTCACTTTCTAATTCTTTGTCCATGTAGGACTACCCTTCCACTGGGGGTGGGAGTGGGGTTCAGGGTGAGTGTACTGTCCCACACTTCAGGAATTTTGCATCAGTCCTTCAATTTCCCATTGTCTGTGGGCCCAGAACTCCAGAAGCAGCTGCCTCAGCCTCCACAGTCACCCCTTTCTTTTCCACCACATGGCTGGGGCTGCAGCTGGACCCCAGCTGAACCAGGTCTTACAGAATTCTCCCACTGATCTTCTGTGCTCTTTTTGGCATTTGTGGACTGAGAAGTCCAGAAACCACCACAACTGCCAGCAGTTCAGTCCCCTGAGGCCCACTCTGACCTCTATCCATGCACTCTGCTCAGCTCTGCTCCCAGCCAGGTGCAACAGAAGTCTCTGCTTTCACTCTGCCATCTTGGCTCTGCCTTCTGTGGCAGCACTTTTTAGACCATCTACTGATTCTAATCCAACCCTCATAACTGTCATCCAGGGAGAAAGCTTCTATGGAATCTAGTACCTAAAGGGGAGCAATATATAATCAACCTGGAGAAATGCTAAACCGAGGAATTTATATGGTCCAGATTATAATACAGAACTAATATAATCAAATCTTTGCTTTAAGACTATCACTTTGGCAAGAGTAGGGAAAATGAATTGTAGAGGGGATGAAGCTGAGTCAGGTAGTACAATTAGAAAGCTATTTGAAACAAGTGGTGAAGTCCATGTGAATGGAGAGAAGAGGACAGGTAACAGAGATGTAAAGGCAGAATCAGTGAGACCTGACAAATTTAATATGTGTACCAAGAGCATGTGAGGATAATGGCGGTAGATAACTCACTTTAGTATAAAATACTTCTCTAATAATATCTTATGAAGCAGAAAGTGAGAATTATCATCACTATTCTACAAATGATAAAACTGAGGCAGAGATAGGTTGATTAACTCACCCAGAAGAGCAACTGACAAATTCAGCTGTAGAAATTTGAACATAGATCCTCTAACTTGGAATATTGTTTTTCTACTATATACTACAGTTAGGCTTAGGTTGTACCTTCCTTGGTATACTATGCAGTGTGACCTGAGGAATATAGTTTACATTATCAGGGAATAAGCTATTTATTCTGTTATCTTCTTCCCCATCATTTTGTTTTGTGTTTCATTTTAAGGTTGTAGTTGTTGACATAAAAGTTTGAAAAAACTCGATGAAAAAATTTTCAGTTATTGAATAGCATATGAAATATTTCCATGCGTGTAAATATTCACTTACTTTCTTCCCTTTCTCTTTTCTGCAGAAGCTAAAGAAATGCATTTGTCTGGCCTGAAAATAAATTGGAAATTAAATTTTGGGGACTTGTATAGCTTCCAGTTTCTATATGTGTCTCTATTCAGAAATCTTTCCTGGTGAAAAGCTAACCAATATTAACGAAATGCAAAGACATATATTTATGGGATTCGACTTTGCCAAATGTCATTTGACAGGCTCCTATGAAATGTTTCCTCTGATGTTGTGTTCATCAACACACACAGTGTGAGACAACTTCTCAGAATCTTCAAATTCATTTATTGGAAGATTGTTCATAAAGTCACATGCAACTAAATAGAAAATATAAAGCTCAGTGCTAACTTTCATATTTAAGTGGATACCATAGCATGAGCTATTCAGAAAACAGAATTTCTGGCAAGTATAAGCTTTACCCATTATAACCTGTAGAGTTGATAAGAATGAGAAAGCACAGACTCCTTTCAGAATGTATATTTATCATAGTCTATATTCAGTAACTGCCTCATTTGCAAATGGGCACAAAAATGTAATTGGACAGATCAGCTCAATATAAATTCAGGCAATCATTTAGGGTCATTTAGAACCAGCCACAGGACTGGAATACCTTGAGAGTAGGATGAAAGCAATGCAAATGTCAAAATACCTTCATTTGCATTAAGTAAAATAAATAATATTCTCACTAGAAGGTAGTTGTGACATGCAAATTTACATAATTTTGTTTTTGAAACTCCTTACTAGAATAAGTCCATCGTACCTTCCTTCAAAAATATTCTTTTCTGAGTAGTCACTATTAATTTCTCAGAAATATTGAAGATTAGCTATGGAAAGTAGTTTGAAGATACTCTAAATCCCATCTTTTTTTACAGAAGGGAAAACAAAAGGAAGAGAATAAACATTGATATAGTGTGTACTATGTACCAGGCAACATGTTAATTTTTACAGATAACTTATTTCATCCTCACAACCTGTGGTGCTATGATTTTCTCCATTTCACAGTTGGGAAAATTGAGGTAACAGGGATTATGTAATTTGCCCTGAGTCATAGAACTAGCATCTGAGGCCATATTTGAGCCCTGATCTTTCTGACTCCTGGTCGAATGATCTGCACATTCCACTAGCAGCTACTTCCACAGATGAGAAAACTAATTAAGTATAGATAGGCACAGTATATCGAGTAACAGACCTGGAGTAAGGAATACTCCTCTTCCCAAGTTCAAATCCATCTTCAGACACTTAGTAGCTGTGTCACCCTGTGCAAGTCACTTAACCTTGTTTGTGTCAGTTTTGTCATCTGCAAAAGTGAGCTGGTGAAGGAAATGGAAAATTGCTCTAGTGACTTTGCCAAAAAAACTCTAGATGGGGCCATGAAGAGTAAGCCATAACTAAAAATGAATAAACAACAATGTCACGTGGATAGTCAATCGAAGAGCTAAATTTCAATTCATGGGGTTGTTTCTCCACTACACTATATTCTCTATTCCTGGAATGACCCTCTTCATCACTTCTGCCTTGTGAAATCTTTACCTTTTTTCAAGTCTCAGATCAATGTATTAGAGAACTAGTCAGTTAATAAGCATTGATAATGGCCTATTATGTGCAAGGTGTTGTGCTAAGCACTGGTTATTCAAAAAGATATGAAAGGAAGTTCCTAAGGATCGAGCAGTAGAATGAGAACCAGAAGAGAATGTTGTCTTGAAAAAAAGTAGGGATAAAAGGTGATCACCTGTGTCAAAGTCTTCAGGGAGTCACAAAAAATTAGAATTGAAAAGAAGACAATTGGATTTGGCAATTAAAAGATTACAATTGATTTTGGAGAAAGCCGGGTGTTTTGTTGTGGTATTGTTTTGGTTGTTTGTTTTTGTGGAAGGATAGGGTGAGAAGGCCAATCTTAAGAAGAATGTGAAGAGAGAAAGTGGATCCATCTGTAAGGATGTGGAAGAGTTTGGCCACAAAGGATGGAGGAGATAGTGGATAAAATTTGCTGGGAACAAAAAGTTCAAATGAAGGGTTTTCTGAAGATGGGGAAGACATGGACATGTGTATGTGTTCATCCTTTGTTGCCAAAGAAGACCATGCCATCAGAGAAATAATGACATGACTTGCACTTGACTTTGTTTTGAGGGAGGGAGGGCTGTGCAAGGTCACCAGTCTCACTTCTCCAGAGCCATCTGAATCCAGTGATCAGATATTCATCAGGATGATTGGAGATGACCCAGGATGAGACAACTGGGGTTAAGCGACTTGCCCCAGATCACACATCTAGTGAGTGTCAAGTGTCTGAGGTGAGATTTGAACTCATGTCCTTCTGACTCCTGTACTGGTGCTGTATCCACTGCACCACCTAGCTGTCCCTACATGGACATGTATGTAGGGGGAGGATATCTAAGTGATAAGAGATAAGAAAGAGTGGAGAAAAGAGATCTGACAGCTGATGGTTTATTTTTCTAGAAAATAACAAGCAAGATTTTCAACTGAGAATTAAGGGGAAGAGGAGCCATGGGAAGTTTGAGGAGGAATGGAAACTTTTGGAAGAGATGTTGTGAAGAATGGGATACTGAATTGTCTTTGTATT
>CM053770.1:510142295-510163647 GCA_028658325.1 Potorous gilbertii
ATCTCCTCCACTCGGTTGTTCTGTGGCTTCCACTGCTCCAGAATTTGTTACCAGTTCTTCTTTACAGATATTTTATAGGCTGTGATTTCGGAGCTAGCATAAGTGTGTCTTTCTACTCCACCATCTTGGCTCCTTCCATATTTTTGTTTTCTTGGAGATTTTGAATATAGGACCTTTGACTTTGTTGCATTCTTCTGATTGTATGTTTTGAACTTCCTAGTCACTAAAGTGTGATTCTACTGTCTGATTCTTTTTTGACTTTTGCTCATTTTCCTACTCAATTACTTGACTTTAGAGCTCTTTGTCCGCATAGTTCCCCTGCTTCCAGGGAGATGATGAGGTATACTGTCAGACGTTCAATCTCCCTCATGATCTGTGGCCCTAGAGCTCTGGAAACAGCTGCTTACACTGTCAGTACCACTGCCACAGGTGCTGTGGGTTCCTTCACCTCTGCTGCCACCCTAGGTCTGGGACCTGATTGCACTACTCTCTCACACAAGTCCATTAGTTGTTTTTTTTTTCCAATGACCTTCTGATTTGTCCTTAGTGTATTGGGGTCAAGAATTCTGCTGCCAGTGATTCAATCCTCCTCACCCCCAAGGCCTACTCAAGACCCATTTATGACAGTACTGTCCACACTGGACTACATTCCATTCCCAGTCTAACACAATGGATGCTTCCTGTAGACCTTCCAGGCTGCTTTGGGATGGAAATTTGTTTCACTCCTTCATTCTGTGGGTTCTGGAGCTCCAAAATTTGTTTAGAGTCAGTTTTACACATATTTGTGGGGTGTTAAGTGAGAACTCAAGCAAGCTGCTGTTTTTCCTCTACCATTCTGGTTTCATCCCCATGAACACCATTTTTTTCCCTCTCCAAATTTATTTATCTGTTTTTAATTTTCAACAGTCGGTTTCATAAATTTTCAATTTTCTCCCTCTTACTTTCCCTCCCTCTCTAAGAGATCAATGCAGTCTTATATGGGCTCTACAATACATTCTTATTAAACACATTTTTCACATTAGTCAAGTTGCATAGAAGAATTTTAAAAAATGGGAGAACACATGAGTAAAACTAAACAAAACCAAACATAACAAAAGAGAAAATAGTCTGCCTCATTCTCTGTTCAGACTCCATAGTTCTTTCTCTGGATATGGATGACATTTTGCATCATGAGTCCTTTGGAAATGTTTTAGGTCCTTGCAATGCAGTGGAGGACTAAATCTTTCAAAAATAGTACTCACATACTCTGGTTGTTAATGTGTATAATGTTTTCCTGGTACTATTCACTTCACTCAGCATCAGTTCATATAAGTCTACCCAGGTGTTTCTGAAGTGTGCCTGTTTATCATTTCTTATAGCACAATAGTATTACATAACCTTCATATACCACAATTTGCTCTGCCATTCCCCAATTGATGGGCATTCCCTCCATTTCCAATTGTTGACCATCATAAAAATGGCTGCTATAAATATTTTTGTACATGTCAGTCTTTTTCCCATTTTTATGATTTCTTTGGCATATAACCCCAGAAGCAATATTGATGGGTCAAAGGGTATGCACGTTTTTGTAGCCCTTTGGGTCTAGTTTCAAATTTCTCTTCAAAACGGTTGGATCAGCTCAAAGCTTCACCAACAATGAATTAGTGTTCCAAATCTTCCACATCTCCAACATGTATCGTTTTCCTCTTTTGTCATGTTAGCCAATCTCGTATGTTTGATGTGGTACCTCAGAGCTGTTTTGATTCATATGTCTCTAATCAATAGTGGTTTAGAGTATGTTTTTTATGTGACTATAGATAGTTTTAATTTCTTCCTCTGAACACTGTCTTGTCAATATCTTTCTTATGGACTTAGAGAAATATGTTGGGTTGGTTTGACTGAAAAGTTATTCACAAACTGAGTCCCCTTGAAAAGGTGAGTTTTGACCTTACAAACTGTTTTGTAGTCAGAGGCAATAGTGGAAGAAGAACCAGGCTATTGAGAAGTAATCACAATGTTTATGTCACTTTAAATGTGAGTCAATTGACCAGTATCATATACCTGTCTAACAGTTATAGAATCAAATTAATCAAATTGAAATAATTAGAGGCAGAAAAGCATACTGGAGAGAAAAAGAAAAAAGACATATACTGTATGAAGACTCAGCTCCAAAGAGGTAGTCATCAAAGAAGAGAAGCAGCTTGCAAGAGTAGGATTTCTGCAGGCAGAAAAGAAACAGATATAGACTATAGGAGAGATCATTGTTATTCATTGTCCTTCATTCCCCAAGAGGATGATGACATCAGGAAGATAATGTTGTGACTTGTATTTGAATTGGATTTAAGATGTCAACAGGACATGCAGTTCAAGATTCTTAGAGTAGTTTGAGATGTGGAGCTGCATTTTAGGAGTGTATAGTTGTCATCATCATTGCCATCCTCATCAGTGTTGTTGAGTTATTCGATCATGTCTATTTGTGACACAATGGATCATTGCTCACCACTTCCTTCTATGTTCCACAATCTTTCTTAGTCTGTCTGAGTTCATGTTCATTGTCTCCATGATACTATCTAGTCATGTTATCCACTGTTCTTCCCTTTTCCTGTTGCCTTCAATTTTTCCCACCACCAAAGCATTTAGCAATGAGTCCTATTTTCTTATTATGTGGTCAGGGTGTTTAAGTTTCAGCATCAGTCTTTGATCTTCCAGTGAACAGAAGGAATTAATTTCTTTAAGTATTGAGTGAATTGACCTCTTTGCTCTCCAAAGGATTCCTCAAAAGTCTTTTCCAGTATCACAATTCAAGAATCTTGATTCTATGATGCTCAGTTTGCCTTATAGTCCAACTCTCACAGTCAAACATTGTTACTGGAAAAACTAGAGCTTTTTGACTATATAAAATTCTGTTGGAAAGATGGTATCTCCACTTTTTAGTGTGCTATTCAGACTTATCATAGGTTTCCCTCCATATATCAAGTAACCTTTAATTTCATGGTTGCAGCCACTGCCTGCAGTGATCTTTGGGCCCAAGGACATAAAATCTGACAGTGCTTCCATTTCTTCTCCCTCTATTTGCCAGGAAGTGATGGGACCAGGTGCCAAGAATTTTTTCTTTCTATTTGAAGTTTCAAATCAGTTTTTACACTCTCCTCTTTCACCATCAATAAGAGCCTTTTTAATTCTTTAGGTCTTTTAAATAGAGATGACAACACTTGGCATAGAGATGATCATTGTATGCATTGAAACTGGTGAAATCAGGAAGAAATTTAGCATAGGGAGAATAAAGAAGGTCTAAGGGAGAGTCCTGGGAGATACTCATGGTTACTAAACATGACCTAGATGAAGATATAGTAAAGAAGATGAAAAAGCTATCACATACATAGGAAGAAAATCAACAGAAAGAAGTGTCACAAAAAACTACTCTGAAGAGTTTACCAAGAAGAGCTTCATTGATAATGACAGAGAAGCATAAAATTAACAATAGGTGTAAAATTTGGCATTTGATCATCCATCTCATATACTCCAAAAACTTTATCATGACATTTTTTGTGATAGTAAATAATTGGAAACAAATTAGATATCCATTGAAGGGAATGGCTAAGTGATATTTGGCATATGGATATAATGGAGTATGACTGGACTATAATAAATGAAGTGATAATTAATATGATGGCTACAAAGAAATATTGAGATAACTATAAGAACTAATACAGAGTGAAATAAACAGAGTCAAGATAACAATGTATCCAACAAAAGTGGAAATAATAACTACAGAAGTTTCAAAATAATATCAAAATTGAATATTGTCAAATGAGGAACAATGATCTTGATGAGGACCTTTCTTTCCCATCCATTTGCTGAGGCAGGAGGTCCACATTTATTTTCAGACTTTTTTTCATTGATCAATTTTGATTTTCTCTCCTTCTATCTTGAAAATAACATTTAATTTATGGGAAGATTCTCAGAGGAGAGAGGCAGGGATACTAGGGGAAATAATGTAAAAAAAATGTATCAATGGGGGGGTGGATCATTGATGGTGAAAAGTAAACAGGAACTCACCTGTACTCTTCCACAAACTCCTTCAGATACCTCTAAAAGTGAATCTTACCAAATTTCAGAGTGGAAAAATCCACTGGAGACAGAGTATGTTAGATTTCTAGCCCAGGACAGCCCAAAAGGTTGACAAGAAGAATCTTGTAGAAAAGGCTGAGGGAGCATGGAGTACATGGGCAGCACCAGCCCTATAGTGGAGTGGGAATGTAACTGGGCAGTCTGAGTCACTAGGTGCAGTACTAATTCCCAAACTTCTCAGTACAGGGCTGGATCAGGCAGAGCTGAGTGAGAGAGAAGCCTGAAATCCAAAGCAGCAACAGCAGCTGCTCCAAGGCTATTAGTCCACAGACTGAATGTTTGAAAGTCACCTACTTGAACCTCTAAGAGCAAAAATGGCAGAATAAACTGTAAGTGTTCTCACTCTCTCTTTCTGATGAAGAAAAACCCAGAGAATATTGCCCCAGGAAAAATACAGAAATAGTGGAGCCAGATGAATGGGTACCACAGACTTTTAGTTCAGGAAGCTGGTGAAATTCACAGGATCCTTCCTGCTGTGCCTGAAGGGGACCAGTGCACAGCAGGAGGCATCCCAGCAAGCTGCACCTCAGTCAAAGATGGTGAGCCTGAGAGTGCTGGAGCCAGTAAATGCCAACACCAGGACCCCAGTCATGCCATAGCACAGCCAGGGGAATTGAGCAGACACCAGTACAGATAGGGTTCACCAGCCACTGAATCTGAATGAGCTGTAGCACAGCAGTAGGGAAGGTGGAGACCTCCAGGGGCCAGACGACTGTTCTCTCACACTTTGCACTGCATGCTTCAATGTAATCCAAGTAAAACTCAGAAAGATTTCATCTGTACTTGGTCTTGGCATACACACAAGCCAGCTCAACACTGGGTAAACTGCAGCATTATATAGCATCTAGCTGACAGAATCAAAAGCCACAGGGTGTAAAGCCAGTAGTGAGGAACCTAGATCCCAGCACAACTAACATGGGGCAAAACCCATATACCCCTGAAGCAGAGATTCACTTTAAAAGCCAGGAAAAGGCAATCACCATGAGCAAAAAGCAAATTAGAAGAGAAAAGATCATATAATCTTATTGTAGGGACCGGGAATAATAAAATACAAATTCAAAAGAGGACAGTTTTGACACTATACTGACATCTGAAATCTCAAAAGGGAATATGAGCTGGTTTCAAGACCAAAAAACATTGCTGGAAGAGCTGAAGAAGGATTTTAAAAGCCAAATTAGAGTGGTAGAAGAACAATTGACCAATGGTTTTAAAAATACATTTGCAAAATGAAGAAAAGAATTCACTGAATAGAACAGCTCCTTAAAAAGTAAAATTGTCCAAATTGATAAGGAAGAACAAATCCTAACTGGAGAAAAATAATACCTTAAAAAAGAACAACTGGAAAAATAGAAAAGAAGTTACAAAAGCTAACTAAAAAAAAATTGTTAAAAATTAGAATTTGTCAAGCAGAAGTTAAGCACTCTATGGGGCATCAAGAATCAGTCAAACAAAATCTAAAGAATGAAAAAATAAATGAAAACATAAAATATATCATTAGAAAAACAACTGACCTGGAAAATAGATCCAGGAGATAAAATCTAAGAATTGCTGATCTACCAGAAAACCTTGATGAAATAAAAAGCCTAGACAGTATCTTCCAAGATATCATTCAGGAAAACTGTCCTGAGGCACTAGTTGCAGAAAACAAAATAATCATTGAAGGAATTCATCAATCACCTCCTGAAAGACATCTCAAATTGAAAATGCCAAAGAATATTTTTTGCCAAATTCCATAATTATCAGGTCAGGGAGAAAATGCTGTAAGAAGCCAAAAAGAAATAATATAAATAGCCAGGAACTATAGTCAGGATAACATAAGACCTTGCAGCTTTTACATTAAAAGATCAGAGGGATAGGAATATGATATTCTGTAAGGCAAAGGATCTTGGACTATAACCAAGGATCGATTACCCAGCAAAACTGAGCATAATATTTCAGGTAAAGAGATGAACTCAATGAAATAAAGAATTTTCAGACATTTCTGATAAAAAGGCCAGAGCTCAATAGAAAATTTCATTTTCAAATACAAGACTCAAGAGAGGAATGAATAACTAAACAGCCAAAAAAAAGAAAAAATCTTGTTATTCAATATGGGCAAACTGTCTACATCTCTACATTCCCATATAGAAGGATGATACTTGTTAATATTGATAATTCTATGTTGATCATGACATCTAAAAAGGAAATACATAGGTAGAGCATGTGGGTAAAATTAGCTAATATCATGATATAAAACCTAATTAAAAGGCATGAAGAGAGAGCAGGAAAGGAGAAAGCAGAAAAGGATAAAGTACATAATATGAAGAAACATAAAAGTATACCATAATAGAGGGAAAGAAGGGAGCAAAATGAGCATTGTTTGAGCTTTACCATGATTGGATTTGATTCAAGGAGGGAGTAACAGACTTAGTTAAGTATAGAAATCTAACTTGCCCTACAGGCAGTAGGAAGGGAAATGAGAAAGGCAAAAGTAAAAGGATGGGGACCAATAGAAGGGGTGAAGATTGAAGGAAGCAGTGGTTAAAAGTAAAACTCTTTTGAGGAGGGGAAGGGAGAAGGAAGAAATAAAAGCATAAATGTGAGTGGAGGTGGGATAGGATGGAGAGAAAAACACAGTTGGTAATAGTAACTGTGAGTGTTAATGGGATAAACTTGCCGATAAAATGGAAGCAAATAGTAGAATGGAATAAAAAATGTTATCCTACAATGTGTTGCTTACAAGAATCACATTAGAAACAAGGGGATACTCTCAGAATAAAAGTAACAGGCTGGAGCAGAATGTATTATATTTCAGCTGATGTGGAAAAATAGAGTTATCAATCTTAGTCTCAGACAAAGCAAAAGCAAAACTACATCTAATCTAAAGAGATAAGGAAGGAAACTATATCCCACTAAAAGACATTATAGACAATGAAGTAGTATCATTACTCAACATATGTACACCAAGGAATATAGCATCCAAATTCTTAGAGGAGAAGTCAAAGGAGTTACAGAAGAAATAGCCAGCAAAACCGTACTAGTAGATAACTTTAACCTCTCCCTCTCTGAACTTGATAAAGCTAAGAAAATAAATAAGAAAGGAGTTAAGGAAGTGAATAGAATTCCAGAAAAGGTGGATATGATAGACCTTTGGATAAAACTGAATGGGGACATAAAGAAATATACCTTTTTTTCAGCGGCATATGGCACATTCACAAAAATTGACAATATGCTAGGGCAAAAAGACCTCACAATCCAACGCACAAAGGGCATAGTCAATGCATCATTTTCAGATCATGATGTAATAAAAATTATATGTAAAAAAAACTATATGTAATAAAGGATCATGGAAAAATAAATGAAAAAATAATTGGAAACTAAATAAACTAAGAATGAATGGATCAAACTAAAAAGTTTGAGTGGATCAAACAACAAATCATAGAAACAATCAATAACTGCATTCATGAGAATGACAACAATGAGAAAACCTACCAAAACATATGGGATGCAACAAAAGCAGTCCTTTTGGGAAGATTTATATCTCTTAATGGTTACATGAATAAAATGGAGAAAGAGGAGATCAATGAATATGGCATGCAAATGAAAAAGGTAGAAAAAGAACAAATTAAAAATCTCCAATTAATTACCAAATTAGAAATATTGAACACCAAAGGAGAGATATATAAAATTGAAACCAAGAAAAATTTTGAACTAATAAATAAAACTAAGAGCTGGTTTTATAAGAAAAAAATGATAAACCCTTGCTTAATTTGATTAAAAAAAAGAAAGAAGAAAATCAAATTCCAGTACCAAAAATGAAAAGCATGAATTCACCTCCAATGAAGAGGAAATAAAAGAATTAAAAATTATTTTGCCCAACTGTATGCCCATAAAGTTGACAATCTTAGCGAATGGATGAATATTTTTAAAAAATTAATTGCCTAGATTAACAGAAGAGGCAGAAGAATACTAAATATCCCCATCACAGTAAAAGAAATTAAATAAACCATTAATGAACTCCCTAGGAAAAAATCTCCAGTGCCAGATGGAGTTAAAAGCAAATTCTATCAAATATTTAAAGAACAGTTAATTCCAATACCATATAGACTATTTGGGAAAATTGTTTAAGAGTCCTAACAAATTCTTTTTATGATACAAATATGATTCTGATTCCTAAACTAGGAAGAGTCAAAACAGAGAAAGAAAATTATAGACTAATTTCCCTAATGAGTGTAGATGTAAAAATTTTAAATAACATATTAGCAAAAATATTTCAGCAACTTATCATGAGAATATTGTACTTTGATCAGGCATGATTATACCAGGAATGCAGGGCTGGTTCAATATTAGGAAAATTGTCAGCATTATTGATCAAAACAACAACAAAACTAACAGAAATCACATGATTATCTGAACAGATGAAGAAAAAGCTTTTGATAAAAAGCAACGACCAAACAACCACTCCTATTGAAAATATGGACAAGCATAGGAATAAATGGAGCCTTCCTTAAAATGATAAATACTATCTACCCAAAACCATCCGGAAGAATTATATGTAATGGGTGATAAGCTAGACACATTTCCAATAAGACCAAGGATGAAACAAAGATGTTCATTATTACCACTTTTATTTAATACGTTACTAGAGATGTTAGCATATTAGCCTTAACAATAAGAGAAGATAAAGAAATTGAAGGAATTGGAATAGGCAAAGAAGAAATGTTATTATTCTTTTCAGATGATATGATGATATACTTAGAGAATCCCAGAGAATCAAATAAAAAACTACTTGAAATAATAAGCAACTTTAGCAAAGTTGCATGATACAAAATTAACCCACATAAATCATCTGCATTTCCATATATTACTAATGAAGTCCAAAAGCAAGAAGTAGAAAGAGAAATCCCATTTAAAGTTATTATAGAGACTATAAAATATTTGGGAATCTACCTGCTAAAAGAAACTCAGGGACTATATGAATACAATTTCAAAACATTTTTCATATAAATAAAGTCAGATTTAAATAACTGGAAAAATTTCTCATGGGTAGATCAAGCTAATGTAATAAAAAATGACAGTTCTACCTAAGTTAATTTACTTATTCAGTGTCGTACCAATTGAACTAGCAAAAATTACTTTATAGAGCTGGAAAAAAATATGTCATTACTCATCTGGAAGAAGAAATGGTCCAGAATAACAATGGAATTAATGAAAAGAAATTTTAGGAAAGGTGGCCTATCCTACAGGATCTGATACTGTATTTTAAAGCATCAATCATCAAAACCACTTGGTACTGGTTAAGAAATAGAGGGACAAATTAGTGGAACAGGTTAGGGACATAAGACATAGTAGTCAATGACTATAGCAGTCTACTCTTTGATAAACCCAAGGATCCCAGATTCTGGAATAAGAACTCACTGTTTGACAAAAATACTAGGAAAACTGAAAAATAATGTGACGGAAATTGGGCTTAGACTAATGTGTGACACTGCATAGTAGAATAAAATCCAAATGGGTACATGAATTAGTTATAGAGGCTGATTTACAAACTGGGAGAGCAAGGAATAGTTTATTCATCAAATTTATGGAGACTGGAGGAATTTATGACCAAGTAAGTGATAGAGAGAATATTATGAAACGCATAATGGATAACTTTGATTACATTAAATTGAAAAATTTTTGCAGACACAAAGTCAATGAAACCAAGATTAGGAGGCAAGTAGAAAAGTGCAAAGAATTTTTTTCAACTATTGTGTATGATAAAGGCCTCATCTCTAAAATATTTAGAAAACTGAGTCAAATTTATAAAAATACACGTCATTCTCCAATTGATATGAACAGGCTTTTTTCAGAGGAGGAGATTAAAGTTATGCATAACCATATGGAAAAATACTCTAAATCACTGTTAATTAGAGAGATTCAAATCAAAATAACTCTAAGGTACCATATCACACCTATCAGAGGAGCTAATATGACACAAAAAGGAAAATGATAAATGATGGAGAAGATGTGGGAGAGTTGGAACACTAATTCATTTTTGGTAGAGCCGTGAGCTGATCTATCCATTCAGGGTGCAATTTAGAACTATGCCCAGAGGGCTGTAAATGGTATGCCCTTGGATTTAGCAGTATTGTTTCTAGGATTATATCCCAAAGAGATCATAAAAATGGGAAAAGGACCCACATGTACAAAAATATTTATAGCAGTTCTTTCTGTGGTGGCTGAAAACTGGAAACTGAGGGGATACCCAACAATTGGGTAATGGCTGAACAAGTTATGGTATATGAATATAATGGAATACTATTGTGCTATAAGAAATAGCAAAAAGGTAGACTTCAGAAAAGCCTGAAACACTTCTAAGAAGTGATGCTGACTGAAATGAGCAGTACCAGGAGTACCTTACACATAGTAACAGCCACAGTGTTACTGTTTTTGATACTGTTTTTCACAATAATGCAAGGACCTCAAATATTTCCAAAGGACTCATGATGCAAAATGCCATCCATATCCAGAGAAAGAGCTATGGATTCAGAATGTAGAATGAAGCAGACAGTTTTTTTTTCCTTTGTTATGTTGTGTTTTGTTTTTCTCATGGTTTCTCCCAATCATCTTAATTCTCCTATGAAACATGAATAATGTAAAAATGTGTTTAATAGGAATTGCATGTGTAGAATTCATATAAGATTGCATGCTGTCTTGGGGAGAGAGGGCAGAAGGATGTGGAGAAAATTTGGAGGTTATGGAAGTGATTATTGAAAACTGAAAACTAATAAATTTGGAGAGAAAAGAAAAAATATGTCAATGAAAACATATTCAGAATAGATATAATTGATAATTTCAGAAAGAATTGCTTCAGTTAAAGGGTGAAGTTATTAGATATCAGAGTTAAGAGAGAGAGAAAAGGATAGAGACACTAATCCTTCTTACAGAGTTTAGACATGAAAAGAAGGAAAGATACGGGATGATCACTAGCAGAAATGACTAAATCAAGTGAGGGTTTGTCGAGGTTTGAGGAGATATTTGTGTGTTTTCAGGAAAATAGAAAGCAGACAGTAAACAGTGAGATATTGGAGATAAGTGAGAATGGTGATGATAGGAGGGGCAATTCCTGGTGAAGATAGGGTGGAATGGGATTACTGATACATTTAAAGGAGTTTACTTTGGCAAAAAGGTGACTTCATGTGAAAGAAGGGAAAGGGGGAGATAGAGACAGAAGCCATCTGAGTGGTGTGATATGAGGAAGAGAGTAAAATAGGGTGCTCTCAGTGAATGACCTCATTACTCTTTTCAGTGAAATATGATACAAAGATATTAACTAAGATAGAGAGAGGAGAGGAGCAATGGGAAATTTGAGGCCAGAAGAAAAGGTGTGTAAATGCTGTATGATGAGTGGGATAGTAAGCCAATTAAGAAAGTATAAAAGGATCTCCTTGCTGCACTAAGGGCCTAATTGATATTATGTGACCCAAATTCATACTGGAACCTGGCAGCATAGTTTCATGATTTTTTCCAAATTCAGTTCATGAGTAGGAGGGAAGGTACCATATGCTGAGAATAATCCATGGAGGAGTTTCTCAGGGCAAGATTGGTGATAGGATATAAGGGTAAGGTATTTGAAAGAAGAAGACATTGTATGTTTGAACTGATTCAACAAGGAATGAAGATAGGGATGGCAGGAGAGTATAGTCACTACGAGAGTGATTGTCTAGGAAATAACTGATAAGGCAAGAGATTGGAGGTCATGGTGAGGATAAAAACAGTGTTATCTCAAGGCAGATAAGGTTAAATGACTAGAATACAGAATATTGTGATTAGACAATGGAATTTAAGTGTTCATTGCTTGAACTCTCTCTGGGCCTCAGTAGTAGCATTTTCTATAAAATTAGAGAATTATGAAATAAAGTCCTTCCTAGCTAAAGATCTATGAGCCTAACATTTTTGTGGGGGTGAGGGATTTCAAAGGAAAGGGGGAAGGGAAGATTTCCAGATTTCAAGTGGATGACTTTTATTTTGAAAGCATTCCATTTAAATTTTTCTCCCCCTTTAAAAACATTCTTTTAGTCCTCTTCAAATGCAGTCTTTGAGTTCCTTACCTCTAGTTGATGTGCTGTATTTTATCTTTTTAGGGCATAGAGACATGTGTTTTCAAATAGCCCTGCACAAAAAACTTTAGAAGGTATTGCTATGAATTTTCCAGTGGAAGAATTTCTTATCTATGTACACAGGTCCCTCAACATCCATCCCTCCCCTCACCCCCCAGGTTGCTACTATAATTTCTCACTATAATTTCCACCAGGTGGCATTACCCTCTTGCAATAGGGACCTCAACATAAAATAAGTATTCTGAATATCCCAACAATACTATTGACAATTGTCCCATCATTTAGTGAATTGAAATCTCTTGCAATGTCACTCCCTAGAGAATCCATTATTAGCCACCACCAACTATCAACAATCCCACCCTTAGTTGCCATTATCAAATAGCCAGGGAAAGGAAAGAGTGGGGCAAAGGGGAAGGAGAGTTACCAAAGCATCTATAGTGAACATTGGCAACTCTACATCAGAGCAAAGACAAAAATAGGGATTTTTGGAATGGATTTTCTTAAAAGAAGAAAAAATAAATACTTTTTAATAAAGAGAATGGGGGCAACTAGCAGACTTGAACAAGATAGCGTACAGCTAAAAATCTTCTCTAGCAAAGGTTAGAGTGAAAGGATGGGGAGGAGAGGTTAATTAGGAAACAATAGGGAAAGATGAGAATGGGAAAAAAAAGAGTGATCAAGAGAAAGTTCAGTGACTCTTTGATTATCTTAATATCTTTACAAAGTGTGACTGAAGAAGAAAAAGGGTAACTGATATTTATTTCAGTGGGAATCCATACTTGGTGCCTACGTGTTGAAGTAAGAAAACTTGTACTTTAATATGAAATTGACCACTGTCCTCTAAAGAAGAATATTTTAAATTTTTTTTTGCTACACAATTAACAGAGATAAATCAGTAGTAAAACTGTCCCGGCCCCCGCTCCTACTTGTGCCAGATTTTATCTAGGTGAGGTTGTTGTTGTTGTTTTGAAGGGGAAAATATAACTGATTTTTCTTTGCATTTGTTTTCCATTTAGTCAAATTCATAACTGTAATTGACAGTGAGGTTCAGATCTTAATAAATGACCCTACCATCGGAGAAGGTCAGCTAGGTGGTAGAGTGAATGGAGTATTTGTCCTGGAGTCCAAAAGATTTCTTTTGCTGAGTTCAAATATGGCCTCAGATATTTGCTAGTTATGTGACTCTGGGCAATTCATTTAACCTGTTTGCCTCAGTTTCCTCATCTGTAAAATGAATTAGAGAAGAATATGACTAACGCACTTCAAAATCCCAAAAGGGAACATGAGTTGAACAAGAACTGCATACAACTGAAAAACTATTACAATATCCCAGTTGCTCTTCTTAAGGACTTAGGCTTTGAAGCTTAGGAAAGGCTGGAAGTACTATGATTTCCTAGCATTTTGAGTTGGAAGAGACATTCAAAATCATGTCATACAATTCCATTTATTTTCTGAGATAAGGGAACTAAGCTCTACCTTCACACAAGGAGTAAAGTCAACATGTCAAGGAAGAATACAAGAGGTGTGTATTCAGAGGGTTAATAAATTCACTTACCCTGGAAGTCTAAGTTCCAACTCTGGCTCACAGAACAAGTCAAAATGAGTTGGTTGATTTTCTTTCACTCTAGTTCTTAACTAATCCAATGCTTGGCTACTGGCAGAGACCTTTGGCAAAAACTTATAGAAGTGTCTAAAAAGTAAAGTGTGAATCACTGGAAATGGGAACTCTATCAAAATAGGGGAATTAAGTTCATTAAAGGTGTGGTGGCTTAATTTACTGTGCCAGCATGTGATGATCAGGGCTGGGCAGTAAATACTCAGCTAATGCAAACCCACCCAAACTTGGCAGTGAGTACCCCTCAACCAAACCCAACCTTTTTGGCTTCATCTCCAGGTTCAATTTGCTTAAATTAGTCCAAATTCAATTTGGACTGTGTGCCTTTCTTGTCTTCTAGATCAGGGCTGTTTTGTGTCAACAACACAAGAGCAGACAAGGCTCTATGGGACAGCAATATTTCTCACAGTATAGTGTACCTGACATTCCTGCTTGGGAGAAACATCCCTACTTGGGAGATCCAGAACATAAGATATTGTAGGAAACACTGCTATAGCCTTGTGACAGTTTCCTTGGTGCCTGGAGGCATGAGATTCAGCAAGACTCTCTTTAGCTCCCAAACTCTTGACGGGACCATGAAGAGGGTTCTTTAAATGAAAAAGAAATACAAAAGGACATAAGGCTAAGAAAAGCAATTTCTAGGCCCTATGCAACCATATTATTTATGGTTGAAGACTAGTACACACTGAATAGTACATGACAAGGGACACAGCAGGCACACAGACCTTACTTGAACTTTAAGTGAGGTGTGAAGGCACATGACACAACTGCAATGTATGAGGCACCTAGGTGGTCCAATTCATAGAGAACCAGACCTGGTGTCAAGAAGACTCCAAATCCTGCTTCAGAAACCTAATGGTTATGTGACCCTAGGCGTCACATAACCTTTGTCAGTCAAAGTCTCCTCATCTGTAAAATGGGAATAATAACAGAATTTACACCACTGGATTGTTTTGAGGATCAAATGACTAAATAGAGAATTTGCAAAACTTCAAACATGCTATTTGAATGGTAACTATTGCTATTTTAAGAGAAACAGCTATTTCAGGCTTAATAAAATTAAAACTTTACTGGTAGTGCCATCTAATACCATTCTTCCCAGTCTAGCAAGTGCATTCTCAAATTCCCTTAGCCCCTTCTCAACTGCCCTATTTTTCCTCATATGATTTGCTTTTCTGATAGATTGTGCTTGTTCCTTAAAGACCATGCCCTTCTTTCTCTCCAATCTGTTAAGAGATGCAACTGAACAGAACTTTACCTAAATGGGATAGAGCAATTAATATTTTTCTCCATGGCATCAAAATTCAGGGGTTGATTCAGCTGAAACAAAACGGATTCTACTTCACTTCTTTACTTAACTTTAGGAGTATGTAACTATTTCAAGTGTATTTCCTGTCAACCAACTATTGTTGCATTCTGCTTTCAAATCTCTTTTGTTATAGTCTCCTGTCTTATAAGTGAGTACATTCTATTCACATTTATTGTTACAATTGTTAACTATATATTTCCCTCCATCCTATTACTTTATACTTTTTCTTTTCTTTTTTCCTCTTCTCCACTCTTGAAAAGTCTCTTTTGCTCTTTACTATTGCCTCCTTTTTTCTTTCCTTGTAGTTCTCTGTTCCCCGCCATGCCCCCTTTTCCTCCTACTACCTTGAGTAAGAGGAATTTTTAATAGTTATTTTTCCCCAATTACAAGTCAGGACAATTTTTAACATTAGTTTTTAAAAGATTTTGAGTTCCAAATTTTTCTCCCTCCTTTTCCTCCTCTGTTCTGAAAATGGTAGTCAATTTGACAGAGGTCATACATGAGCTAACTTGTAAAACATTTCCATATTAATAACAGTTGTGAAAGAAAAAAACTGATCAAAAGAGAAAAGAAATCATGAGAAATAATAAAGTGAAAAAATATGCTGAGATCTGCATTCACACTCCATCATTTTTTTGTCTGGATGTGGATAGCATTTTCCTTCCTAAATCATTTGTACTTGTCTTGGATCGTTATATTGCTGAAAAGAGTTGAGTCATTAGGAGTTGATCATCTCACAATTTTGCTGATGGTACGTACAAAGTTTTCCTGGGTCTGCTCATTTCACTTCACATAGGTTTGTATAAGTCTCTCTAGGTTTTTCTGAAATCTGCCTGTTCATGTTTGTTTCTTACTACACAATAGTGTTACATTGCATTCATATACCACACCCATTCCCCAATTGATGGGAATCGCTCCAATTTCCAATTATTTACCACTATGAAAAGGGGTAGGTCCTTTCCCCCCTTTTTTGTGATCTCTTTGGAGTACATGTAGTGATATTGTTGGATCAAAGGGTATGCACAATTTGGTTGCCCTTTGGACATAGTTCTAAATGGTTCGCCAGAATGTTTGGATCAATTCACAACTCCTTCAGCAGTGCATTAGTATCCCAATTTTCCCACATTCTTTCCTGCATAAGCAAATTCATTTAGGCAGAATTGTCATTTTTGTTATAATGGTTCAACTTACACATGAACAATGGATATTTTTTGTTTAGATCTGACTTTATTTGTGTGAAGTATTTTGCAATTGTGGTTTGTCTTTGCAGGTAGACTGCAAAATATTTTACAATATTTAGTTATTTTAAGTGGAATTTCTATTTTTTATCTCTTGCTCCTGATCTATGTTGTTTGTATAAAGAAATACTAATGATTTATGTGGATTTATCTTACATCATGCAAGCTACTAAAGTTGTTGATTATTTTTAAAAATTTATTCATTTTTAATTTTTAACATTCATTTCTATAAGATTTTGAGTTCTAAATTATTTCCCCTCCTGACCCTCTCCCCAAGACAGCATGATAAATAGACTATACATTTACAATCATATTAAACATTTTCCACATGAGTCATATTGTAAGAGAAGAATCAGAACAAAAGGAAAAAACCACAAGAAAGAAAACAAAAACAAAAAAAGAGAGAAAATAGTATACTTCCATCTATATTCATAATCTATGTTCTTTCTATGGATGCAGATAATGTTTTCCATCATGAGCTTTTTGGAATTGTCTTAGATCATTCCCTTGCTGAGAAGAGCTAAGTTGATCAGTAGATAATTGCACAATCTTGTTATAGTGTAGAATGTTCTCCTGGGTCTGCTTACTTCAATGGGCATGAGTTCATGTAAGTTTTTTCTGAGAGTATTCTACTTGTCATTTCTTATGGAACAATAGTATTCCATCAGATTTATATACCACAACTTGTTCAGTCATTCCCTAATTGATGAACATTCCCCCAAATTCCAATTCCCTGCCACCACAAAAAAGCTGCTATCTATCTATCTGTGAACATGTGGGTCATTTTCACATATTTTTATGATCTCTTAGGGATACAGACCTGTCAGTGCTGTTTTTGGATCAAAGGATATGCACAGTTTGATACCTCTTTGGGCATAGTTCCAAATTGCTCTCCAGAATGGTTGGATCAGTTCACAACTCTGTCAATAGGGCATTAAGTGTCCCAATTTTCCTGCATCTTCTCCAACATTTATCATTTTCCTGTTTTGTCATGTCAGCCAATCTGATAGGTATGATGTGGTACCTCAGAGTTGCTTTAATTTGTATTTCTCTAATCAATAGTGATTTAGTGCATATTTTCATATGACGGTAGACAACTTTACTTTCTTCATCTGAAAGCTGCCTGTGCATAACCTTGGACTATTTATCAACTGGGGAGTGAGTTGAATTCTTGTAAATGTGACTCAATTCTCTATATATTTGAGAAATGAGACCTTTATCAGAGACACTGGTTGTAAAAACAGTATCCCAGTTTTCCATTCCCCTTCTAATATTTGTGCAAAACCTTTTTGCAGTTTAATGTAATAAAAAATATCCTTTTTGCATTTCATAATATTCTCTATCTCATGTTTGGTCATATATTTTCCTCTTCTCCATAGATCTGACAGTTAAGAATATTCTTGCTCTCCTAATTTGCTTTCAGTATCAGCCTTTATGTCTAAACACTTTACTCATTTTGCCTTATCATTGTATATGGTGTAAGATGTTTGTCTAGCTTCCGTCTAGGTTCTGCCATACTACTTTCCAGTTTTCCCAGCAGTGTCTTGATTACTGTGTCTTGCGTACCTAATGTATTTCACTGATCCACTATTCTCTTTCTTAGTTGGTAGCAAGTAGTTTTGGTAATTACTACTTAATAATACAGTTTCAAATGTGCATGGCTAAGCCACCTTCCTTTTCACGTCTTTTCATTCGTTCTGTTGATATTCTGGACCTTTTGTTATTCCAGATGAATTTTGTTCTTATTTTTTTCTAGCTCTATAAATAATTCTTGGTAGTTTGATCAGTATAACACGGAAGAAGCAAATTATTTTATGTGGAATCGCTATTTTTATTATATTAGCTCGGTCTATCCATGAACAACTGATATTTTTCCAATTACTTAGATCTGACTTTATTTATCCTAATAGTGTTTTGCAGCTGTGTTCATATGCTTCTCAGGGTTGTCTTGACAGGTAGACTGAAATATTTTTATAGTGTTTATGATTAGTTTAAATGGAACTTTCTATCTCTTGCTGCTGGGTGTTGTTAGTAATATTTAGAAATGTGAATGATTCATGTGGATTTAGTTTATATCCTACAACTTTGCTAAAGTTGGTCATTATTTCATTCCTCTCTCACTCGGATTCAACAGATCTTTCCCACTGACCTTCTAAGTTGTCTTTTGTGTTTCTGGATTGAGAAGTCTGAAAACTGCCACAGCTACCAGTTACTCAGTCCCCTGAGGCCTGCTTAGGGTTCTTTTGAGCCCCATCTCTGCTGCTATGTTTTGGGTTGGACTGTGCTCGTCTTATAGCCCAGTGCAATAGGCGTTTCCTCTTGACCATCTAGGTTGTCTTGGGCTGGAAATTTGTTTTACTCTCTCATTTGATAGGGTCTGCTTATCTAGAATTTGTTCAGAGTAATTTTTACAGGTATTTGAAGGCATTTGGGAGAGAGCTCAAGCAAGTAACTACTTTCACTCCACCATCGTGGTTCTGCCTCCTCCTTTTTAATGACATTATACATTGTTTGTATGATTATGCCTTTTACCCACTTATTCTTTAGGGTTAGATTTTTTAGTTTCAATTAATTTTAATCTATCTTCCCTCTGCCTTTTTTTAAATGTAATTTTTATTGCACTACAATCCAAAATAATACATTTAATATTTCTGCCTTTCTGAAATTGATTTTAAGGTTTTTATGGTCAATTTTTGTATATATCATGTGCTACTGAGGAAAAAAAATGTATATTCCTTTCTGTTGCAATTTGGTTTTTCTAAAGGTCTGTCATATGTGCCTTTTGCAATATTCTATTTACCTCTTTAGTTTCTTTCTTGTTTATTTTTTTATTGCATGTACTGGGTTCTGAGAAAGAACATTTGAGTTTCCCCACTAGTGCAATTTTGCTCTCTATTTCTTCCTGTAACTCACTCAATTTCTCCTTTAAGAATTTGGATGCCTTATCATTTGTTCCATGTATGTTTAGTATTGATATTGCTTCATTGTCTATTGTACCTTTCAGCAAGATGCAGTTTCCTTCTTATTTCTTTTAATTAGGTATGTTTTTGTCTTTGCTTTTTCTGAGATGAGAATTGCTACCTTTGTATTTTTTTTTTACTTCACTTGATGCATGATAGCATTCGAATGCAGTCCCTTACCTTTGCTTCATATACGTCTCTTTACTTCAAGTGTATTTCTTATAAAAAAACAAAAAAATTACGAGATTTTGCTCTTTGATCCACTCTAATACTCACTTTCCTTTTATAGGAGACTATATTCCATTCAAATTCACAATTATTATTGCCACCTGTGGATTTCCCTCCATCTTAGTCTTTGTTCTGTTTGTCTTCTCTCTCCTTTCATCCTTTTCTACCTCTTCAATATTTTGCTTCTGTCTACCACCTCCCATGACCTGCCCTCCCTTCTGTCAGTCCCCAGCACCTCCCCTACTTAATTTATGTCCTATCTTCCTGTTTCCCTGTATAGTTAGATAAATTTCTATATTCAGATGATTGTGTTTATTATTCCCTCTTTAAGACAATACTGATAAGAATAAGGTTCAAGCAACGTCCACAGCTCACCCTCCTATCTTCCCCTCCACCGCAATATATCTTTCATACCACTTAATATGAAATAAGTTACCCCATTATACCTTTCCTTTCCTTCTTTACCCAGTGTAAGGGATGTTCCTCATCCCTTAATTATGTTATGTAATTCCTTCAAATATATGTTATATTGGTAGCTTCGGTCTACGTATATCCCTTCTAGCTGTACTATTAGTGACACTATTGTTAAAAATTACAAGTATCGTCTTCTCACATAGAGATGTAAATGGTTTAGCAGTATTGAATCCCTTATGTTTTCTTTTCCCTTTTTACCTGCTTAGATTTCTCTTGAGTCTTTAAAATGGAGATGATTTTTTAAAATCTTCTTATGAAAGTTTGAAATTAAGCATTCATTAAACAATCATTCTCCCTTTTGATGTATTGTGCTTAACTTTGCTGGGTAAAGGACTCTTGGTTGTAATCCTAGCTTTTTTGCCTTACAGAACAATATGCTCCATGACTTCTGATCTTTTGATGCTGCAGTTACCAAGTCCTGTATAATTCTGATTGTGACTCCCCGATATCTGAATTGTTTCTTTCTATCCACTTGTGTTTTCTCCCCTGACCTGGTAGTTCTGAAATTTTGTTTTAATATTACTTTGAGGTTTTTAGTTTTGGATCTCTTTCTTAAGGTTATTAGTGAATTCTTTCAATGAGTATTTTGCCCTCTGGTTCCAGAACATCAGATTAGCTTTCCTTGACAGTTTCTCGAAAGATGCTGTCCAGGCCTCCTTTTGCTTATGTCTCTCAGGTGGTTAAATGATTCTGATATTGTCTCTCTTGGACCTACTTTCCAAGTCATATTTTTTTCCATGAGGTATTTTACATTTTGTTCCATCTTCCCCCATTCTTTTCATTTTGCTTGAATGATTCTTGATGTTTCATAGAGTCATTAGCTTGCACTTGCCCAATTTTAACTTCTAAGTGTTTTCCTAAATTGTTGTTGTGCTTCCTTTTCAGTTTCTTTAAGGAGTTGTTTTTCTTCCAGTGGATTTTTGTATTTCCTTTTCCAATTGGCAAATTCTACTTTTAAGTAGTTATTTTCTTTTTCTAAGCTGTTGACCTTTTTTTCATAATTTTCTTGCATCAATCTCAATTTTCCCAATTTTTTCTACCTCTCATATATGATTTTAAGCTCCTTCTTCCTCTCTGCCACGATTCTAAGCTTGAAACCAATTTATATTTTCCTTTGAGGTTTTGTCCATAGGTGTTTTTACATTGTTGTTCTCTTCTGAGTTTGTGTCTTGGTCTTCCCTGTCATCATGATTTTCCATGGTCAGATGGTTTCAGTTGGGTCTTTTGCTCATTTTATTTTTTTGCCTTTTTCTTCTCTTAAAAAAATTTGAGGGGGCGGAGCCAAGATGGCAGAGTAGAAAGACTCACATTTGCTAGCTCCGAACCCACAGCCCATG
>CM053770.1:510164147-510189529 GCA_028658325.1 Potorous gilbertii
AAAAAAAATTTGAGCTAAGCTCTCAATGTGAATTGGACACTTTCTCCATCTTCTTTCACCAGAGGTTGCAAGTGCTGTCCATTCACCTGGTACCATACTGGTGTTGCCCTGAAGCCCACTGAGGACCCTCATGTCTGGTACTGTGCTGAGGTGGTGGGAAGTGGAGTGGGGGGGGATAGGGGGAGAGTCCTGGTTCTTCTGGATGTTGTAAGGATCTGACAGCTTACCTGGTGTTGATCTGGTATCCCAATGTACTGAGGCCTGCGGTGGGTTTCTGCATTTCCCAGGGGCTACACTGAAGCACATGGTAGTCTGGCTGATGGTGACTGCCTGTTTGCCCATGACTATGCTGAAGTAGGTGGTACGAGTCCAGTGCTGGGTGGCTGCCAGTTTGTTTAGGCACCAGAAGGGTTAATGTTTACCTGTTTACGTGAGGTTCCACTGAAACATGTGCAGGTCTGACAACTGGAGGCTGCCTGATTGTCCAAGGATAAGCTGAAGCATGTGGTGGGGGATAAATTTTTGTGTGTTGGGGGGACTGGAAGCTTCTTATTTGCTTAGACAACTATTTGTTTGGTGTCTATCTGCTTGTTTGGGGCTATACTCATAACAGGAATTTTTGTACCCAGTTACGTATATGTAGATTATTTTCATGTTTAAATAGCTCAGATGAGAATGAGGATCAAATGTCTTCCACTCTTTCCCCATTCCTTCCAGTGCCTAAGTTTTTCCTTTAATATTCCAATTATGTTAGATAATTTTCCCCATTTTCTACTATCTAGATCTTCTTTTTCTCTTCCATCTTTCAGTAAATTCATCTTCTCTACCCTCCTATTCTTCCAAAATTATCCCAACATAATAGAACCACATCCAGACCATTTGTGTGATCAAACTCCCATTAAGACCCATGGAGATAGGTTACATGTATCATCTTCTCATGTAAGAATTTAAATATTTTAACTTTATTTAGTCCTTTATCATTTTTAACTCATGTTTACTTTTTTATACTTCTCTTGAGTCCTGTGTCTGCAAGTCAAATTTCCTATTCAACTTTGGGCTTTTCTTCAGGAATGTTTGAAAGCTTTCTAATTCAATAAAAAGCCATTTTTCTCCCTGCAAGATTATACTCAGTTTTGCTGGGTAGGTTATTCTTGGTTGAAAGCCTAGATCCATTGATGTCTCGAATATCATATTCTAAACTCTCTATGTTTTTATGCCAGTTGTTTGTAAATCCTGAGTGATCTTGAATGACTCCACTGTATCTCATTTTTTCCTTATCTCTTGCTGTATTTTTCCTTGATCAAATTGCTCAGTATTTGTGCTATAATATCTCTCAGATTTTGGACTTGGGAATATCTTTCATGAGGAAGCTGGTGAACTTTATTTTGCATAACAGATATCTTGGCAGATTTATTTTATTTCTTAATATATAATGTCTAGGATATTTTTCAGCTGTTCATGATTTTCAGATGTTCCAATCACTCTTAAAATTGTTTTTCTCCTCTGTCTTTTTACCAGGTGAGTTGCTTTTCCTATCAAATACTTCATATTTTCTGTGAATTTTTTCAATCCTTTTACTTTTTTATTATTTCTTTGAATCTCCCAGAATCCTTAGCTTTTCTTTAACCAATTCTAATTTTGAAGAATTATTTACTTTGGTAAGATTTGTGCCTCTTTTATCAAACTGCTAATGCACTTTTAGCAAGATCCCCTTTAAATTCTTTTAATTCCCTTTAAATGTCTGTATTCTGTAGTTCTCATTTGAATTGAAAAAAATGTTTTGAAAATTTTCCTTTAGCTCTTCTAGTAATTGGGGGAAGGGAGGACTTATGTTAAATATGCATTTTTCTTGGATGTTTAACTTGCAGATATTTTTAATTCATTCCCTTCTTTTCTCTTTGTGTTTTGAGCTTCCCTGTCACCACAGTAACATTTCATGACTGGGCTTTATTTGTCATTTATTCATTAAGTTTATTTCTTTATTTTGGACACTTTCTTAATGCCATATTCTGCACAGGGGGCAGGAAGTTACATATGCCCTGAAATGTAGAGAGAAAGATAGATAATAGATATGTGTACATATACACATAAATACACATACATAATACGTGTGTGTACACACATACAAGAATACAAAAATGATAGAAGTATATATATATGTATATATACATATATGGTTATTTATGCGTTTATAATGCATATATGTGTATACATATATTCATGCATATGTGTGTGTGTGTATTTCAGCATTATTTTATGCTGAAATAGTAGGAAGAAAATATACTTTGAAAAATTTAGCAACTGTGAACAACACTATGATCACCCCTAATTCAAAGAGATTAATGATAAAACAGATGTATCCCAGTCCAAATAAAGAGCTAATAGAATCAGATTGTAGACTGAAACATTTTTCATTTTTCTTTGCTTTCTATTTTCTTTCTTTTTCTTCCTTCCTTTCTTTCCTTCCTCCTTTCTCTCTCTCTCTCTTTCTTTGCTTCTCAAGTCTACTGTGAGGATTTGTTTTCCATTACTATACATAATGTAATGCACTTTGTTTCTCTTCCCTCTCAATGCCTTGACCATGGGGAGGAATAAAGCAGAGAAATTGGAACCTAAAATGTAATTACATTTTAGAATTCGAAAATATTTCAAATAATGACTTTTAAAGATTTTAGATTTTTTGTTACATGCTAATAGTACATGCATTCCTTCAAGAGCCTAGAAATAATTATGTTTAGCACCCATGCTAACAAGAATAGTTAAAATGAGACATTTCTATATTTTATGCATTGTTAATTATACTATTTGTGATATGATGGAGCAATGAAATGATTCTCTTACTCAACTGTTTTTCTTTTAATTATTTTCTATCTAATATGAAGTTGATTTGAAGATTCATTTTTGTTTTGATTACTCCAAATACCAAAATTGCCAGTTATAAGTTTAATTTAATGTATTTCCTAAGAATGATACGGTGGGTGTGTTTGAATGCTTTGCTGTTCACATTCCCCAGTTGCATCTCTGTTCTTTTAGTTATTGTAGCTGAGTTAAAGTGGTAGTTTCAATATTAAACTTCGAGATATTGACTCTCACATTGAAAGTAACCTTTACATTTTATATCAAACTGATGACTCCCTTGTTGCAAAGTTCAATTGTGTAATTTGTCTGTTAATAGAATGTGCAGTCTCAAATACAAACAGCAGCATTGCTTGAATTCTATGATAGTGCTATGGGTACAAAGCTGTCATTACTAAGTCAATTGGAACCACATTTTTCCCATTATTCTTGATTATGAGAAGAAAAGAGTTATGAAAATGAACATGGCTAGTTTGAGGGCAGGTGCAACTGTTTTTTTGGGTTTTTTTCTTTATTTATTTCTTTTTTTAAATTAATTTGTTTTCAGTTTTCTGTAATCATTTCCATAAATGTCATAAATCCTCTTCCCTAACCATCCCTCCCTGAAATGTCCTGCAATCTTATATGGGTTCCACACATTCATTCTTATTAACCACATTTTCACATTTATCATGTTACATACAGTAATTAAAATGAAAGGGAGAAACCGTGAGAACAACCAAAACAAAACAAAATCCAAGAGAAAATATTCTGCTATATTTTGTATTCTAATTCCATAGTTATTTCTCTGGATGTGGATGTCACTTTGCCTCGAGTCCTTTGGGAATGTTTTAGGGTTTTTGCATTGCTGTGAAGGGCTAAATATATCAGAAACAGTCCTTGTATACTGTGACTCTTATTATGATGTACAATGTTCTCCTTGTCCTGCTCATTTCACTCATCATCAGTTCATATAAGTCCTTCCAGGCCTCTCTGAAGTCTTCCTGTTCATCATTTTCTTGTAGCACAATAGTATTTCATTACATTCCTACACCACAACTTGTTCAACCGTTCTCCAATTGATGGGTATCTCCTCGATTTCCAATTCTTGGCCACCACAAAGAGGGCTGCTATCAATATTTTTGTACATGTAGGACCTTTCCCCATTTTTATGATCTCTTTAGGATACAGTCTCAGGAGTGATATTACTGAGTCAAAGGGTATACACATTTTTTTTTGTAGTCCTTTGGTCATATTCCAAAGTGCTCTCCAGAATGAGTGGATCAGTTCAAAATTCCACCAAAAATGAATGTGTTCCAACTTTCCCACATCTTCTCTGTCATTTATCATCTTCCTGTTCTGTCCTGCTAGCCACTTTGATAGGTATTATGTGGTACCTGAGAGTTGTTTTGATTTTCATTTCTCAATCAATAGTGATTTAGAGCTTTTTTTCATGTGACATTTCACATATGAAATATGTCTTTGAAATATGACTATAGGTAGCTTTAATTTCTTCCTTTAAAAACTACCTGTTCCTATCCTTTGACCATTTCTCAATTGGGGAATGACTTGTATTCTTATAAATTTGACTCAGTTCTCTACTTATTTTAGAAATGAGACTTTTATCAGAGACAATAGTTGCAAAAATTCTTTTCCAGTTTTATGCTTTCCTCCTAATCTTGTTTGCATCTCATTTATTTTTGCAAAAACTTTTCAATTTAATGTAATCAAAATTATACATTTTGCATTCCATAATTTTGTCTACTTTTATTTCTTCATAAATGTCTTCGTTCTTTATAAGTCTCAGAAATGCAACCAATTGTGAGGCTATATGCAACAGTCAATAAAGTTCTGGATTCAGAGCCAAGAAAATCTGAATTTGATTGTTGCTTCTCATACCTATTAGCTATTTAACAAGAGCCATGATCTGTTTTCTCATCTGTAAAATGAAGAAAAAGCAATTGTACTTCTAACTTGTAGAGTTGTTGTATGGTTCAAATGTTATATAAAGTGTTTGTAAATATTAAAAAGCTATATAAATATCCATTATTGAAATTATTTTTGTTAACATTATCACTAATTAAGCTAGCCATGATGACCAATGTGCATGCTGTCTCACAAAGCTCACTTGTGCTAAATGTCATGTCCCATAGATTGGGAAATTTTTAAAGTGATCTTTTTAGATTAGAGCAACAATAAAAGAAATAAAAAGGTTGAAATAGGTCCACAGAATATCAGAAGGACAGTGCTGTGATTTTCTGACTGAAAAGGAGAGGGAGAAGGAGAGAGAAAGAGTTAATAATAGAGAAATAGTCTTGATTTTATTGGCAAGGAGGAGTTTTTGTAACCTTTAACTAGACTTCAGGCCTTGGCATTGCCAGAGGATTCACACCAATGCATTTGCTATTTAAGATGAGGAGAAGCAAGCAGAATAGAGAAGGAGGGAAATGCCATGAGGAGGTAGTAAAAAGCTTAGTTGAGAAACTTGGGAGGTGGTGGGTAGATGGTGTGGTTGGCCCCTTATAAAAATAGTGAAAAAAGGCAATGATTTTAAAATCATGAAACAAAAATTTTCCATGAAGGGATATAACCTAAAATAGAGGGGACTATCCCTTCTCTCTTGTTTCCTAGAGAAAACATTCTTGTTACAAGTGACTTTTTCTTTCTTTGTTTCTTTCCTTCTTCCTTCTTTCTTCCTTCCTTCCTTCCTTCTTTCCTTTCTTCTTTCCTTTCTTTCTTTCTCTTTCTCTTTTTCCTTTTTCTTTCTTTTTCCTACTAGGAAATAATAACCAGTTTACTCTCCTGTTACTTCAAAAATTTTCTTCAATTAGTTTTATATGGTTTTCTATGATGAGACAATCTGTGATACCATGTTCAGAAAAGTCAGGAATTCATTTCAAGCTTTCTTGTGTTAGTAGGGCATTTGTCAAAGGGACTGCCAAATGTGTTTAATGAAGTGGATCTCCTCAAAGTGTGTCTGCTACCATAATTACTAAAATCTGCTATGCTTCACCTTTCCTAACTTTACATTAATACATTGGAAGTCACTGCTTGGGGTCATTTGCCTGTCTGAAATACAAAAGAAGTCTCTGAAAGGCTGAGATTCACAAAGGAGTTCGGACAGGTTTACTAGGAGTGCTTATACAAAAAGGAGATAATACATGTAAAGGTTCTTTGAAAAGAATATTGTGTAATATAAATATCTATTGTTATTACTTATAGGTAGCATAAATATGATCCTTTAAGTCTTGCCAAGTGCTCTACCCATATTGCTTCATTTTATCCCCTCGACAGCCCTGTGAGGTAGGTGCTATTATCATTTATCCATAGATGAGAACATTTAGATGGTTGAGTGGCTTGCCAAGCATGCAACTCTTAAGAGCTGAGGTCATATCTGAACTCAGGTCTTCTGGACTTCAGGTCCTGAACTCTATCCATTATGCCATCTAACTGCCTCAACAATAATGAAAATACAGGAAACATTTATGTGACTTATATGTCCAATGTCCTAGGGGTGGATGGGATACAACAAAGGACCAAATAACCAGGTCTACCTCCAATATTTTAATTCTGCAAACTCCATTCTTTAAATTATAGATATTTTATTAAGATTTGCTTCACAAATTGCAGGCTAGATATAGGAATCAAACTTTCAGAATATGGATTTTACTAAGAATAATGTGGATAGGGATTGTCTTTAAAAACTCATTGGCAATAGGATAATAAGAGTATAACAATAACAAAATTAACTAACAAAATAAATGACTAATTTATTTTTACTGGACTCTTTACTGAGTGCTGTTTTCCATATATTTAGTTTCTATGGAATGTGTGTGATTATCTATTATCTACAAATTAATTTACACATGGTATCTCTCCACACACACACACATACACATACATGTATACACACACATATACATATATGCATTATCTATCTACAAACACACATGTGTACCTGTATTCACTCTCTCTCCCATTAGAATTTTAGCTCATTGAGGGCAGGGGAGGTTTTTAGATTTTTTGTTTGTTTTTCCTATATTAAGCACAGTGTCTGATATGGTGTAGATGCTTGTTGACTGGGCAACTTGTGTGTTTCTGAGATGCTGATATTTTCTCTCTTTGTTCTTGACTTCTTATTCTTTGAATTGGAAGATTTGGACTTTTCCTTTATTCTGACTGTGATCACTTCTTTAGGAGGAGACCTGGACAGGATTTTTATTTTTTTTCTCCTGACACTAATAATTATGAGCGATTTTCTTTTTGTGATTTCTTGAAATATGGCAAACTTTTAGTTGTTGCTCATTGATATCTTTAGGGATCCTCATGTTGCTCAAATTATTTTTCTTCATATTTCTTTTCCAGGTTAGTTATTTTTGATAATAAATACATTATCTGACCTTCTAGTTTTTCAGTCTTTTGATTTTGTTCTATTATTTCTCTTATCATTGAATTGTTGTCTTCTGTTTGCCTCATTATACTTTTCATGGTGTTTCACTATTTTGGTAAACTTTTCAACCTTCTGCTGCAAGTTGCCCCTTATCCTTCCCAGTTCTTCTAATTTCATTCTTTGTCTTGTATTTCATTGCCCCATTATTTATCCTATCAAGTTCTTCATAAAATTAAGGCAGTTACTTATATCTTTCTTTTTAATTCTCTTGAGATTCTCTTAACCTATATATTTATTTATTTTAGCTATTTTCTTTCTTTATTCATATCTTCAGAATTATTACTTGCAGTGGGACTTTGTGCTAGAGACAAGGGTCACCTCTATTATTTAGATAATTTATTTCTCTTGATGAATTTGGACAATACTGGAAGGGGTGGAGGATCCTCTTCCACTGAAGTCCAGATGGTCCTCTGCAGCTACAATTCTGGATGTAAGTATCTGAGTCCAATCCCACCTCCCTTTCTTTCTCACTCCTGGCCCAAGACGTGAACATGGATGAAGAGCTACAATCAGGTCTTTCCCATTACTAGTCAGTATTTCCTCTGCCTTCTAACTGAGATGCCAACAGACCTCTAGCAGTCTTGTGATAAAGGGGTTCTCTTCAGTCTTGCTCATTTTTTATTCACCATCTTTTGTTCTTTGTTATTCCTGTGTTGTTGCTCAAGGATGCTTAGCCTTGCTGAAGTTTTGCTTGTCTCCATCTTTGCCAGAATTTTCATCTTACTATATTTTCTCAAAGGACCTCAGCAGTTTTTAACACTAAGGGGAAGATAAAATCAATTTTTATGTAGGTAGTCAAATGAAAAACGTAAATATATTTTCTATTTTGAACTTAAAAGTTTTGCACAAGTTACACAATGGCATCTCTAAATTCATTATATTTTTATAACTTTTAAAGACATTACATGTCTATAAAATGCTTTCTTCTTTCTTATTTCTTCTATGTCTTCTCCCTTCCATCCAAACTCCTAATATTATCCTGTGAACAGAGGACTACCCTCAAGCTAGATATGTGGGTCCCCCTTGACCTTCAACTGATCAGTCTGTCTTCACTTAATCTCCATAGGGATTTTCCAGCATAAAACAAACAGAAAAATCCCATATGTTTTTATGACCCATTCACTAGGTCCTCAAATGCCTCCTTACTTGCTTTCTGACAGCACTGTCTGAAGTCTGCTCACTGCAGAGTCACTGAGTTTTATGTAGTGTTAGAGCCATTAGAGAGCATTTAGGAGTGGGAATGGTTAAAGAAACAAGGAGTTCCTTTCCAAAAATGCTCCAGTGTGGCTCCAAGTGGACCACTACACAGAAATGCTGGATCCTGCACACGTACCCTTCAGTGGCAAAAGAAAACAGGCTGTCATTATTAGACTTTTTCTAAGAGCTCACAATGTAACATCATAGCTAAATTCAGTCAGAGCCAGGTCAAGCAACAAAAACCAGGAGCCAAAGCAGTCTAGTCGACTCTGAAATTTGATTCAGACTCCAGATTATGAATAGATTTAACTGGTTCACCAAATGAAAATGTAGATTTTGGCACTATCTGAATTTTTTTAGTGGGGAGGGGGTTATGCTGTATGAGGAGTTCCTATACACACTAAGGGGATATGAGAAAGAGCTTTTTATATTATATAACTAATTCACACATGCACATACATGCACACACATATACACATACATATACACATACATACATACATATATATATATATATATATATATGCTCATTAACCCCACAAATGCCAAAAACATCAAAAGGAAAACATATAGAAACAACATTCCAATATTTCAATCTGTTTAATGTTCCTTGGAGAGATTATCAAAAGTTTTCCATCTTTCTGAATTGTAAGGTCAAGCAAGACCTGAATCAATAGCCAAGCAGTTATTGATGAAAAGCTTATATTATGTTTCTGTCCACTTCTTGGTGAGCTGGTAATACGACAAGATCTTCAGTTTCCAAGACAGAAGTCATCCATAGTCAGCAAGGATGGGCAAATCAAGTGGCAAATCATTCTAAGATTTCTATTTCTCTTCCTATTCCTAGAAAACCTGGTAAGGCATTCTCTTGACATAGAAATAACCAGATTTTATTTCTTTAGCAATGCCATTAACTCAGCCACTGCAATGTTAAACTTTCATTTGTTAATTTTTTCATCTTGGGCCACCTCCAGTCATCCTGATGAATATCTGGTCACTGGATCCAAATGGCTCAGGAGGAGAAAGTGAAGCTGGTGACCTTATCCAGCCTTCCCTCATGCAAAACAAAGTCAAGTGGAAGTCATGTCATCGTTTCTCTCATGTCACGGTCTTCTTCGAAAATGAAGGATGAACAAAACAACAACAGCAAGAACAAAATAACAAGCCTTGTGCAAGATACCTTGCTAAGAGGATAGCCAACTAGTGAGATATCCAAGTCACACAAAGTGTCCTTTCCCTTAGGGAGCATTCATTCATTCATTCATTCACTCATTCATTTATTCATTCACCCCTTCATTCGTCCCTTCATTCAATAAGCATGTTAATGTGTTTGCTACTTCTAAACTTGCCTGCCAGTTATTAGATGTCTGCTACATAACAAGTGATATGCTAATTGCTGAGATGGAAAAAAAAATGAAACTCTCTGTGCCCTCAAAGAACTTACATTTCAATGAGTTGTACATGCAGATATTTCATCATAAATTATATATGAAGTATATACAAAGTCTTTTGGTGCAGTACTAACTGTGGTCATAAAAAATAACATTGAGTAAGAAGCAGTACTTGAGCTAAGCCTGAAAGGAAGTTAGGTGAGGAATGAATAAATTTCAGTCATGTGGACAGGCATTGTAAAAGCACAAAAGCTTAAAACAAAAGGGAAATAAAAGGTAGTATCATAAAATCCAATGTATAGATAAGGAAACTGATAAGGTGGATTCATCATGATTATATTTTGTGAGGCCAAATTTTTTTTTCCCAGTGCAATGCTCTTCCCATCAATACCACATTGCTTCTCCAGTATGTTGATTGTAAGTACCTCTTAGAAAAAAATGGGTTGACATTGTCCTGGACTTACCTTTCTTAACTGACAATTTGCACAATGAGAGATCAAATTTTTACATGTGTATCCGGAAGCCTCAGTCCTTCCCTTAGCCCCCAACAAAGATTTGATATCATAAGAGTACTTCCAATCCTGAAGGGCCTGACCCAAGGTAAAGTTCATATCTGTATTTGTCAAAATGTTGAACATTTAATTCTTAATTCCTTTGTAAACAATCAATATGCAATAAGTGTTCAGTATAGACATTCCTTATTTCACCTGCAACTGTATAAAATACAAAAGACATAAAGGTCCTCTTATAGGAACTCATAAAATACAAATAAACTTTTTAAAGTAACATTTTATTTTTCCCTATGATAAAGCAATTCTTTCAACTTTTTTTTAACTTCCTTCCCCTCCCACCTCTGTGAGATACTTAGCAATTCAATATACATTATACATGTGGAATTAATAAAAACATTTTCATTTTGTGCAAGAAGACTCAAACAACAGAAAGAAAGAATAAAAGGAAGGAAAGAAGATAGTATGTTTCAATTTATATTCAGACAATATCAGTTATTTCTCTGGAGGCAGATAATATACCTCAGCATATGTCCTTAAGGATTGCCTTGGGTTGGTGACAGTAGCTAAAGTCATTCATAGTTCTTCATAGTATGTTGTTGCTACTGTGTACAATGATCTGGTTCTGTTCACTCCACTTTCCATTAGTTCATGTAATTCATTCCAGGTAGTCCTGTAATCATCCTGCCTGCCATTTCTTATAGCACAATAATGTTCCATCACAATTATTTACCACAATTTGTCCAGTCATTCCCTAGTTGATGGATGTCCCCTAAATTTTCAATTCTTAGCCACCATAAAAAAAGATCCTACAAATATTTTGTACAAATAGGGCCTTTTTTAAAAAAAACAAAAACAAAAATAAAACAAAACAAAAAAACTCTCTTTGGGGTACACATCTAGCAGTGGTATTGCTATTTCAAACTATTTTTTTGGAAATGCTAGGCCATACAGTTGCCCTGGGCAGCTTAAAATGTCTTCAAATGAATAAAAATGTGAAAAATAGGTCTTTCTTAAATTAAAAAGATGTTTGCAAATAAATATTCCCTGCCTCATTTTACATAAGATATATCTAATTTGCTGGTGACCCTCATAATATTAGTGATGTTTTCACACAATAAAATATCCCCCATAGAATTAATTGAAAGGTTTTAATGAGGAAGGACTGAAAATATTGGCCAGTACATTAGGAGACTGCCTATCTATATCCACCTGATACTTTATTATCTTTTTAACTTTTTGGTATATGTGAGATAAAGGAACATAGTTCTTATCTATACAGCAGAGTTCCCAACAAAATAATGACGAGGTAAATTGATCACAGTAATCTATGTGACTGGTTTGAAGAGGAAAGTTTCTGCCCTTAATGAACTTTAGACTTCTTACCTTAAAAATAGGCAGTATTTCCTCTGGTCACTAGATTTGGCATAAAGCTCAATGGATAAACATTTATTAAGAATTGACTATGTTCTAGTCACTGTGCTACATGCTTGTAATGAAAAAAAAAGGAGGAGGGGAAGACAGACCCTGGCCACAAGTAGTTGATAATCTAATGTAAAGTTTAGAATACATAAGGTGGGATATTGACCTCCAATTCTCAGATGTGCTAAAAAGAAATCTGTAGAGACTTTAGCAAGAAGACATAGAATTATCAGCGATCTGACTAAGCTGTAAATTGCAGAAGACACAGCACATAGCATTTAGATTGTTTTATTTGTCCTTGAGTCTCAAAGAGGACAAATAACATCAGGGGCTGATGTCTTAACTTGTAAGTGAATTAAATTTAAGTGAGTCAGGGTTGTGCAAAGTCACCAGCCCCACTCCCTTTTTAGACTCATCAGAGTCTAGTGGCAATACAGAGGTCAGGATGACTGGTGATGTCCCAGGATGCTGCTAATGACCTTGGCCTTCAAAAACTAAGATCTTTTCCGTTTCTCAGTTTTTTTCTGAGAAAATACCCATTCAGCAATTATAGGCTAGGTAAGATAGAGGCAAAAGATGGCCTGGCTTGCCTTCACAAAAGAATCAGACTGAGAGGGGAAGACTTGCAGAGTTTCAAGCCAGAACCTCACTATGAGCCAACAAAACCCAGACAATAAGCAAATGAGACCTGAACTGGGAATTATTGCTAGCCAATCAGTAAAAGAGCCAGAGCAGTCTGGGTGTAAAGGAATTTGAATCCTAATGAACTTTCTCAGAGCCTGAGTTTTCAGAATGTTATTTCAAGAAATCAAAAATTAAAAGTACTTGAGACAAAAGGGCGATGGGAAGATCAATTATGAACCAGCAACCATCAAAACTACTGAGTACTGACTAAGAAATAAAGTGGTAGATCTGTGGAATAGATTGGGAATGCAAGACATAATAGTCAATGACTATCATAATCTACTATGTGATAAATCCAAAGACATTAGCTTCTTGGATAAGTACTCACTATTTAACAAAAACTACTGGGAAAACTGGAAAATAGTAAGACAGAAACTACACATCAACAAACATAACTTTTACCAGGATAAAGTCAAAATGGGTACATGATCTAGATATGGAGATTGATACTATAGGCAAAGTAGGAGAGCAAGGAATAGTTTAACTGTCAAACTATGGAGAAGGGAAGAATTCATAACCAAACAAGAAGAGAATATTATGAAATGAAAAATGGGTGGTTTTGATTACATTAAATTGGAAAGTTTTTGCACAAACAAAGCCAATGCAATCATGATTGGAAAGGAAGCAAAAAGCTGGGAAAATATTTTTATATCCAGCCTCTCTGTTAAAGGCCTCATTTTTAAAATATATAGAGAACTGAGCCAAACTTATAAGAGTGCAAGTTATTTTCCAGTTAATGAATAGTCAAAGGATATGAAAAGGCAGTTTTCAGATGAATAAATTGAAGTTATCTTTATTCATGTGAAAAAAATGCTCTAAATCAGTATTGATTAGAGAAATATAAATCAATACAACTCTGAAGTACCACATCACACCTATCAGATTAACTAACATGACAAAATAGGAAAGTGATAAATATTGGAGAAGAAATAGGAAAAATTTAACACTAATACATTGTTGGTGGAATTGTAAACTGATTCAACCATTCTGGAGAGCAATTTGGAACTATGCCCAAAGGTCAATAAAACTCTGCATAGACTTTGACCCGGCAATATCACTTCTAATACTGTATCCCAAAGAGATTGTAAAAGTAAGAAAATGATCAACATATACAAAACTATTCATTACATCTCTTTTTATGGTGGGTGAGAATTGTAAATTTAGGGGATGTCCTTCAATTGGGAAATGTCTGAACAAGTTGTAATGTATATGAATGTAATGGAATACTATTGTGCTACAAGAAATGATGAGCAGGATGACTTCAGAAAACCTGAAAAGACTTATATGAACTGACACAGAGTGAAGTGAGCAGAGCCAGGAGAACATTGTACACAGTAACAGACACGTTGAGTGATGACTGACTTTAATAGACTTAGTTCTTCTCAGCAAAGCAAGGATCTAAGGCAGCTCCAAAAGACTTACCATAGAAAATGCTGTCCACATCCAGAGAAAGAACTTTGGAATCTGAACGCAGATGGAAGTATATTATGTAATCTCTTTTGTCTTTTGTTGTTTCATTTTATTTCTTCTTTCTCATGGTTCCTCGTATTAGTTCTAATCATTCTACCTTACATGACTAATGTGAAAATACGTTTAATATGAATATATAAGTAGAGCCTATATAAGATTGTACACTCTTTTGGGGATCAAAAAGTAGAGAGGTAATTTAAAACTCAGAATCTTATGGAAATGAATGCTGAAAACTAAAAACAAATGAATTATTAAATAAAAAAGAGAGAGAGCCTAGAGAGCTCTTGTGTATGTCAACTGAGAAAAGAGCATTTGTACCTCTTCAGATAATATGAGGAATTTATGTCATCTCAAAGGACAAATCTTTTAGCCTTAATCATCCATGGTCAGAAGCAGACCCCATAGCTCTGTTCAGCATAGATGACCAGAAGCAAGAATTATTTATTTTCTTTTTCTTCCTAAAATTTTTTTTAAGGGAGAGGGCATTAACAATTTTATTCCTTCAATCCTGAGAAATATAAGCTGTGGTGAGAATGGTCTATTAAGTATTATCCCTATGAGGAGGACTAATCCTTCTCTATTACGACTTTGTACTGGCATTCAACTGATCTCCTGGCTATACGCACATACACACACACACACACACTAAGTTTATTTCATTGGTTTATAAATGAAACATCTGTCAATATTGTTTTATTCCAAGATAGTCATCCTTTATGAATTAGCTACTAGTGCCAAGGAATATGGGACACTGAACAATTCATTCCAAAAAGCATTTAAATTGATAGGATTGATTTCTTGTGTTTAATTCTTCACTCTTGTCTTTTGAAATGGTATTTATTCCTTTCCAGCCTTCTTCTTCTATGGATACCAAACTCTCCCTCACTGTTACAATTGTCCAAGTGACCAATAGCGAGGGAAAGAGAGGAGATTGTGATAAGGAATATGAGCTGTCCAAATTTTGGAAAGAGGGCTAAGGGAATATTCTTTCCAATGTTGCCAATGGTTATCTGGCCATACACTGTTTTGCCCAAGGCTATATCCCTGAAATGCCAAAAGGGAAAAAAAAAGAGAGGAAAAAATGCCAAGGGCACCTCAATCTCAAATTGGGTCCAGAATATAGGTGATTGAATGGGTGTCACTCCTGAATAATAATATAGCAGAGATAGTGTGATAATTATGGTTATAACTGTGACTGGAGCACCCAAATCAATAGTACAGTCACCGTTTTGGAAAAATCCCTACAAACCAACAATACAGGCCCTGCTGTTTGACAGATCACCTAATAGTGGCAGGTGGTAGCCATGGTGAAGAAGGTAAGAAGGTAGTGTGAGTATGTTTGAGATATATCACATAATGGGGAGGTGATATCATTTATATTCTGATTAGTTCATCCTGTGATATTCAAAACCATATGTTGTTTCACGTATCCTATGAAAAGTACATATATCACTTTAGGAACCCCAAACCTATGCTATCATAGTTCATTGCCCAGGATTGACAGTTCAGCACTGGTAAGCTCCCAGTTTAGTTCATTCATTTCTTCATTCAGTGGACACCAAATGGGGATCTACCATGTGCAAAGTGTGATATATGTGATTAAAAAGTTAAAAACATGAATTTATCTTTGCCCTCAAGGAGCTTACAATTTAGTACTACATTGGCAGTGATCAGCAGTATACACACAGAATAATTTAATATAACATGATATATAATATAATGTAACATAACATTATATATAGAGGGACATATATATATATATATATATATATATATATGTATGTGTGTGTGTGTGTGCGTGTGTATGCACAAATGCATATAGACCTATATTGAAAGATAGATATATAAGTATCTATATAGAAAAATTTCGATATAAATTTCTAAATCTATGTATATAGATATTCATAGACATACATACAGGCTACAAATTTTATAAAAGTGAATAAATGTCTTAAATGCCTGTTAAAAATAAAGGACTAAGTATCTCAATTCCTGCAGAATGGCTCTTTTCTCAAGAGAGAAAGTGGTACATAGGCACTGCCCATGGCTTAGTTAATAATAAGAGCAAGGCAATCTACTTGAAAATTGCATTGCTATCTATATCTTATTGTCTATTTATTTCTCTGTTGTCCTGCCTATTTTTCATTCACTATATTCATTGGAGTAGACAAGATGTACCCCCAAAAAATACACTATTGTTTTGCTTCTTGTACACAGATGACATTCATAAATATCCAAAATGATTTTCAAGAAAGAAATTGAGATGAGTATTATACACTTAAAGGTTAAAAAATACCCACAGTGCTTCAGACCATATATATATGGTTAGAAAAACAAACATAGAACCTCTGGAGGTATATTTTGATTACAGATGCCAGTTCTCTGTGGTTAGATTTCACTCTAATTCCGTTCAGGTATGTGATCTAGGAAGTAGTAAAAGGTAGTTGTTTAGAAAAGAAAATACAATAAAGAAGAAAGTGTCAAAGAAATGACAGAACCCATGCATATTTTCTGTCTTCTTGGTGGAGACACATTGTGGTGAAAAGCAGTCTAAGCATTTGAGATATTTCATTAGCAGAGAAAATACACACGTGCTTTTTATTTGCTTTCACTGGTGACACAACTGTGATTTTAGCCCAAACAACATTGCAAAAGTACTGAAGAAATTCTTCAGAGAAGCAGTGGCCAGGAAAGGAGGGAGGTCTATTATATTACACTCATCAAGTAGGAAAAGTTGAATCCAATGAAATATGTTCTTATCAGTAGATCTGAAGGTAAGAAACACTCTAATTAGATTCCAGTTATTTTCTAAGTACTCAGGTGGCAGGGAGTACTATTTGGATGGAAGAAGAAAAAATAGTGAATCCTTGGGGCCATGCTATAATGGTCAGAACACCGATCTTTTCAATCAAAAAGCCTGATTTTGTGTCCTAGATCTTCAGATCACACTGATTGTGTCACATCAGATAAGTTAATCACCTTCTTTGGTTTTTAGGTTCCTTCTCTTTAGAGTGAAAGTGTTGGGCCAAAAGAGCTCTGAAATTCCTACCAGTTCTAAATCCTAAAGCATATAATCAAAGACCTTTCAGTCCTTTGATCTATAATTAGCCTAATGAAGTAGAGGCAAAAAAGAACCAAAATTTATTAGAATTCCTTGGTATACAGTCTATTGGTATAATTGTCATTCCATGGATTAGAATCATTCTTTCTTATCATCAAAGCAAGTGCTGACAGACCCTGCTGATATGTTTGATTAAATATCATAGGGAATAAATTAATTTTATGTTAATAAAACATTTGAATGAGAGTCCAGTCAATAACCGGAAAGTGTGTATACATGCTGTCAAGAGGATGCCATGTAAATATTTAGAAACATACAGATTTTTGTCATCATGTCAACAGGACTAGAGGATAGAAAAGTTATGGTTCCTGCTTTTGTAACATAAATGTATTGTTGTTCAGCTATTTCAGTCATATCTGACTCTTTATTACCGCATTTGACTCTCTTGGCAAAGATATTGAAGCAATTTCTTTCTCCAGCTCATTTTACTGATGAGGAAACTGAGGCAGAGTTAAGTGACTTGCCCAATAAGTATCTGAAGTCAATTTCCACCTCAGGTCTTCCTGATTCCTGGTCTGGAAGTCTTTACTGAACCATCTATATCTATATATGTATGTATGAATATATATACACACATGTATACACACGTATATATATGTAAAATAAACATGCATTTATATAGATGTATGTGTAAACATTTATATAATACAAATAATATGCAAAGACAAATATACATACATATAAAGTATTAGAGCCTGCTACTATGTCCAAGGACTTGGAATATTGCTTCATCTCTCTCTGCATTAAGGATACCCTGGCTCTGCTTTTCATATTTTTTGGGCTCTTTATAAACACATTTCCAATCCCAGCAGGCATGGTTTACTGAAAATTAGGTTTAACTCATATCCAGGGTCTTGAGTGAGAAATTACAAAGATATTCATATTACAGTGTAAATAAGGTATGGGACAAGTATTTATTTCTTCCACACAAAAGAAATGTTTTCAAGAGAAAACCCATAGAAAGACTCAAAACTGGATTCATTAACTTGTAGCTGTTCTTAAACTCTGAACTGAATAAAACCCATTGAAAGAAGCCAAACAAGTTCCAGTAAAAACTGTTCAGTGAACATGCTGAGAGAATGTTATCCTGGACAACTGAACAGAAATGTTACATTTTACCTTGACTCTGCACTTCATACTGGATGTCTTCTATTAAACCAGATCAGGAAATTGATTCATTCTCAAACCTGGGATCATCTTATCTAAGATGATTGGAGTATTTGTCAAAGACTTCTGAAATACAGGCATCATTTTATTCCCTTTGAGGACACAGATTGATAGAGCTCTCCAACTCATGGCATATCTAGTCCTAACTCTAGCTGCCTCTTAGGAATAGTCACTATATTTCTGAAGTAGACAAAATATACTCCTCCTTCACATTTCAAAGGAAATCCTAGAATTATATGATGCCACTTGAAGAGTCAACGCAAAGTAGAATCATGCTTTTTTTTTAAAGGTCCATGTAGGGACCAAGATTGGATTGCTTCATCACTTATCCCCAAAGTCTCCAAGTTAGTAGAGAATTTTATTGTCTCCAAAGCAGCCAAGCTCTGAGCTGGAATGCATGGACAGTCTAAAGAAGTAAGAGTTGTCTTGGAGAATGAGACAGAGAGAGAGAGAGAGAGAGAGAGAGAGAGAGAGAGAAAGAGAGAGAGAGAGAGACAGAGACAGAGACAGAGAAAGAGGGAGAGAGAGACAAAGAGACAGACAGAGACATAGAGAGACAAAGACACAGATACAGAGAGATAGAGAGTGACAGAGAGAGAGGGAAGAAGAAGAAGAAAGGGGAGGGGAGGAGAGTGGAGGGGAAGACTGAAAACAAAACGGATATCGTTCAAATGGAGAATGATCAACAATTATAAGAATGGAATAGAATATTATTGACTATAAGAAGTGATAAAGGTAACAGATTTTTCTAAATCTGTGAATAATTTTATGAATCAATGCAGATTTAATTGAGCAATGGAGAGCAATCTGTACAATTACATTATAAAGGAAAATAACTATAAAAGACTTACGAATTCTAATCAATGCAAAATCCAATCACAACTTTATTAGACTCTCATGAAATATGCTTGCTTTCTCTTGTGAGAGGTGATGAACTAGTGTTGCAGAATGAAATATGTGTGTGTATATATATATATATATATATATATATATATCATCCTGATGAAATAAATGAATGCACACTCTTTTTTGATGAAATATATATTTACATATTTTATTCTGCAACTCAAGTTCATCTACATATGTATATATTAATGTCACATATAGTTAATCAGTCAGAAACATTACATTTGTTGAGTGTCTGTTATATGCCAAGAGCCACACTAAGCAGTGGAAATACAAATAAGAAAAAAGGACAATCCCTGCCTTCAAGTAGTTTTTTATCTAATGGAAGAAGACAATAATTAAAAGGAAGCTGAAAAAGGAATTTGTGGGCAGGGGTGCTGGGACATGATGGAGAAGCCTCAAAGAGTGCATTCAACCTGGTGGAATATGAAGATGTAGCTCATCTGGAATGTTTCTTAAATGGAGATTCCAGGCACAGAGTATTGATGAGTTGTGAGTAAAAGGACTGATGCAATTTTTCAGAATGAGGAACATTCTGAGGCAAGATGGAGAGGCCCAAAAGAACTTAGCGGATAAGTGGATCTATTTTTCTTAATTACTTAATTTGTTACAAAGTAGAATGTCTTTGTTTTATTTTCACAGTGAAGAACTTGTAGGGAGATCATCTGATAGAAGAAAAAATATTCTATCATATAGAAGAGAGCAGAATGAAGTTCAGAAGTAGAAACAGATATTCAGATCAGTTTTGTTAACATCATGTTAAATTTAATGTATATTTAAAACTGCATAATAGTATAATTTCTACATGAATGTAACTAAGTCTGTTCTTTGCATGTAAAAATATTCTTGTTTGCTAATGTTTCTTAAGTCCATGGTAAAAAGTAAAATTAAAAAAATAAAACCTTGTTTTGGCTCCCGGGACAATAGATTTTCAAGGATAATGTAAATTAATGTCTTGCCATTTAGGTCTGGCAGCTAATTGTTTAGTTATCTCCAATAGTTAGAGAACTATTATTTTATAGCTGTGGCATAGGCCACAATCTATGAATAAATGAATGAATGAAATTAAATGGTTGAAAAGCATTTGTTAAGTGCTTACTATAACATTGAACAAATAAGAAAGTAAGAAAGTCCCTACTCTCCAGGACTGCACATTCTAATAGGAGACACTCTTATAGGGAGTTTTAGCTGCAAGTCAGATGGAAATGGCCAGTGATCCAGAGGAAAATGACAAAGCAGAGGACCTTCTTTGGTGTTCTTTCTATTGATGAAGCCAGATAAACTGTCAGTGTGGAACTTTTGATGACACCAAAGTCTTTGGCATAGAGAACTTTCTTTTCCAGTCTTCAGTAGTTATGTCAGCTGAGGAAGCCCCATAACATTCTATACGAGTATCAGATTTTATTTAGTCATTTCTTCCTTTTATGGTAAAGAATTTTTTTCAATTGTGTATTACTCTACTATCATTTAACCCCAGAGGTTATAATTAGTTTAGTGAACACATACTGGAAGAGCTGACAGTTGAAAAAAATAACACAGCATTAGGGGAGGAATATAACTTTCTATCAGGGTGAGGGAGACTGGACTTTGCTGCCTTGAGGCCACATGTGGCCCTCTGGGTCCTCATGTGGTCCTTTGATTGACAAACATCATCAAACAAATCTTGTAATAAAAAGATTTGTTCTATGAAACTTAGACTCCATCAAAAGACTGCACACAAAGACCTAGAAGACCATATGTGGCTCCAAGAACACAGGTTCCCCACGTCTGCTTCACAGTCTCAATAGGTCCAGATAACTTTAGTAACTTTCCTTTAATGAGAAATTTTCAATCAGAATGTGAGTCGAGAGTTTCCTTATTCCAGTTCTTGTATGCCACCAGAGGGTGGACTACTTCTTAATCAACTCTATGTCCAGAGGGAAATGAAAAATTACCTTAGGTTAGTATAATCTTGCATTTTGAAGAACTGACACTTTCACCATATGTGCCTTTAATTTCATTCTTACATTTCATTCCTAGAAACTTGGTTTCCTATTTAGGTTATTAGATAAGGTGTTCCAACTGTAATTTGATGTGATTCCCAGATATTAGAGGAAGAAAAGAGAATGGGGTATGTGTAACCATTCTCTAGAATGATGGATTTGAGCATTGGAAACACAGTAGTTACTGTGGTATCAAACGCTGGAAAACAGTGATGTTTTGCTATGTTACTCTTCGCAGGTAAATTGAAATGGTTAAAGTAGTATTTGAGGTCATATCAAAGTGGCACATAGACCAAAATATGAGAAATTCATTGAGTTCTATGCCAGTTAATTTTTTTAAGTATAAGTAGAATTGCTATAGAATAGGAGTTTTTAATAAGGGGTCATGGGTTTTTAAAAATTATGATTTTATTTAAAAATAATTGGTTTCTTTAATAAGTTTTTATTTTCTTTTAAACATTTAAAAACCTTATTGTGAGATGTCCACAGGTTTTATCATACTTCTAATATGATCCACAATGACAAAAAAAAAAGATTAGGAACTTCTTCTCTAGACTGAATTGGAATGTACTTAATGGAAAGAGGGTTAGGTATGAGTGTCAGAAGGCCTCAGTTGAATCTCATCTCACTTACTCAGTAACTATGATGTTAGGAATATGATTTCGGCTCTATAGCTTCAGTTTGCTCCTCTGCAAACTGTATATTGGACTTTGTTAACTCTAAGGAGCCTCCCATTTCTGAAGCCTCTGAACCCATGAATCTGTTCATGTCTTGGGTTGGCATTGTTCTTTTTCTCTGAACAACCTGGCTGCTGACTTCCATGTCTTGTGAAACATCAGAGAGCTCTAACCAGGAGTATGAGAGCGAAAGGCAAGAGCTGCAATCAGAAACATGCTTCCAGCCCCCAAGGACACCATTTTGGTACAGAAATCGTCTGGCTGACACGTGGGCCAGCAGATTTCACACTGGGTGAGCCATCATCCCAGAGAATCCACATGCTGTTTTTGATATTCATTAATCATCTGGCTAATTTGTTTTTACACAGGAGCGCTGACAGCAAATGAATGTTATTTCAACAACAGTGTACTGCATAATCCAGACTATTATGGCATTAACATTTATGGAAACAACTGCTCTGTGCTCAGTTACGCTCAATTTTGTATCTTACTCTAATTGCAGGTATATCTATTTTTATTCACATCTGCTAAAAGCATTGGGTGGCCTGCATGTGGCCAGTGGGATAAAAGAATTACTGCTTTATTTTTTTTTCTCTCCCTTATCTTAACTATTAACAGGAACTTGTGTCAAGTTTGAGAGCTGCATTTGAAACCTGGGTTTTATGAATCCATTCTACAGGAGAAGATTTTTTTTTTAATGTTTCTCCATTCAGGAATGAAAGTCAATCTCTCAGCCAAATGTGTAATGCTTCAGAATAGTTTTTTCTTCCTAATTCAGGGTTAGGTGTTTGTTTTTTGCTTCTTTCTTTCTGTTGTTGTGGTTCCTGCCTTTAGCTTTTCCAGCATATATTCACTTAGCTGACTACCACTGAGTTTAAATAATATAGAATGATATAAAATACAAGTCATTGCCTGCAGCATAAAAAGAAAGACTTTAAATAGAAGGTGATATTTACAGTGCATATTAGGTTTTACAAAGAACTTTACAAATTTGCTTCACTTGAATCTCACAACAACTCCATGAGACAGCATGGATTTTTCTTTATCCATTATACAGAAGAAGAAACTATAATTCATAATGCTTAAGTGACTGGTTAATGGTCATTCAACTGTATCAGAGGTGGGATTTGTATCTAGTACTATGAGGCCCTTTTCTCCTTATTTTTGACTTTCTCCCTAGAAACGCTAGGGAATTTTAGGAAAGACCACAGATTCTCCTCATTCGTGGTGGAACTCTCTATAGATTCCTATGCTTTGTCTTCATTGTCTGGGTTCAATTACCTTCTTCCCTCCTTCTCACTCCTCTTAGAATGTCTTCCATTAGAATATAAATTCTTTGAATGTAAGAACTATATTGATTGCTTTGATTTGTGTGTATAGTGCTTACCACATAATAAGTACTCTCTCTCTCTCACTCTCTCTCTCTCTCTCTCTCTTTCTGTGGGTCTCTCTGTCTCTCTCTCTCTGTCTCTCTCTCTCTCTGTCTCTCTCTCTCTGTCTCTCTCTCTCTCTCTCTCTCTCTCTCTCTCTCTGTCACTCTGTCTTTCATAGGTCTATTCTCACTCAAAGTTTCCCTGGGTTCAGTTAGGTGAGAGATCAAACTTTCAGCCTTCAAGCAGAGTGTGACTTGTATTAGAAAGATTATTGAAAGACTTGGAAATTTTAAAAATATCTTCTGCTTTCCCACTAGGTAGTGGTATACCGTTAAATGTTTTACAGGCAGTTCTTTGGAAGAAAAAACTGAAACACTTTTGACACACTTTTAAGTTTAATCAGTATTAACATTTCCTCCATCTCTTGCTTAAGTCCAGACAATGCACAAACCAATCAATCAAGCCATGATTTATAACATTTGTTGATTGCCGAGTTACGTGTTCACACTGAATTTTAACAATCTGCACTTCTAAGCTCATAGAGCTGATTCAAACACAACCACTTCTCTAGTTGTGATGGCATAGCACCAAATCCACACTTATAGCTGAGTTATACATGCTAACTAGTGGCATGGTGGAAATACCAATTAGACCTAGACTTCTCATTTCATGAAATAGAACCACATTACTTACTATCATAAAAATAATCTCCTCCTCTAAGAACAAACTACCCCCTAGTCTTACAACTTCCAATAAACTTCTTTCATACCAGACCCATGACCAGGTTCCCTCTCTGCTCAGCCAGAAGTTATGTGTAATCTTGTAAGGTGATCATCTGACAAGTGTCTGTCAATCAATTACCACTACCCTCAAAGGAAGACTAACTTGCTCCAGCCTCAACTGTGGGGAACACAGTAACCAGTGCTAGGAAGAGGCTGATGGCTAAGGCTTGTATTGTTTTCAGGGTTTTTTAAAATAATTCTAGGTATGTGTCTAAAATATATACCCCATAATTCAAGTGGTATTGTGTATTGCTACATAAATTATTGAGGAAGTGGTTGATAATATTTTTTTCATTGGTGGTCTCTGTTATCAGAGTCTACATGTGTTTATTAGTTGTTCTAGAATATACAAATCTTATTTAATACATCATATCACACAAGAACAAGTATTATTATTAGAAAACAAATCACTCAAAAGAACTCAATCACAACTTGAAGTCAAAACAAAATGGAGCTAGTTATGCTAAGTTGACACATCCTCTCACTTTCTTATTAAGGTACCAAAATGGATTTTCACTACAGGTGGCATCTGCACAAGGAAAGCACTCCCATATCCAACTCACGATGATGATTACTCACCCAAATTTTAAGTCTTTCAGAAAAAAAAACTGTTGAATTTCTTCACTAATTCTGAGACTACAGATGATTCCAGATCCTTGAATGGCCACACTAACCATTAAACATACCGAAGAGTACAAAGAAAAATAAAAAGGATGAAAGAAAAATCTTTAAGAAAGTCAAAAGTCACTATTACCAGAGACCTCAAACTCTTCCTCACTATACCAGACCTCTCAAAGTACTATTTATACAATGGTATAAAACAGGAAATAAATGGCTCTTTCACTAAATTATTTACTTTTTATTATCCATTGTTTGTTTTTCCCTCTTTGAATAGGAACAGAGTTGGATTTTCTTCATTTACTCACTCTTTCTACCAATAGAAAAATACTTAGCCTTAGCCACAACTGGGAGTTATTTTTCCATCACCAGACATTTTTGGTGGAACAGATTTTCCCATTCATCCAGAAACTGTGAGAAACCTTAAAGTGTTTCTTTACTCCTTCCTCCTTATACACTATTGTTCAGACGCCCATTATACCATAATAATTTCATATGTTTCATGCATCAGGGAAAGGTGCCCTTTCTTGAGCAGTAGTTTGAATTTGTGTGCCATGGTAGACACTGGTACAGGACCATTCAGCATGGTGTGCCCACATCAGAAAAGGTGCTGTGCTCTATGAGCAAAGCAGAATTGAGACAGCACAAATGAAATATAGAATGAGCAAATTTGGACTAATGACTCCAAATATTCACACTGACTATCTGTGTCCAATCTGTGGTAGAGAATACCAAGCTCATATTGGTCTGATCAGTCACAGTCAGACACACTGAAAATTCACTTTATCATGATGACAT
>CM053770.1:510190029-510210609 GCA_028658325.1 Potorous gilbertii
CCCTGCCTTATCTCTCTCTATTTAATTCCATCCTTCATTCAGTTTTTTTAAAGTGTAAGGTCTAACCATGTCAACTCTTCTACCTCATTTAAGAAACTCCAGTGACTTCCTGTTATCACCAGGATCATTGTTCGACATATAAAGCCCCACACAACCTTTCCTCCTCTTATTTTTCCAGTCTTCCTCCACTTTGCTCCCTTTCATATTCTCTATAACCTGTCAAAATTGCTTTTGTGTTGTTACTTGGACATGACAACCGTTATTCTGATTCTATGTTTTCACTAGCTCTCCTCCTTACTTAAAATGCTCTCTTTTCTCACCTATACTTCCTGGGTTCCCTGGTTTTCTCAACTCAAATTCTGTCTGTAAGAGTTCTTTGTCCTCCCCTATCTCTTACTGCTAGTACCTTACCTCTGAGATCACCTTCTATTTACACCACACATATCGTGATTTTCATAGTTATTTACATGTTTCCTTTTTGCTCCTTTTTTCTAATCAACACTCATGACTCATCATACCCCAACCCTAGATTACTCCCACTATCTACATTCCCTATTCCTGCTCATGAGATTTTGATATAAAGTGTCATAATCGACATCTAGTATCAATCACACATATGCTGTAATAAGGCAATATTTTTTATTTTTAATTTATATTTAATTGGTTGTTACAAATCTCTTCTCAAGCCTTCAACAATATCTGTCCCCTTTCTCCTTAACTGGTACTCTCACTTTAGAACTTATTTGAAAATAATCAAAGATCTCTTCTGAGAATATAGGAAAAAAAATCCAAAAGAGAAATAGAAAAACATATATTGCCAGGAAGCTATATGACTAAAAAGGCTGGTGAATCAGCGATGTAACAAAAGTGAGGAATGTTTAAACATCAACTTCAGTAATACATTAGTATCTGCACAGTGTCAAGAGATCAAGATAAAGATGCCCAGAATATGATGGACTTCAGTGGGAGATTTAGAGGGGATATGGTCAACTGCTACAAAGGATGGGAAGCATATTTGCACTATACTATTTGCACTATAGGATGGAGAGTACCCAGTCTTTATTAGATCTCAGATCCAGAACAGTGTCAAGGTAGTATTCTTCTAGCTCAAACCCTGAGCTGAAACATTAAGTCATCATAGAAAAATGTTCCATGTCAATATTGTTCAGAATCAAGAACACAACTATCCTTAGTAATGAAATTTCTTCCAATGACTTCTTGAATCTTAAATAGACATGGAACACTATTCCATCACAGATCATATAATTTTGATCTTAGAGCCAGTCTTCTCCAACCTCTTCAGTTTATAGATGGTGATACTTGCTTAAAGTCCCATGAGAAGTCACTAGTAGTTCTGAGATAATACGAATAACGGTAACAGCAATTACATTTATGAAACACTTAACTGTATTCCAGGCATGGTGCTAAGTATAACAATTATTCCCTCATTTGTAACAACCCTTTGAGGTAGATGCTATTGTTATTACAGATGAGGAAGCAGAGGCAAATATGGATTAAATGACTTGCCCCAGAGTCACACAGCTGGTTCAAATCCATGTCTTTATTCTTTGACTTTTAGCTTTCACCCTCATCCTTTCACTGCAACATTTAACCACAACATTACTAATGATTTCCTAATTGCCAAATCTCTTGACGTTTTCCCAGTCTTCATCCTTGTAGACTTCTCTGTAACTTCCGACACTAAATTGCCCTTTTCTTGATACTTTCTGCTTTCTAAATTTCATGACATTACTCTCTGTTGGTTTTTCTTCTACATGTCTGACTTCTTGGTCTCTTTGATGAATCTTCAGCCAGGCCATACCTACTAACTATGGGTGTTCCCTAAGTCTCTGTTTTGAACCTTCTTTTTTTCTCCTCTATATTATTTCATTTCATGACCTCATCAACTTGCACGGATTCAACTGTCCTTTCTGTTCTGATGATATTCAAATCTACTTGCCCAGCCCTCACCACTCTCTTTACCTCCTGGCTGACATTTGTAACTGCCTTTGCACACCTTGAGTTGGATGTCCTTTAGGTCATCTTAAACTCAACACACTCTCTCTTTCTATACTTCTCTAATACTTTCAAGGGCCCTATTCTCCCAGTCATCTAAGTTCACAATACGTGTCATTCTAGACCACTCACACTCTCTCAGTTTCCCATATTCAATCCATGCTAATGCATTAGTTTTCTGGTTGTGTCACTTTAAGTCTCTCCCTGTTATAGCCTATCTTTCATTCAGCTGTCAAGTTGATTTTTCCAAAGCACAGATCTAATGATGTCATTCTTCTATTATCTCAAAGGATAAAATATAAAGTCCTATGTTTAGTGCTCTAAACACTTCATTATCTGAACGTCTCCTACATTTACAGTCTTCTTACACATTACTAACTCCTAGATATACTGTAATTCAATGACACTGGCTTCATCGATGTTCCTCACACAGGATACTGCACATCTCTAGCCTGGATATTTTCATTCACTATTCCCCATACATAGAATGTCCCCCTCATAATCTCTGTCTTCTATCTTCCCTGATTTCCTTCAAATCTCAGCTAAAACCTTATCTTCTTCAAGAAGTCTTAACTGTATTTATATATATATATATATATATATATATATATATATATATACATATATATAGTTTATACGCAGTTGTTGCCCATTGTTTCTTCCACTAGATTGACAGGAATTCTCTCTGTCCTGTCATTTCCGTGTCTCTCTTTCTCTTTCTCTGTGTGTGTGTGTGTGAGTGGGTGTGGGTGTGGGTGTGTCCCTATTGCTAAACTCAGTACCTAGTTAAATTAAAATTTAATTTTTATAATAAACTTTACTTAAATAAAAATATGCAAATAATTTCATTAATTATGTGATTTATTATGTGCTAGTTGACTAACTGACCTACTGTTCTTTCCATTATTCCAAGAGTAGTTAAAAATGACTGCTTTAAAAAGATCTGCTCTTGAAAGAAAAGACACATGGACTTGGAAAAAAAAGATGAGTCACATGGACTTGTCTTTCTTCCACTGCTTGAATCAGAAGTAGTTGCCTCAAGGTGAAATCAGTTTGAACAAACTATAGGAGTATTGACAAGGCTACTGCCAAGACTCTTTTCCTAATGTAACCTCAACTTTTAAAATCTTGTTCAATTTCCAGGAACATCCTTATAACAAGGATTCAAAAACACACAAGGTAATATTTGAGCCTCAAGAGGTTCATTTGACTTTCAACACTTTTCAGAATAACATGATAAGAAAATAGGAAGCATCCAAAGAGAAGAAAACACACAGTAAGAATGGAACCAGGAAATATCTACATTGTTATATAAAATATAAATATAATTATTTAGTGTAAAAGGGCTAATCCTGAAAGGATATAATACTTGATTAGTTTCCTATTCTTAGCACAAGAATATCTAAAAGTTTTGTCTATATGGGGTACCAAATAGAGTGTTTTAACTGAGCTGACCAGTCAAACTAGATAAACAACAGGCTATTTCAAAAAGCATCTAGTTCAGTGGATAGAGATCTGGGCCTGGAGTCTAGAAGACATGAATTCAAATATGACTTCAGACACTTATTTGCTATGTGGCCCTGGCATCATTACTTGACCTCTGATTCCCTTCATTCACTGGAGAAAGAAATGACAAACTACTCATCCCTCAGACTCCGGACAATATTGTCATGCTGTGGTCCATGGGGTCATGAAGAGTCAAATATGACTGAAAAACAATAGTTCAGTAAAATCTCTAGTCTTATTGGCTGACATAATTATCCATATTGACTATAACTACAGATAGGATGGATTCCTGAAGCAAAAACGGCAGAAACAGTAAGAGACACTGACAATATGCATTCATTGTTGGTGGTGAAAGATGACTTAATTTGATCAAGTTCATTTCCAAAAATGATGATTAAATCTCATACTTAGTATGAGACATATAAAAACAAAATATCTCTATCCTCAACATATTTGCATTCTATTCTCTGGAAACGCTGAAACTTCTTTTGTTTTCTAGGTCCTCAATGTAGACATGGAAGAATGGTTCTATAATATAGATTTCACTTTATATGTTAATCTTGGATATAAACCTAGGGAAACAAGTATACATGGATAATTCAATGGCATATATCTCACTTAGAAAAAAAAAGAGTCTGATTCTAGGCTGTATATCTTTCTACAGACAAAATGATGATAGTGGCATCATAGGTCAAGTCTTTGAATTTAAGAACAAAGATACAAAAAGTAGTGATTAGCATCATCATGACAGGATTTTCCAGTAGACGTCCTTACTATCTTTCTTCCTTCAAAGGCTGCACTTCCAGCTCTGCTAAGCATGACGTTATCCCAAGACAGAAATATTTCATGTTTTCTTTTCTGTATAACACCCTTTCTGAACTACTTCTTCAACTTGTACTCAGTCTTACAGGCTGGGTCACCAGAAGGGAGCTGCTACCATTGAGTTCTAAAACTAACATTGTGGGTAGTTAATCTTACTATTACATTTGCTCATATACACCCACCAGTGTATTTCTTATTAACAATCAATCAGTAGACTCAAATAAATTTTAGTAAAGGAATTTATTAAGATGGTTCTGTAAGAAAAGTTGACACAAAACAAGTCCTTAAAAGAAGTGGGGCACATTTTATCACAAGTAAACACAAGGTCCACTGGAAGAATAGGTTCAATGATAGTGACAAAATTGTCAGGCAAAGGTTAACTCACAACTCCTGGCTTTTCAATGTATAGAAACTTTCCATCTATTTGTAAAGTTTTTATACAACTCTTCTGGAACTAATAATGAGGGCAATGGTAGGGTTTCTGCTGGTTGTGCCACTCAGTTGGCTCCCTATGTTGGCAAATATCTTGATTTCATAGCCAGCACTCTGCTCCAAAATGAAAGGTAATGCCAGGATTTCCTGGAGCCAACTGCAATTTGCTTAGCAGAACTGATTATTAAATTTTCAGTGATTATTTACCTCCAGAAAAATTGATAATTGCTACAGATTAGGGCATAATTTAGTGTTTTGTTAATTGTCTACACTTTAAAAAGTGTTAATAATGTAGATTAAACTTAAAAATGTGTGTAGGAGCACACATTTCCCTTCCCCACCCCACCCTCCCAACTCCGATCCTGCAGGCAATGAGAATCTGGATGTTAAACATTTGCCAACAAAACCCTGTATTACTCTATAAACATTGCTTGAGCTCAGCAGGAGGGCAGTAGATGTCTCAGGAAATGAAATCATAACAAGACTGAAGGACTAGTGACTGTGGACTAAGGAGTAATTGGTACTTTAAATTTGCAATGGGCCTGACATCAAATATTCCTCAAATGACTAGCATGGTGCCTAACACAAAGTAGGCACTAAATGGATGTTTATTTTCTCCCTCTCTTAATTAATTATTTCATTTGAACCTCATAGCATCCCTGGATGATGCTCCTTGAAACTGAGTCTACCAGAGATAGCCTGGTAACTCTCTCTTCCTGACTATCTTTGGGTACCTGCCTGTGTTCTCAGCTAGTATCTTCTACTGGTTCAATAACTCTGAAGACATGGTCAAGGTTGGCATCTCCTTCTTTTCTAGTGCTTTAATACAGACAAAAGAGTAATCCTCCCCATAGCACTCTCAAGCCTAAACTCCAAAATGAATTACTTCACTCAAATATAGGCCCAATTAATGGGAATGATTCCCTAATCAGTCATAAACTGTTTCTTGTATAATTGCCCTCATCCAAAGGCCAAGGTCCTAAAATCTTCTCAATTTGATAAAGGAAATATTAATATATTGTTTGCATAAAAATATTTTTAGTAACTAATTAATACTTTGTTATTACACTCTGGGTTATCTGTGATTATCTCAAATGAGATAAGTCATTGCTGAGCACTTTTCTAAACATTGACAATACAAAGAAAAAAGCAGTAGAGGTGGGGGAGGCAAAAGACAGTCCTTGCTCTCAAAGTGTTCAAAGTCTAACGGAGGAAATAACATGAAAACTATTATATGCTAAGAAGGCATATTCAGGGTAAATTCTATATAATGACTAGGGAGAAGACATTAGCATTAAGGGGAATCAGAACAGGCTTCCTGTAGAAGGTAGAATTTTAGGTGGAACTATAAGGAACTCAGGAAAGCCAGGTATAAGAGATGAGAAGATAGAACTTTCTAGAATGAAGGACAACACAAGAAAATGCTAGAATTCGAGACATAATGTCTCTTGTTCTAGGAAAAGCAAAGAGGCCAGTGTCAGTGAATCAGAGTAAGTGGCATTGAGCAAGGTCTAAGAAGACTGGAAAAGTAAAGGAGCACCAGGAAGTGAAAGGCTTTCAACATTAAACAGAGAATTTTATACTTGATCCTAGAGGTAGTAGAGAACTATTGACGTTAACTGAATCGGGGAAGGGGAGGGTGACATAGTCAGATGTATTTTAGGAAGATTAATTTGATAGCTGAATAGAGGATGGACTTAGAGTCATTCCTTTATACTCTTCTCAACCCTACTCTACCCTAACCCTAGTTGTTGAAAAAAAGATACCCTCCTTTTAGTCCACCTCTTTAATCCCTCATTCTTTTGCATTTCACACACACACACACACACACACACACACACACACACACACACACGCACACACACACACACACACACACACACTCTGTTCTATACTAATTCTGTCCACTCAGGAATACCTACTAACAAACTTCCTCTTACCTTTGACCTACTCTCTCACTTCTCTGTCTTTAGACATTCCTTGAGATCTTTATAGCACTGCTTCTCTAATATTGACCATGCTTTTTGTCATATTCCTCACTGATCAAGAAGGAGGTATCAATACTCCTTGTCCCCATTACCATTTCCAGACTTCTCTGTTTTTACAATTCGGCAACCTCTCCTCTGAAGTTCTTGTTATCCTAATCTATCAAGCTATCCAACTCTTGGTGTTTTCCAATCTCCCAAAACCTCAGAAAGAATGATGGCTACTCAACAGTCTCAACCTCTAGCTGAGCTCTTATATTTTTGCTATGAAACTTAACATAGTTGTTGATGTTCTATCAAATACGCTACCATCCTCGTTTATTAATCAGCTCAGTTTCTATGGTGTAACCCCACACTTTACCAAGCTTTACGCAGAATTGGCCATGCCCTTACTCTTGACACTTAACCATTCGCATGTACATGAAATCCTTTGTTCTGGTTATATTTTATTATTCCATTTTTTCTATGCTTTATTTATCCCCAACTGTTTTTTCTTTCACTGTGACCTCTATTCCATCCACCTTAGGTTGTTCGCGGACCATCACCCTTGCACTGCCTATTCATCATTTCAAACCCTAGATGAACAAAATCAATCTAAACTCTCCTAATTTCTCATATCCTTTGACCTCTTGCCATATTGAAGATAAAGCCTTGTTAGATTACACTTCTGGTTTACTCTCACCATCATCTTCCTTCAGTCCTGTTAATGTACTTTTCATAGTCATGAAACCATGTTGATTGAGTCTTACATAAATTTATTTGTATAATTATAATAGCTCCCTAGATGAAGAAAGACTATTATTTTGTTCCTCACTAATCAATTATATATCATATTCATGACACCCCTTTTTCAAAACAAGTTATATCACCTTTTTTTTCAAATGAGGAGCTTGCCTTATTCTTTACTGAAAAATAAATAGAGCATTTTCTCAGAGATTCTTCTCTGTTCTTTGTCCCAGTTCCTTTTACATTATCCCTTACCACTTCCTCCTTCATACTGTGATCTGTTGGAGATAATATACAGCCTTTCTCCTTGTCAAGACAAAATCCTCTAGTTTTACCCTTAAACTCATCCCTTTCTCTCTTTTTCGGAGTATTTTCCAATGTCACCCCCGTTCTCTTTCTCTAATACTCAGTCTCTTTTATCTACTTGTCCTTCCCCTGCTGCCTGTAACCACACCCTTGTCTAGCCTATCCTTAAAAAAAAATATATCACTTGATCTATCATTCCCTCAAACCATCATCCAATATCATCCTTCTCATCTTGCTCAAACAACTTGTAAAAGTCACCTAGAATAGCTAACTTCACTTCTTATCTCTCACTTATAAATCCTCTGCAATCTAGATTCTGTCTTTGTCATTCAACTGAAACATCGCTTCAGTTGCCAGTAATCTCTTAATTGCCAAATTAAATGCCTTATTCTCATCCATCCTCCTTATCTTCTATGTGATTTTTGACACTTAATTACCTTGTTCTTTTGGGTACTATCTCCTCCCTGATTGTCTTGTCATTCTTCTTTCTTTGTTTTCCTCCCACTTGTCATATTTCTCCTTCTCAGTCTATTTTGATTAATCTTTATCCATGCAACATTTTCAATGAGTATCATGCTGTCCTCAGTTCTCCTCTTTTTCTTTTTTTTTTAATTATCTCACTTGATGATTTAATCAGCATTCATGAGTTCAGTTATCATTTCTTTTTAGGTGATTTCCATGTCTATATAACCATTTCTAGTCTTTCTCATGAACTCGTGTCCTACATCATCAAGTACTTATTTAACATGTCCTACTATTTATATCCTGTGGGAATCTCAGACTCCAAGTCAGGTAAACAAATACTTTTTTAAAAACTGTGACCCAGACAGCATGATACATGGTGGAGATACAAAGAGAAGAAAACAAAATCAACACATGTACACATACACACACACAGACACACACACACACACACCAAAGAACAAATGGAAAAGTCCTTTCAGGAGGTCCCATTCCAGTATGAGGGAAATACAGAATCTAAAGAGAACTGATCTTCTAAATTTCCTTCTTATTCTAAAGGGTGCATCTTCTGGTTTTCCTAAAAGCTTCACTCTCACTTACCCTGTATATGTAATTAATTGTTAAATCTTTTCATTTCTGTCTCCATAACATCTCTTTTCCACATTTGCTCTCCTTTTACATAGTTACCACCCTAGCTCAGGTCTTTATCACCAAAAACATTGACTGTTGGTCTCTTTGTCAGTTAGTCAAGAATAATCTCTCTTTTCTCCAATCCACACAAATACTGAAATGATTTGCCTAAATCATAGTTATGACTATATTTCACACCCCTGCCCCCAACTCAATAAACTCCACTGAATTCCTATCATCTCTAAGATCAAATAGAATTAATATCCTTTGGCATTTAAAGAAATTGACAACCAAACCCCTTTTTACCTTTACTCTTCTTTCATTTTACTTCTTTTCATATGCTCTACAATCCAAATATACAAGTCTCTTACTTTATAGACTCTATCTTACACCTACTTTTTTTTATATTCACTGTTTACCATGTCTGAAATATTCTTCTTCTTTACCTCCAGGTGTTAGAATTTTTGGCTTCCTTGAAGTCATCTCAAACACCACATTTTTCAAGTCTTCTTCAAGTTATCACAAATGCCAGAGCCCTTTTAAGCTTACCTATACTGTATCCATCTTGTATGTACTCTATCTCTGTCTCTTTGTCTGTCTCTTTCTATACACACATGCACACACACTATTATTTCTTTATTTATGTGTGTTTGTTTACTCTGCCAATAGAAAATAAACTCCTTGAGAGTCAGAACTATTTGAGGAATCATTTTATCATTTGTTCCTACTACAGGGAATGGCATATTTTTAAGTGCTTAATAAGTGCTGATTAATTGAAATAACACCTCTAATACTTATTACCTGCTTTAACTTTAACCATCAAAACTAACTTACCTATCTCTTAAGTTCCTCATTTACAGAAATGAGATAGTCTGACTAAATTACCAGTGATGGTCCTTTTCCCTCTACATCTTTGATGACATATACTCTAGATGGATTTTAGTCGAAAAACAATCACCTGATATTTTTTTTAAATTACTTTGCTACCAAAGTTTGCAGATGTGTGAGCCCTAATTTATAAACTGAATTGGGAAAAAAAAATCTTCTTTTAAAGAAACAATGTGTAAAATAGAATAGAATATTAAACCGACTATTGTCGACTATGGTCCAATCACAATTGTTTAATTGAAAGCATTATATGCATAGTCAGTACTGTCTGTGGGGCAGATGTCAAAGTCCCTCATAGGAAAGGTGATGGAGCAGAATTCCTAGTAGGACTTCCTAAGGATTGTTGAGCTGAGCAGAAAGAAGAGAAGAGAAGGTTGTACTTTTTCTTTTTTTCATGAAAAGGAGGGAGAGGAAAAGCAATAAAGCAAAAAAGCATTTCCTACAGGTAGCCTTAAATCATTCAACACTGAGGCCCTTGGAGAGTTACCCAGTTCCTCTTTCCTTTCTAGAATGAGTTTTTTGGCTAAATGTTCCTCATCGAATGCTCAATGTCTTCACCTGGCTCTCTGAGGACTCCTACCCAGACTTGTTCTGGCATGACAACATCCCAGCTTCTTCAGAAATGGGCCTTTACCCATGCATCACATTCAAAAAATCTTTCAATGGCTCCCTTGTGGCAACCGCTGAACGTTCTATTTTGTTTGTGATAATGTGCTAATGCCCTGAGACCTAGCATAAATTTTCCCCTTGCATCATCATTTGTCGAAGTCACAACATGGGGTTAGAAACAAAAAGACAGAAAAAAAGGAAGAAAGAAATAAAATAATGATAGAAATAAAAATTTGATTTTCTTTTTATTTTATCCTATATAACTCATCTCTCCTGTCCCTTAATCACTAAACCATCTGATTGTACGGAGAATGAACTTCTAAAATAGACAGCTAAACTCTCACATATCTCACTTTGGGGCTCTTTGTTCAGAAATGTTTTCTTTTTTCTTTCTTTCTTCCTTTCTTTCTTTCTTTCTTTCTTTCTTTCTTTCTTCCTTCCTTCCTTCCTTCCTTCCTTCCTGCTGTAGTTATTTTCTAAAGGAGAGGCACAATTTGTTAAAGTCCTAAAAACCTAAAACCAAGCATAGAAAATGTTCTATGAGTTTGGATTAACTTTCTCCTTTTCCGAGTCAAGTCCTCACCGAGCCCAACAATAGCAGATAGAAAAATGTGTTGTTTGGTGTGAGTTCTGCTTTATTGTCATCACCTTAATAATTTCCTTGTGACAAACTTACCTGCTGGAATGTTTACCAATATCCACTGGCACTTTGCTAACAACTGCTTTACAGGTTTTTCCCACTTCAAAGCCATGTTTAACAAAAGTGCAAGATCTTCAAACCCTTTGACTCAGTATTCCCATGAATGATAATGGTCCCCAAATAGGCCAATGACATCAAAGAAAGCCTTACATTTTTATATGATGATGATGATGGTGATGACTGGTTTTAATATTTGAAAAACATTTTAAAATATTAAAAATATCTTATTTAATCATAGTATCTCTGGGAGATAGGTACTATTATCTTGATTTTACAGTTCAGGAAACTGAGTTATATAGTAAAGTGACTTAATTATGGTCATAAAGCTAATATCTGAGACTGGACTTGAACTCAGATCTTTCTTACTCTCTCAGTGGACTACTCTATCCACTTTACAATCTAGCAGCACTTTTTGTAATAGGAAAAACAAACAAACAGAAGCAAAATAGGAGCACATTGATTAGGCGAAGGGACAGCTAGGGAAGATTTTTAAGTAAAAAATAAAAAATGAGTATCAGCAATTTGAACAAAAAAGAGAAGACTTATAAAAATGTTGTAGGATAAAGGAAGCAGACTTAAAAACCAACATACACAATGTCTACAAAAATTATAAATGTTTAGAAAAACATAAATTGCTAAAACTACAGCAATTTGTAATAAGCAATACTGATCCTGGAGATTAAATGTATCTTCTTTGAGAATGAAGGTAAAGATGTGAAATGTTATGTTTACTTTCAGATTCCATATGCTCTGAGTGTAGATTTTGCCTAACTTTTTTTTAACATATTTTTTGGGGGTGGAGAGGAATAGATTGCGGGTACTATGGTATAAAGATGAAGTCAATAAAATAAACAAATAAACCAAAAAATTCATTGTTCAACTATGTCTAATTTTTTGTGACACAATTTTGGGTTTTCTTGGCAAAGATACTGAAATGCTTTGTCATTTTCTTCTCCAGGTCATTTTACATATAAGGAAATTGAGGCAAATAGAGTTAAGTGGCCTGTTAATAGCTAGTTAGTGTTTGACAACAGATTTGAATTCAGATCTTCCTGACTCCAGGGCCCAATTCTCTATCCGCTGTAACACCTTGTTGCCCCATCCAACCTCCAGAAAATATATGAATATCAATATAAAATTAGTAAATGTCATCTCTTGCTAATGCTACCATCTTACACTTACGAACAGTTTTCTGAGATTTATTTTTCTAAAGGACATCTTTTTATTGCATGTCAGTTAACAGGTACTATTAAGTACCTACTAGGGACTATGCAGAATAGCAAAGTTAAGCAGGCGGGGCCCTTGCTTGGTGAAGTATATTGAAGATTACACCACAGAAAATAGCTTCTCCTGATTCTCTCCAAGGAAGGAGGACAATGGGACCAGTAAACAAACAGATAAACAAAAAGCTGATATTCTTAGCTCATGGCTTGCCTCAATTGATATTTTGTTGATATGGCCAAGCTTCATTGTAGAAACTGCCTGGTATAAACACACAGACACTTAAAAAACTTTATTGAATATACATTTCACTGTATTTGTGCATAAAAGGCAATCGGCTCTATTTTAAAACTGTTGCAATGCAACTTATTGAAGATTTGAAGGCAATTGAGTTGCTAAATTGAAAAAAATATTGGAAATGATATTAGGAAGACCTAGTCTTAGACACTTGTTGGTTAAGTGACCCTGGACAAATCACTTTGCCTCTCTCTGCCTCAATATTCTTATTTGTAAAATAGGATGGTAACAGCAATTCTCTTCCAAGGTTATTGTAAAGATCAAATGAGATAATTTTGTTAAGTGGTTAACCAACCTTAAAATACTATACAATTGTTGGGTCTTATCACTCACAATTGAACTTTTTAAACTTGTTCATGAATACATATAGGAAACAAAGGGGAAAGTGTAGTTTCAAGTGTTTGTAAGTGTAGGAAATATAGGAAAGTTGAAAAATCATAGGTTAAACTAGAGTAGAAACAGAATAAAAGAACTTTGTTCTAGCAAATAGGGAAAGAATATTCACTACATGATGAGAATAGTGTGTAGCTGGCTTATTTACTGATGATTTTAATACTACTAACAAAAAAAGCAAGCATATTTACTTTAGAGTAGGAAAAATTAGGCATTACAAAATATAGTTCTTTACACTAAGAGCTGTAAGACACCTATATCAAATAAGTGTCTATTTCCTGCCTCTGGATATCTTTAAGTAGAAAATCAATGAGGACACAATTTCCTACAGGAGCGGGAAGATGGCTTTTGGAACCATTATTCTACAATAATTTTCCTCATCGTTCAAGAGACAATTAATGTTGGAAAGGACCAGTTCAACCAGTTCACTTTATAAATGATGAAACCCTACAATAACAATGATTAAGTAACTTCCCCAAGTCCACATAATAAGGTTAGATAGTGTCATGGAAATAAGGAATATGAACTTGAACAAACTTCAATAAATTGTAGAGAATTGAAGGGCCTGGGTTGCTATGGTCCATTGGGGTTATGAAGAGTCAAACATGTCTGGATGACTGAAAAACAGTAATGAAAACCTGAGATAAAGCCTAAATGGAATTATATTCAAGACAAATTAATAGCATCAGATTCATGGTCCCTAGCATTCATCATATATTTTGAGATTCTTACCATATGTTCCTGACCATCAAGGATGAGTTTGATCTTCATTATCATGGGAAGTACAAAAAGAATCGGGAAACACATGGATGCTGCACAAATATGCATAAATGCCTAAGTGAGTGTCTATGTGTGAGCCAGAAAGGTAGCTCTAGAAGGCTTCCTTTCAAAGTTGTGTTTGTGACTATTTCAATCCTTCCCTCAAATGAAGGAATTGGGAGAAGAGGGAGGAAATAATTCATTGGTTCGTCTGCTCTAACTTAGGTTATCATGTCTTAAATTAAGTTCTATGTAGTTCCTCAAATTTCTGCCATCTGAGTCAATGCGCATTTCCATATTTGCCTCATAATTGTCTGAAACAATGTCATGTTCCATTCAGGTTTTGCTGAAGGAGAAATGTGAAACTACTATTTAAGGATTTTTCTCTATCCCTTATTTAAGCGCTATTGTGTGAGCCACATCACTATGTTGAAAAGCCAGTTTGTAAAATATCATTTCTTTATTTAAACCATTAAATGAATAGTTTTGTAACTCCTTTTGGCAAGCCAGGGATTCCAATAATGCACAATAGGCAGTCCCAAGCCTCAAACATAGTTAAATCATGCATTAAGCGTCTCCTTTGCAGGAACTTTTGTTAGCTGGTTATTCAATCTATGACTCTTATGCTTTAAATGTGATATTGAATTTGAGTTAGTTCCTCCCCACTGAGGAAACACAGTTCCTATTTTCAACTCTTTAGAAAGCCCAGAAGCTTTATCATTGGCACTGAGCATGCAGCATCTTAAATCATGGCATAAAATTGAGCCCCTTACTATAACTGCGTGCCATGCATTAGTTTGGCTGGCACCATTTCTGCCTATGGCATCATTTTTTCAGTGGTAAGTGTGCCAATAAGGCTTCACCTCAGGTAACTCTTCAAAAGAAAATCCTAATCAATTTAATATGACGGGCAACATCTTAAGAGGGGAGAAAAAAAAACCATTCTGAAAGCCTGTTTTAACATGTAGTGGAAAAAAAAGCCACGGGGTGTTTCCATCAGAACTCTTGGAAATCATACAATGGATAGAGGGAAAAGGATCTTAGATGGGGGAGGGAAGGGAGTAGAGAGTGGGAAGTTTGCTTGAATAGTTCTTGGCCAGGGTCTGCTTCTAACTAAATGTTCATGGAAAGGGTTTAGAATTTCATACCTCTGTGGACAATTAGCTACACTTATTGTAAGTAACTTCAGAAGAAAAACCTTAGAAAAAGTCCTTCCTTTTTTTTATTCCTCACCTGATCTCAATGACCATGTAAGCAGACTGATGAAGGGATGTGTGTATGTGTGTGTGTGTGTGTGTTGGGGGGTTGTTAGAAAAAGAATAGTGTCTATTCATTTTGATTTCACTTCTCTCATTAGGCAAAATACAGAGTCCATAACAAGGTGCCAAATGAGGAAAAGGAGAAAAAGAAAGAAAATATTTAGCTTTATCATCTATATTCAATAACAATTTAAATTTTTTTTTCAAAGAGGCAAACTAAAACACAAGAAAAGAAAAGAAAAACTGGAAAAAAGAAAGTTGCACCTCTAATCATTTCAGTCTTGTCTCTACTAATTCATTCCCATCTGTTATACTGTTAGAAAAGAACTGACAAATTATTCTTTTCATCACACAAAATATAGAACAAGTAGGTATCTTCTGATAAATGACATACTTATAAAACTCAACAGAGAAGAATAATGGTTTTCTTATGCTGAGGTCAAAACAGAGACAGTTAGTCAACTGATAGCCACAGGTGGGTGAATAGTTTATCTACTGTATCAGTGTCCCTTGCCTCTGGCCTAACCAAAGCTCTCTAGTCTTTGATAAGAGATTCTCCAAATTATTTTATCTAGGCCTTGTGTCCCATTTCAAGCTTATGATTTATTCTTTTGTTTTTACTGGAAGGAAAAAAGTTAGGTGAGACACAAGCTGGGTGAGTAAGCCTTATTTGTTATTTTAGATTTGGTGTGTGTTGGGAACCATGCTTTGGAAATAAAAGAATTGCCTCCTTAAGACTGTGTTCTCATTTTCTTATATGTCTAAGCAATAACACATAAACTTGAAAATGGAGAATGTAGTAGACATCTGTCTACATTTTTAGCCTTCTCCAGGAAGTTTACAGATGTATCTTTCTGCCTATTCTTATTGGGACTCTTTTCTCCTAAATTGCATTGAAGTCTGCTTTTCTTTGACTTACTCAGTCCAGTAGCGACCAGAACAATGTTCTATGAATCTGTAATTGACTTTTTCAAGTTTGCTTTTCAATCTATACTACTGGCTGAGTATTGTGAATGAGCCATCCTTACTTTTCTAGATCCATAAAAAGAGCAGTAAATCATTTCATATGCATAAATGGGGAACATTGTCAATTTTGTTTCTTTATTTAAAAAAAATCATTTAGCTTATAGGAAAAGAAATTAGAAATCAAGGATTGTAAAGTAATGTCACACTCTTTCACAGGTAATTAGTTGGCATAGTAGATAGAGAGCTGGGCCTGGAATCAGGAAGATTCATCTTTGTGACTTCATAAGTTAGCTGTGTGACCCTGGGCAAATCACTTAATCCTGCTAGCCTCAGTTTTCTTATGTGTAAAATGAGCCAGAGAAGGGAATGGCAAAATCTCCAGTATCTTTGCAAGAAAACAATTGGGTCACAAAGAATAAGACACAGATGAAATGACTGTACAACAATATACCCCTTCAGACTTCCTATCTAATGTATTAGCCCATATTGCGTCCCACCCCCAGCATAATACTAACTCAAATTCAAAATCCTTCATGAGGCACACTCCTAAAACTATAGCTCCTGCCCCTTCCCTCATCACTGTTGCATTTGTCTTTAATAGTCAGTCAACTTATACAATTAATTTGAAGTAAAAGGATTTACTGAAACCACATAGCCAGGAAGCTATATCTTTCCCCTCATAAACCTGGGATGTGGGTTTATGCATAAAAATATGGTTTAAGTTGAAAAAATAGACAAAAACATACAATATGCTAGAAGAGAGTCATTGATAGAAGGAGTCTATACTACAGAGTTTTGGCATCATTTCACATTGTTTTCACATGATTCTCCTTGTGTACAGCAATTCTGTAGTATTTGACACTCTGCTGTGACCTAGACCTGCTCTTTTCCATTGACCACTTTGACTCTGTGACTGGACTGCTCTCTACTAACCATGGTATCTCCTGTTGGAAAGATTGTTTTGCTGCACATTGCCTGTAGGGGGAGATAGGGGAAGGGGGAAGAATTTCATACCTCTGATGCATTCTGTAAAAGGCTCAAGGAGATGGTAAAGTATTATTTATTTTCAAAAACTGAGTTCTTGATACATAGGTAATTCTTTTTTCAACCATCAGAGATGACTCCCTTTACAACATGTTTGTGCTTTTTAAAATTTAAAGATGAGCCAATGTTTCACTGCCATATAACTTCTTCAAGTTGATCAAAAAGTCTCTTCTTACCATCTATCAGAGTAAAGTTATGTACCTACCTCTTTAAGCTTTCTTTATTGGATGAAGGTATCTTCCCTGCACCAGCCTGGAGTAGGTAGTACCTGCCTCTCCTCCTTCTGACACCACTGTTCTCTTTCATTGAGGAATAAGTCAATCAGGAAGCTGCTATATTCAAAGACACCAGTGACAGTGACAGTCTTATGGAGTCCAAAGTGGTCATTTTCTGACTGTGAATTATTCTCATCAATCTCAAAGTGAAATCACTCGAGAAAGTATGTGCTGAATTAATTAGAGAACCCAAAGAAAAGAACTTGAAATTGAAGGGACCTGTTTGAATGTCCATGAAGACACTTTGAATCATAACTAGAAAAACTCATTGTGGTGAAGGTTCAAAGACTTGAGACAGGTGAGTATCAACAAACTCCTTATGGATTCACACATTCCTTCTGAAATTGTTAAACAGTTCACTTCTATCAACACTTAAGTAGATGTAGAAGTTGGAGTCACCATTGCAAATGGCCTAAGCATTCATCTCTTTAAACAGATTGCAACTTAAAATAAACAAACAAATAAATAAGCAAGCAAACAAATAAATAGATTTCCTTTACCATGGTCCATCTATACTTGGGACCAGGTGAACAATTTAGGGGCAAGTAAGTCACACTAGAGTTACCAGGTAGCACAGTGGATGGAGCATTGAGCCTGGCTGGAGTCAGGAAGATACGAGTTTAAATATGACCTCAGAGTCTTACTATCTGTGTGACCTGGGCAAATCACTTAAACCCTGTTTGCCTTGGTTTCCTTTTCTGTAAAATAAGCAAGAGAAGGAAATAACAAACCACTCTAGCAGCTTTACCAAGAAAATCCTAAATGGGTCCATGAAGAGTCAGACACAACTGAAATGACTGAACCAAGGTCACATGATGATTCAAATTCATTAGAATCTATAAATGAATAACTTAGTATATTGGTTATCTTCCTATTTTAAGACTTTTATAGTCATGCATGAATCAACTAAAATCTAAGTGGGGCAAGATTTTAATACCTCTTTGTCTCTGTTACCTGACTTTTACTTCCTGAAATTTCACCAAGGGGTTGGATGGGGTAGGGAAGGGAGTAGTGGTGGCAACAATTGATCATGAACTCCTACGCTGGAGTAGAAACAATGCTCCTTCATGCCTCTGGATTATATTTCTAATATGATTTGCACAGACAACTTTCCATTTAATAGTCCATCTGTTCTTACTGCTTATTCCCTCCTGGAAGTCAGACTTAGTGAAGGATGACTCTCCAAAGGTTCATAAGTTTGATTTGCATAAGCATTCAAAGTTGGGATCTTCATCAGTATCTCTTTGGTCTGGAAATCATGTTAGAAATGTCATGCGACTGGATTTTCAGAGGAAATTTCCAGGAATTTCTTTATTTCAATCCAACTAGAAATGAAGTCAAAAGTAATCTCTCTTATCTCGTTTGTCATGATTTGTATTTTTATCCATTTGATTTTGTGGAAGCTAAAATTATATCATCTTTTATTAAAAATCAGTTTGACTTATTTATGTAGTTGAGTTGACCAAATTCTTCATGTTGATTTTAGGTAAAGTTTTAGATTTATTTTAATTTTCTTTAGGTGAAATTGTCACAGAAAAGAGCTATTGGAGAAAATAATGGCAATACTGTTACCATTGGGCAGGCAGAAATGAAACCCCAAACAATTGGCTGATATCCACAGTTGAGAAGAACAATTTAAATTGTTTGAATTATTTGTCTTCAGCCTTACTTAGAACTATCCAGATATATAATTGAAAATACAGCTTTCCTTGCACAAAATCCAAATGTATTTGTAGAAGCTATTGAATAAACGTAATTGCATTTAGTGTTGGTTACTAATGGTTTATACTCATGACAGAGTTTCATTCCAAAATAAACAATTAGCTTTCTAAATAAGCATACATATAAACAGAAAGCTAATTCATTAATTACCAAGCATTTAACTAATGGGTCATAGTATATATTCTATTGAAGACCTACTTATTGCCCAATTAAACAAATAAATGCTTGAAATTACAAAGAATGTGATCTAGCTGGTTTTAAACATGGGAAGTTTGACATTCCATGGGCATCATTACCAATGGCTGGTGTGAGCTTCAATAAGTCATTCAAGTACTCCTTTTTCTTTAATTTTCCTTTCTATTAACTGAGAGTAAAAAGAGAACCTAGTCTGACTGTCTGTCTTGAGGAACTCTGAACAGAACTGATTGTTCAGATCAGAATTTATTATTTTTGGCCAAAGGCCATTGAAAAGAGCAGATACAGTATGATCTTCAGGGAAAATTAGAGGGAGTAAATTTCTTAACATGAAAACATTTAACATTTCAAAAATAATTTAACAAAGGGAATGACTGTGTCAATTTAATTTTAATTTCTAAATTAACTTTGCCTCTGATCTCTGAAGCAACGAATAAAATGTTTTAGGAATTTTAGTAATGTAAAAGAGACAGAAATTTGAAATGTCATTTGTTACTTTTAAATGAAATAAATATCTGGTTCTCACATACTTTTTTTTTACAAGCAAGGAACAAAATTTAAAATTACAGAACTGGCTTCCAGGCCTCCCTGTCCAGGAATCTCTCTTTTTCCCCCAAACCAAGATGTTCCCATAATCAAATGATTCCTTATCCAACCTATCTTCAGCATCAGGGTGGAGAGAGGAAGGGGTGGGATTATAGTTTCCCAGCCCTTGATTCACCTGTTCTTTATTTTCTTTAATTTTTAAAAATAAGATTTTATTGCTATCTTTTGCTTTTATTTCACCTACATTTCCCAGGGTATACTTCTTCTCTCCTCCCAGCAGGGCAGATAATTCTTATAAGAAGGAAAAGGAGCAAATGACGTTCAGCAAAGCTAATGTAATCCCATAGCCTAATATTATCTGATGTTTTCTCCACCTTTAATTCCCCATACCTTCAAGAAGGAAAGGAGGATTTCTTTTCAGTCAAACTGAGACCTGTTAAATATCTCTGCTTAAAAAGTTCAGGGTCTCCCACTTTATCCAAAGCCATTTCTAGTTGTCCTAGCCTATTGCTCCACTGGACCCAGATGACTAGAGGAGAAGGTAAGGGTGGTGAATTTGCACAGCCCTCATTCACTTAAATCCAATTCACTTGCATGTCATGGCATCAGCTGCCTGATGTCATGGCCCTCTTCAAGAAAGGATAGATGATGACAGTAGAAACAATGAGTGATCTGAGTATTCCTAAGGAAGAAATTCCTCTTATAGCCAGAGATGAAAAGAAGTAGGTAACTTAACTTGAGATATCCCTGACAGCATTCTCATTTGATTACAGATAAAAGGATATAAGATTAACTTTGTTTAATGAATTAAATAAATGTAT
>CM053770.1:510211109-510231148 GCA_028658325.1 Potorous gilbertii
ATTCTCTAGGCAAAATGATTCTTTGGTATACTAGGATATTATTTCCCTTTGATGGCAGGAAGACTCTGAGTACACAGTTCATTTGGGAGTCAGAAGAGCTCCAGAATTTAGAAAATGTTCACCATAAGGAAAAACTATTATAAATAATTCATTAATGTGTTGCAAGAGACACATATATGAGCCACCTCTCATGGAATCTTCAGTTCTGGTTTGCCAAACAGTGGTGGACTCAACTTTAACAAATATTTCATTTTGGGAGGTCTGGTTTTATCCTCCTATCCTCAATATCCTTCTGTCTAGCTGCAAAAAGACAATTTAGAGGCAATCAGCACTGCCTTCAATACAACTCTGTCATCAGCCACAGGGTATAAATCAAGAATCTGAACATTCTGAAGATTTGCCCAATGTCAACATTATTAACAAGAGTTATCACCACATCTGGAAGGCTATTCAGTATATTCCCAGATAGGTAATTTCATGGAAGTGGACAAGACTGTGGAAGGAGTACCATGCTGGAAACTAACCCTAATAATAATATCATAAAAATGCTTTATATAGCCCCTTTTCATCCAGTGACGTGTCTATTTCAGTTCCAGACCATTCTGACGATTGCTCATGTTTCGGTGACTTTTTGGTAGCTTACGCAAGTAACTCTCAGTCTCAAGGCAACATCAGAGGCACAAACCTGGACTGTCTCATTGGTACTAGTAGACCTATGACATAGCCCTCATTGGGATCCCGGAGTGTCATTACCAAAATAGAGCTTGTGGAGAGAGTGCTCCTGCCCAAACATGTTTTATGTGCCAGAGGATGTTGAAATACTGCCCTGCTGGCACACAGTTTATTTACCATGATGGCTTTGCCTTCATGATTTGGGGCTTATTCTGTTTGGGTTGTGCTGGCCAAGGTCATCATTGAAGCAATTTTGAACCCACAAATTGCTATTAGTTAGGAGACTTGTTAGTCTCTATTCACAGCAAAAGCTGAGTGGAATCCCTGCCTTACTTAGGACGTGGCAGAGCTGACTTAGTCAGAGTTTCTTGGAGGCAGCCCGGAAAGAAGTCAGCTACCAAAGATGAGTCACTGCTCAGTGAAAACCTTCTCTGTAACTTACTCACAGAATTCATACATTACTAAGAGAAATTACATATGTCTGTGGAGACACTAATTTTAAATAAATATATATGTAGCTACATATCTATATATAGATATGTATCTATATATGATCTATGTGTGTATGTGTATTTTCCCCCAAGGAGTTACTGGCACCAGAAGGCCTAACTTCCTGGTATTTGGCAAATATGACCTGGGCTATGGCATTTATCTCTGTTGAGCTTTACTTGATACATGGCATAACCTTAAGTACATCTTGTACCTGTGGAAATACAACCAAAGGAGTAACATTTTGCTGGCAAAGCAGAATTCTTTGGTATGTCAGGACATTATCCTCCTGAGTTAGCAAGAAGATTCTGAGTAAACAATTCAAGTGGAAGTCAGGGGCACTCTAGAATGATGGCAGATGAACTGGAAAAGACAGGGATAAATCAGGTAGAAGGCAGAGGGAACAAAGCTACCTTCCCCTGAGGTAAAAATGAACTGAGTTAAGAAATTATCAAGAATAACATTGTGATATTGATAAAAATTTGTATAAAATTAGTAACAAATTGTAAAATTTTATTTTAAATTAATAAATCACCAAAGGCAGATTTGTTAATAACTGAAATTTTCCATCAAAAGAAATTATTCAGAGGGAAGTATTCAAATTTCTCTTTCCTACTTTCTCCCAACAGGAAAAGAAAAACAACCATTAATGCCAAAATCTTCCATAAAATTATATTTATAAATTATATTTATAATTTCTATTTAATTACTTTTGAATTTGTGATTACATAAAGTATTGAGTGATGCATTTTTATGAATGAGGAAACACACAAAAAAGAAGGAGGTGGAATTGTGACTGACATGGTAGAAAATGGTAAAGGACATAGGTTTGGACTTTCTATTTGAATCAGGAAGGGTGGAAGAAGTTTTTGTTTTTATTTTCTCTACCCCAACCCTCCCACAACCACCACCACTGGTGACTGAGGAGATATAAATGAATGACTACATTTTGTTATAATATTTTACACTGTAAATGGAGGGATATTCCCCTAATGACCTTTCCTTGGAAACAACTGAAAAATTGGGGAAGAGTCTGGATAAACAGGGAAGTGCCTAAGGTAAGTTTATTCTTCCCAAAATTTTCTTTCATAAGTCCCACTTGATGCTCAATCAATCAATAAATATTTATTAAACACAGGTATGGGATAAATGCTGGGGATCCAAAGAGCTTGCAATCTACCTGGGGAGATGATACGCAAACAAATATAAACAAAATAAGATGCATATAGGATAAATCACAAATAACAGGGGTAAAGGCACTGGAATTAAGAGGAATTAAAGAAAACTTCCTGTAGGAGGTAGAATTTTAGTTGAAACTTAAGAAAAAATAAACCCATGGTGGTCAATGTTCAGAATGAAAGAAGCATAGTATCACAGGCATGGGAGATAACCTGGGAAAATGCCCACAACCAAAAAGTGAAATGTCTTATTCATGGACTAGTCAGGTGGGTGTCACAGAATCAAAGACCATATGCTTTGGGGAGTAAGGTATAAAAAGCCTAGAAAGATAAGAAGGGTGAGGATCTAGGTAACTGTATTTGATTCTAGGAAGTGATTGGGAGCCACAGGAGTGAGTGATTATTGAGTAGCGGAGTGACATGATTAGATATGCTTTTTAGGAAAAATTACTTTATTAACTGAATGAATAATAGATTGGAGGCAGGGAAACCCATCATCAGGCTATTGCAATAATCTGAGTTTGAAGAAATAAATTCCTATCCTAGAGTGGTGTCAATGTGAGGAGAAAAGGGGACATTTTTTGAGAGATACTTCAAATGTGAAGTAAGCAAGGTTTGGCAACAGTTTGGATATTGGGATAAGAGATTATAAGTAATCTAGTATGATTCCTAATGTTCATTCTTGAGGGATTGAGAGGATATATTCTCTATAGTAAGAGAGAGAGTTAGAGGGAATGATAATGAGTTCTGATTTTAGACATAAAGAATTTAAGATGGCCAGTGGATTTCCATTTTGAGATAACTGAAAGGAAATTGGACTGAAGGCATTGAGTGTGGAAATACCATGCCTTGGTCTTGGTTGAAAGGAGGGCTTAGGAAATATGGTGACTCTACTCACACAAAAGTGGGTGCTATTAAAAGAAGAAGTAAATAATTTTCTAGTAAAATAAATATTTCCAACTATAGACATAACTAGATCAGAATTACAGATTTAGAGTTAGTAGAGAACTGCAGGATAATTCATGAGATTTTCTCATGTTAGAGATGAAAGTTCAGAATGAGGGTGGAAATTGTTCCCTTTCTAATAATGAGATAGGAGGCATCAGATTTTTGGAACATTAACTCCTGAATTACATTTATCTCCATACTCAATTCAAGTAATGTTTTCTTTTAATTATCTAGGAAAATATTTTGAAAAGATTTTGAATAATTTGATTTTGCTATCTTAGGCAAGAAATGTAAACAATTCCTGAAAATGCCAGTTTGTGTAAATTAACCTCACGTTCCTTTCATTACCTTGGTCTGCCCATCACCTCCTTTTAATTTGGCTACATAATGTTAATGCTACAAAAGATTTTTTTATGTTCTGATGAGATATTCGCTTTTGGATGAGGATTGGTTAAGATTATATCTTCACCTAGGATTGTTTTTGCTGTTGTTGTTTTGGTGGTTGTTCGTTCTTTCAATAATAACTTTTAAAATGTTTAGCATATACAAAGTATCAATGGGAATACAAAGAAAATTAAGATATAGTTCTTAGATTCATGATGCTATGAGATTTAAAATAATATACTTTAATGCTTTCTAGCAGAAGACTAAAAATATAATAAAAAGGTAATAGAATTTTAAGGCAACTAGGTTGCTTAGCTAGAAAAACAAAAATGCTGAACCTGGAATCAGGAACACTTTTATCTTCATGAGTTCAAATCCAGCCTTACACACATTCTAGCTGTGTGACCCTGGTCAAGTCATTTAGCACTTTTTTCCCCTCTGTAAAATGATCTGAAGAAGGAAATGAAAAATCATTCCAGATTTTTTGCTAAGAAAATATCTCCAACTCTAGAAATAGCTACAGTCAGACATGAAATAACTGAAAAGTAGGATTTGAATCTGAAACCAAAAATATTTAAGGAGACTCATTTCCTCTTTTTTCCCCACTACTTCATTCAAAAATACATGTTTACTAATAACTAAACATGTTCTATCCACTATAATATGTTATAGCAAAATAGGATGATTGAAAACCCCACATTCAAAGAGCTTATAATAAAAAAGAGAAGATAAAATATTTGCACTATTCTTTCTATTATACAGTTTATAACTTTCATTCTTCATCCTCATACAGCCTCATACACTCTGTCTCCCCTACTCAATTTTCAATCATTTACCAAAACTTAGAGCTTTTATCTCCAAACAGCTATCATATCTGACCCCTTCTCTGTACTTATGCATATGGTCATCATCCTAAGTCAGACCCTCGCAAACTCCTCCTTCATCTATTAATAAACTTCTAATTGTAGTCTCCCTCCCTCCAATCCATATTCAACATAGCTTCCAAAATGGTATTCCTGAAGAATTGATCTAATCATGCCACTCCTCTCTTCAAGAAGCTTTAATCATTCCCAAATATGCTTAGGATAAAATAAAAAGTCTCTTTGGCATTTGAAGCTCTTCTTAACTGGCCCTGACCTATTTTTCCAGTGTGTTTCATGTCATTTGCCCTCATTCATGCTGCATTCAAGCCAAACTGACCAGTTTGCAGTTCTCTGTCTCCATGGATTTGTAAAGGTATTTGTTCATTATAAGTTAAAAGAAGTATGTGAATCTCCAAAAATTTTCTCTACTTTTCACATTCACTTCTCAGAACTTTTACTTCTATTGAATATTTAGAGTTCCATTTGATTTTCAAGATCTTCACTGAAGGAATTAAAGCAAGTTATAATATAAAAGATGTTATAAGAAATAAGATATGAATGAATATGTAAGTTAAAATAAGAGGGAGATAATACTGGTTCAAACATGGGTGGGGGGAAAGGTTCAAGGAAGAGACAGTTTGAGCTGCATACAGATTAGGGAAGAATTTTAGCAAATCTAAAATTATTTGCTGACAAATCAAAAAATCATGGACATTGCATCACTAGAAAAAATAAAATCTCCTAGCACATCTGAATATAGGGGAAGATGGGAGAAACATTTTGAATTAAAAGAATCACAAGAGCAAAGCCAAGAGGGGAGAGTGAAAACAGGGATTCACCTGAGGTCTCTCACAAATTTCCTTCAGACACCTCTAAAAAGTGAATCTGAACTAATCTGAGAGTGGAAGAATTCACCAGGAGACAGAGGGTGGCAGATTTTCACCCCAAGAGAATCTAAAAGGTCAATGCAAAGTATCTGTTGCACTATGCTAGAGTAGTGTAGACAGCATGGGTCTACACCCAACCAAGAGGAGTGGGAGCCAGCCTTGGTAGACTGAATCACCAGTGCAATGAAAATTACAAAACTTCTTAGCACAGGACAGGATTCTGGAAGAGTTGGTTTAGAGGGCTCTTGGCAGCTGCAGCAACTACTCCTGGGGCTATCAGACCACAGGCTAATGCTTGAATGTCATTTATTTGAATTTCCAGGAACCAAGATGAAGGAATAAGCCATAAGTGCTCTCATCTCTCATTATTGACATTACTGATCCAGAGAATATTACCCCTGGGAAAAATCCTGTAATACTGGAGCCAGAAGAAGGTGTACAGCAGTCTTCTAGCTCTGGAGAATAGGGAGATTGATGGGAAGGATCTGTGCTGTTGTGGCTAAAGGCCTGGAGGCCTCCAGCAAGCCCCACCTTATCAGACCAGCAGAAGATCCTGAGCCCCAGAGGGGAGGAGCCAGCAAGATTCAACACCAGGACCACAAGCATGCTTTCACATAGCCATGGAAATCTGTAGAAACAAGCTCGGAACCTGATCAACCAGCAACTGAGGTCTAGCTCAGCTCTAGGGAAGGAGGAGACCTCCAGCCCCCAGATCACACCTCCCTCACACTTCAGACTGAGAGCTTTAATGTAACCCCAGAGAAACTCCGAAAGGCTTCACCTGGCTTCAACCTTGGTACACACCAGCTAACTCTAGCTCAGTACCAGGTGATCTGAAGCACTATATGGCTTCTAAGTGAGAGAACCAGAGGCCACACCACAGAAAGTAAGTAACCAGGCCCATAAACACAAGCACAAGAAGTGTGGGACAGAGCCCCTATGCCCCAGAAGCAGAGATCTACTTTAAAAGCCAGGAAAAAGACAAACACAATGAACAAGAAGCAATCTAGAAAGCAAAGACCATAGAATCTTACTGCGGGGAAAGGGAAGATCAAAATATACATTCAAAAGAGGACAATACTGACACTATTCTCACATCTGAAACATCAAAATGGAATATGAAGTGACCATAAGTCAAATAGATCAAGGAGAATTTGAAAAGCCAAATTAGAGAGGCAGAAGAAAAAATTTACCCATTATTTTAAAAATAAAATGGAAAAAATGGAAAAGAATTCACAGAAGATAACAAATCTTTAAAAAATAAAATTGGTCTAATAGATATGAAAGTATAAATCTAACTGGAGAAAATAACTCCTTAAAAGGTAAAATTGGCCAAATGAATAAGGAGATACAAAAGTTAACTGAAAAAAAAATGTATTAAAAATCAGGATTGGACAACTAGAAGCTAATGACTCTATGAAGCATCATGAATCAGTTAAACAAAAACTAAAGAATGATAAGAAAAGAAGAAAATATGAAATGTTTCATTGGAAAAACATCTGATCTGGAAGGTAGATCAAGGAGAGAAAATCTAAGTATTGGACTATCAGAAAGCCATGATGAAAGAAAGAACCTGGACAATATCTTCCAAAAAATCATCAAGGAAAATTGCCCTGAAGTCCTAGGACAGAGGGTAAAATGAATGAAAAATCCATCAACCAACTCTTGAAAGAGATCTCAAATTGAAAACTTCAAGGAATATTGTTGCCAAATTCCAGAATTATCAGGTCACAGAGAAAATATTGCAAGCAACCAGAAAGAAACAATCCAAATATTGAGTAACTGTAGTCAGGATCACATAGGATCTTGTACCTTTTCCATGAAAATATTGGAGGGATAGGAATACAATATTCTGTAAGGCAAAGGAGCTTGGATTATATCTAAGGGTCAACTACCCAGCAAAACTGAGCATAATCCTTCAGGCAAGGAGATAGACTTTCAAGAAAATAAGGTACTTCCAGACCTCCCTTAGGAAAATTTGATCTGCAAGTATAAGACTGAAGAGAGGCATAAAAAGGTAACAGTGAAAACAAACCAACAAACAAAACTTTTATTCCAAAAGAGTAAACTGTTTACATTCCTATATGGGAGGATGACACTTGTTCATCTTGAGAATGGTATATTTATTATGACATTTAAAAGGGACATACAAAGACAGAGGTTGGAGGTACAAATTAACAGGTGTAATAATAATAATAAAAAACCTAATTAAGGGGTTTAAAGGGATTACAATGGGAGAAGAGGAAGGAAAGAAGCCAAAAAGAGTAAATTGAGGCACAAAAACATATACTGAAGGGGGAGAAAAGGAGGGAGATAAGCACTGTTTCTCACTCAAAGAGTTTGATTCAAGGTGGAAAGAACTACAAGCAACAGGAGGGGAAAAAAAGAAAGAAAAAGGAGGGTGGTTAGAAGGGAGAGATGAAACAGTAAAGACAAAGGGAAAGAAAAGGGAGAGGGCTCATAGAAGGAAGAGAAAATTGATGGAGTCAGTGGTCAGAAGCAAACTTCATTTAAGGAAGGAAGGGAGAAGGGAGGGAAAGAAAAGCATAAATCAAGTGAGGTGATGGAGAGAAAGACAGATGGTAATCATAACTGTGAATATGAAAGGAATGAATTGTCCCATAAAACAGAAGCACAACGAATGATAAACCATAATCATACATGATGTTGATTTCAAGAAACACATTTGAAGCAGGAGGATACATCCAGGGTAAAGTAAAAGACTGGAGTAGAATATATTATGCTTCAGCCGAAGTAGAAAAACAAACAAACAAACAAATGATCCTAATCTCAAACAAAGCAAAAACAAAAATATATCAACATATGTGCACCAAGTGTTATAGAATCCAAATTCTTAAAGGAGAAGTTAAGGGAATTTCAGGAAAAAAGAGACAGCAAAACTATGCTAGTTGGGGACCACACATCCCCCTCTGAAATTGATGAATCTAACCTCAAAATGAACAAGAAAGAAGTTAAGGAGGTAAATAAAATTTTAGAAAAGGTAAATATGATAGACATCTGGAGAAAACTGAATGGGGGTAGAAAGGAATATACGTTTTTCTCACTGGTACATAACACACACACACACAAATTGATCATGTTCTATGTCATAAAAACTTCACAATCCAGTGTAGAAAAGCACAGATATTTAATGCATCCTTTTCAGATCATGATGCAATAAAAATTATATATAATAAAAGGGTCATGGAAAAATAGTCTAAAAATTAATCAGAAACTGCATAATCTAATAGTAAAGAATGAGTCGGTCAAACAACAAATAATAGGAACAATCAATAACTTCCTTTATGAGAATGATAATAATGAGACAAAATACCAAAACTTATGAGATGCTGAAAAAGCTGTTCTTATGGAAAGTTTCATATCTCTGAATGCTCACATGAATAAAATGGAGAAAAAGGAGAGCAATAAATTGGGCATGCAACTGAAAAAGCCAGAAAAAGAACAAATTGAAATCGTCAATTAAATGCCATATTAGACTAATGAAAACCAAAGGAGAAATTAATGAAATTGAAATTGAGAAAGCTATTGAACTAATACATAATACTAAGAGAAAGTTTTATGAAAACTATCAACAAAATTGGTCATATCAACAACAAAACTAACAGAAATCATACGATCTCACAAGATGCAGAAAAAGCTTTTGACAAAACACAACACCAATTCTCATTGAAAACACTGGAGGGTTTAGGAATAAATGGAGCTTTCCTTAAAATGATAAGTAGCATCTACCTAAAAGCATGATCAAGCATTATATGTAATGGGGATGCGCAAGATGCATCTCCAATAATATTGGAGGCGAAACAAGGACGTCAGTTATCACCACTGTTATTCAATATGGCCCTAGAAATGTTAACTTTAGAAATAAGAGAAGAAAAACAATTGAAGGAATTGGAATGGGCTAAGAATTAACTAAGTTGTCATCACTCTTTGCAGACAATATGATGCTGTACTTAGAGAATCCTAGAGAAGAAAGTAAAAAGCTACTTACAATATTAAACAACTTCAGCAAAGTTACAGAATATATAATAAGCACCCATAAATCATCTGAATTTTTATATATTATTAACAAAGTCAAAGAACAAGAGATGGAAAGAGAAATTCCATTTAAAGTCATTGTAGACAATATAAAATATTTGGGAGTCTAACTACCAGAATAAACCCAGAGACTATATGAGCACAATTACAAAACAGTTTTCAAAGAAATAAAGTTTAATCTAAATAACTGGGAAAACATCAACTGTCTACACGTAGGCCAAGCTAATAAAATAAAAATGAAAATTCTAACTAAATTAATTTAATTATTCAATGCCATACCAATCAAACTACCAAAAATTGTTTTGTAAGCTAAAAAAAATATATCAAAATTCATCTGGAAGAAACAAATGTCCAGAATATCAAGGGAATTAATGAAAAGAAATACTAGAGAAGGTGGTTTAGCTATTCCATATTTTAAATTGTATCATAAAGAGGCTATCATCAAAACCACTAAGAAATAGAGGGGTAGATCAGTGGAATAAGTTAGGTACATAAAACTCAGTAGTCAATGTGTATAGTAGTCTACTGTTTGATAAGCCCAAAAAGTCTTTCCCAGTTTTCTGCTTCTCTTCAAATCTTGATTCCAATCGGTTTGGTTGTGCAAAATCTTTTCAGTTTAATGTAATCAAAATTATCCATCTTGCACTTCATAATGCTTTCTATATCTTTTTTAGTCAAAAATTCTTCCCTTCTCCATAAATCTGATAAATACACTACTCCTTGCTCCACAAATTTGTCCATAATATTAATTTTTATAATATAATAAATAGATTGTGTACCTATTTGTCTATGCCTGGTTTCTGACACATTGTTAACCAGTTTTACCAGCAATTTTTGTAGAACAGTGAGTCCTTGTTCCAGAAGCTGGGGTCCTTATGTTTATCAAAGAGTAGATTGCCGTATTCATTGACTACTGTGTCTTGAGTACCTAGTATATTCCACTTGCCTACTCTTCTGTTTCTTAGCCAGTACCAAGCGGTTTTGATAATTGCTGCTTTATAATACAATTTTGAGATGTGGTAGTGCTAGGTCATCTTCCCCAGCCTTCTTTTCATTAGTTCCATTGATATTCTGGACCTTTTGTTCTTTTAGATAAATTCTGATACTATTTTTTCCAGCTCTAGGAAATAATTATCTGATAGTTTCATTGGTATGGCACTAAATAAATAAATTAGTTTAGGCAGAATTGTCATTTTCATATATTGGCTTGACCTACCCATGAGCAACTGACATTTTTCTACTTCCGTAGATCTGACTGTATTTATGCAAAAAGTGTCTTGTAATTGTGCTCACATAGTCCCTGGATTTGTTTTGGTAGGCAAATTCCCAAATATTGAGTAGTATCTAACCTAGCTTTAAATGGGATTTCTCTTTCTATCTCTTGATGTTGGGCTTTGTTACTAATATGTAGGAAGACAGAAGATCTGTGCAGGTTGCAACTTTGCCAAAGTTGTTTATTATTTCAAGTAGTTTTTACTTGAATCTCTGGAATTCTCTAAGTATATCATCATATCATCTGCAAAGAGTGATAAATTAGTTTCCTCTTTGCCTGTTCTGATACTTTCAATTTCTTTGTCTTGTCTAATTGCTACAGCTAATATTTCTAGTACCATATTGAAAACAGTGGTGATAATGCACATCTTTGTTTCACCTCTGATGTTATTGGAAATGTATCTACCTTATGTGCATCGCAAATAATGCTTGCTGAAGGTTTTAGGTAGATACTGCTTATTATTTTATGGAAAATTCCCTTTATTCCTATGTTCTCCAGTGTTTTGATAGTAATGGGTGTTGTATTTAGTCCAAAGCTTTTTCTGCATCTATAGGTATAGTTTCTGTTAGTTTTGCTGTTGATATGATCGATCGATAATGCTAGTAGTTTTCCTAATATTGAACCAACCCTGCAATCCTGGTATGAATCCTACCTGATCATAATGTATTATTCTTGTGATAAGTTGCTGTATTCTTTTTGCTAAAATCTTATTTAAAATTTTTACATCAATATTCATTAGAGAAATTGGTCTATAATTTTCTTTCTCTGTTTTATATCTTCCTGGTTTAGGTATCAAAAACATATTTGTATAATAAAAAAGAATTTTGGAAGACTCCTTCTTCCCCTATTTTCCCAAATAGTCTATATAGTATTGGGATTAACTATTCTTTAAATGTTTGATAGGGCACACTTGTAAATCCATCCGACCCTTGAGATTTTCTCCTAAGGACTTCATTGATGGTTTGCTCAATTTATTTTTCTGTGATGGGATTAAGTATTCAACTTCCTCTTCTGTTAATCTGGGCAGTTTATATTTTTTTAAAAATACTCATAAATCTCATTTACATTGTCCTATTTATGGGCATAAATTTGGGCAAAGAAATTGCTAATTATTGTTTTAAGTTCCTCTTCATTGGAGGTGAGTTCACCCCTTTCATTTTTGATATTGGTAATTTGGTTTACTTCTCTCGTTTTTTTATCAAATTCACCAAAGATTTATCAATTTTATTAGTTTTTATAGAACCAAATAGTAGTTTTCTTTATTACTTCAATAGTTTTTTTTAATTTCAATTTTATTAATCTCTCCTTTGGTTTTCAGCATTTCTAATTTGGTATTTACTTGGGGATTTTCAATTTGTTATTTTTCTCACTTTTTCAGCTGCATGCCCAAGTCATTGTTCTCCTCTTTCTCAATTTTATTCATGTAGGCATTCAAAGATATAAAACTTACCCTAAGAATTGCTTTTGCAATATCCCATAAGATTTGGTAGGATGTCTCATTACTGTCATTCTCTTAAATGAAGTTGTTGATTGTTTCCATGACTTGTTGTTTAACCCACTCCTTCTTCAGGATTAGATTTTTCAGTTTCCAATTAATTTTTGGTTTATCTTTCCATGGCCTTTTACTATATATAATTTTTATTGACATGATCTGAGAAGGATGCATTGACTACTTGTACTCTAATTCCTTTATTCTGTTCATGTAGAAGCTGCAAGATCCTGTGTGATCCTGACTGTAGCTTCTTGATATTTGAATGGTTTCTTTCTAACTGCCTGTAGTATTTTCTCCTTCACTTAATAGTTCTGGAATACTTTCGATGAATTTTGTCCTCTGGATCTTCTGTGCAATTTTCCTTGATGATTTCTTGGAAGATGTTGTCCAGACTCTTGTTTTCATCATGACTTTCTCGTAGACCTACAATTCTTAAATTTTCTCTCCTGAATCTACTTTCCAGGTCAGTTGTTTTCCCAATTAGATATTTTACATTTCCTTCTATCTTTTCATTCTTTAGATTTTGTTTGACCAATTCTTGATGTCTCATAAAGTCATTAGTTTCTACTTCCCCAATTCTGATTTTTACTTAATTGCTTTCTTCAGTTAACTTTTGCATCTCCTTTTCTATCTAATTATTCCTTTTAAGGAATTATTTTCTCCAGTTAGTTTTTGTACTTCCTTTTATATTTGTTCAATTTTGTTAGATAGGTTTTGTGCTTCCTTTTCTATTTGTTCAATTTTCCTTCTTAAAGAGCTGTTCTCTTTATAGAATTCTTTTCTTCATACTTTTAAAATCAGTGGCCTTTTTCTTCCATTTCCTTCTTCAGCTGCTCCAGGAGAGCTGTTTGTGCATGTGAATAGTTCATAGTCCTTTCTGAAATTTCAGGTGGGAGTACAGTCTCACTACTGACCTCTTTGTTATTTGTGTTTTGGTCCTTGTCCCCATACAGAGATTCTAAGGTCTTTTCCTGCTTTCGTTTCTTCTTCCTCATGATGGTGAGGTTTTGTATGTTGTGGCCTCTGGTTCCTTCATTTAGAAGCTGGAGAACCTGGTGTTGAGCTGACTGTTGTGAAAAAAGCTAAGGAAAGGTGCCTTTGTTTTCCTTTTTTTTTGTTTTATGTTTCCTGGGATCAGCCCTGGGACTAGCTTGTTAAGTGTGGGAGAGGGGAAGTCTTGTCATGGGAGATGTCCTCAACTGAGATGGAGCAAAGGCAAGCTTAGGGGTTGATGATTCCGGCTGCCCTATTGTCTTCCCATTTCCCCTGGAGTGCTGAGGCAGGCCTGTGTCCTAGTGCCAGTTTCCACCTCCTTCTTTTATCCTGGGGCTCCTCTCCTTCTGATTCTCCTCCCCCACAGTAAGAGAAATCCCCATTAGCTATTTTCCTAGCCTCAGGTGTTATGAGATTGTTTGCTCCTTCGACTTATTCCACTGATCCAGGATTTTTCTAGGGAATTATTTTAAGGTTCATTCAAAGTCAAGAAGGGGAAGGGAGAGAGCATCTATTAATCACTCTCCCATTTTGGTTCCTGGAAGGTGAAGTAGGTGACATACAAATGTTTAATGTGCAGGCTGATTGTCTCAGGAGCAGCTGAGGCTGTTACCTGGGGCTCAGTGGCCATCACTTGCTCAGCTCCTGCTGGTCTCCTGTCTTTGGCTGTACTATTCCACCCACTACCTCAGGCCACCCCAGGAGTTTCCTGTTCAGCCACACTGTGGCAGGATGCATTGCACTGTGGTGTAGGTTCACCCCCTGGAACAGATCCTTCCTGTTAACCTTCCAGTCTGTCCTGGTCTGTGAATCTGCCACAGTCTGTATCCTATTGGATTCTGCACCTCCAAAATTTGGCCAAATTCTCTTTTAGAGGTAGCTGAAGGAGTTTGTCTAAACGTTTAGGTGAGTACTTGCTCTCATTCCACCGTCTTGGCTCTGCCCCGCCAAAACCAAGAAATTACAAAACAAAACCAAAATAATAAAAAAAATAGAAGTCAATGTGAAAAATTTAATTGGAAAAACAACTGACCTGGAAAATAGATCCAGGAGAGACAATTTTAAAATTATGGAACTACCTGAGAGTCATGATCAAAAAAAGAGTCTCGATATCATCTTTCATGAAATTATCAAGGAAAGCTGTCCCGATATTCTAAACCAGAGAGTAAAAGAAATATTGAAGGAATCCAATGATCACCTCCTGAAAGAGTTCTGAAAAAAGAATCTCCTAGGAAGACTGTAGCCAAATTCCAGAGTTCCCAGATCAAGGAGAAAATATTGGAAATAGCTAGAAAGAAACAATTCAAGTATTGTGGAAAAACAATCAGGATAATGCAAGACTCCACAACTTCTACAGTAAGGGAATGAAGGACTTGGAATATGATATTCCAAAAGTCAAAAGAACTAGCACTAAAACCAAGAATCACCCACCCAGCAAAATTGAGTATTGTATTTCAGGGGAAAAAATGGTCATTCAATGAAATAGAGAACTTTCAAGCATTTTTGATGAAAAGACCAATGCCGAATAGAAAATCTCATTTTCAAATACAAGAATCAAGAAAAGTGTGGAAAGGTAAATAGGAAAGAGAAATCATAAGGGACTTAATAAAGTTGAACTGTTTATATTCCTACATGGAAAAATATTATTTGTAACTCTTGAAACTTTTCTCAATATTTGGATAGTTGGAGGGATTTTACACACACACACACACACACACACACACACATACACGCGCGCGCGCGCAGAGCACAAGGTGAGTTGAATAGGAAGGGATGATATAAAAAAAAATTAAGGAATGAGAGGGGATTATATTGGGAGGAGAAAGGGAGAAATGGAATAGAGCAAATTATCTCTCAGAAAAGAGGAAAGTAAAAGCTTTCTCAATGGAGGGGGAAAGAGAAGAGTTGAGGGGAAAAAGTGAAGCTTACTCTCATCACATTTGGCTTAAGGAGGGAATAATATGCACACATAATTTGGTATGACTGTCTCTCACTACAGGAAAGTAGGGGAGAAGGGGATAAGTGGGGTATGGGGAATAATAGAAAAGGGAGGGCAAATGCGAGGGGGAATTAATTAAAAGTCAACACTTTTGAGGAGGGACAAGATCAAAAGAGAGAATTGAATAAATGCGGGACAGGATTGGAAATTTAGTTAGTCTTACACTTATAGAAGTCTTCTGCAAAACTACACATATATGGTTTATGTTGAATTGTTTGTCTTCTCAGCAGGGATGAGTGGGGAAGGAGAAAGGGAGAGAAGTTGGAACTCAAAGATTTAGGAATGAATGTTGAGAATTATTTTTGCATGCCACTGGGAAATAAGAAATAAAGGTAATGGGGTATAGAAATCAATCTTGCCCTACAAGAAAAAAGAGAAAATGGGGATAAGGGATGGGAGGGGTGTGATAGTGGGGAAGGTAGATTTAGGGAAGGGGTAATCAGAATGCACCATGTTTTGGAGTGGGAGGAGGGGAGAGATGGGTAGAAAATTTGGAACTCAAAATTTTGTGGAAATAAATGTTGAAAACAAAAAATAAACAAACATTCAAAAGGAGCATTCCCTTTTCCATGACAGTTAGCTTCATCCAAACATTTGGGAAGAAGCAAGGGGAGATAGGGATGAAGTTGTCCACCAATGAATATACCCCCTTTCCTCTTTAAGCTCTGAAGACATTTCAGATTTTACATAAGGGCAAACTGCAAAGGAAGCACTGGAAGCTTACCTTGAAAAAGAGTCTTAGGTAAAAACTAGTTTCCATTCACTGAAGTAATGTTTGAAGATTTTTCCCTTAAACAAAGTAAACAAAGCATTAAGATAAAACAACATGTTCACACTTATCTTTTGTCTTCCTTCTAAAAATGATAGCCATATCTTTGGAAAATGAAATTGAAGGGATAAATTTAACAGTAATGATATTGTTTTTTTGGTAATATTGTTTTCTTTTTAATTTCAATGACAAATTCTCTCCCTCCCACTCACTGAGGATACATTCAAAATACTGTCATTTATGCATATTGAATTATGTAAAGTATATTTCTGCATAAATATATCACCAAAAAAGAAAGAAGAAAGAAAGAAAATTACTTCGCACTCAGAGTTCATCAGTTTTCTCTCTGACTATGAATAACATTTTTTCCATCATGACTATTTTGGAATTGCCTTGGATCATTTTGTTTATCAAAGTAGTCACATGTTTCACAGTTGATCATCATTACAACATTGCTGTTTCTGTGCACAATGATCTCATGGTCCTTTTCACTTCATTTTGCATCAGTTTTTTTTTCTTCTGAAACCACCACCCTCATTAATTTTTTTGAAGATAGAGCTTATGTTTTAACATATATGTATATTTAAAATTTATTTATTTTGCAGTTTTCAACATTGACTTCCACAATAATTTGAATTCCAAATTTTCTCACCATTTCTCCCCACTCCCTACTTGAGTAAAGTGTGCACCCCATCGACCCCTTCCTCCAGTCCCTCCTCTCTGCTATTGCCCCCTTTTTCTATCCCCCTTGCCTCTATTTTTATGAAGGGTAAAAATATTTCTATACCCCATTGTCTGTACATATTATTTCATAGTTACATGTAAAGCAATTTTGAACATTCATTTTTAAAGATTTGAGTCCCATATTCTTTCTCTTCCTCCTTCCCCACCCACCCTCATTGAGAAAATGAGCAATTAAATATAGATCATACATGGATAACAATGCAAAACACTTCCATAATAGTTATGTTGCAAAAGATTTACCATATGCCCTTCTGTCCTGTCTTGCCCTCCATTTGTTCCATGCTCTCCCTTGACCTGTCCTGCCACAATAGTGTTTGCTTCTGATTATTCTTTTCTCCAATTTGCTGTCCCTACTATTATCTTTCCTCTCTTATCTCCTTCTCCCCTGCCTTCCTGCAGGGTAAAATAGGTTTCCATACCCAATATTCCCTCCTTAAGTCAAAACCTATGAGAGTAAGACTGTTATTTCTCTTTCATTTCCCCTCTCTTCTTCTCAATTGTGAAAGATCTTTCTTGTCACTTTTATATGAGATGATTTGCTACATTCTATCTCTCCATTTCTCTTACTCCTAGTACATTCAACTCAACAGAAAATGTTATTTTTTAGGTATTCTCCACATTCAACTCGCCCTGTACTCTCTGCCTATGTATGTATGTATGTATGTGTGTGTATATATATATACTATATATATATATACACACACATACATACATATACACACATACACACATATAGATATACTTGTATTGTATACATACCCATCATCATGCAAACTTATATATATGTATACATACATATATGTGTGTATACATATATATTTCTATATACATATATGTACGTATGTGTATATGTGTATTCCTTCTAACCACCCTAATAGTGAAAAAGGTCTTACGAGTTACATATATCAACTTTCCATGTTGGAATGTAAACAGTTCACCTTTAATGAGTTTCTTATGAACTCTTTTTCCTGTTCACCTTTTTGTGTTTCTCTTGATTTGAAAGTCAAATTTTCTATTCAGCTGTGGTCTATTCAACAAAAATCCTTGAAAATCCTCTATTTCATTGAAATTCCCATTTTTTTCCCTGAAGTATTATACTTGGTTTTGTTGGGTAGATGATTCTTGGTGAATCCTAGCTCCTTTGACCTCTGGAATATCATATTCCAAGCCCTCTGATCAAATAATGTAGAAGCTGCTAAATCCTGTGTTATGCTGAATGTTTTTACACAACATCTCAATTGTTTCTTTCTGGCTGCTTGCAATATTTTCTCTTTGATGTAGGAACTCTGGACCTTGGATAAAATACTCCTAGGAGCTTTTCTTTGGGAATCTCTTTTAGGAGGTGATAGGTGAATTCTTTTCATTCCTATTTTACCCTCTGGTTCTTAATATCAGGACAATTTTCCTTGATAATTTCTTGGAAGATGATGTGTAGGATCTTTTGTGGATCATGGTTTTCAGGTGGATCAATAATTTTAAAATTATCTCTCCTAGATATATTTTTCACATCAGTTGTTTTCCAATGAAATATTTCACACTTTTATGTTTTCATTATTTTGGTTTTGTCTTATAATTTCATGATTTCTCATAAAGTCATTAACTTCCATGTGTGTCATTCTAATTTTTAAAAGAACTGTTTTCTTCAGTGAGATTTTGGACCTCCTTTTCCATTTGTCCCATTCTGCTTTTTAAGGCATTCTTCTCCTCACTGGCTTTCTGGATGTCTTTTGCCACGTGGGTTAATCTATTTTTAAAGGTGCTAATTCATTTATTTTTAAAATTTATTTATTTATTTTTTATTTTTCAACATTCATTTTCACAAGATTTTGAGTTCCAAATTTTCTCCATATCTCTCCCCTTCCCAAAACACCATGCATTTTGATTGCTCCCTCCCTCAATCTATCCTCCCTTCTATCACACCCCTCCCTTCACTTATCCCCATCTCCTTTAGTTTCTTGTAGGGCAAGATAGATTTCTATACCCTATTAACTGTATTTCTTATTTCCCAGTTGCATGTCAAAACAATTTTAACATTCATTTTTAAAACTCTGAGTTCTAAAGTTTTCCCCCCCTCCCTCCCCATCCATCCCCACTGAGAAGGAAAGCAATTCAATATAGGGTATATATGTGTAGCGATGCAAAAGAAATCCATAAAAAACTATAGTTAGTGAAAAACTAACTATATTTCCGTCCTATCCTGCCCCCATTTATTCTATTCTCTCTTTTTCCCTTCTCCCTGCCAAGCAGTGTTTACTTCTAATTACCCCCACCTCCCATTTGTCCTCCTTTATCTTATCCCCTCCATCCCACTTATTCCCTTCTCCCCTATTTCCTTGTAGCATAAGATAGATTTTCAAACCAAATTGAGTATGCATGTTATTGCCTCCTTAAGCCAAATGTGATGGGAGTAAACTTCAATTTTCCCTCTCACCTCCCCCATTTTCCCCTCCATTGAAAAAACTTTTTCTTGCCTCTTTTATGAGAGATAATTTACCCCTTTCAATTTGTCCCTTTCTCCTCACAATATATATTCCTCACTCACCTCTTAATTTTAGTTTTTGAGGTATCATCCCTTCCTATTCTGTTTACATATGTGCCCTCTGTCTATATGTAAATATTCCCTCCAAATATCCAAATACTGAGAAAATTCTCAAGAGTTGCAAATATGATCCTTCCATGTAAAATTATTCGATTTTGATTTCCAATACACTCTGCTGTCTGCTTTACTGTATGAGTGAAATCATATCATTCACACTCACAGTTATGATTACTAGCTATGATTATAACCTGCTTATTTCCCAGTTCCTTTTGTTTAGCCTTCTATATTGTTTATGCTGCCTGTATTGTTTCTTACCATTGTCTCACTTAAACTTCCCCTTCTTTTATCATCCCCCACCTCCATGCTTCTTATCTCTTTTACTTCCTTCAGTATTTTTGTGGGTCTTTCACAAAGGTGTTCATTCATTCTCTTTTCATAATTCTATTCCATCACTCTCATTTCTTTCCCCTATCTTCCTCCTATCCCTTTTTAAACTATAGCTGAAATTCCAAATTGGCTAGGATCCAATTACCATTTTTCTTTGAGAGTTTGCTTAAAGCTATATTTTTATTCTTGCCTCCTTTTGAGTTTGTCTTTTCTTCCCTGTCATCATAGTAACTTTTATAGTTCAGTTATTTTTTGTTGTTGTTTGCTCATTATTCTGGCAGGTCTATTCATTTTGAACTTTTGTTATTAAAATTGATTTTTGATCATTTGGGGATAGCGAGGTACTCTCTCAAGCTTTAGGCTTGT
>CM053770.1:510231648-510250172 GCA_028658325.1 Potorous gilbertii
TAAGGGAAGGGAGGGATGAAAGAAGAGAGGGCAGATTGGTAATATGGGTAATTAGAATGTTCAGTGTATTGGGGAGGGGGGAGGGGACAAACGGGGAGAGAATTTTGTAACCCAAAATCTTGTGAAAATGAATGTAAAAAGTTAAATAAAATTATTAAATAAATAAACAAATAAATAAATAAAATGTGAAATTAAGGCATGAGAGAGGGATATATAGGGAGAAGGAGGAGAGTGATAGAATGGGGTACATTATCTCACCTAAAATAAGCAAGAAAAGGGTTATTTACAAGGGGGTAAGGGTGGAGTGAGATGGAATGAGTGAAAGTTACTCTCATCAGATTTAGCTCAAGGAGGGGAAACAGACACAATCAATTGGGTATCTTATACTAGAGGAAAGTAGGAAGTAAGGGAATAAGAGAGGGGGATGACAGAAGGCAGGGTAGATTGGGGGAGGGGTTAGTCAGAAGCAAACATTTTAGAAAAGGGTCAAAGGAGAAAATTGGGGGGGCAGGATAGAATGTAAGGAAATATAGTTAGTCTTTCACAACATGACTATTATGGAAGTGTTTTGCATAACTACACATGTATAATCTGTATTACATTGCTTGCCTTCTCAATGGGAGAATTGGAGAAGGAAGAAAGGAAAGAATTTGGAACTTAAAGTTGGAAAAAAATGTTAAAATTGTTTTTAACTGCAACTGGGAAATAAAATATACAGGCAATGGTGTATAGAAATCTATCTTGGTCTTCAAGAAAGTAAAGGGGAAGGTGATAGGAGGGAGACTGATAACAGAGAGAGCAGAGTGGGAGTAGGGGTTATTAGAATTCATTCCATCCTGAGGTGGGGGAAGGGAAAGATGCAGAGAAAATTTGGAACTCAAAATGTTATGGAAATGAATGTTAAAAAAAAAACCAAATAAATAAATTTAAACCTTAAAAAATATAGGACCTTGGAGTTTGCAAAGTATTTTACAAATATCATTTCATTTTATCTTCACAACAAGCCTGGAACGCAAATGCTATTATTATCTACTTTTTATATATAAATAAACTGAGGTAGAAAGAGGTTAAGTGACTTGTCCAGGGTCATGCAGGTAACATATGTGTGAAGGAGGGTATAACTCAAGTCTTTCTGATTCTGAGTCCAGTGTTTCATCCACTTTACCATACACTGCTTTGATATAGTTGTGGTAGAAGTATTTCATGTCTATAATACATATAGATGATGACAAGTCTCATTTCCAGATACAACAAACACATCTGCTGCCCTCTAGAGTATTTGGACCTCCCCTGAAGACTGAAAGAGTCACCACTTTTATATGCTACTTTTTTTTACCATTCATTCTAACCATTGAGACAAAAAGTGACCAGAAGTCTACTGGGAACTGTCCTTTAATCTCATTGTAACTGCAAAGCAAAATGCCACCTCACAACCAATGCTTTTTCCAAAAATTAGAAATGAACATTGGAAAATACTCATCAAGTCTCAGAGGCACATCTGGACTGTGTTTTTCTATTTTTAAATGGTGTTCCAATTACAGGACAGGTCACACTGAAGTTTGTTTTGTTTTTTTATTTTTTTTTATTTTTGTAATTGAAAACTCTTTCAATTTATTATTTTTTTTTACAGATTCTCTGTGACAGCCATATTTCATCTTTCCATCTTGAAATCCTGTATACAGACTTTTCTTCTAGCAATTTATGACTTCATTTTTCAGATTGGAACAAGTCCAGTCAGCCACTGAGTTCAAACTCCCTAACCTTACATATGAGAAGGTAGCCAACCAAAGGAAAATTAGACCTGGAAGAACGTTCTGAATTCATGATGTGGGGAAAGAGGCAGAAAGTCCACCCATCAAATGTCAATTTCTCCTACATAAATTAAATTTTTATTTTAAGTTACTCCCAACTCCTGTCCATCTAGCATTAAAGGCTTTCAAGTAGTATTTCATAGCTTGACAGTGAAGATCTTGGAGTTTTCCTTCTTTCTTTCCTTTTTTACTTTCCTCCTCCTTTCCTCATCTCATCAAGTTCCATGGATTCAATTATTATCTTCAAACAAAAAAATATGACCAGATCTATGTATCCAGGCACAGTTTCTTAATTGAGATACAATTTTGTCTCACTGACTAACATTTGTAGGGTTCAATCTGAATCTAGATGACCTATAGGTATCTCAAATGTAACATGGTCAAAACAACATCATGATCTTTCTGTGCAAATCATCCTTTCCCACAAATTTCACTTTGATCTTAAGAGCGTCATTCATTCTCACACACCACATATTTCCAATGTAATTTCAAACATTGTTATTTCTACTTTCATGACATCTCTTATAGCTAGCTACCTATTAGGTAGATGTAGATATCAATATCCCCTTCAATCATGACATAGCCAGCTCTGTAATACAGACCCATCACTATTTGCCTGGACTATAGCAATAGCATTCAGGTGGTCTCCTACCTCAAATGAGATAACATTTGTAAAGTACTTTGAAAACCTTAAAGCACTATCTACTGTTTCTCTGCCATTTCTTTCTCCTATTTCTCAACTACATTACCTGTGCCATCATCACCACCACCATCATTCCCACCACCAAGCTAGATAGTATATTAGATAAAACACTAGGTGGGAAATTAGGAAGAACTGAATCCAAATTCAACCTCACACATTTATTAGCTGTATGACTCTGGGCAAGTTATTTTTAAAAATTTTTTTATACTTATTCTTAGTTTTCAACATTCATTTCCACAAATATTCTCTCCATCTTTCACTTCCCCCCACTCCATAACACCTTGCATTCTTATTTCCCCTTCCCTCAACATGACCTCCCTTCTATCAGAACCCACCCTTCCCTTATCCCCATCCTCTCTCTTTTCTTGTAGGGAAAGATAGATTTCTATACCCTATGACCTTTATTTCTTATTTCCCAGTTGCATACAAAAACAATTCTCAATATTTGTTTCTAATACTTTGAATTCCAACTTCTATCACTTCCTCCCTCCGCATGCATTCCTACTGAAGAGGCAAGCATGTGTCCTTTTGCAAAAGACTTCCTTAATAGTCAGGTGGTATAAGACCAACTATATTGCCCTCCATCCTACCCTGTCCTCCCTTTTTTCCTATTCTCTCATTTGACCTTGTCCCTTCCCAAAAATGTTTACTTCTAGTTACTCCCATCTCCCATTTGCTCTCCCTTCTATGATCCCCCTCATCCCACTTGTCTACTTCTCCCCTACTTTCCAGTAGTGTAAGATAGATTTTCATACTAAATTGAGTGAGTATACTATTCTCTCCTTAAGCTAAATGTGAAGAGAGTAAACTTCATTTCTTCCCTCTCACCTCCTCCATTTTCTCTTCCATTGAAAAAGCTTTTTTCTTGCTTCTTTTATGAGAGAAAATTTGCCTCATTCCATCTCTCCCTTTCTCCTCCCAATATATTCCTCCCTCACTTCTTAACTTTATTTTTTAGATATCATCCTTTTTATTCAACTTACCCTGTGTTCTGTGTGTGTGTGTGTGTATAATCCCCAAATACTGAGAAAAGTCTCAAGAGTTACAAATATTATCTTTCCATGTAGCACTGTAAACAATTCAGCTTTAGAAAGTCCTTTACAATTTCTTTTTCCTGTTTAATTTCTTATGCTTCTCTTGATTCTTGAGTTTGAAATCAAATGTTCTCTTCAGTTCTGGTCTTTTTATCAAGAATGTTTGAAAGTCCTCTATATCAATGAATGACCATATTTTCCCCTGTACTATTATACTCAGTTTTGTTGGGTAAGTGATTCTTAGTTTTAATCCAAGTTTCTTTGACTTATGGAATATCATATTCCAAACCTTTTGATCCCTTAATGTAGAAGCTGCCAGATCCTGTGTTATCCTAATTGCATTTCCACAGTATTTAAATTGTTTCTTTCTAGCTGCTTGCAATATTTTCTCCTTGATCTGGGAATTCTGAAGTTTGGCTACAATATTTCTAGGAGTTTCTCTTTTGGGATATCTTTCAGGAGGTGATTGGTAGATTCTTTCAATATTTATTTTGCCCTCTGGTTCTAGGATATCAGGGCAGTTTTCCTTGATCATTTCATGAAAGATGATGTCTAGGATCATTTTTTGATAATGGCTTTCAGGTAGTCTCATAATTTTTAAATCGTCTCTCCTGGATCTGTTTTCCAGATCAGCTGTTTTTCCAATGAGATATTTCACATTATCTTCTATTTTTTCATTCTTTTGGTTTTACTTTGTAATTTCTTGGTTTCTCATAAAGTCATTAGCTTACTTCTGCTCTCTTATCATTTTGAAAGAACTATTTTCTTCAGTGAGCTTTTGAACCTCCTTTTCCATTTGGCTAATTCTGCTTTTTAAAACATTCTTCTCCTCATTGATTTTCTCCTTCTTCCATTTGAGTTAGCCTATTTTTAAAGGTGTTATTTTCTTCAGCATTCTTTTGCATCTCCTTTAGCAAGCTGTTGACTCACTTTTCGTGATTTTCTTGCATCTCTTTCAGTTCTCTTCCCAATTTTTCCTCCACCTCTCTTACTTGATTTTCAAAATTCTTTTTTGAGATCTTCTATTGCTTGAGACCACTGAATAATTTTTTGGAAGCCTCTGATAATAAGCATTGTTCTTCTTCATCTGAAACGATGAAAAGAGACATCTGTTCACCAAGAAATTAATCTTCTATAGTCTTATTTTTTTCCTTTTTTGGGACATTTTCCCAGCCAATTATTTGACTTTTGAGTCCTTCATCAAGGGGATGGTATACTTGGGGACTTAAAATTTCTCAGTTCATCCAAGGTGGCACAATCAAGGGACAGGACTTTACTCCTTTCCTGGCCTGTGCACTGGTCTGGGAGCAATCAAAAACTTTTCTGCCATAATCTGGGAGCAGTAGAATTCCCTCTCCACAACTGCTCTGCCATGCCCCAGGACCCTGCTCAGGGCTGAGATTCCAATTAGATGCTCAATTCCACCAAGGACTTTAGGGGTAAGACAGGGCTGCCTCTCAGGGCTGATATTCAGATTACCTCTTCAGTTACCCCAGAGGTGCTAAGTTGAGGGCTCCAAGAATGGAAACTTGCTGCTGCTTGCCAGGGCTGCAATCCCACTACAGCCGCTGCCTGGGACCAGGACTAGGGGAGGACTCTGCTCTCCTCTCACTGACCTTTGAAGTTGTCTTTGATGTTTGTGGTTTGAGGTATCTGAGAACCACCACCACTTCTGGGCGTTCCATCCCCGAGGCCTGTTCCTGTTCTCCCTGGTGCTATGCAGCCAAGTCTGGGCTGTGCTCCGTGTCAGGTGCAACAGACTTTCTTGTCAGTCTTGCACCTTAGGCTGGAAATCTCATCCACTCTCCCATTCTGTGGATTCTGCTGTGCTAGAATTTGTTGAGTCATGTTTTACAGGCATTTTATGGACTGTGGGGGAAGAGCTAGAGTATGTGCATCTTTCTACTCCACCATCTTGGCTCCACTCCTCTGGTCAAGCTATTGAAATACTCTTTGAATCAGTTTCCTTAATTGTAAAATTGTGATAATAATAGCACCTATTTTTAGGGTTGTTGTGAGGATAAAATGAGATAATATATATGAAGCGTTTAACATAGTTCCTGGATCATAGTAGGCACCACATGAATGCGTATTCTTTTTCCACCATAGTACATTTTCTATGCCACTCTTTAGGTCAGTTTCCTAAAACTTAGGTCTGACCACATGCTTCAAAAGTTTCCTTAATATTATATCCAGAATCAAATATAAATTCTTTTGTTGCTATTAACTTACTTTTCTTCTTTTGGTATCATCTGTCCACTTATTTTAGTGGAATAGTTCTTATTCTTAATTATGTAAATGAGTCTTTTATATATTTTGGACATTTGACTTTTTCAGCAAAAATCATTGCAAATATTTCTTCCCACTGCTTCCCTTCTAATTTAATTGTATTGGATTTTTTCATTCAAAACTTTTCTTTTCTATTTTATTGCCTATAAGCTTAACTATCTCTTCTTTGATCAAAAAAGCTATTCACTTACATTTAGTCATAAAAGGTATCTCTTTCCATGCTTCTCTAATTTCCTTATCATATGAATTTTTATATAAAAATCATATACCCATTTGGAACTTGAGTTGTTCTGAAGTATATTTTTTTTTGTCTTTCTAGACTTTTCTTTAGTTGTATGCTTTGCCATGCTTCTCTTCTTTCATTTGTTTATGAAAACAAATAGAGGTAAAAACATTTCCCGTAAAGACTGCTTTGACCATATCTTAACAATATTGGAATGTTTTTTCATCATCTTTTTTATTTGAGGAAATTGTCTATTTTCCATGATTTTTCTATAACCCACAAGTTACTTTAGAAATAAGTATTTTAATTTCCATTTAAATTTACATCCTTTCTTCAAATACCCTTTATAGATAATATTCATGTTGAGATACGGGCATAAAATTTGATTGTATATTTATGATTTATTTTTATTTTTATAAGCTGTTATGCTCTAAAATAATAGCAATAAACCCAAATAGAAACAGATCTCTGAAATTGCATATTGACTTAGGAAACCGCAAAATATCATTACTTACACTATGTTGTATTTCTTTAAATTGTCAGACATTTCTAATTACATTTTAATGCAGTTCTTAGAACATGGAGTTTTGTGAATTCACAAGTTTGATGCCTTTATCACAGATAGTCAGCATTCTCTCTGTTCACTCTCGTAAGAATTAAGGTTTCAACTTGGCCAGTCCATCATACACCCTCCATTACATACATTTATGTAACAAACACATTTGTGGGAATTAAATGTGATAAGACATGCATAGTTTTTAGCAAGCTTCAAAGTGTTATATTAATAATAGTTTTATAATCATCTAAGTATTTTGAATGGGCATAAACAGATACATACATGCGTGTGTCGATATGTGCATACGAATGGATTGTGTAAAAAGGGAGAAAGTTTAAAATGTTTTCATCTACAGCCTCCATTTTAACAGCTGTGGAGAATAAACATCAAGAAAGAGAAAGGAAGGGGGAAGAAAGCATTTATAGATTGCCTAATATGTGCCAGGCACTATGCTAAGCACTTAACAAATATCTCATTTGAATCTTGCCAAGTAGGTATTATTGTCACCGACTTACGGTTGAGTAAACTTTTGTTCTCATTAATTTCCAAACATCCATCTTGTCTCAAGTTATATTCAAGTTATTCTTTCTTTTTGATCATTTTGTTAGAATGATCTAAATCAGAACATAGTACATTATGAAAGACCACATCTACTGTAATTTTAAAAAATAGAATAACTTAACTTGTTTTTTAAGTACATAAAGGTTATACTATTTGTTGCCTATACATTAACTAAGTTTCCATGATTAAATCTTATCATCATTTCTACTTTCAGTAATTCCTTCTCTGAGATCATGATTATCATCTGCTTTTTTGAGTTTGCTCAACATATAAAAATTTCTATTTCAGCCCTTCATTCTTTAATATTGAAGCCCAGAATTTTGGCTATGACATTACTGAGAATTTTCCTTTGGTTTTCTGTCATGAAGTGATCAGATAATTATTTTGTACTTTTATTCTCTATTATGGTTTCAATAGATCTGTAGAGCATTATTTTTTGATTTATTGAAATATATTGTTATTATGACTGTGTATTATTATGATTTCAGAGAATCTAATGATTTATAATTTTTTTTCTCACTGACCTGTTTTCCAGGCAAATTGATTTTTTTATAGAAAATATTTCAATTTTCTTTTATTTTTTCAACTTTTTGATTTTATTCTGGTCTGTTTTTCGGAGAATTTTGCTTGCACTAATATATTTTTCTGATTTTCGAGAACCTACTATGCTGAAGGTAATATTGTAATTGCTGCCAATAAAGCAAATATTATTTACTTGTGCAAAGTCTTTCACAGTCAAGGAATGGGAGATTGACATAAAGTAAATCATCAAGGAAGAGTGATTACAGGTTAATAAATATATTTGAGTTAAATAACAAGAAAGAGAGATTCTTAAAGGAAGGAAGTGCTTGAAGGAGCTCAGGCTTCCTGGGCAGGGACATGCAGTTTCCCTTGCATGCTGTTATTAACCGCAACCTTGACGGAGGTTCTACACCACATCCCTCATCCCAAGAAAGTCTATACTTCTATCTACAATGCCCAAGGGAGACAGAGAATAGAGTTCATTCTATTTTTCCCAAATAAATCCTTCCTTTGAACATCTCTTTTCCTAGTTTTTTAGGACAAATAATGCCACAAGTCTAGATTCATAGTCTTGCCCATTTCCTCTACATCAACCTCTATTTCCAATCTGTTATCAGACTGTGGTAGAAGAATATAAATTTCTGATGAAGGGACTCTTTCCTGAGTCAACATTTTAGTTATTAAAATTCAACCACCCACTGTGCAGTCAAGATGGTGGAGTAGAAAGATGCATATACTCTAGTGCTTCCCCACAGTCCATAAAATACCTATAAACATTATTCTCAACAAATTCTAGAGCATCAGAATCCATAGAAGGACAGAGGGAAAGAGATTTCTTGCCAAAGTAACCTGGAAGGTTGACAGGAAAGGGCTATTCCACAGGACTCTGAGCAAAGTGGAACCCAGCCCTGACTACACAGCAAGGGGAGAAACAGGACTGAAACAGGCCTCTGGGACAGAATCACCAGCAGGGAGAGTCCCAGATCCCTCCACCCACAAGCAACAAAGAAAGCTTCGAAGGTCAGTGTGGGAGGGCTTTCCCAGGTGAGCAAGAGCGTTGTGGGGTTCCTCCAGCACTGGCCTCAGGAGGCAGCAGAGGCAGCAGCAGTGGGTGGAGGCAGCTACATTTGCCAAGGAGACAGCCTGGGTCCATTGTTCATGCAGGTCAGCTTAAAGCCTCTGGGGGAGTTGAACAGGGGATCTGAACTTCACCCTCAGTGGTGTCACCACCCCTATCCAAGGCCCCTTGTGGAATTGAACAGCTGATCTGAGTCTTAGCCCTGAGCATGGCTCCTGGAGGAGGAGGAGCACTAGGACTCTCCTCTTGACAAAGGATTCAGAAGACAAGTTAACTGGCTGGGAAAATGCCCCCAAAAAGGAAAAAAAATATGATCAAGAAGGTTACTTTCTTAGAGAACAAGTATCTCCTTCCATCCTTTCATATGAGGAAGAATAATGAATATTGACAAGGAAGCCAAGGCTTCTGCCTCCAGTAATTCCAAAATTAATATGAAATAGGCTCAGGCCATATAAAAGCGTGAAAAGAAAGTCAGCAGATTGTTAAAGAAGAACAAATAAATGCTGAGGAAAATAACATCTTTAAAAATAGGTGAATTCAATTGGAAAAAGAGGTCCAAGAAGCCAATGAGGAGAAGACTTTAAAAAGCAGAAATACCTAAATGAAAAAGGAGGTTCAAAAGTTCACTAAACAAAAAAGTTCTTTAAACATGAGAGTGAAGTTCAGGGAACCTAATGACTATAAAATAACCCAAGAAGTTAAAAAACAAAACCAAAAATTTTAAAAAGTTGAAGATAATGTCAAACATTCATTGGAAAAACAACTGACCTGGAAAAGACATCCAAGGGAGACAATTTAAAAATTATTGAACTACTTGAAAGCCATGATCAAAAAAAGCGCCTAGACATTATCTTTCATGAATTATCAAGGAAAACTGCCCTGATATTCTAGAACCAGAGGGAAAAATAAATATTGAAAAATCCACTGATCACCTCCTGAAAGAGACTCAAAAAGAGAAACTCCTAGGAATATTGTGGCCAAATTTCAGAATTACCAGGTAAAGGAGAAAATACTACAAGCAGCTAGGAAAAAAAAACAATTCAAGTATTGTAGAAATACAATCAGGATAACACAGGATCTGATAGCTTCTAGATTAAGGGATCAAAGGATTTTGAATAGGATGTTCCAGAAGTCAAAGGAACTGGGATTAAAACCAAGAATCACCTACCCAGGGAAACTGAGTATAACACTTCAGGGGAAAAAATGATCATTCAGTGATATAGAGGACTTTCAAACATTCATGATGGAAAGACCAGAGATGAATAAAAAATTGACTTTCAAACACAAGAATCAAGAGAAGCATGAAAAGGTAAACAGGAAAGAGAAATCATAGAGGACTTTCGAAAGCTGAATTGTTTACATTCCTGCATTGTAACTCTTGAGACTTTTCTCAGTATTTGGGTAAGTGGAGGGATTACACACACACACACACAAACACACACACACACACACACACATACAGACACACATAGAGACAGAGAGTACAGGTTTGGTTGAATCAGAAGAGATGATATCCATAAAAAAATAAATTAAGGAGTGAGAGAGGAAAATACTGGGAGAAGAAATGGAATGGGGCAGACTATCACACATAAAAGAGATTAGAAAAAGCTTTTCCAATGAGGGAGAAAAGGGAAGAGGTGAGAGGGGAAAAGTGAAGCTTACTCTCTTCACATATGGCTTAAGGAGAGAATAACATGCTCACTAAATTTGGTATGAAAATCTACCTTACACTACAGGAAAGTAGGGGAGAAGGGGCCAAGTGAGTTGAGGAGGATGACAGAAGGGAGGGAAAATGGGAGAAGGAAGTAACTAGAAGTAAACACTTTTGGGAAGGGACAAGGTCAAATGAGAGAACAGAATAAAAGAGGGGAGCAGAGTAGGATAGAGGGTAATAGTTAGACTTACACAACATGAACATTATGGAAGTCTTTTGCAAAACGACACATATATAGCCTGTATTGAATTGCTTGCCTTCTCAGTGGGGATGGGGGGAGGGAGAGAGAGAAGTTGAAATTCACAGCATTAGAAACGAATGTTGAGAATTGTTATTGCATATAACTAGGAAATAAGAAACATAGGTAATAGTGTATAGAAATTTATCTTACCCTATGAGAAAAGAGAAGATGGAGATAAAGGAAGAGTGGGGTGTGATAGAAGGGAGGACACATTGTAGGAAGGAATAATCAGATTACAAGGTGTTATGGGGTGGGGGGAGGGGAGAGATGGGGAGAAAAATTGGAACTCAAAATTTTGCAGAAATGAATACCAAAATCTAAAAATAAATAAAATAATTTAAAAAATGAAAAAAAAAAGGTTCAAGTAGACAAAAACTATTCCAAAATGGCCAAGTCAGCTATCAAATGAATTCCAAGTCATTTCTGCCCTGGGTTATTGTTTTTCTAAAGATGTTTTAAGAAGAAAAGAAAAAAAAGAAAAGAAACAGTCAATGCTAATAAGAGGAGGGATTTTACAAATCTATGACCTTGAGTCAAAAATTAATCTTGACAACTGTGTGTAACTACTTTTACCTCTCCCACATATTCCAAACTACCTATTATTTCCAGCCTAATACTCTTACTAATCTAGTCAGTCAATCATCTTGAGATAGTGCTAAAAGTTGCAAAGGGTTCTATTTGTATAGTTAGATTGCTATGAATGATTGGTTAAGGTCTTTCAAAGTCATTTTCACTCATTATTTATATAAAATAAGAACCTGAATTTTCTTCGGTAAAAATGTTAGTAACCAACTAAGTGTTGCATATTGAATGGAGTTTTAGATTTTAAAACCTAGGTGTTACATTAGAAAGTTTTAACAAGTAAGCTCAAATGGTTGAAGCATTAAAAACCTTATGTAATTCTGTTAATTTTTATAATATTTTCAAAATACTTCTTTTAATCATTCACTGAGATGGACTGATATAATGTGTTTTGCAAATATTGAAGCACTATAAAATATTGTTTTTATTAGCACAAATTGACATTTTACAGATATAATACATGTATGTATGTGTATGTATATATATATATATATATATATTTAAATTAACTTACTTTATTTGTTTTCAGTGTTCTACTATCACTTCCATATATCTTAGATTTTTTTTCCCTCTCTCCCTCTCCTTCTTCACTCTCTCCTCAATCCCTACCTGAGATAGCATACAATTTTGCATAGGTTCTACACATACATACATATTAAATACATTTTCACCTTAGTCATGTTGCATGGAAGAATTAAAATGAATGGGGGAAATCATAAAATAAAGCAGAACAAAATATCATACAAAATAAAATGTTCTTCATTCTGTGATCCAATTCTATCGTTCTTTTTCTGAATGTGAAAGGTATTTTGCCTCAAGACTCCATTGGGAATTATTTAAGTCCTTGTATTGCAATGAAGTGCTAAGTCTACCCAAAAAATTCCTCACCCACTGTAGTCGTTGGTGTGTACAAAGTTCTCTTGCTTCTGCTCCTTTCACTCAGTATCAGTTCATATAAGCCTTTCCAGGCCTTTCTGACATCTTCTTGTTCATGATTTCTTACAGCAAAATAGTATTCCATTACATTTATATATCACAATTTATTCGACCATTCCCCAATTATTGGACATCTGTACATGTAGGACCCTTTCCTATTTATATGATCTCTTGGGGACACAATCTTAGAAGTGGTATTGCTGGGACAAAGGACATGAACATTTTTGTAGCCCTTTGGGCATAGATCCAAATTGCTCTCCAAAATGGTTGGGTCAGTCCACAGTTCCAATAACAATGAATTAGTGTTCCAATTCTCCCACATCTTCTGCAGCATATATCATCTTACTGTTTTCTCATGTTAGCCTATCTGATAGGTGCGATGTGGTATCTCAGAGTTGTTTTGATTTGTATCTCTCTGATCAATAGTTATTTAGAGCATTTTTTCATATGACTATAGATAGCTTTAATTTCTTCCTCTGAAAACTACCTGTTCATATGCTTTGACCATTTACCAAATGGGGAATGACCTGTATTCTTGTACATTTAAATCAGTTCTTTATACATTTTAGAAATGAGACCTCTATCACAGACACTAGTTGCAAAAATTCTTCCCCAGTTTTCTGCTTTCCTCATAATCTTTGCTGCATTGGGTTTTTTTTGTACAAAGCCTTTTCAATATAATGGAATCAAAATGATCAGATTTGTACTTTATGATGTTTTCTACCTCTTGTTCAGTCAAAAATTTCTCCATTTTCCATAAATTTGATAAATATACTATTCCTTGTTCCACTAATTTATTTATAGTCTCAATCTTTAGACCTAGATCATGCATCCCTTTGGACTACTGTACCTTGAGTATCTAATCTATTCCACTGGTCTAGCCCTCTGTTTCATAGCTAGTATCAAACAGTTTTGATAATTGCTGCTTTATAACATAATTTGAGATCTGGTAGTGTAAGGCAAGTTTCCCTAGCATTTCTTTCCTTTATTTTCCTTGCTAATCTGTACTTTTTTCTTCAGGATGAATTTGATATTATTTTTTCTAGCTCTACAAAATAATTACTGATAGTTTGATTGGTATAGCACTAAATAAGTAAATTAATTTAGATGGAATTGTCATTTTTATTATATTGATTAGTTAGCAGCTTGCTAAAGGAGAACCAAAAATTGCTGAGGAAAATAAAACTTTAAAAAGAGACTATCTCAATTTGAAAAAGAGGTAGAAAAAGCCAATGAGGAGAAGGAGGCTTTAAAAAGTAGAATTAACCAAATTGAGGAGAAGGTTCAAAATCTCACTGAACAAAATAGTTCTTTGAAAGAGAGAATTGTGTTCAGGGAAATGAATGACCATGAGATAAATCAAGCAATTAAAAAACAAAACCAGAAGTTTGAAAAAATAGATGATAATGTGAAACATCCCATTGGAACTACCACTGACCTGGAAAATAGATCCAGGAGAGATAATTTAAAAAAATAAGGGACTACCTGAAATCCATGATCAAAAAAAGAACCTAGACATTATCTTCCATGAAATTATCAAGGAAAAGTGTCCTGATTTTCTAGAACCATAGGGCAAAATAAATATTGAAAGATCCACCAATCACCTCCTGAAAGACATCCCAAAAGAGAAACTCCTAGAAATATTGTAGCCAAATTTCAGAGTTCCTAGGTCAAGGAGAAATACTGAAGGCAGCTAGAAAGAAACAATTCAAATATTGGGGAAATACAATAAGGATAACACAGGATCTGGAAATTTGAACATTAAAGGATCGAAGGTTTTGGAATAGGATATTCCAGAAGTCAAAGGAACTGAGATTAAAATCAAGAATCACCTATCTAGCAAAACTGAGTATAATACTTCAAGAAAATAAATAGTCATTCTATGATACAGAGGATTTTCAAGCTTTCATGATGAAAAGACCAGAACTGAAGAGAAAATTTGACTTTCAAACACAAGAATCAAGAGAAACATGAAAAGGTAAACAGGAAAGAGAAATCATAAAAGGCTTTCTAAAGCTGAACTGTTTACATTCCTAAATGGACAGAAAATATTTGTAACACTTGAGACTTTTCTCAGTATTTGAGTAGATGGAGGGATTGTACATATACACATACACACATGCACACACACACACAGAGTACAGGTTGTGTTGAATCAGAAGAGGTGATATCCACAAAACAAAATAAAATAAAAATTAAGGGGTGAAGGAGGAAAATACTGGGAGGTGAAAAGCAGAAATGGAATGGGACAGTCTATAATTCATAAAAGAAATAAGAAAAATATTGTTCAGTGTTGGAGAGAAGGGAGAAGGAGAGAGGGGAAAAGTGACGCTTACCCTATTCACATATGACTTAAGGAGGGAATAACATACTCACTATATTTGGTATGAAAATCTATCTTCCATTACAGGAAAGTAGGGGAGGAGGGGACAAGTGGGGTGAGGGGAATGATAGAAAGGAGGGCAAATGGGAGGAGGGAGTAACTAGAAATAAACACTTCTGGAAAAGAACAAGGTCAAATGAGGGAATAAAAAATAAGGGGGACAGAGTAGGATAAAGGGCAATATAGTTAGTTTTATACAACATGATTATTATGGAAGTCTTTTGCAAAACAACACATAGTCTGTATTGAATTGCATGCCTTCTCGGTGGGGATGGGGAAAGAGGGAGGGACGGAGGGAGGGAGGGAGAGAAGTTGGAATTCAAAGTATTAGAAACGAATGTTGAGAATTATTATTGCATATAACTGGGAAATGAGGAACACAGGTAATGGGGTATAGAAATATATCCTGCCCTACAAGAAAAGAGAAGATAGGGACAAGGGAATGGTGAGGTGTGATAGAAGAGAGGGTACATTGAGGGAAGGGATAATCAGAATGCAAGATATTAGGGAGTTGAGGGAGGGGAGAGATGGGGAGAAAAATTGGACACTTTACAATGTTATGTAAAAGCAATTAGTATTAAAACAATTGACTGAATTAAAAAAAACAGAAGTAGCACAAGATTGAAGAAAGGAAAATGTACTCATTTTAAAAAGGGAAGAACAGAATCTAAAAACTATATAGGTCAATGAGCTTAAATTCAATTTCTGTGTAAATTCTAGAACAGGGCAGTAATGAAATTGCTAATGAGTTTCTAGGAAGGGAAGGAAAGAACCAGCATAGATTGATCAAGAATAGTTCATACCAGGCTAACCTCCTTTCCTTTTTTCATAGGACAACTACAGCAGCAGATGAAGGGAGAATGCTTTAGGTATAATTCACCTGGATTTTAGCAATACTTCTTAAAATAGATTTCCATCTATTTTTATAAGATCTTTTGCTTTTACATCACCTAGATTTCTCCCTGAATAACCTCCTCTTCTCAGGGAGAAGTTCCCATTTAAAAAGAAACTTTTTTTTAAAGGAAAGGAAGAAAATAAATTAATCAAAATTGATCAATATTAAAAAAAAAAAGCACTAACATGTTCTATGTTCCATACTTATGGATCCCTGACTTCTGTGAATAAATGGGAGGATGTGTCTTATGTTTTCTTTGAGGCCTCACTTGTTTTCTTTAATTTTCTTATCTTTATTTCTTATCATATGATTTTTGGTTTTCTTTTTTATTATTGATTTAAGAATTAACAAAAACCACAAACATTTCAGGATGCAAAGTGCAAAAAAGAGGACTACATATGAACTCATAAACTTGTTACATAGTTTATTAAATAGCATATTAAATTTAACAAGATAGTAATAAAATTGCCCTGCTTGTTCATGAAAAAATATTTTAAAAATTAAAAAGAAATCTTTCTTCAACTCTTCCAAGAGTGCTCTTTGTTCTTGAGACCAGTTCATATTTCCTTCTGAAGTTTCAGATGGGAGTGCAATCTCAATGCTGAACTTTTTGGTATTTGTGTTTTGGTCCTTGTCCCCATAGAAATATTTTATGGTCTTTTCTTATCTGCATTGCTTCTTACTCAATGATGATCGTTTTCCTGGCTTTTAAAGTAGATCTCTTCTTCCAGAGCACAAGGGGCTCTGTCCCACAGTTCCTGGGCCTTGAACTTGAAGCTTTGAGTGCTGTGGCCTTTGGTTCTTTCAGCTAGATGCTTAAATTCTGCAGTTTATCTGGTGCTGAACTGGGTGGTGTGAGAAAGTACAGACCAGGTGAAGTCTTTCTGAGTTTCCCCAGAGTTGTCCTTGAGCTAACTGTGTTAAATGTGGGGGAAGTGTGGTCTGACTACAGCAAGTCTCCTCTGCTGGGCTGGTTCATAGGTAAGTTTAGTGGTTGGTGATCCTATCTGTGCTAGTGATTTTCCAATTTCCTTGGAGTGCTGAGGCATGCCTGGGGTCCTAGTGTTGGCAGTTGTGGGCTCCACTCCTCTGGGGCTTAGGATCTCTTCCCGGTTTGCTCAGGTGGAGCTGTCAGGGACCCTACAGTCCTGCACTGGCCCCCTTCAGCCACAGTAAGAGTGACTCTCCTTAGCATTTTTCCTAACCTCACACATTAAGAGAGTGTTTGCCCTTTCTACTGATTTGACCGTTCCAGGACTTTTCTGGGGAGATATTCTATGGGTTTTTCAAGGTCAACAAGGGGAGAGGGAGAATATTTACCTATCACTCCCCCGTCTTGGTTCCCAGAAATTAAAGTAGATGACTTAGAGACATTTCATCTGTGTGAGGATAGTCCCAAGAGCAGTTGCTGCAGATACCTGGGGTTCTGCTGCTCTCATTTGCTCAGTTCCACTGGACTCCCATCCTGACCAGTCTCAGATTGCTTGGGGATTCCTGCTTGGCAGTCTGTGAGCTGTGTGCTGTGTGTTCCTTCCCTCCTGCCAAACAAACCCTTCCCGTCGACTTTCTAATCTGTCTTGGGCTGTGAATCTGCCACAGTCTGTATCCTATTGGACTCTACCTCTCTAAAATCCGGTCACATTCTCTTTTAAGAGCTATCTGAAGGAGTTTGTCTAAGAGCTTAAGTATTTGCTCTCACTCCGACAACTTGGCTTCGCCTCTATATAATTTTTTTTTCTTTTTTTTTAATATAAATTTATTTATTTAACTTTTTACATTCATTTTCACAAGATTTTGGGTTCCAAAATTTTCTCCCCATTTGTTCCCTCCCCCACCCCAGTACACTGAGCATTCTAATTTCCCCTATCACCAATCTGCCCTCTCTTCTATCATCCCTCCCTTCTCTTGTCCCCACCTTCTCTTTTGTCCTGTAGGGCCAGATAACTTTCTATTCCCCATTACCCGTATTTCTTATTTCCTAGTAACAAGAACAATACTCAACAGTTGCTCCTAAAACTTTGAGTTCCAAATTGTCCCCATCCCTCCCTCCCCACCCTTTTGCTTTGGGAAGTCAGGCAGTTCAATATAGGCCATACCTGTGTAGTTTTTCAAGTGACTCCCATAACAATCATGTTGTGTAAGACTAACTATATCTCCCTCCATCCTATCCTGCCCCCATTGTTTCTATTCTCTCTTTTGGTCCTGTCCCTCCCCAAGTGTTGACTTCAAATTCCTCCCTCCTCCCATTGCCCTCCCTTCCATCATCCCCCCTACCCTGCTTATCTCCTTCTCCCCCTCTTTCCTGTATTGTAAGATGGATTTTCATACAGAAATGAGTGTGCATTTTATTCCTTCCTTTAGTCGAATATGATGAGAGTAAACTTCATGTTTTTTTTTCTCAGCTCTCCTCTTTTTCCCTCCACTAAGAAGTCTCCTGCTTGTCTCTTCTATGAGAGATAATTTACCCAATTCCATTTCACCCTCTCTCCTCCCACTACATTTCTCTCTCACCATGTACCTTGATTTCTTTTAAGATATGATCCCATCCTATTCAATTCACTCTGCGCTCTCTGTCTCTGTGTGCATGCATGTGTGTATGTGTGTGTGCACGCATGCACGTACATGTGTGTGTGCATGTGTGTGTGTGGAGTCCCACCAACTACCTAGATACTGAAAAATTTCAGGAGTTACAAATATTGTCTTTCCATATAGGAATGTAAAGTGCTCAACGTTGGTAAGTCCCTTGTAACATCTCCTTGCTATTTACTTTTTCATACTTCTCATTCTTGTGTTTGAAAGTCAAATTTTCTTTTCAGCTCTGGTCTTTTCATCAAGAATGCTTGAAAGTCCTCTATTTCATTGAAAGACCATATTTTCCCCTGAAGTAGTATACTCAGTTTTGCTGGGTAGGTGATTCTTGGTTTTAGACCTAGTTCCTTTGACTTCTGGAATATCCTATTCCATGCCCTTCGATCCCTTAAGGTAGAAGCTGCTAG
>CM053770.1:510250672-510296013 GCA_028658325.1 Potorous gilbertii
AGCCTCCATCTGTTCCATTTTAATTTTGAGAGAACTATTTTCTTCAGTGAGCTTTTGCACCTCTTTTTCCACTTGGCTAATTCTGCTTTTGAAAGCATTCTTCTCCTCATTGGCTTTTTGAACCTCTTTTGCCAATTGAGTTAGCCTATTTTTCAAAGTTGTTTTCTTCAGCATTTTTTTGGATCTCCTTTATGAAGGTGTTCACCCCTTTTTCATGCTTTTCTTGCATCTCTCTCATTTATTTTCCCAGTTTTTCCTCCACCTGTCTAACTTGATTTTCAAAATCCTTTTTGAGCTCCTCCATGGCCTGAGCCCATGGGATACCTATTTCCGATGTTTGGGAAACAGTGGCCTTGACTCCTATGTCTTTACCTGATGGTAAGCAGTTCTCTTCTTCGTCAGAGAGGAAGGTTGCAATCATTTTTCCAAGAAAATAACCTTCTATGGTCTTATTTTTTTTCCCTTTTTTTGGCATTTTCCCAGCCAGTTACTTGACTTCTGTGAGTCCTCTCCACCCCCACCTAGATCTGCCCAGCTAGTGCTTGGGGTCTGAGATTCAAATGCTGCTCCCCAGCCTCAGGGCTCTTGGTGGCTGGCTGGCTGCTATTCAGGGTAAGATTAAATCAGATTCTCAGATGGGGGCAGGGCTGCCTCCCAGGCTCAATTTCTTCAGGGGGCTTATGCAGAGACCTTCTGTAATGGAGCTGCTGCAGAGCTCCTGCCTGCTGTGGGAGCCTCTGGCTGCCTGCTGCCTCTGCTACTGCCTCCCGAGGGGGCCTGAATCATGAAGACACCTCGCTCCCCTTTCAGCCTGTCCAGACATCTCTCTCACTGACCTGTGCGTCTGTGGGTGGAGGGACCTTTGTAGCCGCTGGAGGTTCCATCCCTGAAGCCAGCTTGGATCTGCTTGCTCCTTTCAGTGCCACATGGTCAGGGCAGGACAGGGCTCTGCTCCCATCTCGTGGGTGATGGACCTTTGGGATCGGTTTTTCATGGCTCTCTGGAACGGAAATCTCCTTCACTGTGTTGCTGGGTATCTTCTACTGTTCCAGAATTTGTTGGGAGTTCTTTTTAGAGGAAATCCATGGGCTGTGGATTTCAGAGCTAGCATATGTGAGTCTTTCTACTCCACCATCTTGGCTCCCTCTATATAATTTTTGTTTGAAGGAATAATCGTTAATAGGATCTTCCCAAATATTTTTTTTTTGCTCTTTCAGTGAATGTTACAGGGAGAAAAATAAAATAAAATTAATTTCTTGAAATAAGATTCCAATACATCTAGAAGCAACTATGTGGCACAGTATATAGCATGTAATATTCGGGGTCAAACTCTGCCTTAGACACTTAGTAGTGGTGTGGACAATGACAGATCTCTTCTCTCAATCCCTGTTTACTCAGCTGTAAGATGGGGACACACATACACACACACACACACACACACACACATACACACTGTTAATACCTTCCTTCTGTGGTGATTCCTATTTACACTCCATGTATTTGACATGTACAGTGCTGATTCCATATTGTCTCTCTTATTAGTTTGAGTGTATTTGCTGTTGTTTTGTGTCTCCATTACTTAACACAGTGTCTGGCAAATAGGAGGCACTTGACAAATACTACTTGATGTTGATGTCCCTGTTTGAAAAAGCGCCGTTGCAGAGGATTTAGAAATGGTAAAAATGATGTTGTTTTCTAGTTATTCTAAAGACCATTGTAACTTGGAGCCTATATACTTGTTTTTAATTCTCCAGAACTGTGCAAATCTTATATCTGTTATAAATTTTTAGATCTTTCAGTGTCTTTGCCCTATAATTAACAAGGACGTTTTGTATATTTAGAGTGTTATCTCATTTCCTGATCAAATAAAGGAATTTATAATTTCACTAAAAAGTTGGAGATTTTTTTTTTAGTTTCCCAATTAAAAAAGTAAACACTTGAATTGAAGGTAGACATATAGAGGATTTCCTTTTTTTGCACATTTGTTCGGTTGTTTTGATTGAGAATGATTATGACAGAATATATTGCCTTTAAATTAAATTTCTTTTTTTTTGTTCTGAACTTGATGATCACCAACAATTATCAATATTTCAGTACACAAAAAAGGATTATATGTGAAGTTGTGAACACAGTTAGACAACATTGACCAGATAGTTTTTGTGTATTTAGAGTTCATTGATGTTTGCTTTTTCTATTTAATTATTTAAAATATGAACTCAAACAGAAAAATGAACATTTTCGTAACTCAATAACAGAAAACAATGTATGTATGTATGTATGTAATGGTGAATTTTCATTAGGTAGCTTATAAAATGCCAGCTAGATTTAATACCCATAACTATTCTGTGTGTTTGTGGATATCCTCTTTAAACTTCTTTCTTCGTATATTTATATAAACTATCTCACAGTGTTTTTTCCCTTATTTTTTATTTTAATTGAATCATTGTTGCTACATAATGATACTCCGCATTTTTCAACCCCAACTAGTGATAGAAACACTTTCTTCTAATAACAAAATATAGTTAAGTAAAAGAAATCTATGTATTTTCTACATCTGAAAATGCCTCATTCTGTACCACCAGGCCACCATCATGCTACCAAAATATGGAAGCAGGCATCGTCATGAATTTCCCAAAGGCCAGAACAATCAATGCATTCATAAGAATGCTTACTATTCAGTTTGTTTACTTGCTAATTTTTTTTCTTTAAAATTCTATGGTCACTTTATCCATTTTTTCCAATTGTTCTGATCATTTCCCTCTGCATCTCTTCATAAAATTTTCCCTGGTTGCTCTTATACCCATGATCCACAATTTCAAATGATGAGTTTCTGCTTTCATCCTTATTTTTTGCAACAGTGAAAGGTACTGCTATAAATATTTTTTGTACTTCTAGGTCTTATTCCTTTGTCTTTCACTTCTCTGGGGGAATATGTCCATTGCGGTAGTGCTGGGCCTAAATGAATTCAACATTCAATGACTTTTGTGTCATGCTTTCCTTTCTTGAATCTGATTCAAAGCACCAGCAACAGTTAATTAGTTTGATTTTTTTCTCACAGCTTCTGCAACAATTATTTTTTCTTTTGCCATTTGATGGGGTAGAAAATAGAAACTTTAAGTCATTTAAATTTGCATCTTTATTAATAATGTTTTAGCACATTTTTCATGTAGTTGTTGATAGCTTGTCTTTTTTTCCAAAGCTGAATGTTCATATTCATTGATCACACATATAAAGGAAGGTTCTTTTCACATACATCTTGTATTTTTCTCATATTTTATCTATCCAATCTTTAGCTAATAAATTTGTTTCAAGGACTTTTGTAACAGTTACTGTTTTCATCTTAACTGTAACCTCATTGACTTTTTTTTTCTTATTTTCTGCAATCTAAATGATTCATTTAATTTCATGTTCTTCTCTCCCTGCTGCCTTTGGTCAAGAACACTGCTCTTATATATCATTAGTTGTGAAAATTATCTCCTTCCCTTCTACTCTGTTCATGAAGTTTCTGATTGTTATGTCACTTATTCGTTAGGAATTTGTTGTTTATGAGTTGTTATCCTTGTATTTAATATTTAGACCAATATTCATTGAATGTAATTTGTATAGTTTTATTTTGTGACATTATTTCTCATTGATTTGAGTATAAAGAACATAGTTGTCTCATAGATGATACTGAATAGAAGTTCTTATTTTTTCAGTTTTTGGTTTTTATTTTATATTGAAATTTGTTTTCCTTCAACTTTTTGATAGTTTTTGCTTGAATGACCATTTGAGCTTATTCCACTCTCTCCCCAACCCACCTTAATAGTTCATTTATACCTTGATCAGATATTTTCCCTCAGATTGGACTGATTAAGAAAAAAAATTCTTATTCTGTTAACCTGAGTTATACGTATTTATAAATACATGTATTTTATTTGAATTTCAGGTTGTTCAGCATATAATTAGACAAAAGAGTGTCCTTTATTTCCTCTTTATCTATTGTAAGTTTTCCTTTTCTTTTGTTATTGTAATAATACAAATTTCCTTCAGTTATAAAATCAAAGTTATAAATAGTTTGCTTAATAAGTTTTTTTAAAAAAATGCAAGGTTTATTTATCTATTAATTTTATATGATTATCTCTTTGACTTTCAGAAATTCAATTTTGCATTTATTTTAGGATTTTTACCTTGTTCTTTTCAAACATTTTTAAAGTTTTATGTCCAATTCATTGATACATTCTTTTAATTTTTTCTGATAAAATATTTTGTTATACAAATTATTCCTTCCATACCAGTTGGTGTGTGTGTAAAAAAATTGGCTGTTATCTCAATATTATCATCATCTTTGATAAATTATTTATTATTTATGTAATTTTTTTCTTTGACTACTGCATGATTTAAGATCACATTATTTATTTTTCATTTAAAATTGAATTCTTTTTAAAGATTACCTTATTATTATTTTGACTATATTGTGGTCGCTAAATATATATTTAACATTTCTTCTTTTATAATTACTTATGGTTATTATTTTTAACTTCTAATGATGGGTTAGACAATGTAGGCCCAGTTGTAACAGCACCAGCTCTAATACCTACCTGGTTTTACTCCAAAATATGACATTTGGGGAAGACTTCTTCATGCCACTTTTGATTGAGTAGTTGTTATGGCGAGATGATGAGGATTTTTCTTGTTGGCCTTTGACGTAAAAAGACTTATGGTTAGAGCAGGGACTTTGTTCATATAAAAAGGAACAATACACTCTTATCTCAGTCATATTTTTCCTTTTTTTGTCTTCACTGGTGGCTGTCAAATGAGGAAGAATTCTTCCAGGGAGGGGTAAATACAATTTCTTTGACTGCATCTTTTCCTGATTCAGCTACCACATATGCATGGTGCCTCATTCTATTGTGTTTATTTGTCCTAACTTTAAGGGAATGACTATACAACAACATAATGGTTTTACAGCTTTGTGAGATTCAAGAGATTTGGAGGAATGATCAAAGTTCCCACAGCAAACAGAGTTGGTATTAGAGACTACGGATACTGATAACAGTAATAGATGATTGCAGTTACAAGCCATCTCTGAGCCCAGGGATACATTGGACCAGAATTCAAGATACCACATACTTCAAGAAGCAAGCCTAGTAGAACAAGCGAGTTGAATTGATAATTGACTATGGAACCCTGAGATGTGAATTTGCCAGGAAATACAGAAAGAGAAAAAAAAAGACTCCTGGTGCCAGAAGCAATGTATGCTTCATCTTGGTTGGTTGTCCTACACTGGAAGTTAATTACATTTTTGCTTTAAGCTTGGGTTGACTCTCCCTATGGATCAAGTACGTGCTGAAAGGAAATTGTAGGTTAGGAAAATTGTTTTTATAACTTCTGTCATTGTTTCTTATACTTTCTTAAGTATATTGACTCATCAAGAGGTTAATCAGAATTAGAATTTCATTTCAGAGGGAAACATGTGAACAAAGTACGAGCTTATTATCCTTTGGGGTTATCCCTAGAAAATTGCAAAGGTGAATAGTCAGTCTCCAGTATGAGTGTGTATTGGGAGAGGGAACATAGAGGGATACTTTAGAGGGAACTACAATCAAAGTTGAGACCAGGACCTAGCCCAACAGAGACAATGACTTTGGCCCTATGTTTTCATTTCCTACTTCAATTACATACCACTAAGTGACTTAATAGGTCTTTGCGGAATAATATTGTCTGGACTAGTCATCAAAAGACTTTGGAGTGAAGGCTCATGCTATCTCTGCATTCTTGAATAATCACTGGTTAGGAATTTGTAAGGTTCTGGAGAATCTAGAAGGTTCATACCATCATAGGTTCAAACATGAGTGGGACAATGGAAGTCATCTTATTCAACTTCTTCGTTTTATAGAGGAGTGAACTGAATTTCTAGAAAGATTAAATAAATTAACCAAGATGATAGAGTTAATCAAGTGCAAGGCTAAGGTGTGAAATAAGGACCTTTGATTTCAACTCCAGAACTCTTTCCAGTGTCTCCTACCTCCCCCTTAGTAACTACAGAATTACATAATATTGGATAATGCAGGCCTAGAAAATTTGTACTGTCACTATAGCAAGGTGGTAATCAAGGAGAGTCAATAGAGAAGATGCTGAATTCTGGTTTTGGCATTTTAATTTTGTATTGGAGCCAATTTGGCAAACTTTATTGAAGCAAAAACTCTCAATTCCATATTCCTAAATCAATAGGATTTCTACATCAAAAAGCCAGACTTCTATATTGAAAGCCAAATAGGTCATGTGAGGTAACTTTTCAATATTTCTAGCCAAACTGAGTTACCTGACTCAACCCTTCTCTTCTCCCTTAGTTAGGAAGATACATCTCATGTGAAGTTAATTTCAGATTTTTTTTTGTATTAAAATCACAGTTTTGTTAGCTCACAACTTAAATCTTTCCTCTTGATCCTGTGGTGAAGTCACAGGAGTCCCATTCATATCCTATGCAACTCTGTGGAAGTTTACATTTTGAACTGGACCCAGGATTCGGGATGGGAGAAAAGACTGAATAAGTTGAGAATCCACCTTAAATTCTGTGGTTCAGAGTTTGGAACTGGACCCAAATATTTTAATGTTAGAGCTTATTTTGCTTTGGCAAAACATGGCCTTCTGTTTCAAAGGGGGAAAAGGTTTTAAAAAGCTTATTTAAAAGGCTCAAAATGCTGCTTCTACATCAAATCAGTCCTAGAAAAATATTTTGATGAGTTAAGTGTAAATGAATCAGAAACATATGGATTGCATTTCCTGTAGATTACACAAGGGTTTCAAAATTAAGGGGGAAAGTACTCAAGGCAAAATGCATTTTGGATTTTATTGGACCCAAAATATTTGAGAAATAACTAGACATTTGAAGAAAGTTAATCTTTGCCAGGCTTATCAATCCTTTGGAAAAAGCAAATTAGATCTTTTTTTTTCACTTAATGATCTATGGACTTACATGACATTTACATTTAATGAAAATATTTTCAACATTTTATTTTTGTTCTGGATGTATTGGCTTATAATTTTGAGAAAATCAAGCCTTTGAATTTGCTCACGCAACTGGATGAGTTTGAAACGAATCTTAGTGAGCTGCCATCCTGGCTGATGGTGTGTCTTTTTGAAGGATCTCCTGACTGGTGGTAGAAGGATCTCCATGTTTTGTCAAAAGCTTGTCTCTAATGTTTGAAACAGTACCTTTCTACACTTCACATTTTGCCACTCTGCTCAGTCAACATGGCTTAATAGATACTTCTACTTCCTTCACTTCATAGAATTTCTAGCTTCCTTCAAAGCAATTGAGGCACCACCTCCTAAATCAGTCTTTTTCTGGTTATCTCCTTCTTGAAATCAATGTGTGTGTGTGTGTGTGTGTGTGTGCATGCATGTATGTGTGAGTGTGTGTATGTAGTGTGTGTGTAGTATGTTTGTAGATGCTTTTGTGTGTGTCTGGTTTACTTATGTACATACTGTATCCGCCTCTACATAAAAATGTAGCTCCTTGAGAGAATGGACTTTTCTGTGCTTGTTTTTCTTGTACCCAGTGCCTAGCACATAATCGTTGCTTCAAAATAACTTGTTAAATTAAAATGAATTTTGCTGTCATTTTTAATTCATTTATTAGGTTTCTGTGTATATCTCTGCAAAGGTAAGAACATGCATGTGTAGTCAGAGTAAGAGGTATATACAGCAAAACTTATGCCATATGCTGATGTACTTTAAAATGCACTTACCAGGAATATATTGCATAAGAAAATAAAGATTGTCTTTACAGGAAACTGGTGGCCAAACATCTATAAGTTATTTCAATCCAACACAAGTCATTCTCTTTGGAGCTGAGTTTGAAGTCCAAACTCTTTGTATTCCTACATAGAATAGAGGGAAAGGAGAATCAAAAGACTATGTAAAACCTGATTGAGAGTTCATATATTATGTATTTAGTGTGCTATTCTTTGCACATCGTTACTACCATATAGTAAGTAGAGTTAACTTTCAATTATTCATTCAGAGGGATTGTGTGGGGAGGAGAATGCTATAGATAACAGAAAAAAAGGAATAAAAAATCAATTTATCTTTAGTTTTGAACTCCCAAATCAATCTAAGACCCTTTGTCTCCTTTTCTGCATGACTGTTTCTTTCTCTGACTCAGTTTCTGTCTTACATCACACACACACAAACACACATGTATATGTACATATATACACATAAGTACACAATCCAATTCTCACATATTCACTTCTCTCTTCTGAGATCAGAATTCTCTTTTTATTCTTATGACCTGCAGGCTGAGAAATGATATTGGTGGTCTCCACAAAATGAATAATCCTCTCACAGGAAAATGTGAGTGGACAACACTTAGAAGCTAAAGAAATTATCTGAAATATCATCAAGTTTTCTTCTATTAAAGGGAAATAATAAAAAGAAAAAGTAATAATTTTGGTTGGTTACTTGGTAAAATAAACTCCATGATAATTTGATTATATTTTTGGCAAAATATTTGATAAAGTGTTTCATGTCATCCTCATTTGTAAAATTAGACAGTTGGAATAAATTATCTTTAGCCTATAAATCTATGATACTAACATATCTCTACTAACCAGGTTCCAGGAGCTCCCTTGGTCATTTTCTTATCAATATTTTTACCTATGCAATAGATGAAGCCATGAATGATATATTTATCAGATTTGTTGATGATACGAAGCTGGGAAGCTAGACATTGCTGACATCACAAGTTTTTGAGAAGATCTCAAAAGGCAGAATCCAAAAAGATACAAATAATTAAATTGAAATTTAATAAATTTGGATTAAAAAACACAAGTTCCTAAGGTTAGCATAAAAGAGGTATAAGTAAACTGAAGTTAAAAACATTCAGGAGGTTTTCAGTGGAGTGAAGCTGAATGTGAGTTAATAGCAGGGGTGTGCAGGAGTCAGGTCAAATGAGCTCATGAGAGTTGATTGTCAAATATTGAGTGCATGTTTTTGCACCTCAGAAATCAGAGAACACTACAAAGCAAACTTTGATTTGTTTTGTTGATTGTTTATTCTTAAGGAAATAATGGAGAAAGTGTTAGAACTAAAGATTAACTTCAAAAGTGCATTATATGTACTTTCCCCCTTTCCTTCAGAAAGATGATTTCTAAACATTTACCTTCATGCTCCCAGTCAACAATACAACAGTTCCCAGAAATGCTAATGTGAACTGAGCTTGGTTAAGAGAGGCATATGGGAGATGATAATATGTTCTACTCTCCCTCTATCCATCTGGAGCTTTATCTTCTGGTCTAAGTGTTACATTTAAAGGAGGATATTAACAAGATGAAATAAATCCAGAATAAACTGGTCAGGAAGATGGGGAGAGTAAAGATACTAGAATCAGAGCAGCTAATCAAGCCAAGGATGTTGAACCTGGGGGAAGGGGAGATGACTTGAGGAGAGACAAGAACTAATTTGTTTAGTAAACTAATTTGCTTGGTAAAGAATCAAGGGGACTCAGTGCAGAGATGACTAAATCTTAAGACCAGAACAGACAAAGCTTATCTAAGTATTCTTAAACTTCCACATAGCCCCCTTGGATTATGCAACTATTATTAATATAATGTGATATGATATATGATATGGTATGGTACAGTACAATAAAATACAATACAATGTCATAATATAAAGTGTCTATATATGTATGTATTTTATGCATATAAGCATACATGTACATACAAGCATGCATAGATGTATATATGTACATATGTGTATGTATAGTATAAATGCTACATAATATACTGCATATATTGCCTTCTCTAAATGGAGATATAGAGCCATTGCAATATTCACAGCACCTTTGGCAGCCATGATTATGTCGATGCAATTCTGAATCGTGAAATATAACAAACTCTCTACATGGAAGACAGAATCAAAGAATTTATTCATACTCCAGAAAGTCAAATCTATCATAATAACAAAGGCATCTATATAAAATACCAATGCTGAGGGCAGCACCAGCCCCAAACCTTCCCTCTGCTAGGTTTCTCACAAATGAACTCCCTTTAACAAATCACAATCAGGTTCCCTTACACAAAATCACAAACAAGCTCTTTCACTCACAATCCAAAGCTGCCTGTTTACCTACATCCTTCCTAGCTCTGACTGCTCTTTGATCAACTTTTGACTTTGCTCTAGCTCTGCCTCTTCCTGTTCCACCCTTCCTCATCCACCCCTTCTTGTTCCATGTGACTTAGACTCATTTAACTCAGACTTCCAGATGACACAGGCAGGTCACATGGACCTATTAATGAATGGAAAAGATGTTATCATGTAAATTACCATTACAGTAGAAAAAGAAAAATTTTATGCACTTGATTACAAGGCCCTGAAAAATAGAGACACTAGGAGAAACTGTCCAGTATTTGAAAGACTGTCCAATAGAAGAGGGATCTGATTTCTTGTATTTGATCCTAGTTAACCAAGTTCCAACATTTGACTCAAATCATGGGGAAAAAAAAACAAAAAAAGCTTCTTAATTACTGGAACTACACAAAACTGGAATGTGGGTTTTTAATTAAGGTTACATAACCACTTTTCAGGTTTATTATAGGAGCTCTATACTTAACATCTTCCCTAAATTATAGTAACAGTAGTCTGCTAATAAATGTATAACAATCAGGTATCTCTGTCTCACTTAGAAAAAGTGTGTATGACATGCTTTTAAGTTTAGTCTACATATTAAAATATTTCTCCATAATTTTATTATGGAGCAAAATAATAAAAAATCAAGTCCTGATGAGTGCTTTCTCTTCTGATTTAAAAACAAACTAACATTTTGGTCTATTTACAGAATATAAGTTCATACTGAAAATTTCAAAATCAGTTATCCCAAGCTGAATAGAGTTGATTCCAGCCAACCTATAAGATTCCTTCAAAAAAATGTGCTCAGTGCACAATATATTTATAAGAAACTGGTTTATTTTTTCAATCACAGAAAATTAATAAAATGTAAAGCATTTTGGGTCATGGAAGTAAAAATATGGAGGATGACACTTTTTTCTGATACCCACAACCTTACATATTTCTTAAAAACAGAAATGATGTTCCAAAGATAAAGCAACTTCTGTTTTCACCATGACCTAGGATACTCAGTATCCAAAAGCAGTTTTGTTTTAAAATGAACTGACACTCACTGACCCTGAGTTCAGTCAGTAAGCCTCTCCTGCTTCTCACAATACTAGCAGCAAAGTTACACAAGCAGATCCCAGAATCCAAAACAGGATTAAGAAAGAAGAAACACTACCCCCACAGCCTCTCTTACCTCCTTCATTCTTTTCTTCCTTTCTTTTACTTCCTTCCTTTGTTTCTTTTCTTTTCTTTTTTATTTTTGCAAAAAGGATTAAGTGATTTGCCAGAGGTCACCTAGTTAGTTAGTGCCAGAGGCCATAGCTGAACTCGAAAATAAATGAGTCTTCCTGACTTCAGGCCCAGCACTCTGTCCACTGTAACACCTAACAGCCCTCACCTCCTTCATCCTAGAGTTATGAAGATGTAGACTCCAGGCTGCAGTAGTTTGCTTAGGTTGAAACAGACAGGTAGCAGCCACAGATGTTCAGGAACAAAAACCTACCTGGGTCCCATAGCACTAATGCTGTAAAACTCTGAGCTGCAGATGCAAAGGACCCATTAGCATGAGAGGGGGAGATGCAGGGGGAGTGGGGAGCAACTCTTTGAACCGCTTACCTAAACAAGCAATACTTGGTTGATTGGTTGTTGTCCATCTTTGAAGAGGACCAAACTGAAACCACCAATGTAAAATGAAATTTCAGTGTGTCCAATGGTGGCTGATCAGAATAATATGAACTCAGAATACTCTACTACCGGTTGGGCACAGATAGTCTTTATGAATATTTGGGGTGGATACCCCCAATTTGTGCATCCAGCATTTACTTTTCACTGTCTAAATTCTGCTTTGCTCAAAGAGCACAGCACCTTTTCTTTTGTGGGAACACCATGCTGAGCAGTCCTGTGCCAGTGTCTCCCATGTTGCAAGTCAAATCCAAAGTTCTTGAGAGAGACCTTGAGAGAGTCCTTGTATCGTTTGTCCTGTCCACCATATGATCTCCAGCCCCATGCAAGCTCTCCATACAAGCATACATTCGAACAACTTGGCCAGCCCATCAGAGTTGAGCTCTCTGAAACATAGTCTGAATACTTGGCAGTTCATCTCGAGCAAGGACTTCAGTGTCTGGTATCTTATCCTGCCAAGTGATCCTCAGAATCCTCCTAAGAAAGTTCAAATGGAAACGATTCCGTTTCCTGTCATGGCACTGGTAGACTGTCCATGTTTCAGAGGTATACACCAATGAGGTCAGCACAATGGCTCTGTAGACTTTCAATTTGGTGGTTAGTCTAATACCTCTTCTCTTCCAAACTTTTCTTTGGAGCTTCTCAAACACTGAGCTAGCTCTGGCAATGTGAGCATCAACCTCATTGTCAACATGCACATCCCTGGAAAGTACACTACCAAGGTAAGTAAACTTATTCTCAGCATTTAAAACTTCTCCATTTGCTATAATTGATGGTTCCATATATGGATGGTGTGATGGTGTCTGATGGTGCACCTGTGGTTTTTTGGTGTTAATTATTAGGCCAAAATTAGCACAGGCAACAGAGAATTGATCCATACTTTGCTGCATCTCAGTTTCAGAGACTGCACTGAGTGTACAATCATTTGCAAACCGAAAAACATGCACCAACACTTCCTCCACTTTAGTCTTGACTTGTAGCATTTTCAAATTGAAGAACTTACCATCAGTATGGTAGTTGATCTTGATGCCATGTTTATCGTCATTGAAAGCATTTATCAACATGGCTGAAAACATCATGCTGAAAAGCATGGGAGCAAGCACACAGCTCTGTTTCATTCCACTGATAACTAGGAAGGCATGAGAGTTTGGTCCATTATCCAAAACCTGGGTAAACATTCCATCATGAAATTGATGTACAATATTGAAGAACTTCTCTAGGCAACCAAATTTAGACATAATTTTTCATAAGCCCTCATGACTAACAGTGTCAAAGGCCTTGGTCAGATCTACAAATGTTGCGTACAGACCTCTGTTGTGCTCCTGGCATTTCTCCTGGAGTTGTCGGGCAGCAAACACCATATTGACTATTCCTTAGCCTGTTCTGAAGCCACACTGCTCTCAGGAATATGAGCATCTTCCAGGTAAAGGATCAAGTGAAGGTTAAGGAGGACTCTAGTAAGAGTTTTGCCAGTAATGACTAAGAGAGGGAGCTCCCCCTATGATGGTTGAATTTACCCTTATAGAGATGGACAATGGAGGCATCCTTGAACTCCTAGGGGATAACCTCCTCTTGCCACACAACCTAGAAAAATTCAGTCAGCTTTTATATAGGTAAAGGTCCCCCCACCTTGTAATTCTCAGTTGGAATAGAATCAGCACCAGGTGCTTTGTCACATGAAAGGAGCCTAATGGCCCTCAAAACCTCTGCTTCAGTTGGAAGTTCAGCTAAGGAGAGATTGACTTCAACCTGAGGTAAATGGTCAGTGACCTCAGCATTGTTTGATGATGGTCTGTTGGGAACCCTATGGAAGTGTTCAGCCCTTCTCTCTAGGATCATGTCCTTATCACTAATCAATGTGGCTCCATCAGCACTGAGTAGTTGTGATGCACCATATGTTTTTGGTCCATAAATAGCTTTCAGGGAATCATAAAAGTGCTTTGGATTGTTACTATCAGCATGAAATTGAATTTCATCTGGCCTCTTTCTGAGTCAGGAATCTTGCATCTCTGTAATCTTTGCTTGTACTTTGCTTTTGAATTTTAGTTAAATTTAATTTAATTCCAAAAAAGCAATAGAGGCAATTATAGAAGATAAAATAGACAATTTTGATTATGTAAACTTGAAAACCTTACAATACAGACAAAATGAACATACCTAAGATAAGAAAGGAAGTGTTTAAATGTGGGAAAAATATGTTAAATTTCCCTTGCAGAGGTTTGGGCTAGGTATTATAGTGTGTGTGTGTGTGTGTGTGTGTGTGTGTGTAAATATCACAGAATTATAAAGCTGAACCTGGACATGGAACATGCCTGTGCCATGTTTTCTCATTCTCCCATATTAAGGAAGAACAAAATTAAAATTAAGCAAGAACTTAACACTATGCCTATACATAAAGAAAGAGTACAGAGGAATAAAAATATCTCTAGTGGATTCCAACAAATTAATTGGAAAAGTAAAGCATGGAATTTGTTTTCTTTGACTATACATATCAATCTTAAGTTTTACTTTTCTTGCTTTCTCAATAGAGAAGAGGAAAGTAGGAGGAAGATATTTCAGAATTGAAAATGAAATAAAATTTACTTTTGAAAAATAGGCCATGCAAAATGTCTCCAGTGACTCATTACAACAATTTGTCATTCCAAATAGAGATATAAGTTCACTCCATGCTATAACACACACTCTAGCTCAAAAACAATCTTAAATGAATTTCAAAGATGTGTGGGGCTTCTCAGAAGAAATTAAACACTTGAAGTGAACTAGAAGTCAATCTTTTATATACAGACATGCCTCATGATGTAGAGGCCCCCAATAAGAGAAAGAACTTTCAAGTTCCAGGGGTCCCTTTTCTTTCAGAGGGGACTTAAACACAAAGCAGTGTGTCAGGTTTCTCTTTCTGCCTCTGTTTCTTTGTCTTGGTTTCTCTGTCTTTCTTTCTGTCAATATCTTTTTTTTGTATTTAGTCATTTTTTTGAATTGTGTCTGACTGTTTTTGACCCAATTTGGGATTCTTGGCCATTTTCTTCTCCAGTTCTTTTTACAGAGGAGAACGCTGAGGCAAAGAACATTAGGAGACTTACCCAGGGTCTTACCCCTAGTGAGCAGGAAGATGGGTCTTTCTGACTTTGGGCCCTGTGCTCTATTCACTGCATCACTTAGTTTCCCAATCTATATCTTAGTCAACTTAAATACTCTACCTAGAAGCAGGAGAGAACACATAAAGGCATAGAACAAAACCCCACATATTTGAGGCCACAACTTGTTCAAGGTGGGAGAGGCCTTAAGAGGACTGTTTCCTAATGGCACTATCTCTGTCACCCCAAAAGGTAGGCAAGAAAGATGTCTCCTGGGCTGTCTTACAAGCTACTGATTGGACACCTTTGATTGACTCAATTGTCAATCAACTTATATATATATATATATATATATATATATATATATATATATATATATATATATATAAAACTCTCTAGTCACAGAGACTAAATGAGCAAACAGGAGTTGAAATGTTGTTTCAGTAAAGTGTATCTCCTTCAACAAGAGTCCCTTGATTGCCACTACAAAAACAACACAATAGCCACCTATTTTCTCCCCCAATGAGAAAAATAAGACAATTCTCAATATGATCTTAAATTCCTTGGGGAAAAAAACAAAGCAAAAAACTATTTCCTTTAGATCATAAGCAAAACTGCATATGCCAAATATATGCCACTTGCAAAATACAGCAGGACTCAACGTCTGGTCTTACCCTCTCTGTTCCCCACACTGTCTGCTTTTACTGATTTTATTATTTATTTAAGCCCTCTCTTGGTTTATTAGCCTGACAGGAGCCCAGGTAATTATGCTGTCTTCCCTGTCCTGCAGTAAGTTGTGCATTAGTCTTTCTCAATGCATCCAAAATTTAGTGCCACTGCTACATTTCTCAAAACAAATAAAAGATTTGTGAACTAGTCACTAACCGTCCAACTTAATTAATTGGCATTTGTTTCTTTTTTCAGCATTCTCATACAATTGAGGCCTTGTAAGAGGTAGGCGCTCCTCTGATCAGGCTGTGTTTCTTTAGAGGGAAACTTGCCAAACATCATCCCACCCTATGTAACCTAAGATCCCAGTTAGTAGAAGGTGAATAGTTGCACCCAAAAAGTCAGACTTGTAGGATACAACATGGACATGCACTTGTATATATAGGCTTATTACTGTGTAATATACATACTGTGTGTATAAAGGATGAGAGATGGATACACAAAACCTTGAGGAGTTTAAGTTAGTATAAGGTGGGGGAGGGAAAGTGTGGGGGAAAGTCTCATGGACAGTATCTCCCTGAACAGATGTTTAAATGGCTCTTGAGTCTTTTCATCTATCTCTTGGATCAATTGCAATGTTATTTAAGAAACAGAAAGTATTATTACCTTTAACTACATAGCAGTGTGGCCAGAGATGAAAGCATAGAGGGATATACCTAAGGATGCTTAGGTATAAAAGGATGCTTTTGGAAAATTAAATTTTTTTTTCAGCCTTAGGCTTCTCTTACATTTTGCGATACAAAATAGTAAGAGAGGAAAATCTTACTAATTACTCATTAGAATTGACATTCATTAATGCTTTGATTGATTCAATGTCCTGTCAAAGTAACTCAAACTCAGGTGTCTTATATTGATTTTTCTGGACAATCTACATACCATGGGGTGAGTAAAAAGTGCAAGACCATACAAAAATTTTTAAACAATTTATTTAGCAGTGATAACATCATTTATGGAAATTGGGTGGTCAAAACACGACCAGAGTAGTCATTAGTACTTGGACATGGTCCTTATCTCTAATATTGAGCCAAATTCTTTGATGTTTCTGTATTTCAGTTTATCTAACTATAAACTTTAGTTAATACTAATGATGACTACCTAGAGTTTTTACCTCTGAAGTGGGATACACACAACCCTAAAGGTGATGACATAACCTTATGGAAGATTTGATCAACAAACGATAGAATGAGAAGATTAGTCATAAGGACCCTCTCCATGAAAGACAATAACAGACTTTTTTCCAAGACATCTATATAATCCCTTTCAGGCTTTATGCATAAACACTTCTCCTTTCTTCCCCTCTACACAGTTGTCCGCCAACGTCTATGGCAGGAGCTGACCCTTGAATGGGATTTTAAGCTAACTACACTCGTACATGCCTCTCCTTTTGCTTTTTGCTGGGCTGGCACATGCATCACCATCTCATTACACTATCCCTCTCCCCATGCCCACCATTCTTCCAAACTCCCTGTTACTTTTGCCACACTAATCATTACAATGTGATTGCCCGCTGGCTTTGCAAGTTCAATGTCATCTTTGCCTCCTGACTTTCCCGGACCCCATATGTCAACCCATTATTAAATTTTGTCTTGTCTACCTCAACATCTCTAACATCTGTTTCTTTATCTCTGCTCACACAGTTACCACCCTATTTGAGGTCACTAGCATTTCTTACCTGGACTATGTCAGAAGCTTTCTAATTTATCTCCCTGATTCAGATCTCTCTGTTCAACAATTTTTGCTCCACACAGCTGATAAAATTATTTCCCAATAGTTCAGGTCTATACAAGCCCCTCTCCCATCCCCATTCAATAAATTCCAGTTACTTTTCAATGACGCTGTGATTCAATATTACCTCATTTTTATATTGACTTTTTAATTTTTTTCAGTTTTTTAAAGTTTTTTATTTCCATTTAGTCAATCGGCAGATAAATGCTTGTTAAATATTTACTAATTTCCAGGAACTGTGCTAAGCTTGCATAACTGTTAGATATTTATATAAAGTAAATATATTAGTTGAATAGATTAGGTACACAATAAACAGTAGTAAATGACCATAGTAATCTAGTGTTTGACAAACCCAAAGATCCAAGATTTTGGGACAGGAAATGACTATTGATGAAACTGCTGGGAAAACTGGAAAGAAAAAAAAAAACTATAGACAAACATCTCACACCATATACCAGAATAAAGTCAAAATGTGTACATGAGTTAGATATACATGGTGATACCATAAGCAAATTAGGGGAGCATAGAGTATTGTACTTGTTAGATTTATGGATAAGGGGAAAATCTGTGACCAAACAAGAGATATAGAGCATTATGGGGTGCAAAATGGATAATATTAATTCAGAAAATGCACATTAAAACAACTCTTAGGTATCACCTCACATCTAACATATTGACTAATGTGGCAAAAAAGGAAAATGACAAATGTTGGATGGTATGTGGAAAAATAGGGACATGAATTCACTATTAGTCAAGTTATGAATGGGTTCAATCACGTTGGATAACAATTTGAAGCTATTCCCAAAGAGTTATAAAATTGTGCTTACCATCAACCTACTAATACCATTATTAAGTGATAGAGATGAAATAAAAAACGAGTGGGGAACAAATGAGTCCAAAAAGATTCATAGCAGGTTACTTTTACAGTGGACTCTAGGTTTCAGGTTCCCTACCCTTGGACTAGACCAAGGCCACAAAGATATTATCTGGTAAAACTGGAATTTGAATCAATAAGCTCTCACTTCAAATCTAGAAGAACACCTCATGAAGAAAGTAGCAACTGATATGTATTTTGAAGAGCCGTCAGAATTCTACAAGGCAGAGGGGTAAAGGAGCAAATTTAAGAGACAAGGGACCTACAAAAAGGCATGGACTCTACCCATTATCTCACAAGACTTCATATCTTGGCCTGTTATTTCATGGATACAGGAAAGGGATGTAGCAGGAGTCATGAAAAAGAACCTTCTACTAGTAAGAAAAATGAATGAACTCTTACCGGCCTCTAGAACACCATTGAATTAACAATTGTTCCATCCCCAAATGGTACCAAGTAGTCCAAAACAATTTTTACTTTTCTTGAAATAGTTATTTTTTTTTACCTGGAGCATATATTATACTTTGGGAGAATTTCTTTAGTTGAAACTTAAATGAAAATAGCAATTCCATTTATAATAGTCATTTAGATTCCAAACCTCCATTCATTATCTTTTTTTTTTGACACATCTGGTCCCTACCATCAAATCCACAGCCCACCAAAAGTCAACTTTGGCAGACTCAAATATTTAAATATTTTTGTCACAGTTATAATTTTGGTTTTGCTGTTTACTTCCCCAAGACTATTACCAAGCTAATATAAGAAGAAATACACTGAGGTTAAAGAATTCATGGAATATTTTCACTGAAAACACTTGAAATGTCAGCTGATCTACCATAATGAGAGTTTAATATTTTAAAAAAAGGACAAATATTCATAATGGTCTATGGCAGTGGTTGTCTTCAAACCAAAAGATTTCTGAATGCAACTCAGTTGAGCTCGTCTGCTGAATGACAATGGAATACATGTGATTTGCTATTTTTACGAAAACTTGAAATTCATTATTTTGAGGATATCGTTTCCCCAGATGAGCCACTTTCATTGAAAAATTGTGTATCCGTATCATGTGTTTTCCTTGAGTATGAGAAATGTCTTCTCAGTGGGGGTAAGACTCTCTGGAGTGGCTGCTATATTTTATTGTGTACACATTTTTGATCTAGGAGAAAGACGGCTGTGGGAATAGTGAATAAAAATCTGGCTTCCGAGTCAGGAAGACCTAGGTTCAAGTCCAACCTCCAACATCCTGGCTTATATGACCCTGTGTAAGCCATTTAATCTTTTGGTGCACAAGACAATTATCTAGGCTCTTAAATTGTAGAGAAGTTACTGGTGTATATTAGTGAAATATTTTTTTCATAACGTGCTCCCTGTATGAATGAGATGGCAAATGTAGCGAATACTTATAATTGTGATTATGACAGGTATGAGTATAATAAATGAAAGCAAAATACAGAGATCTTATTCCAAGAGTTTGCCGAACAAAGATTGAATTAGGTATTCATGGAACTTCAGTAAAAAGAGGCTGAGTCCTGCCACTGGCTACTTACTTTGAACAAAACATTTAATTTCTTTGAGGTTATACTTTATCAACTGTAACATGGGCTAATAATTTTAGCAGTACCTATCTCATGAGATGTGAAGTAATTATAGCTAATTTTCATGGATTCTATCTGAACCAAAGGAAATACAACAGATTGTTTGCCAACAATCTTCCAGACATGCTACTATTTTGCTGCATCCTCAGTATCTGACCCAGAAATTCAATTTCTATTCTGTGCCCTTGATTAGTGAGAGATTACCATATCTTGCAACCCCAAAGCCAAGAAGCAAATACATTTTTCCTCTTCTCCTCTGCTTTCTCTATTTGTTTCTGATAAAATTAATTAAATCAATCATGCCTGGAAAAGACTATCAATTGCCTCCACTCAATAAAACTCCAGACTAAAACACTTCTCCTAGACACCACTTTCCTATATATGCTGTCTTTAAACTTCGGTGAAGACAGTGATTGACTTGATTTCTTTCTATTTTTGTAATACATCTTTCCCACTTGGAACACACTGAGATGTTCCCTGGCTGCCCTTAAGAGACTTAGTTAATATGAATAGCTATCCATTGCCTACTTTTCATTATGTATGTATGAATCATTTCTGACTTGACTACCCCAGTTCGGTTGCCTAGTAAGAAAAGCTGATGATATAGAGTACCATACCCGTAAGAAATGTGGTTTCCAGGTAACTCTTTTGGAAACAGTTGTTAAAAAGCCAATATATGTCTCCAATGCGGGAATATAAAATAAAAGTTCTTCCCTACCTAGGTACAATGACTGGATCTGGGTCCCCTGAGCCTCTATCCTAAAAACAGAGTGTTGGCCCAAGCTGAGATTGTCTGAGGAGCCTTCATTTGCCTTGTCACTCTGTGTTTTCTTTCCTCCAGCATCAATCAACCTTGGGAACATCAATAGGTTCTGAAAGGTATGTAAGTGCTGGCAATTAAGAAAAGTAGGAAGATCTTGGGACATGGAATGTGCTGACATCACATAGAGAGAAACAGAAACAAACAATATCAATTAGTGTTTGGGTTACACCAAGTGCAGGTTAACTTTGTTCGGAGTAATTATCAACATTTCAAAAAGTTCGTGTCAATGAATTTTGAATATTATTCTCCCAAATATTCCTGTTCATAGTGATACATTATTAGATTATATTTTAAATTTTCCATTACCTTTTTATTCTTTACTATTCCATATTTATGTATAAGGGGAAATAACTACCTTTTCCTATCCACTATTCATATTTGCCCACTGTTATTTTAATTTCTTCCTTGCAAGAGAGAATATGTAGACCTAGAGTACACAATTATTTCTATGATTAACTAGTGCGTAAGTGACATTTTTCCCCAGAGTTTCTGGGATGGGGTAGAGAGTGGGTGGGTGAAGTTAAAAAGAATGTGGAAATCGAGTTCAGCACTTCCCCTATTAGGAAGACAAGCAATAGTGGAGTAAAGAAAGGACAAATTGTAGTGGCAGTTCAAGGGACATAGAATGGCACAGGTCACCAGTTTCTTCACCTTCAAACAAGTGTTGCCTAATTAGCCATTGCGATAGATTTATATCACCAACACTTAGTAGAGTGACTATCAAGTGGCAAACGCCTAATAAATGCTTTCATTCATTCATCCACTCATAAGTTATCAGCAAGTTTGAAGCTATTAGCTAACTCTAGTGTTTGATGTACTGACACTAAAACATGGTCATCATTTCAGTTAAATGCCTTGTGTTGAATAGATATACACTACATGAAACTAAGCTTGGAGTCAGTATTTTTTCAGATTCTGTTGTTGGTCAGGCATATCCAACTCTTAAAAAATATATCACCTGAATAAGTTATTTTTACAGAAATGAACAAAGATTCTCTTGATTTTGGTAGGAGTCAGCAATTGAGTAGAGCTCATCTCTGCATTAACAGGGTCTTAGCAAACAGAATTTTTTTTGGTTCTTAGCAGAGACATCTCCCAAGGAGGCTTCTCAAATAAACCTCACTTCTCACTTTAATTTGGTATTCTGAAACCTCTTATTAGACAATCAATTAATAATAAATGATTATTAAGCAATTTCTATGTGCCAGCAATTGTGTGACCTGATTTGGCAGTTGATTATTTTTATTGTTTTGCATATGTTGATATATGTTTGCATAATTACTTTTGTATGTTTTGAAGTTATTTTATTTGTTGATGATCTAGGTGTTAAATTTTTTAAAGATGAGGCAAATGCTGGCCCTCAAAAATCTGGGTCCAACTCGCTTTTCCAATCTTATTTCACTCTATTTACTTTCATGCATTTTATATTCTGCTGAAATAGACTATAAACCATTCTCTAACTTCCTTTTGGCTTCCTTGATGCCCAAATGGTCACTTTAGCTATGCTCCATAACTGAAACATACACCATCTATGTTTCCTTGTTGAAGTCTTTCCTGTATCAAGACCCAGATCGGGTTCTGTCTCTCCCATTGAGACTTCTCTGAACTTCCGTATTTCAAATTTGTGTCTGCCTGTCTAAAGGTATTACAGAATTTTTGATCAATTAGTCAATTATAAATATTTATTATGCACCTGCTTTGCACCAGGCACTGAGTTAAACATTAAGGACACAAAGTAAGATGAAAGAAAATCCCTACTCCTAAAGATCTCTTAGTCTAGTGAGAGAGAGTATATGCAAAGAACTTTCTACAAATAAGTTATAGACAAGACAAATTAGAGATATACAACAGAGGGAAGGCGTTAACATTAAGGGGAATGAGCAAAGGTATAAGAGGTAACATTTTAGGCAGCAACTTCAGGGAAGCCAGGATGGCAGGGATTTTCTTTGTTCCTATCATGTTCTAATTTATATTCAATTTATTCCAAGCTTGTCTTATTATCAGGATCAAATTCTAAGCTCTCTAAATTCAGAAATTGTTTTCTTATTCTTCTTTTCTACTTACATCAATAATAAATGCTTGTTGAATTAGATAAGCGTGTTAGCTAATAATAGCTAACATTTATGTAATCCTCATTATGCAAACAATTGTTAAGTCATTTGGTTCTAATAACAACCTTTTGATAAAGGTGTTGTTATTATTTTCACTTGTTTGCAGATGAGGAAACTGAGACAACAGAAATTAAATGACCTGCCCAATGTCACACAGTTAGCCTCTGAGGCTGGATTTGAACTCAGTTCTACTTAACTGTAGAACTGAGCATTCTATCCATTCTGCACCATTCACCTTCTGCTAATTAGATTTACATCTAGATGACTTCTTTAGATGACTTTAGATGACTTTCATAGAATAAAGAAAAACTTATAGCAATGTATTCCTGAAAGCTCAAATTTTTATACCATTATTTAGGGACATTTCTTGTTTTTTTTTTTCTTCAGGGAAGCCTCTTCATTCACTGACAATGAGTCAATTAATAAAAAAAAATGAACAGAAGCCAGACAAGCAGGAAGTTTCATATTCATGCCACCCTAAAATAATAACAAAGGCAACAATAAAAACTGTATGTAATAAAGATTCACATATTTTATGAAGTTGTCTTTTCCTTTTCCTCTTTGTATGGGGAAATGTTCTATTTTTAAACATTTGTGATGTCCATAGAAATTTTTAAAAAAGGACTTTTTTTAGAGCTCAAAGCCAATACTTCACACGATTTAAACATGTAAGGAATCAGAGAGTATAATCAAGCAACAAAACAGAAGGATTAAAATGGAACATAGCAACCCAATTTCAGAAGAGGAAATTGAAGGAGCTATAAAGGAATTGTCAAAGAAAAAGAGAATTCAATGAAACTTTAAAAGAATAGTTAATGTCTGAACTACAAAAACAACTATCAAAAAACTGAGAAACACTGTCAATCCTCTTTTATAAGGAAAATATAGAAATAATACCAAAACCACGAAAGGATAAAGCAGAAAACTATCAATAGCATTAATTATTTGATCAAAATTTAAATACAAATTTGGCAAAAAGTCTACGGCAATATATTTTAAAATGATTCACTATAATCATGCAAGACTTATAAGAGTGATGCAATTATGGCACTTAAGAAGGCATGTATCTAAGGCCTGAAATCGTCATAAACTGTCTCTCCATATAAAGACACTTCCATAAGAATATAAAAACGTGCATGAGATCAATTTTGTCTATTTAGCAAATTTCTCTAATAATAGCCTTGGTTTAAAGCTATTAACTTGGAACAAGAGGCATTGGGGCACTGATTCCATTAATTATGGGTTAAATGGTCTTACGGACATCCAAAGCCTTCATGCATATCCTGTCTTTAGACTTGGCTCATTGAAGGATTACACAGTCTTTTTCTAGTGGGGGGGAGGAGTTCAAGGCTCTGACTTATAGAACTGCTAGTCTATGTAGTCAAAAGTTAGATACTAATAATCACATCTGGCAGTTTGTTAGACCTAAACAGGGGTAAAGGATTCCTCTAATTTACTAGGAAATCAAAATTTCTGTTCTATCAACAAATGACTTGAATGTCAATAATTGGCAGTGGAACATATACAAATAGATAATCATATTTTTCTTTGGGAATGTCAGTGATCTATAAGCATTATACACATACTTCAGGAAACTCTTTTGCCATTATGGATTGTTACTGGGATTGAATTAGGTTCTTTTTCTTGAAGGCAGAGATTTTTAAAGTAATCAAAAATAAGTTGATAGCAGCTAACTCCTACAAAGCAGAGATTGTTTCATTTTAAACCATATATTGCTTTAGCCCAGCACAGTACTAAACACAGTAAATGCTTGAATAATTGAATTGAATTGATTATAGACGGGAAATAATTGCATCAGTTTGCTCTATAGAGATGGGTCGCTAAGATGAGTCAAGAGAAATGTACTTTGATATCCTCAAAATTTAGGGTCTTTCACGTCCACACAGGGCTTATTTCTTAAAGAATTTAAATGAAAGGGAATTACTGGAAAATATATAAAAATTATGTATTGGAAAAATCCACACAGAAAAAAGATAGAATGCCAGGCATATACAGAGGGAGAGATAAAAGCTAAGTGTGTCATGGGAACAATTCTCACCCCCTCTCCTTTTTTCATTCTTAAGGGAAAGAAAGCACCTCATGGGAAAGGCAAGAGCTAAAGGCAACTAACTGTACCTGAGTATGACTTGGTAGGAAGCCTAATGCTTTATTTTTTTAAAGGATACTCACACACATACACACACACACACACACACACACACACACATACACACACATCCCAGCCAAAAACATCATGCAGTTCATTGCTGTTAAAATGCCAGGGAAAGCTGAGTCGCACACGTTCAATGTTTTCCTTCCAAATACACTGACCACCCCCTCTTCATAACATCTTATTTGTTAACCCACCAGTTACCTAACCGGAATAGAATTAAGGAATATCAAGATATGGAATTAGTTTAGAGTTCTCTTTATTCATGAAAGCTTTCTTCTCCTCTCATCTCCTCTCACCTTCTCTTCTCTTCTCACCTCTCAGCCTCTGTTTCTTTCTGTGTCAGTTTCTGGCTCACTGTTTCTCTGTTTCATTTATACTTTATGGTCTCTTCCTCTCCATCTCTAGATTCACTGAGGATCAGAAGTTAGCAACTTCCACAGAGTTCAAGAGACAAAAGTGTTAAGTCAAAGGAGTAGAGCCAGACTTTTGCTAAGAGGAGAACTGGTAGCTAACAGCTAAGAAGGCTGTATTGAATGTCTGATTTATTTACTTTTTATATTTTCTGAGCAAAAGTAGATTTTAGCACCCATAGTCATCAGGATCCTGATTTGGATAGAATAGGCAAAAACATATAAACCTCCTTACTCTCCGTAGTAGACAGGCGACTCCGTTGGTGAAAATTCTTTCCTGTTAGCACATGGAACTTACCTTTGGTGGGAAACAATACAGCCATCAAAAGAGCTATTAGGTAGAGAATTCAACAAAATCGACACAGAAATGGAGATGGGACAGTTGGCAAAGGAGAATGTGACAGTGATAAAGAATTATAATCAAATAATTGGTTGATTATATGGTGAAAGTGAAGGAAGAAAATGAGGTAAAACATGTGAAGGAGAAAGGTAAGAAATAGGTAAAGAAATGCTAAGGTAGAAAACCAGGTTGAGGCATTTGAGGGCCCACATCTCAGAATCACAGGAGGAAGAATCAGTCATAAGTGGAAGCACCTGAGGTTCTAAGGAAAGAGTGAGGATTTGGGGCCAAAGGAAGTGTTACTACTGAGGTGTATACCATTAATAGTATTATGATTATACAACTCTGTCTCCTTGTAGCTGCATTTCCAGCTCAATATTTACTTTCTCAGTGGTATAAGAGTTGATTCTACTCAAAGTTTTGAAGTAATAGAAAGATCTGAGTTAAACTATGAAATATGAATGTCATATCATACTATTGTGCCATAAGAAATTATATATAATTATTTCAGAGAAAATTGGGAAGATACAGTAACTAATTCAGAGTGAAGTGAGCAAAATCAGGGAAACAATTTCCCATATAATGTCATTTTTGTTAAAACAATTTTGAAAGACTTAAGAAATTTAATTAACGATGGTCAACCATGATTCCAAAGGATTTGTGATAATGAATACTCCTCCTTGTTGGATATTGCTTTCTCTTCTCAGAAAAGTTGCCAATACTTAATATCAATTTAAGAAGTAACATGAATACTCATCATGGAATTATGAACCAAGTACAGTTGGGTAAAGAGGCAGGATAAAGGAAATCATGTCAGTTTCTAGGCCATCTTGAGCTTGTTATTCAATGTATGTATTCATTTTCGGAAACATCATGAGCATATTCCAGAACTTCAGGTAATTGTGTTGTAATATAACTATAAAAACACATTTTGAAGTCAAATACAAATGTACAAAACTTTTAAGTTCTTCTATACTATTGGAGGACAGAAGTGGTATAGATGGAATCATGCAATTGTTTTGATTCACATAGAAAGCAGGAAAGCAAAGAACACTGAATTTCAGAGGTGTTTTATAGGCCCAGTAGATAGATGTTCTAGTTAGAAATGATTTGGAAAAACATGCAAAAAGTCATCTTTTAAGTTATAATTCTTTTACAATGAGTCTTCTTTTCCCATTAGTGTAATAATTAAGTTAGATATATGTTCTGTTACAGAAAAAAACTGTCTCCAAGAAAAATTCAGATAAATGCAGAAAACCTTTTAACAAAGACAAAAAATTGTAATTTTCTGATGAAACAAATACTAATAAGTACCCAAGACCTTACTTGGGTAGGATAGGGCATAGTTTGGCATAGGGGGAGCAACTTGTACAAACTGTACTCTCATTTACACATGTGAAGACATTAGAATATATAATTCAGATTGTTCAAATGGCCCCTGCCTTTTCTCTTTGGAGATGAAAGTTATACGTATATAACTTAAATTTTTCTCCCTAAAAGTCATCTTTTATTAAGAATACCTAATGTTGCATCCAAATATCTTTGGAAAAATGATGCAGCAGTATTAGACTTTTCAGATACCACTGCTTTTGTCCTGACTAGATTCTATTGTGTAAATACTATTGCTATACTTTATTAAAAAAAAAAACAACAAAACCTTGCAAACATAGCATATACCCAATATTTGCTGTATCCAATTTATTTTCAAGAAACCAGTAGTCCACCACACCTTTTCAGGCTATTGTAGCAACAGGTTTCAATTTCAATAGTTTGTCTGAAAGTACTGGTTTCACAGTATTCCTTGAAGAAAACAGGTGTCTACCTGCATAGGTTTTACACATCTACCTGCATATGTTAATATACATCCCCATGTTTCAGATCTGCTTAAGTTTTAAGAAAACTAATTTTGTTATTAATTTAGCAAAACCTTATTATGAATATATGTTCAAAACTATTGTGAAGCATGTTTTAACTTACACACACAAAAAAGGAATGCGAAGGTATAAAACCATTGAAAAGTAATAGGGCATAGTGGGGGAGGTGGTGGTGGTGGGTAGAACAAAGGCAACAGAGAAAAAATAAATGTTCCAAAACTGGGAGAAGAAAGTGAAGAGATATCATAAGTTCCATGGATTACTAGGCACATTCTCACCAACTGCCTTCAACTGGAAGTTTTTATATGTGTCCTTCAGAGACCTTCTGTCCTTGCTAGAGATATCTACCTGTGTCACAAAGTTTGGTGACTCAGCTAGGTAGTGAGGTGGTTTAGTGGAAACAGTACTGCACCTGGATTCAAGATCTATCTTAGAAATATACTAGCTGTGTGACCTTGGGCAAGTTACTTCATCTGTTTCAGTGTACTCATCTATAAAACTGGGCATAAGAGTCATGATTTGAACGCAAATTTTCCAGACTCTAAATTCAATGCTCTCTCCACTGCAGCAAAGATATCAAACTCAGGGTCATAGATCTTAGACCACAAAAGTCCCTAGTTCAACCTGAACCAAATTAAAATGTAATTGGGAAATGTTCAACAAAATAAATTACAATATAGATAATGTGAATTTGTGGTTTCCAAATGCAGTCATAGAGCCATAGATTTATACCTGAAAGGTAAGTTAGAGTTCATCACATCCAATCTAATTTTACCTATGAAGAAATTGAGACCCAGGGAAGTTAAGCGATTTGTCCAAGATTTTATGGCTAATAAGCACCAGAGACAAGATTTGAACCCAAATCTGCCTGATTCCAAGTACACAGTACAGCTTTCCACTTGATAGGTAAACAGACGGATAGATAGATAGATAGATAGATAGTGGAATGTACAGACAGATAAGTGATAAATGGATGGATAGATAAATATTCATATGCATTAGAGACAGAGATACACAGAGAACATTAAATTATTATCTGTGATGCTTTTAAGCATAATATAATTTTTCGTTTAGCCATGTCTATTTTAAATCGTACTGTCTGATATCAAAATTGCCATCCCTGTGCTTTGGAGTTAATCTGAGGTGTAATAAATCATTTTTTTATCCTCTCATTTTGACTGTGTGAATCCTTGTGTTATGCACTTCCATGGAAGTTCTAATTTTTAATTTTTTTCTAGTAAAGAGTTCATTCCTCCCAAAACGCTACAAAAATGTGCATACCCTTTGACCCAGTAATACCACTGGAGCTCCAAAAGATCATAAAAATGAGAAAGGATCCCACATGTACAAAAATATTTATAGCAAATTTCTTTGTGGTGGCCAAAAACTGGAAATTGGGGAATGGCTGAATAAATTGTGGAATATAAATTTAAGAGAATACTATTGTGTTATAAGAAATGATGAACAGGAAGACTTCAGAGAGGCCTGGAAAGACTTATACGAACTGATGCTGAGTGAAATGAGCAGAGCCAGGAGAACTCAGTACACAACAACAACCACGGTATATGAGGAATTATTCTGGTAGACTTATTACTTCATTGCAATACAAGGACTTAAAAAATTCCCAATGGATTCTTGAGGCAAATGCCTTCCACATCCTGAGAAAGAACTATGGAATTTGATTGCAGAATGAAGCAGATGATTTTCTTTTGTATTGTGTTTTGTTTTGTTTTATAATTTCTCCCATTCATCTTAATTCTTCTATGCAACATGACTAAGGTGAAAATGTATTTAATAGGAATAATACGAATGTATGTGTAGAACCTATATAAGATTGTATGCTGTCTCAAGGAGGGAGTGGGGAGGGAGAGAGAAAAAAATATCTAAGATATGTGGAAGTGATTGTAGAACACTGAAAACAAATGAAATAATTTTAAAAATTAAAAAAAATAGTTCATTCCTGAGTATCATGGTAAGTATACTGGTGCTCATGACAATGTTCCTTCTTTGTCCATGCAGAAGGTAGCTGTATGGTAGATAGAATACTGAGCCTGAAGAAGGGGAAACTTAAGTTCAAATATGGTCTCAGACACTCACTATAGCCTTAGGCAAGTCACTTAATCATGTTTGCTTCAGTTTCCTCATCTGTAAAATAATCTGGAGAAGGAAATGTCAAATTACTCCAGTATTATTGCCAAGAAAACCCCAAATGGGGATCACAAGGAGTCAGATATAACTGAAAAATTACTGAACAAAAATGAAAATTTCCTTTTAAGTGGCATCCTAATAAATCTCCGTTAATTAGCGCTAGTCTTCCCTGGGATAGTCATACTTCCACGTGTGAGAAATATATTGATTTTTCCCACCAAGAGCAGAATGGTGGGTTAGTCCTCCTTGGGAGTTTTTTTCCTTTGTTCTGTATAAGGATGTTTACACTTACACCTAAGTTCTGATTGATGATGAATTACTTGAGTTAATGGTTAAAGGAAATAGCAATCAAAATCAACAGTACTGCAAGTGTTTACCAGAAGTTTATAAGATTTGGGAGACAAATATATCATTAGCAGCTATTTACCTGATTGGGAGACATGCATCATTGTAGTTATTCGCCAAATTTGAGGGAATTACGTCGTTAATACTTGTTACCAAAATACATGTCATTAGCAAACTATATTACTCAAGTCCTTATCTTATTAGAGAAAAAAATCAGCCCATAAAACAAATATTCGTCACAAAATGGAGCCTTTAAACAAAATAAAGTTGCTCACTGTAAGTTAAACTACTAATTCTCACTATGTTTTGTTCAGTTGTTTTTTTACTCATGTTTGACTTTTTGAACCCAATTTAGGGTTTTCTCAGAAAAGATACTGGAGTGGTTTTTGCCATTTCCTTCTCCAGCTTATTTTGTAGATAAGAAAACTGAGGCAAACAGGGTTAAGTGACTTGCTCAGGATCACACAGCCAGTAAGTTTCTGAGGCCAGATTTGACCTGAAGTTTTCCTGACTCCAGGCCTGGTACCTTTCCACTGTGCCATTTAGCTGACCTTATTCTCACTATACAATAGTAAAAAGAATGTGGCAAGAATTCTCTTCATAATTTTTGAAAGCTTTAATTCAGTTGAAATCAACAAAATTTTATTGTTTATTGTTTTACTGTTTACAAGTAATGTCCTAATCTAGGGATGCAAGAAAATATATTTGTGTGTGTGCATATATATGTATGTATATATGTATGTATGTATATATGCGTATACCCTCAAAGACCTCAAATCTCTTGATGCAGTTTACATTTAAATATTGAGGTCCATGATAATAGATGAAAGGTAATTTCAGAGAGAAAGGGCACTATAGTTGGGGAAAATAGGAAAGTTTCTTCAGAAAGCAGGATTTGAGCTATGCCCAGGGTAACTAGAGGCAGTGCTAAAGAGAAAGAATACAAGTTATGAATTATAACAACACTAATAACAGTTCATATTTACATAACACTTGCTATATGTTAGGGCTTATGCTAAACACTTTTACTGCTATCATCTTAGTTATGCTCACAACAACTCTGGGAAGCCATTATGTCCTCATTTACAGTGAGGAAACTGAAATAAACAAGATTAAGTGACTTTACCAGAGTCACTTAGATGAATATCTGAGATGGGATTTGTACTCAGGTCTTACTAACTTCAGGTCCAGAGCTCTGTGAGCTATGGGGTTACAGAGCTGTCTATAGTCACTGTAAAATCACAGTTATGAGAGATGGAGCATTGTACTGGGAGAATAGTAAGTAGGCCAGTGTATCAAAATCATATGAAAGCATTAATCTAATTTATTTATTAGGTATTAAATTGTAAAAAGAGTGGAAAGGAAAGAAGTGACCAAGTTGTAAAGATTTTTAAATGCTAAACTGAGGCATTTATAATTGATTCTGGGAATAATAGGGAGCCACTGCAATTTACTGAATAGGGTAGTAACATGGTCAAACATGTGTTATCAAGTAAATATAAAGCTAAATCAAAAGAATGAAAAAAATAGCAGACAACATGAAATATTTCATTGGAAAAACAACTGACCTGGTAAATAGATTGAGGAGAGACAATTTAAAACTTATGGGACTACCTAAAGCCATGATGTAAACATCACCTTTCAAGAAATTTTCAAGGAAATCTGCCCTGATATTCTAGAACCAGAGGATGAAATAGATATTGAAAAAATACAGGAATTGTCTCCTAAAAAAAGATCAAAAGGAAAACTGATAGGAATATTGAAGCCAAATTCCAGTGCTCCCAGGTCAAGGAGAAAATATTACAAGTAGCCAGAAAAAGAAACAGTTAAAGTATTGTGGAAACACAATCAGGATAATGCAAGATCTAGAAGGTTCTATATTAAGGGATTGGAGGGCATGGAATATTATATTCCAGAGGTCAAAGGAGTTAGGGCTAAATGAAGAATCACCTATCCATCAAAACTGAGTAGAATACTTCAGAGGAAAAAAATGGTCATTCAATGAAATAGGAGACTTTCAAGAATTTTTTATGAAAATACCAGAGCTGAATAGAAAATTTGACTTTCAAACACAAGAATCAAGAAAAGAATGAAAAGATAAACAGAAAAGAGAAATCATAAGGAATTTACTAAAGTTAAACTGGTTATATTCCTACATGGAAAGTTCATATTTGTAACTCTTGAGACTTTTCTTAGTATAAGGGTAGTTGGAGGGATTATAAGCATATGGACAGGTACAGGGTGAGTTGAGTAGGAAGGGATGATATCTAAAAGAAAATAAAACTAAGAGGTGAGAAGGGAATATATTGGGAAGAGAAAGGAAGAAAGAGAATGGAGCAAATTGTTTCTCACATAAAAGAGGCAAGAAAAAGCTTTTGCAATGGAGAGGAAGAAGGGAGAGGTGAGAGGGGAAAAAGTAAACCTTACTCTCATTGCATTTGGCTTAAGGAGGGAATTATATGCACACTCAATTTGGTATTAAAAATCTATCTTACATTACAGGAAAGCAGTGGGAAGGGGATAAGTTGGGAGTCAGAAGGATGATAGAAGCAAGGGCACATGGAAGGAGGGGGTAATTAGAAGTAAACGCTTTTGAGGAGGGACAGGGTCAAAAGAGAGAAAAGAATAAATGGGGGACAGTATAGGATAGAGGTAAATGCAATTAGTCTTTCACAACATGACTGTTATAGAAGTGTTTTGCATGACTACACATGTATAACCTGTATTGAAATGCTTGCCTCCTCAATGGGGGTGGGTGGGGAGGTAGGAATGGGGAGAAGTTGGAACTCTGTTTTGCCCTACAAGAAAATAGAGCATAAGGGAATAAGAGAAGGGAGAGGTGTAATAGAGAGGGCTGATTGGGGGAAGAGTAGAACAAGCTCTGTCCTGGGGTGGACAGAGGAGAGAGATGGGGAGAATATTTGGTACTCAAAATCTTATGGAAGTGAATGTTGAAAACTAAAAATTTATTAATCAATTAATTAAAAAGATATTGGTCTTCCCACTTGATCAAAGTTAAGATGATGGGAGTACACACAGGAAAGAGCATCATAATGAAATGAAGAAAAAAAGCATGTCACCTAGAAAACAAGAGCCCTGAGTTCTAGTAATAATCTAAAATTAGCTATCTGTTTTACCTTGGGTGATTACCTTAAACTTTTTTGAGTTTCAGTTTTCTCATTTGTAAAATAAGAAGTAGAATTTAATTCTCTAAGTTTTCTTTCAGTTCTATTGTTTTATAAATTCTATAGTGGTGAGGCTGTTTACCTTAGTGGCATGTATAATCAGAGAATCACACTTAGGGCTTTAACAAATCTTTGCAAATGAGAAAAAGGAGATCTAAAGAGATTAAGTTTAAGGCCACAGGCATAATAAAAAGTAGTTGGACCAAAATTTGAGCAGAAGTCTAATAGCTCTGAATGAAGCATTCCTTCTACTTTCCCTTCTGTATGATTGGGTAGTAGTAAATATATACTTCAGAAAAGGAAATAGAAGGGAAAGATCCGTTTTACTTCCCCAAATCACAAAATGACCTTGACTCAACATTTGCAAGATTATCTAAAGCTACGTTATTAAATTCAGAGTTACTTTTCTATATTGTATTTCATGTAAAGGTTTCTCCATATTCATTAAATTAGCTGATGATTTTCAAAGGAGGATGAGCTCTAGTTGAAGACTTTCAGATTTTTCATCTCTAAACACAGAGCCTTGCTCAGAATAGATGCTTGATTCAAGTTTTCTATTTGATTAATTGATTGGTTTATTAGGGTTACCAAGGAAAGCAAACATTGATAAAACTCAGACTCACCTGGCTGCTGAGGGAGTCGGAAAACTTCTCGCTCTCCATGGTTGCTTACAGTTACTACATTTGTAGTCAGTATTTGCATTGAATACTATCACTACATCTCAGTAACCTCTCTCCCTTTGAAGTTCATTCAATCCAAATTTATCATCCAGTCAACATTCTGGTAGCTATTATCTATTAATTTCCAGGATACACTCTCTCCTTCTTCAATGAGTCCAACACCTGTCTCACATTCTTTCTTTCTTTTCCAAATCCTGCCTTCATACTTTAGATCTTCAACACATATACTGATACTCCCTCAAACACCCTAAGGTCCCAAATCCTCTATCTTTTCATTTAACATGAACAAGTTGAATATGCTCCTCCACTCCACCTCAGTCATGCACAGAGATGGTTATAACTTTAACATTCTCAAGTTTTCCACTTCTGCATTCTTGAACTATAAATTTCCTTTAATTATAATCCTTTATCATTATGTTTTGTTTTTTCTCTCTGCCATGTAACCCAGAATCCTGTTCTTAATACTTACAGTGACCTACAAGGCTTTAATTCTTTTCTAGGCTCTCATGATCAAGGTTCAGTTTCCTCCTTTGTTTTTTTAACCATTTAATGCAGAGGTGTCAGACATGTCCCTCATGGGTCATATGTAGCCCATAATACTCACAAGTATGACCTGAAACAGATTAAAATATAATTGGGAGATAGTTAACAAAATAAATAAAAATCAAACATAGATAATGTCAATATGTGATTTTCTATGTCAACATGTGCCCACAGGGATCATTATATACAGTTTAGTGGACCCCATTTTTATTTGAGTTTGAAACCTCTGCTTTAATGAACCATTTAAATTCTACTCTTTCCTCTATACTTGAATTCCATGTCTTTTTATTCTATCCTTGCTCATGCTTTGTGAACTCATCCTTGGATTGCTCTCCAAATCTGTTGCCTTCAAGTTGTTCACATATTGATGAATGGAAGTGGAGAAAAACACAAAATCATGCTAACTGGGAGTAGTATAAATTTAAGTTTCATAATCTTATCTGGACCCTTGCTGCAGCAAGGCAATCTTTTTACACCTCTCTAATTGAACATACCTCCTATTATCCCTGTGACTATTGCAATTTTTTTCATCTATAATCAAGTCTCTTGTAGCATCCTTTACCACCTCTCTCAGCTGAAGACTTTGCCTCACACTTCACCAAAAAAAATTAAGACTATTGCTTAGACAACCTCCATCTCCCTAATTCCACCTCACTCAGATGATTTCCCCTTCTGTCTTCTCCTTTACCCTTGTTCTCACATGGAGAGGTGGCTCCTCTCTTACAAATGCAAACAACTATACATTCATTGTTGATTCCATTTGATGGCATCTTTTTCCTACCTAATCCTCCCTCTCATCCTCCCCATTTTCTCACTAATCTTCAATATTTCCCTGACTAATGACTGCTTCCCTACATTCTACAAGTATACTCATGCCTTTCCCACCCTTAAAACCACCTTCATTGGTTCTGACCATTCCCCATAGTTATTGCCCTATGACTCTCCTCCCTTTCATGATTAAACTTGAGAATGCTAGTTGCAATTGGTTCCTCTAATTCCTCTCCTCTCCTGTCTTCTAATCTCTCTTCAGTCTGATCTTTGACCTAACAATTCAACTGAAACTCTTATCTGCAAAATTACTAATAATCTCTTAATTGGCAAATCTAATGACTATTTCTCAGATCTCATCACTTTTTATCTCTCTGCAGCTAGTGACATGCTGGATCACACTTTTCTTACTGCTCTCTTCTCTCTTGGTTTTCATTATACTGTCCTTTCCTAGTTCTCCTCTTGCTTGGACAATTGCTTCTTTTCAGTCTCCTTTTCTGGACCTCTCATCCAGGTCATGCTCATTAACCTTTGCTATACTCTACAACTCTCTCCTTAGCCCTTTTCTCTTCTCCTTTATACTATTTTACTTGGTGATCTCATCAGTTTCCACGTATTAAACTATCTCTGCTGATGATTCAGGTCTATTTATTCAACCCTAACCTCTCACCTGACTTACAGCCTTGCATATCCAACTGCCAATTTTATGCCTCAAATTGGATGTTCTGTGAACATCTTAAACTTAATGCATCCAAAAGGGAACTCAATAACCTTTTCTCCCATGCCAAGCCTTCTTTCTATTTTTCTTATAACTGTTTTAAGTACTATTCTTCTTAAAGTCTCCCAGACTCACAGCTTTGGCATCCCCCTTGAGTCTTTACTCTCACTCACTTCACAGAGCCAATCTATTGCAAAGTCATATTGTTTCTACCTCTGCAACATCCCTTGTATAATTCCCGATCCCAACACTCATATGGCCAACACTCTGGTGAAGGCCACATCACTTCATTTCTGTATTGGTTCAATGGCCTTCTGGTTGATCTACCTGACTCAAGTCTTCCCATTCCATTATGTCCTCTTTCTTGTTGTTGCTGAGTCATTGATGAGTGCATGTTATATAGTACTAAGTCTGAAATTTTAAACATTTGTTACTATAGTTCTGAATGAAAAAATTGCAAAATTATTGAATAGGACATTGAAGCTCTGTACTTAAAGACATAACTCAGATAATTTTTAGTATGTTATCATCATTATCATCTCTGAGTACCATGAACATTTTTTAAAAAATCTTATTGACACTACTTCCAAAAATTAAAAATAATATTGTGAATATTAAAAAAACTCAATAAGACTTCCCAGAAGGATCTTTAAATGTTTATTTATTTTTTGTTTTCAAGATTAATTTCCACAAAATTTTGAGTTTCAAATTTTCTCCCCATCTCTCCTCTCCCTTCACCCTAAAACACCATGCCTTCTGATTGTCCCTTCCCCCAATCTGTCTTCCCCTCCAACACCCCTTCATTCCCTTCTCCCCATCTTCTCTCTTGTCTTTTAGGGAAAGAAAAATATCTGTATCCCATTACCTTTATTTGTTATTTCCAAGTTGTATGTAAAAACAATTCTCAACATTTCTTCCTAAAACTTTGAGTTCCAATTTCTCTCCTTTCCTCACTCCCCATCTATCCCCACTGAGAAGGTTAGCAATTCAATATAGGCTAAATATATATAGTTTTACAAATGACGTCCGTAATAGTCATGTTGTGTAAGACTAACTACGTTTCCCTCCATCCTATTCTGCCCCCCATTTATTCTATTCTCTCTTTTGACTTTGTCCCTCCCTAAAAGTGTTTACTTCTAATTGCTTCCTCCTTCCATTTCCTCTCCCATCCTTCATCCCCCCCACCCTGCTTATCCCCATCTCCCCTACCTTCCTGTAGTGTAAGATGGATTTTCATACTGAATTGAGTGTCATGTTATTCCTTCCTTAAGCCAAGAATTCCTAGAAGAATTAAAGAAAGAACATTTTTAAGAGATCATAGATGATTTTAAAATTAAAAAAAGAATAGTAGAGAAAAAATGGGAGAAAAGAGAGAAATACAAGAAAACAATGAAAAGAAATGAACATCTTAGTTAAAGAGACACTAAAACTTGTGAAAAAAATAATTCCTTAAAAATTGGAGACAGAGAAAAAAGCATAACAATAAAACCATAGACCAATTTCTCTGATGCATATTGATTAAAAACTGTAGACTATTAGCAAGAGGATTAGTGAGATACATTTTATCAATATATCAATAGCCAAAATTATTAAAATGTTGTGATTTTTACCAAAAGGCAGGAAAAAAAAGTTTTTGACAACACCCATTCCTATTAAAAATTCCAGAAAGGGTGAGAACAGAAAGAAACATTTTTAAAAATAATAAATAATTTCTATATAAAATCAATACCAAACATTATCTGAAATGGGGATCAAATAGTTGTCCTCCCAACAAGAATAGAGTAAAGCAAGAATATCCATTATAAACATTATTATTCAACACTCTATTAGAAACCTTAGTTATAGTAACAAGACAAAATAAGAAATTGAAGGAATAAGAATAGACAGCAAGGAAATAAAAGCTATCTCTTTCCGGATGAGATGAGGTTATGTTTAGAAAACCTTAGAAAATCAATGGAAAAAAAAACTAGTGGTAACAACAAGCGACCTTAGGAAACTTGAAGAACATAAAATAAGCTCCTACAAATCATCAGTATTTCCATATATTACCAATAAAACCCAAAAGGAAGAGATAGAGAAATTCCAATTAAAATAACTTTAGACATAATAAAATACTTTGGAGTCTATCTGCCAAGACAAATCCAAGAATTATACAAACAAAATTGTGAAATATTTTTCAGACAAATAGAGGCAAATATAAAAAATTGGAGAAATATTAACTGTTTATGGGTACACTGAGCCAATATAATAAAAATTACAATTCTACCTAAATTTATTCATTTATTTATTGACATGCCAATCTAACTACCAAATAATTATTTTTTAGATGTAGAAAAAATAATCACGAAATTTATTTGGAATGATACAAGGTGAGAAACATCAATGGAATCAATGAAAAAAATGTGAAGGAAAGAGTCCTAAAATTACCAGATGTTAAATTATGTTACAGAGCAGTAATCATCATCACAATCTGCTATTGGCTGAGAAACAGAGTAGTGGATCTCCAGAATAAATTAGGTGCACAACACGTAATTGACAGAAAAGGAAAATGACAGATACTGCATGGGATATGGAAAAACGGTGGCATTAATTCACTATTAATGGGGTTGTGAACTAGGGCAAACATTTTGGAGGGGAAAAATGGAACTATGCCTCCAAACCCATAAAACTGCATATGCCTTTCAACCCATGGATACTGCTATTAGGTCTGCATTCCAAAGGAAATCAGGAAAAAGGAAAAGGACGAATACGTATAAAAGTAATTATAGAAGTACTTTTTGTGGTTACAAAGATTTGGAAATTAAAAGGGTGCCCCTCATTTGGGAACAGCTGAACAAGTTGTGATAAACGATTGTGATGGAATACTCTCATGGTATAAAAAACGCGACAAAGGGAATGGTTTCAGCAAAACGTGGGAATGCTTTCATGAATTTATGCAAACTGAAGTGAGCAAGATAAGAAGAACATATATCAGTGACAAAATTGTAAGTATAATTGAATGTGAAAAACTTTGCTACTCTGATCAATACAATGGTCCATGATAATTCCAAATAACTCATTATGTAAAATGGTATCCTATTTTAGAGAATTAACTGATTAACTCAAAGTGCAGATTGAAGTGTTTTTTTCACTCTATTTTTCTTACATTTATTTATTTATTTTGCAACATGACCCGTCTGGAAATATCTTTTCCATATCTTTGCATATATAATAGTTAACTAATGATCACTAAGTGTAAATTGAAACATAGTTCCACTTTATTTTTCTTGCATTTTTTGCAACATGACTTAAATATAAATATTTTTTGCATGACTTTGCATTTATGATAACAAAGATAGAGAAGCTGTGTACAGTCAGTTAAAACAAAACTGGAGCTAACTGTGGTTCAAATCATGAGTTTGTTGGAAAATTTAGACTTAAATTGAAAAAAGTAGGGAAAACTATCAGACATATTTAGGGATGACCTCAATAACATACATTGTGAATATGAAGTTGAGGTAATGAATAGATTTAAGGGTTTAGATCTGGTAGACTGAGTACTTGAAGAAATATGTACAGAGGACAGATATCACACAGGAGTCAGCAACAAAAACCCCAAAGAAAAAGAAAAGCAAGAAAACCAAATAGCTTTTGCTGTTCTTGTTGGTCAGTCATTTCAGTCATGTCAAACTCATCATGACCCAATTTGTGGTGGACTTTGCAAATAGCAGAGGAAAGAAGGAAACTGAAAGGTAAAAGACAAAGGAAAAGATATGCCCAATTGAATGCAGAATTCCAGAGAATTGGTGACCAAACTGCCAACATTCACTGGATTACGTGAAAGACAAGGTAGCTGCAGAACAACTTCTGCTTCTGTTTCATTGACTATACTAAAATCTTTGACTGTGTGGATCACAACAAAATGCGGGAAATCCTCAAAGGGACGGGAGCACCAAATTATCTTCCTTTTCTCCTGTGGAACTTGTGCATGATTCACGAAGGAACAGCTAGATCCGAATATGGAGCAATTGATTGGTTTAAGATATGAAAAGAAGTATGATGAGGTTATTTATTGTCACCTTATTTATTTAACTTATATAGTTATATCATGTGAAAGGCTGGATGAATCTGAAGCTGGGAATAAGGCTGCCAGGAGAAATATATACAATTGAAAATATGCATAATACAAATACGATAGCAAAAAGCAAAAGAAATACTTAAAATCCTCTTAGCAGGGGTAAAAAGAGAAGAATGTTTGAAGTTTAACTGTAAAGCTTGAAGTTTTACATTAAAAAAGAAACTAAGATTATGGCAACTGGTTCCATCACTTCCTGGCAAACAGAAGCAGAAGAAATGGAAGCAATATCATAATTAAATTCTTGGGTTTAAGGATCACTGAGGATGGTGATTGCAGCCGTGAAATTAGAAGAAACTTGCTCCTTGAAAGGATGGCTATGGGAAATCTGGACCATATAAAAATCTTGCCAACAAAGGTCTGCGCAGTCAAAGCAATATTTTGTTGTTGTTGTTGTTTGTTTTCCAATAGTAATATTTGACTGTGAGAGTTGGACTATCAGGAAAGTTGAGTACTACAGAATTGATGCTGACTTGTAGTGCTGGAGAAGACATTTGAGAGTACCTAGGACAGTAAGTGAATCAAATCAGTCAATACTTAAAGAAATTAATTCATAATATTCATTGCTAAGGCAAATTATGAAGCAGAAGTTAAAAGACTTTAACCAAATAAGGGGAAGACAGGACTCCACTCATCGGGAAAGACCCTAGTGTTGGGAAAGATTGAAGGCAAAAGGAGAATGCAATGGCAGAGGATGAGATGGATAATATGGAAGCTATGAACTGGAGTTTGGAAAGACTTTGGAAGATAGTAGAGGATAGATGGTACTCAATATGCCATGATACATGGAGTCATGAAGAGTTAGATATGCTTGTTGTAGTCCTCATCTTTGAAGAGGACCAAAATGATACAACCATTGTAAAGTGAAATTTCAATGTTTCCGACTGTGGCTGATCACCCCAATAAGAGCTCGGAATGCTCTACCACAGGTTGGGCAAAGATAGACCTTGTGAATGTTTGCACATCTTGCATTTACTTCATGCTGTCTAAATTCTCCTTTACTCAAAGAGCACAGCACTTTTTCTTATGTGGGCATGCCATGCTGAGCAGTCCTGTGTCAGTGTCTCCCATATTTGCAGAGTCAGATTCAAAGTTCTTGAGAGAGACCTTGAGAGTATCCTTGTATCGTTTCTACTGGGCACCATGTGATCACCTCTCCCATGAAAGTTCTCCATAAAATAATCTTTTTGGCAAATGTACATTTTGCACTTGAACAACATGGCCAGCACATCAGAGTTGTACTCTCTGAAGCATAGTTTGAACACTTGGCAGTTCAGTTCAAGCGAGGACTTCGGTGTCTGGTACCTTATCCAGCCAGGTGATCCTCAGCATCTTCCCAAGACAGTTCAAAGGGAAGTGATTCAGTTTCCTGGCATGGTGCTGGTAGACTGTCCATGTTTCACAAGCATACAACACTGAGGTCATTACAACAGCTCTGTAGACCTTCAATTTTGTAGTCAGTTGAATACCTCTTCTCTCCCAAATCTTTCTTCAGAACTTCTCAAATATTAAACTAGCTCTAGCAATGCATGCGTCAACCTCATTGTCAATGTGTACATCCCTGCAAAGTATACTACCAAGGTAAGTGAACTTATCCACAGCATTCAAAACTTCTCCATTTGTTGTAACTGATGGTTCCATATATGGATGGTGTGGTGGTGGTTGATGGAGCACCTGTGTATTTTTGTGTTAATTATTAGGTCAAAATTACCACAGGCAGGAGAAAATTGATCTATATTTTGTTGCATCTCAGTTTTAGATTCTGCATTGAGTGCACAATCATCTCCAAACACAAAATTATGCACCAACACTCTCTCCACTTTGGTCTTGACTTGTAACCTTTTCAAATTGAAGAACTTACCATCAGTATGATAGTTGACCTTGATGCCATGTTCATCTTCATGGAAAGTGAACATCATGCTAAAAAGCCTGGGAGCAAGCACATAGCTTTCTTTCACTCCATTGGTGACTGGGAAGGCATGAGAGCTTTGTCCGTTATCCAGAACCCAGGCAAACATGCCACCATGAAACTAACATACAATAGTGATGAACTTTTCCAAGCAACCAGATTTTGATATAATTTTCCATAAACCCTTACGACTAACAGGATCAAAGGCCTTGGTCAAATCTATGAATGAACAACTGAACAACAACATGTGTATAATGGGTTTCATATTGCTTGACTCCTCAGTGAGTGGATGAGGGCTTGGAAAGAGAGAAAAAAATTGAATTGAAAAGTTTTTTAATGTTAAAAAATAATTCATTTCAAAAAAGGGCCTAGAGTGAAGAAGAAAGAAGTTCCAAGATAGAGCCCTGGGGAAAACCAACAGGTAAGTTAATCTCATTCATATATATAATTATTATTTAGTTGAGTACTCTGTCATCATATCCTATTATACTTTTTTCCTTTTACATCTGACCCCTCTTGATGAGGAGATAAAGGTAGTGAAATAGAAAGAGTGTGATCAAGACAAAGGTTCTACAATCTAACTATTCTGTTTCCAAATGATATCTCTCTTCATTTCTTGTGCCTCACCACCGGTTCTTTTTTTAAAACTCTTTTTAATCTTAGTATCGCTTTGATAATTTTCAGCCCAAATTTGAATTTTGTCTTGCTTTTCTTTATCCTCTACTCTGTTCTACCCTCCTTCTTTTCTTTTCTTTTTTATGTTCTCTCCTCTTCCCTGACAATTTCCTGTTTGAGTTTATTATGTTCTACACTGAACTCTTTGTGTGTCTTTGTGTTTGTGGGTGGGTTCAACTCTCCTTTGTCTAATTCACATAAGCATGATGATGATGATATACCCTTTTCCCTATCTTATTCTCTATATTTGTATAGTATACTTCTTACACAGACTAATCTTGGCAAAAGAAAGTTCCTCCTGCTTGTCCCTCATTTCTTCCCTACTGTATTTTCATTTTCCTCTGTTTTATGTATTCTCTTTGCAATATGACTTGATTCCCTAGCTCCCCCTTCAGAGGGTCACATCTATTACATTTTTATACCTCTTTCTTCATGGGTCACTGGTTTGCTAAGGAGGTTGAATAGTCTCTGTTCTGTGTCATCAGCTTGAGCTCCCCGGCAGTTATTCATTCTAGGGTGACAGTGGTTAGCATTAATTCTATTTAATCAATTTCAAAATAAGTTTTGCAAACTTATATTTACTTTAAATATGTAGTAAGGAAAACAAACACTTTCCCCAAAACTTTGAGGCCACAATTCCTCCCTATACGAAGTCTCATATTGTGGGGGCAATTAGATTCATACCTAAACTTGGTTTCTACATAACATTAATTCCACTAAGTTCAAGGCCAAAGCCCCAGAAGGTTTACACAGTAGACTTTGTGTCAAAATCAAACTTTGTTGCCTACCTCACTTGTGCATGATGTGATCTAGTCTTCTTTGAACCTATAACAATCCCCCATAAGGGGATGTTCCTGAAAGTCTCTTTGTTGGTGTCCTTTAGGTATTTTCTTAGATTTCTGCTCAACTGCTCATAGAGGCCAGAAGATACCTTTTTCCTAGAACCTATTAGAATGTCCATGAAAAGTTCAAAACCTTTGACTTTCCAAAGTGTGCAAATTCATCATCTTGTGAAGTAAAAGAAGAGAGGAAACTGAAGTTCTGTTCCTTCCCACAACCAAATGATTCTGTTTGTTTGTTTTTTCAAATTATTCTCTCATCCAAACTATCAGAAATAAAAGTACTAAATCTCACGCTGGATTGATATTTTATAGAAAACCCATAGTATATAAGAAACTTTCTTCAGTCAATTCCAGCACATTTCTTGTAATATCTGCTTAAAATGTTTTGGATTGATGAATTCAAAGAAGTTGCATAGGTCTTCTTTATACCTAATTCATTTATGTCATTCAATCAGAACTTTGGGTGAACCTCATCATTACACTATTATTTTTTTAAATGTATTTACTTTTAATATTCATAATTTATTTCCATAAGAGTTTGAGTTCCAGTTTTTCTCCCCGTATCTCTCCTCACTCCCACCCTTAGATGGCATGCTTTCTGATTGCCCCTTACCCAAGTCTGCCCTCCCTTTTCTCCCTTCTTTCCTCTCCACTCACTCCATTGAGAAGGCAAGCAATTCACTACAAGTTATACTTGTGAATATGTTTATGCAAAACACTTCCATAATAGCTATGTTGTTAAAAACTGACTATATTTCCCTCCATCCTATCCTGCCCCCCAATAATTCTATTTTCTCCTTTCACTCTGTCTCTCTAACAAAGTGTTTGCTTCTGACAACCCTCATTTGCCTTGCCTTCTATCATCCTCTCCTCTTATCCCCATCCCTCCTACTTTCCATTAAGGTACACTATTACATCTTATATATAAAATGGAAAGATGCATATACACCATTTTATAAGCAAGGAAGTATTTTGCTATTTTTACTCTCTGGGGGGGCGGAGCCAAGATGGCGGAGTAGAAAGACTCACATTTGCTAGCTCCGAACCCACAGCCCATAGATTTCCTGTAAAAACAACCCCTGACAAATTCTGGAACAGTGGAAGCCATGCAGCAACACAGTGAAGGAGATTTCCGTTGAAGAGAGCCCTGAAAAACCGACCACAAAGTACCCAGGACGGGAGCAGAGCCCTGCCCTGAGGAGCGCTCCCCTTTCCCTGTTCTGGCCACACCACACTGAGAAGAGGGAGCAGACCTAAGCAGGCGTCAGGGATCTGAATCTCCCAGCGGCCGCGAAGGTCCCTCCACCCACAGACGCACAGGTCAGTGAGAGAGACAGGCTGAGAGGGGAGCGAGGTATCTCCGGGACTCGGAACCCCTCAGGAGGCAGCCCCTGCAGCAGAGGCAGAGGCAGCTCGGCCAGAGGCACTCAGAGCAGGTAGGAGCTCCACTTACAAAAGATCTCTGCATAAACCCCCTGAGGGAACTGAGCCCTGAGAGGCAGCCCTGCCCCCACCTGAGAAACAGGAGATAAGATCCCATTGAAGACCAGTCAGGCCTGCCACCAAAAGCCCTGAGGCTGGGGAGAAGCATTTGAATCTCAGACCCCAAGCACTAGCTGGGAGGACCTAGGCTGGGGTGGAGAGGACTCTCAGAAGTCAAGTAACTGTCTGGGAGCATTTGAATCTCAGACCCCAAGCATTAGCTGGGCCGATCTGGGACAGGGGGTGGAGAGGACTCTCAGAAGTCAAGTAACTGGCTGGGAAAATGCCCAGAAAAGGGAAAAAAACTAAGACCATAGATGGTTATTTTCTTGAGAAGATGATTGCTCCATTCCTCTCTGACGACGACGAAGAGATATGCTTACCATCAGGTAAACACATAGGAGTCAAAGCCTCTGTATC
>CM053770.1:510296513-510316854 GCA_028658325.1 Potorous gilbertii
CCTCTTTTGCCAATTGAGTTAGCCTACTTTTCAAGGTGCTATTTTCTTCAGCATTTTCTTGGGCCTCCTTTATTAAGGTATTGACCCGTTTTTCATGCTTTTCTTGCATCTCTCTCATTTATTTTCCCAGTTTTTCCTCCACCTGTCTAACTTGATTTTCAAAATCCTTTTTGAGCTCCTCCACAGCCTGAGCCCATGGGGTATCTATTTCAGATATTTGGGATACAGAGGCTTTGACTGCTATGTCTTTACCTGATGGTAAGCAGATCTCTTTGTCATCAGAGAGGAATGGCGTAATCATCTTCTCAAGAATGCCCTTTTCTGGGCATTTTCCCAGCCAGTTACTTGACTTCTGGGAGTCCTCTCCACTCCCTTGCCTAGGTCTGCCCAGCTAGTGCTTGGGATCTGAGATTCAAATTCTCAGAGACAGTTACTTGACTTCTGAGAGTCCTCTCCACCCCAGACCTAGGTCCTCCCAGCTAATGCTTGGGGTCTGAGATTCAAATGCTGCTCCCCAGCCTCAGGGCTTTTGGCGTCAGGCCTGGCTGCTGGTGCTCAGGTAGGGGCAGGGCCGCCTCTCAGGCTCAGTTCCCTCAGGGGATTTATGCAGATATCTTTTGTAATGGAGCTGCTGTTGAGCTCCTGCCTGCTCTGGGAGCCTCTGCCTGAGCTGCCTCTGCCTCTGCCACAGCTGCTGCCTCTCGAGGGGGTCCGAGTCCTAGAGAAACCCGTTCCCCTCTCAGCCCATCTCTCTCACTGACCTGTGAGTCCGTGGGTGGAAGGATCCTCGAGGCCGCTGGAGATTTTGGTCCCTAATGCCTGCTTGGATCTGCTCGCTCCCCTCAGTGCTTTGTGGCGGGGGCAGGGCAGGACAGGGCTCCGCTCCTGTCTGGGGCTGGATGGACCCCTGGGGTCGGCTTTTCAGGGCTCTCTGCAATGGAAATCTCTTTCACTGTGTTGCTGCAAGGCTTCCACTGTTCCAGAATTTGTCGGGGGTTCTTTTTAGAGGAAATCCATAGGCTGTGGGTTCGTAGCTAGCAAATGTGAGTCTTTCTACTCCGCCGTCTTGTCTCCGCCCCCCTGTTGATAAATTCTAGAACTACCACCCCCCTGTTGATAAATTCTAGAACTACCAAGTGAAGGAGAAAATACTATAGGCAGCAAGAAAGAAACAATTGAAATACCAAAGAGCTACAGTCAGGATCACACAGGACCTTACAGCTTCTACATTAAAAGAGAGAAGGAATTGGAATACAGTATTCCATAAAACAAAGGAGCTGGGCCTACAACCAAGGATTAATTACCCAGCAAATTTGAGTGTAATATTTCAGGCAAGGAAATGGACATTCAATGAAATAAGAGATTTCCAGACCTTCCTGATGAAAAGGTCAGAACTCATTAGAAAATTCAATCTTCAAACACAGGTCTCAAGAGAGGTATAAAAAAGTAAATGGGAAAAAAATAAACCTTGTTACTCAATATGGACAAATTTTTTACATCCCTATAAAGGAAGATACTTGTTAATCTTGAGACTTGCATATTTATTATGTCATATAAAAGGTATATACATAGAGGGAATGTTGGAAAATAAATGATGTCATGATAAAAATGTGATTTAAGAGTCTAAAGGGATTGTAATTGGAGATATGAAAAGGAGATACCAGAAAAAGATAAACTGTATCACAGGAAGAGGGGCAAAAACACATTATAGTAGAGGGAAAGAGGGGTGGGGGGTGATCATTGTTTGAGAGTTACTCTCATCTGACTAGATTCAAGGAGGAAACAACAAGCTCAGTTAAGTATAGAAATACAACTAGTTATAGACAGTAGGAGGGGAAGGGGTAAAGAAAAGGGAGGTGAGTCTAAAGGGAGGGAGAAGTAATAAGGGAAAAGGGAATTAAAAGAGAGGTGGACTGAAAGAAGGGAGGAAAGACTGAGGGAGGTGGTGGTCAAAAATTAAACCTCTGTTGTGGAAGGAAAGGGAGAAGGAAGAAGTGAAGACATAAACAAGGGTAAAGGGGATGGAGGGAAAGACATAGATAGTAATAATTACTGGGAATGTGAATGGGGTGAACTATCCCATAAAAGGGAGACAGCAGAAAGGATTAAAAAGCATCACTCAACAATATGTTGTTTACAAGAAACACATTTGAATTGGAGGCATTCACACAGGGTAAAGGTAAAAGGTTGGAGCAGAATATTTTGTGCTTCAGCAGATGTAAAAATAACAGGGGTAGCAATCCTTATCTCAGACGAAACAAAAGCAGAGATAGATCTAAACAAAAGAGATAAGGACGGAAACTATATCCTGCTAACAGGCACCATAGAAAATGAAGCAATTTCATTACTTAATATATATACTCCAAGGAGTGTAGCATCCAGATTCTTAGAGCAGAAGTTAAGGGAATTAAAGAAAGAAATAAACAGCAAAACTATACTAGTGGGATACCTCAACTTCCTCCTCTCTGAACTTAATAAATCTAACCTCAGAATAAATAAGAAAGAAGTTAAGAAGGTGAATAAGACTCTGGATGAAGTAGATATGATAGATCTCTGGAGAAAATTGAATGAGAATCGAAAGGAATATTCCTTCTTGTCAGTGGTACATGGAACATATACAAAAATTGACTATGTACTAGCCATAAAAGGCTCACAGTCCAGTGGAAAAAGACAGAGATAGTCAATGCATCCTTCTCAGACCATAATGCAATAAACTTATATGTAATCAAAGGTGATGGAAATATAAACCAAAGACTAATTGGAAACTAAACAATCTAATCATAAAGAATGAGTGGGTCAAACAATAAATTAAAGAAACAATGGACAACTTCATTCAAGAGAATGACAATAATGAGACTATCTACCAAATCTTATGGGATATTGCAAAAGCAGTTCTTAACGGAAGTTTTGTATCTTTGAATGCCTACATGAATAAAATAGAGAAAGAAGAGATCAATGAATTGGACATGCAGATGAAAAAACTAGAAAGAGAATAAATTGAAAATCCCACAAAAATATTAAATTAGAAATATTGAAAAACAAAGGAAGGATTAACAAAATTGAAATTAAGAAAACTATTGAATTAATAAGCAAATCTAACAGTTGGTTTTATGAAAAATGTAAAATTTGATAAACCATTTGTTAATTTGATTTAAAAAGAAAGAAGAAAGCCAAATTACCAATATCAAAAATGAAAAGGGAGAATTAACTTTCAATGAGGAGGAAATTAAAAGTTATTAGAGATTACTTGCTCAACTGTACGCCCTTCAATTTGACAATCTAAATGAGATGGATGATTATTTTTAAAAGTATAAATTACTCAGATTAACAGAAGAGGAAGTTAAGTACTTAAGTAACCCCATCTCAGAAAAAGAAATTGAATGCACCATCAATGAACCTTCTAGGAAAAATCTCCAGGACCAGATGGATTTACAAATGAAATCTATCAAACATTTAAAGAAGTTAGTTCCAATACCATGTGGACTATTTGGGAAAATTGGGGAAGAAGGAGTTCTCCCAATTCTTTTTATGAAACAAATATAGTTTTAATACCTATATCAGGAAGAGCCAAAATAGAGAAAGAAAATTATAGACCAATGTGTCTAATGAATACAGATGTAAAAATTTTAAATAAGATATTAGCAAAAAGAATACAGCAATTTATCATGAGAACAATACACTGTGATCAGGTATAATTTATAACAGGAATGCAGGGTTGGTTCAATATTGGAAAAATTATTAGTATGTATTATTGATCATATCAACAACAAAACTAACAGAAACCACAATAGGTACAGAAAAACCTTGTGACAAAATACACCTATTCCTATTGAAACACTGGAGAGTATAAGAATTAATGGAACTTTCCATAAAATTATAAGCAATCTCTACCTAAAACCTTCAGCAAGGATTATATGCAATTGGGATAAGCTAGATGCATTTCCAATAAGATCAGAGTTTAAACAAATATGTCCATTATCACTACTATTTTTCAATGTGGTACTAGATAGCTACTAGATAGCTGTAGCAATGAGAGAAGAAAAAGAAATTGAAGGAATTAGAATAGGCAAAGAAGAAACTAAGTTATCAAATTTTGCAGATGATAAGATGATATACTTAGAAAATCCCAGAGAATCAAGTAAAAGACTACTTGAAATAATAAACACCTTTGGCAAAGTTGTAAGTTACAAAACAAACCCAGACAAATCATCTGCATTTCTATATATCACTAACAAAACTCAACAGCAAAAGATAGAAAGAGAAATCCCGTTTTAAAGCTACGGTAGGCACTATAAAATATTTGGGAGTCTACCTGCCAAAACAAACCCAGGGACTACATGAACACAATTATAAAACCCTTTTCTCATAAATAAAATCAGATCCATGTAAATGGAAAAACATCAGTTGTTCATGGGTAGATCAAGCAAGTATAGTAAAAATGCCAATTCTACCTAAATTAATTTACTTACTCAGTGCCATACCAATCAAACTACGAGATAATTATTTTCTAGAGCTAGAAAAAATAATATCAGAATTCATATGGAAAAACAAAAGGTCCAGAATATCAAGGAAACTAATGAAAAGAAATGCTAGGGAAGGTGGCCTAGCCCTACCAGATCTCAAATTACGTTACAAAGCAGCAATCATCAAAACCACTTGGTACCGGCTAAGAAACAGAGGGGTAGACCAGTGGAAAATGTTAGGTACTCAAGACACAGTAACCAATGAATATAGCAATCTACTGTCTGATAAACCTAAGGACCCCAGCTTCTGGGATAAGAACCCACTGTTTGACAAAAATTACTGGAAAAATTGGATAACAATGTGACAGAAACTGGGCATAGACCAATGCCTGACACTGTGCAAAAGAATAATGTCTAAATGGTTACATGATCTAGGTATAAAGATTGATACTATAAACAAATTAGTGGAGCAAGGAGTAGTGCATTTCTGGACAATGAAGAAACTTATTACCAAATAAGAGATAGGGAACATTATGAAGTGCAAAATGGATGATTTTGATTACATTAAATTGAATAGTTTTTGCACAAACAGACCCCATGTAACCAAGATGAGGAAGGAAGGAGAAAACTGGGAAAGAATTTTTGCAACTAGCATCTGTGATAAAGCCCTCATTTCTAAAATATATAGAAAACTGAGTCAAATGCTCAAGAACACAAGTCATTCTTGGAAGGAATTAAAGTTATCTATAATCATATGAAAAAATGCTCTAAATCACTGTTGATTAGAGAGATGTAAATCAAAACAACTCTGAGTTACCACATCACACTTCTCAGTGTTTTGCTTTGTTTTATGTCTTCTCCCATTCATTTTAATTCTATGCAATGTGTATTTAACAGGAAAGTACATGTAGAACCTATATGAGATTGTACTTCATCTCAGGGAGGGACTGGGGAGGGAAAGGGGAAATGAGAGGTAGAGAGGGGAAATAGTCTAAAATGTGTGAAAGTGATTGTTGAACACTGAAAACAAATTAAATAATTTAATTTAAAAAAGGAAAATAAAAATGAGCTAAACATTTATAGTTCAACTAACCTAAAATAAGCATGAAAGACACAATTTTGAAAATTATAGGAATAGATAAATTGCAAACCAAAAGTACAATAGTAATAAACTAAATAATACCATGTAATATTATACTATAGTATTACGTACTATATTGTATTATATGCTTATAATACTAAAACAAAAAGCTGCTTCTTTTAAAAGACTGAAAGCTCTTCTGAAAAATAAATGAAAACTATACTCAGATGTCACTAAAGGAACACATCTTTTGGCACAGGGAAATTGCAATTAGAAGTATTCCCCAAGGATGTTAAGGACAAAGTGAAAGATAATATAGAAAGAGATGATATAAATATGCATATATACAGGAACATTTGTATATATAGAAGAATATATATTCTTGTCTACATATACACAAGAATATTTATATACAAGTATACAAGTATACAAGTATATATATATATATATATATATATATATATATATATATATATATATTCCTGAGTACATACATGCAAGTCTACTTGGACAGTTCACTGGGAGGAAAAGAGGGTGTAGCTTAGATGATTATGATAGACAAGAAAAATGATGATTATCAATAAAAAATATTTTTTAAAGCATAGAAGAATGGAAAGAGCACTGGTTCTTCATGCAGAAAAAATGAAATCAAACCTTGCCTCTGATGCTTATTACTTATGTAACTTTAGGCAAATCATCTAAACTGCCCAGCTTTAGTTTTATCCTCTGTAACTTGAAAGGATGAAGCAAATGGTCTCTGAAATTTATTGTCATTCCACAGCTATGTATATATATATATATGTGTGTGTGTGTGTGTTTGTGTGTGTGTGTATGTGTGTGTGTATACACCTACACACATATATTCAGGAGACAAAGAAGGGTTTCTTTTTCCCTGTACTGTTAATATCCTATGTATATTTTGAGAAAAAAACTAAATAAAATTTTTCTTTTCTGATCTTTGTATTTTTAAATGTTTTTATTTGTGGATTGTCATAAAGTCCTCAATTAAAAACATTTTGTTTTCTAAGAGAATGAAAATAAAGTTGTTGATTGTTTTTCTTTTTTTTAAGATTTCTTCCACCTCTCTTTCCTATGAGCAGGAACATTTGTCTGAGATCATTAAGTAAAGTTCACTGAGACAATTTCAAGTTCTTCAAATACTATTCTCAATCATCCTCTTCTATTTATAACATCTCCCCCCAATTTTTTTTTCTGGAAGCAGATACCATTTCAGTGGTACCTTAATGCCTTATTGGCAAGGCAGCCAAATGGGGTACTTTATTTCATAATAAAATAAACCTTCACTTTTTTTCAATGGGAAATTACTCAGTGTGTAGTAAAGATGTGTCACTCTTACATTCCCCAAAGGCCGGCCTCTACAAATAATTATGGATCCTACTGGTTCAAATAGAATTAAAACTTATATGACCATATATTCCTTTTTTTCTTTTGCTATTTCCTACACATCCAGTTTAATTCTCTTACCATCATCTCCTCCTTTAAAAACAGGAATTTAAGGCATTTGGCCAAATAGATGATCTTTTAACAGTTTTCAAGTTTGAGATGCCTACTTTGATTTTATTTGTATATTGTAACTTCATGGAACTTTATATAAAAGGCTAATGTATTATTTCTTAACTTAATATTCATTTCTGTATACAAATCTCCACATACTAACACCCAATGTATTTTTCTTTGTAAAAAAAAAAAGAACTAAGCAAGATCATTCTATGAAGTGAACACAACTGGGAGTAGACAAAATGTTCTGTACCTGTTGTTTCCAAATTATTAGGAAGAGAAGGAATCGTTTTCTATTTTTCATTGTGGAAGGAAGACTCATTGTTTTCAATTTAGGAGTACATACTAGTACCAACAAAGCTTTATTTTACTCAGAGTTGTAAACCAGTGTATGGGGTAACATTGATTAGCTCACAGAGAAGGGATGTTTCTATATGAAAAGAGGATGTATATGAGTATGAATCATTTCCCATATATAGAATGCACAGAAAAATCATATAGTCTTTCTGAGTTTACAAATCATCATCATGGCCTTAGGGTCTATTTGCTGAGTTCTAGGGGAGGACATAAAATTTACTAATCTGCTTGCTAGATTGCTTTTTATTTTTAGAGTTAAATGAAGATAAACTATGCTTTATCTTTTGGTTGGCCTTGCAAAAGTACCATAATACATACACTAGGTGTATGTATTACACCTAGCAAAATAAGTGTGACCAGGACTAACTGATTACATTAAAACATTGTTTAATTATAAAATAGAGTTACTAATGTCAAGAAAGGGGAAATGAAGGACCCTCTATTTCTCCCACTACGATCACTGTCATTACGATTTTGGAGCATTTATATAACTGCTATTCCAAGTTTTCAAAGTATATTTATAACTATAAATTTAATGCACATAGGAGATATATCTTTTTTTCTCCCCTAGGGAAATGTAGTAGCATAACAGAATAATCTCTGTAACTAGACGATCTGAGTTAGAGTTTTTCTTCTTTCACCAGCTGTATGACTGAAGCATTTCATTTTTTTAGATCTCAACATAATCAGATTTAAAATGAGGTTGCTTCTTATAATACTTCCTAGTTCATAGATATTGTGAGAATTGGATAGTTCCTTTGAAAAGACTTTGAAGAGAGAGAGAGAGAGAGAGAGCTGAGTTACTCTTGTTCCCATGTATTTCTCCTAGTATCACCATCTTACTTAATTGGTGTGATTAAGAAATCTCTCCATCCTGCCTACAGGGAGTCCATTCATCTTATTTAGGATGTCAGAACTATCAAGAGAGACAGCCTAACTTGTCTTTCCTAGCATCCATGTTTAAATAGAAAGTCTCTCCATTATTCCTTTTTATTTCATTAAGTTCTCTCTTGTCTCTTGGCAAATTAGAAAGAAGAAATAATTCTTTAGAATTACAATCATTTTCTGATAAAATAATCTTCATGTATGTACATGAAAGACTATTTTCTACCAATTCACAGTTTTTCTGAGAGGTAAGTTTCAAATTGATAAGATACGTAAAACATTTTTCTAATTTTAAAAGGCTAACTGGTAATTCTAATAATCAGCGTTACCATTGACATAATTCTTTTTTTCATTAGTATTATTTTAGTAATAGTTGTAGTAGTAGTAATATTATTGATATTGCCTCTTTGTTGCTTCTTTAGATTTGAGGAGTCCTCGTTACCCATCTCCTAATAAATGGTTTAGTTGAGTACAGTAGAGAAAATATTATATTCAACTGTTTCTCTCTCAACCACTTAAATCTATCTGCTCAGAATACCTTTAAAAAATACCCTATTACTCCCTTCTCAGTTCTACTTCCTTAATGAAGTTGTATTGTCATTTGTGAATGATTTAAGGAGTTTTCTTTTTTAAAATTTTTGTTGTTTTTATACTATCTTTGTTTTTCTTAATGGTTCCCCCTACCTAGTGTGCCATGCCTTTCAAAATAGAAATAAGGAGAACAAAAATAGAAATAAAACAATTTAAAAGCCTATTGGCAAACTAGGCAAAACAGATCAACTAAGATTGACAATATATGTTATATCCACAATAATATCCATTGTCTGAAACCTCTCACCAGTTCAAAGAAGGAAGGAAGATGCATTTTCTTATCCATTCTCCACTGGTCATTACAATCACAACATGTTCAGTTTTATTTTGTTTTGTTTTTTCTATTATTGTTTCTCTCCTCATTTTCAAGGTAGTCATTGTACCTTGTGCTTAAGACAGCTTGGTACTCTTCAGTCCCAAAGACTCACCATATTGGTACCAGACTTAGTGGATAGACTCAACTGGCATTAGCTATACCATAGCTTAGAACTCCTGAGCTCAAACGATCCACCAACCTCAGCCTCTCTAACAGCCGGTACTAGAACTGTATGCTGACCTGTCTGGTTCTGTTGCATTCATGTACATAATTTAGCTATTCTGTAAATGGTGATCTTTCATTCCCACCCCTCTCCCTGCAGTTGTTTGTATCTACAAAAAGTGCTATGAACAGGGACTTAATTGCCTTTTTTTCATTTCCTTGCTATTAGCTTTTACTTTCTTTTACTTTTTTAATGAATTGCTTTTTTTAACCACATGGAAGACTAATTGTATATGATATATTTGAAAATATTTTTCTTAAAAGGATTGCTGACTTGAAACCTCAGTCTCTTGGTGACCCAAGGCAAATGACTGAGCTGGAAACAATCTGTTCCACCCTCTTCATTTTACCCAGAAGAAAACTGAGGCTCAGAGAAGAAAATTGGTTTGTCCAAGATAATACAGTCAGTAAGCAATAGAGGTATGTGCAGATAAAAAGCACAAAATTAAATATCCTTGGTATAATAAGCACACATTTATATAACGAACTATACATTAGTCTTTCCCTTGCAATCTTCCTGTGAGGTAAGTGGATGAATATTTACTTTAATTCAGTTAAGCATTATTCAGTGCCAATTGTGGTAGTAGTGTGCTAACTACTGATGAGTCAGGCAAAAACAAATAGTATTTATAGTCAAGGAACTTATGATATACCCCCCTCCCATTTCGCAAATAAGAGTTTCAATAACTTGTTCAAATTTTGACTGTAAGTAAACCAGTATTCCAATCCTTATTAAAATCCAAGACCTCATGATTCCATGTCTTTATTGATCCTACGACACCATTTTGTCTTTCATCTTGATTGAACTTTTTACTTTTTAGATGAAAGGATTAATAAAGTAAAGCCAAGTAACTTGTTTAAGATCAATCATATAGTTAGGTAGCAGCACAACAAATAGTCTGTTTCTCACTTGATTGGGAAATGGACTAGATCGTTGTGAAAGACCTGTCTCTTCATTTTGCAGGTCATGCCAATATCATGCCTTAACAATGCCAGAAAAGTTTCATAGTATCATATTTTCCCTTTGTGCTCTATGGGCCATTGGACCTTATCTATGAGTTTTTGTATGTCCAGATCACACAGTTGAAATGTGTAAGATGTATAGGGCTTGGTGACACAACATCTAACAATTCCTTTTACTTAGAAATCATTTATCAGTAGATCATTTTTAGCTCAGGGGTTCTGAACTGCTGTGGATACATTAATATGGTGAATTCCTGTAAATGGGGGGGTTACTAGATTGGTTAGAGATGAGAGAACTGGCCAAGGTTCAAATAAGAGCAGTCAAAGATCCTGTGATAATCAGAGTGGGGCTAGTAGACTCATAAGCAACCATTGTCCTTCCATTCTAAAATATATAGGGAAAGACAATTTTCAAAAATGAAATTAAAAATAAAACTAGAAAAAACAGTGACCTTAGTCAAATAATATGAATCTTTCTGTAGTTAGTTTTTTTAGAGTCACTCCAGACACTATACATACTCTGCTGAATAAATGATGGAATTGAAAGTCACTTTAATAAACTAATGGCAACTTGGATTAAATAAATATTGCATTGGATGCAGTATTCTGTAGCATGGTTTTTAAAGTAAAAACTACAAGCCCACAGGCAAGATTTTGAAATTTATATTAGAAATAACATGACTGATCATCAAAGCAAACAGATGTACAAGAAAGATTAGGTGTAGAACATGAAATAAAAAATTAACAAAAGAAAGGGGAAAATGCGCACAAGGAAGAGATAGTGACACAATGCCAAAAATATATATAATTTATGCAAAGTAAAGTGACTACATAAGATAGTAGATACAGGGCTGACCTCAAAGACAGTAAGACCTGGATTTAAGACTTACCCTAAAACAAAACAAAACAAAACAAAACTAAAAACTGGTTTTGTAACATTGGACAAGTCCCTTCCTTACAGTGTGCTGGGCAATTTTCTAAGTCTATAAGTTACAGAGAAGGTACTGAACTGCATTTGTAGAGAATGTTTCCTTACACTGAAGTTCCCAATCCCAATGAAATCACGCTCCTATTCCTATTCTTAATATAAACTGTCTGGGAATAGGATATCCCAGAAAAAGATGGAATTACCAAACCTCAGGAAGAGTATTAAAATTACAAATTTAAATATTAGATCAATGATGAGTCATCCCAACATCATCTTCTAATGAATAAGAAGGAATATTAGACTGGGAGTCCAGAGAACCACATTCTACTCCTGATTTGGCCACTAACTAACTGAGCAACCATGGGAAGGGTATTGTCTTTCTTTGGTATTGTTTTCTCAGGTATAAAAAATAAGGATTGAACTAAATGTTCTAGAGAGTTCCTTCCAGTTTCAACATCCTATTATTATTTTTGAGCAACAGAATTCCATTAATAAACGAACTAGGAATCGGAAATGCCAAAAATGTAAATTATTATTTACAAAGTATACCATTTTACTGGCAAATTACCACACAGTAACTAATAGTGACTTCAGTAGCTCTTTCATGATGATATTCATTAAGTGTGGAATATATAATGCTAAAAGCTAGTTAGTTCAATAGTTATTGTGGTTCCACCCCAAATTAATTAGCACCTCTGCTGGTCACAACTTGTGTTAAACAGCCAGAATGAATTAATGTAATGCAATATGCAGTGAAAGAGATGGCAGAGTATGAAATGATGTGATATCTGACAAAAACCACGTGGGTCAAAATCTTGACAACTATGATAGGGAATAGAAAATATTGATAGGTGCCACATTCAGGAACTTTTGTGGTATTTATTTGTCTTTTAGTCTTCAGGTAGGATTCACCTGAGATGCAAACATTTAAATGGTACTTTCTTCTGCTCAGAAGCCTGCAAAAAGCGCCATTGCCTCCTAAGAAACTTCCAACATCCTTAGCCTAGCATTCACGATATTCTTCAATTTAAGTTTAACCTACCTATCCAGTTTTATGTAATTATAACCCACATCTGAAATGGTTAGGATTTCTAAACTTCTATTTCTTAGAAATTTTAGATAACAAGATAAACAGAAAATTCAAATATTGGAAGCCTAGGAGCAGAGGTTAGATATAGTGTGGGAGAGGGGATTTAAAAGAAAATCTTGTGTTTTATGGAAAATATGTTAGAAGGGAAGGATTTGTACTTCTTGTACATCTTGTGCCTAAGAACATCTTGTACTTATGGGTAGTTGTTCTTTCAATATGACCCTCCTACCACCAATGCTGGAAATACTGATGCTGGAGATGCTAGAGACTTATGTAAAAAATGATTCAGTGTATCATAGTATGCTGGGCTAGGGATGAGGATTTCTAAATGGATGAAATGTTACAACTTTTGAGAGAAGCCATGAAGATGGCACTGGGCCATGGAATTTCTTTTGACCCATACTGAGGTTTTATATTATAGATTTTGCCCCTGGTTGGCCAAAGAGTGTATGCTCTTTCTCTTAATAGAGACTATAAAGGATCATCACAGACAACTATGCCGTGAGTGCCCCTACTATGAGAACAACAATACTTCTTGCATAGGCCTGTGAGTATCAGTATCTCCCCACAGTGAGAGAATTAAGGTTTGACACAAAAGAGGGAAGGAAAGTTGAGTTTCAGTTCTTATACTGAGCAGTTGGTAGCCTTCTACTAAGGAGTAGTAATACTTGCATTGCAAATTTAATTTTAACTCTAGTAAATACCACTTAATTCCATTTAACAAACATTTATTAAACACTTGTTACATAATAGGCACTGTGACTACAAAGACAAAAATGAAATACCTGTTTCCAATGGACTTGCAGTCTACTGAAAGAATGAAAGATTTCACAGGGAATAATAAAAGGCATTTTCTATATTTTTTTCTAATTTTTTAAGATTTTATTAAAAGTTTTGAGTTCCAAATTCTATCCTTTCCTCATCTCTCCCCTTCCTTAGATGGTAAGCAATCAGATATAGTTAATACATATGCAATTATGTCAAGCATTTCCACATTAGTCATTTTGTAGAAGACTCAAAAGAAAAAAATTAAAGAAAATCTTGTGAAAATAGTATATTTCAATCTGTATTCAAACAATATTAGCTCTTTCTCTGGAGGTGGATAGCATGATTCATCATTAGTCCTTCAGGATTATCTTGGATCATTTTATTACTGAGAATAGTTAAGTCATTCACAATTCTTCATGGAATAATATTGTTACAGTGTACAGAATTTTTCTGGTTCTGTTCACTTCACTATGAATCAGTTCATGCAAGTCTTTCTAAGTTTTTTTTTTCTGAGAATGCTGATTATTATTTCTTATAGCACAATAATAATGTATTACAATCATATACCACAACTTATTTAGTTATTCTCCAATTCATGGACACTGCTTTGATTTTCAATTCTTATTCATCACAAAAAAGCTGCTATAAATAGTTTTACACAGATAAGGACTATGAAAGGCATTTTCAAGGAGGTAGCATTTGATCTATTATTTGAAAAGGGCTAGAGATTCCAAGAGGTAGAGGTGATGAGGAAAAAGACCACAGCAATGGTGGGAAGGAGATAGAATATAAAGCACAGGAACAGAAATGGGGCTGGTTTGATGGAAACATACAATGTGTGAAAGGAAGTAATATGTAATCATTTTGGAAAGATAGACCACAGGCAAGTTATGAAGGGCTTTGAACATCACACAGAAGAATCTATATTTTATACTAGAGGTGAAAGGAGACTTAAATCTTTTATCCGAGAATGAGTAATATTTCCAGATCATTTAAAGAAATTAAAGTTCTATGAAAATGAAGATTAGAGTGGTTTATTAAATTTTGGATTTGTTGGGAATATTCATACCATAGACAGAAACACAACAAAAATGAACTGGAAGACAAAAGAGTTGTGGGAAGATGGGGCTATAGCCAGAACGTAATAAGGTAGAAGTCAGCTGGAAGAGCTCTAGCTTGGAATGCAACCTGGTAGTCTGCATAGATGTTTCCCTGTGAGTAGTTACTCTAGGCCCACCCAGAGAAGAGAAAGGATTCTCTTGTTAAACCTCTAGATGGGCAAAAGGGCTTTACATGTCCTTTAGACACGATTCTCCATGATATTCACAATCCATAAATATGTACCATGCTTTCCCTCTTCCATACCTTTTCTTTATATCATTTCTGATGCCAAGAAAGCTCAGCACCCACATCACCATCCAAAGCTTTCTTTTGTCAATTGAAACTCTATCCATTCTTCAAGGTCCATAGAGACTTCTCTATTGGGCCTTTTTTGATTCCCATCAGATGGAAGTAACCTTTTATGAACGTCTAAAATTTTTAATTAAAAAGATTAATAATCATCTATTAACTACTTACTATGTATCAGGAGCTGTGCTTGGAGCTTTGCAAATATCTCATTTCATCCTCAAACCTCCGGTAATTGTATTATTATAATTTCTACTTTAAAGATAAAGAAACTGAGGAGGATAAAGGTTAAATAGCTGGCCCAGAGTCTCATAGCTGGTGAGAATACATTTGAATTCAGGTCATCCTAGCTTCAGATCCACAGCTCTATCTATCTCTATCTACTGTGCCATCTAGCTACCTCACAGTGAAGAAGCATTCTTCTTGTGCTTCACCTGGGCCCTTTTATCTCCTTTTCTGTGTTACAGATACTTCTATGTGTGTCATCTCCCCTGCTAAAGCATAAGGACCTTAAGGACAGGGGTCATGCTGTATCTTTCCTTGGATACTCACCTAATCCTTAGAATAGCTTTTAAAAAATTCATAGTAGGTATGTAATAAGTGGTTACTGAAATTGTTGACTTGAAAAATCTGTTTCTACCTGATCTCATTGACTACGTAATTTGGTTAAAAACATTCTTTGTTTCTGGAGGAATTTTCATGGTCCCAACAACAACTTTTTAAAAAACTGGCAAATATTACTAAAAATGGCAAATAGTGGTTGTGAAAAGATAAACAGTCTAATATACTAATAGGAGGGACTCTAAATTGGTTAATCCATTATTAATGGAAAACACTGAGGGTTATCATAAAAAATAAGTAAAATGCCCATAATTTTCAATCTAAAGATCTCACTGTTAGGCACATAGCTCAAGGAAGTCAATGATAGAAAGAAATTACCTAGATAGAAATATATTATATATATATATGTATGCATATATATATGTGTGTGTATGTTTGCAGAGATAAATACATAGATATGTATATGTATATCCATATAGAGATAGATATAGACATCTATCTATTCTATCTATATATCCAAATATTTGTAGCAGCATATTGCCAACATTAAAAAAAATAGAAATAAATTGGGTATTCATTGATTGAGGAATGGCTAAAAAATAGGGCATTAATGTAATGGAAAATTATCGTACTCTAATATATATTGATAAGCATACAGAGAAGCATAGGAAGATATATAAACTGACAGAAAAAGCTAACAAAGAAAATAATACACACATTAGCAACAGAGTAAAGATGGAGGAAAACAAGAGTAAATAAAATGAATATTGTATAATAACAATAAGGAATCATGCCTGGAAGAAATATAGAATAAGAATGTGCTTCTCTTTCTTTATAGATGTAGGTAACTATGGATATGGAACAATACATTTAATGATGGACTTGGTTGGTGTGTTGATTAAATTTATCGAATTTTATACTCAGCCCCTTTTATTATTTGTTACTAGCAAAAAAAGCTCTCTAGTGGAAGAAGGAGAGACATATATTGTAAAGTGAAAGAAAATTAAAGAAAAGAATTAAAATCCTTTGCAATCAATTATATTTGGAATGACAAAAATTAAATGCTATAGGATCCCATCTCCATGTCTAGAAAAAGACCATCCAATCTATATCCCTCATTTTCCAGAAGAGGGGAATAAGACTCAGAAAAGTGAAGGTTACACAGGTCATACGTAGTAGACCAGAAATTCAAGTCTGGATTATTTGAAATGATGAGGAACTAATTTTCTCAATTATGGCCTTTATTCTTTACTAGAAATCATCTCTTCCTCATTATCTAGGAGAACTTATGCAAACTCACATCCATCAACTGTCAAATAGGATTTTTATGTGGCATTAGTTTAGAGCAGGGATTTAACCTAAGTAATTTGAATTAAAAAAAAAACTGTGAACAGATAACTGTGATTCAATATTATTGATTTATTTTTTAATCATATACATTGAAAAATATTAATCTGAAATTAGGTCCACAGGTTTCACCAGACTGCATCCAAGACACAGAAAAAACGTCAAATACTCCTGGTTTAGGTACATTCTGGCTTAAGGCAGGGCAAAGAATTGTAGATGATTTCTTCTGGTTTCATTGACTGGGGAAACTCTGAGAAAAAAGTGGATATTTTTTCCAGTGTCCTCTTACATTTTGTCACTGTCACTAAGGCCAAGAAATGACATGCTACAACACACACAAAAATAATCAAAAAGGCAAGAGAGATACAGCTAACAGCACACCAAAACCCACCAAGTTGTGGTTAAATTTGGGCTTAACATTCCAATTGTCAGACAAAATAACTAGGACACAATATCAGACACAAGAATTACTTTGGGAACTATTATATCCCTGTTTTAAAAGTTTAGTTTGATGTGTTTGAAAATGTTTAAGTGAAATATGGGGCTCTCTATTAAGGGTTATCTGCATTCACTGGCCACTGAAAAAACTTTTTAAATAAACTGGGTGAGATTTCCTGGCTGGAGTTTGGTGTTGTTTCTCCAAGACCCAGCCTTGTTTCCAGAGGCCCGTGGTTCAGATTCCTGGCCTGTTGTTGGCATTCCAGTTTGCCCTTGGCCTGTCAGAGCAAGATTAAGTTTGCTGTTTCTGGACCCGAGCACTGAACAAGATCCTGGTGCCTCAGGTAGGGGATGTTTTACCATAGAGGAAGAAATCTCTGTCTGCAGTCTCCTTTCCTCATAGAACGGAATCTCCTGGCTAATAACTGGCAAACCTACAGTGCAGGCATTGAACTCCTGTATGTAACATATTAATGCCCTAGTGTTTAATTTCTTCTATGGAAAAAAAAATATTTCCTCCCCTATATTTTCCCAAATAGAGTCAATGTTAAATTTAAATGTGTGCAGCAAGGTAGTATAATTACTTTTTATTTTTTGCCCTCAATTCAAGATCTCATGTTGCTCAGGGGCTCCACACAGATATCCAGAACATACAGTTAACCCATCTGATATGTAAAGAAAATCAATGCTTATTTTATAGCCATGGTCACAGAACATGAAGCTGATCTAAATTCTACCTTAAGGAAAAAATATTTACCTAGTTAAGGATAACTCATTGAACTGCCCTAAGTGAAAAATGATGTACATAATTTCATAAGTCAGGAAAGAAATAAAAAATGCACAGGGAATTAGACTGACTAATTATTGTGTCGTGGTAAATTTTATACTCATGTCTGTAACATGTATGGAGCAGCTAGGTGGTACAGTGGTTAGAATGCCGGTCCTGGAGTTAGGAAGACCTGAGTTCCAATTCAGTCTGAAACACTATGTTATCCTGGGCAAGTCACATAACCCTGTTTGCCTCAGTTTTCTCATCTATAAAATGAGCTGGAGAAGGAAATGGCAACCATTCTATTATCTTTTTAAAGAAAAGCTCTAATGGGGTCAAAAAAAGTTAGACACAACTCAACAACATGTATAAATTTGGAAGGTTTCCTCTGTTAGCTTCTATCGACTAGCCTCTATCATTTTGTAAAACCTTTTTTCCATTAGAAACTGTTTAAAGACTCAAAATATTTCTTCAGTATGAGTGCTCCCTCCATTGAGATTATCTACAATTTTATTTTTAGATGGGATGTGCAAAGAATCTTAATGTCATTTTAAGGCATAAAAACTGAAGACTTTTAGAATATCTTGCATCTCTTGTTCATACATTGTTACCTATATTTAATTTACTCATTAACCTGTGATCTTCCTGTGATCAGGGACTTTTGTTCTGACTTTCTTTGTACCCACAGAATGGAGCATAATGTCTGGTTCATAGTGGGTACTCCATGAATGCTTATTGACTTGACTTGACTTGAAAATGATCACAACTGCTCTATAAATTACTTATTGGAGACTTGCTGTGACAAAAATAATTCATTATACTGTAGCCAATCTGCTGATGAGCCTCACTAGTATTTTAGAGTTTAGCTAGACTAGGTCACAGGCAGAAAACAGACATACAGTATCTCATCAATTTAATTATTTAATAAAATATCTCTGATTTAGACTCAAAATGGTCAGTTCAACTAATTGAAGTAGTTCAAGACTACTGCGTCCAAGTCATGAGGAAAATAAAATTAAAATATCTGCTCTCAAAGAAATTTAAAAGTGAGGGAACTATTACAGTTGATAATGTTCAAGACTTGGAGACAGTAAAACTGAGCCCCAATCACTTGTCTGCTTATGTGACAATAGAAAAATCAGGATTTTTCTGGGTGTTAGCTTCAACTGTTTTTAAAATAAAAAGTTTTTTATCATATGAACTCTAGAGTTTCTTTTTACTTCCAAATAGAGAATGCTATGAATGAAATGCCAGTGAAGATAATTGTACAAATTCTAAAAATTCCCCCAAAGGCCATTATTATGTCTTGTATTCCTCTCTTGCTACTCAGTAGGAACTGTTTTTTTCCTGTTCTTCTGAAGGACTTTGATGCTTGGCATTGATCCATTTATTTGTTTGTTTGTTTGTTTATTGGGATGAGGCAATCAGGGTTAAGTGTCTTGCTCAGCGTCAAATAGCTAGCAAGTGTCTGAGGTCAAATTTGAACTCAGGTCCTCCTGACTCCAGAGCTGTTTCTCTCTTCACTTTGCCACCAACTGCCCCATCATTGAGCCACAAACTCACCACTAAAACAACAAAAGGCATAGTCCTTGAATTCAACAGACTTACAATCTACTTGGAGGGGGAAACAATAACAACATATGCAAATATAAATAAATGCAATATGTGTTACAATGTGAAAGACAAATAATTGAGTAGGAAAAATATTAACAATTGAGGAAAGCAAGAAAGAACTTTGTAGGCACATGGGTTCACTTGGGTTTATCCTTGAAGAGAGGTAAGGATTGCAAGAGAAAGAGATGAGAAGAAAGAGAAAGCACTATAGGCATTGGGAAAAGCCTACGTAAAGGTAAAGACACTGAGGAGGGAGGTGGAATGGAATATAGGTGAAATATAAAGTATATCATGTTGTCTTGAAAGTATAGAATGCATGAAGGGGTAGGAATGTCTAGAACATCTGGAAAGATATTTTGCTATCCTATGGATAGGTATCCTTAGGCCTGGCCTTGATAGATATACTACATGACTATTCATTTTGGAGTGATTTTTATATACTTACAATACAGTACACTACCACTAAATAAATCCTCATTCACTCCCTGGAAAATAACTGAAATTATACCATTAGAGATTTAACTAATTTTCTGAAGGCTTTGATCTATCTAAAACTGAAAACTCTTTTGAGGGGCAATACTATGAGTTGTGTGCAGACAAATAAATTCATTTCAACCCAATGCAATTAAAACAGATTTCATTAAGTATTTATTCTAATTATTATCTACCAAGTGCTGCAAATACCCCTCTATAGCCCTCAAGAGCTTATAGTCTACTGGAGAATCTGAAAACAGTTTTTGCTACAGAAGTTTTAAAGTAGAGGAGAGAGACAGAATAATGGGACACAGCATACCCACAGAGTTAGGAAATTAGGTGTGGATGAAATAAGGACAACATGATAGATTCAGGAGACTTGGGATGTTAAAGACAAACTACAAGTTTCATTCACAAAGTGGTTTATATTGCATGTTGTAGTACAAGAGTGGTTCGTTTCATTTTATCCCTTGATACTGAGTCACTTAGGCTTGGCCTAAAACTGAATTTCATTTTAAACCTGCATGGCAGATTGAGTGATGTGCATGC
>CM053770.1:510317354-510397340 GCA_028658325.1 Potorous gilbertii
GGAAATCTCCTTCACTGTGTTGCTGCGTGGCTTCCACTGTTCCAGAATTTGTCAGGAGTTCTTTTTACAGGAAATCTGTGGACTGTGGGTTCGGACCTAGCATAGGTGAGTCTTTCTACTCCGCCATCTTGGCTCCGCCCCCTGCAATTATTATTTTCAAAGGACTTATGGGTAATTATGAATTTTTAAGTTAAAATATTTTCACTCAGTTAAAAAAATGAAAACATGTAAATACCTGAAATAATTGTAAGGGATGAAGAATTCCTTCCCTTAGAGTTGTTGAGGACAGGCAAGACCCTTGAGTACAGAATGACTGAGAGAGTAGGCTTGCCTTAAGGTAATTGTTTATGATAAGCATTACAAACCTTAAGAGCTAGCACATCAAAGTGAAGATAAGTCAATAAGAATTTACTAAATATCTGCTACATTCTTGGCATTGTGCTAGGAACAGGTGATACAAATAAGATGAATAAAATAATTCCCGTTGTCTTAGTTGTCCTGAAATCTCTAAAAGAAGATAATATTCTTCATACTACATAATTATTTAATCTGCTTTCTTTTTTTCACTTTTTTTCATTTGCTGGAAATAATTTAGCTCCCAAATACTTTACATACTTTGGAAATTTCGTTGCAGAAAACTATAGTTTCACAAGAAAGAAGATTTCTCTTAGTGGAAAATATATCTAGGCATTAAACTTTGCAACAAAGCTAGAATCATACTCTAATGAGGAAATTATAAGCACATATATAAACATATTCAGAATAAGTGTAAAAATGATAAATAAATACAAATTAATTAAATCCAAGACAAGTTGAGAAAGAAGGAACCAGAAGTTGAAAAGAGTAGGAAAGGCTTAATGTAGATTTACAGGGGTGTGAAGTTTGTGACCTTGAGGTCATATTTAACTATGGCCTTTTGACTGAGACCAACTTTTACAAAACAAATCCATTAATTAAGGGGATTTGTCCTATGAATTTTGAGTTCAGTCAAAGGGCCACACTTAAGGATCTAGAGGGCCACAAGTAGCCTCAAGACTGTAGGTTCCCCACCCATGAATTGTTGAAGGTACCAGAGAGGGATTCTGTGAGGTGGAGGTAAAGAGGGGTATATTCCAAGCAAATAGGATGATCGGTGCAAAGATAGCATGATAGAAGAGTACCATCATGTGTGAAGATAAGAGAGAAGACCTATTGGACTAGATTGTGAAATTCAGAAAGGAGGGTGATATATAATGAGACTGGGGAGATAGCTTAAGACAAGGTGATTAAAAGCTTTAAAACCTAAAGAGAGTTTAAATTTGATTCCAGAGGAAATAGGAAGCCACTGGAGTTTTATTGAGAAATGGAATCACAAAGTTATATCTTCCCTTAAGGAAAATCATATGGCAGCAATTTACATGATGGGCTAAAATAACAAGGAGATTTGAGGAATGGAGAACAGTTACAATACTGATGACATAATGTAGATGAGAGATGATAAGAACCTGAGCTAAGGAAGTAGCCATATGAGTGAAAAGAAGGGACATAATGCAAAAGATACAGTGGTGGAAATGCCAAGAGTTTTCCGTTGATTGGGTGCATAAGGTGCATCAGTGTGCAGTTAAGGACAGCACAAATATTACAAACCTGTGAGACTGGAGAATGATGGTTCTTGGATAGAAATAGGGAAGTTTGGAAGAGATTTGGGCTTTAGAGGAAAAATAGCTCTGTTTGGGGTATGTTGAGTTTGGCATGTCTCCAGGACAAACAATTTGAAATGTCTAGTAGTCACCTGGTGATGTGGGATAAAAGCTCACTGCCAAGACTAAATCTGTATATGTGTGTGTGTGTGTGTGTGTGTGTGTACATATATATATATATATATATATATATATATATATATATATATATATATATATATATATATATATATATATCTAGGAATCATCTTTATTAAGACCATGGCAGCTGATGTAGTTACTGAAGAGAGAATATATATAGAGAGAAGAGTAAGGTCCTATGACTGAGCCTTCATAAATACCCAAAATTTGAAGATGTGATCTTGATAGTTAATCTTAAAAGGAGACTGAGGAGTAATTAAATACATGGGAGGGAAACCAGGAAATAGTAGTGTTATAAAAGATGAAAGAAGAAAACTTGAGTAGACCAAAGAGATTCATCAATAGCATCAAATACAAAAGATAAGTTGAAAACAATGTAGGCTGAAGAAAGACTATCAAGTTAGACAACTAAGTAATCAGTGGTGATTTTGAAAAGAACATTTGCAGCCAAGTGATGAAATTTTAAAGTATATCAGACCTAGAGTAAGGAAGTCTCATCTTTCTGAGTTCAAATTCGCCCTTAGACACCTACCACCTGTGTGACCCTGGTAAAGTCAGCCTCCTAATCTGCAAAATGAATTGGAGAAGAAAATGGCCAACCACTGCAGTATCTTTGCCCAGAAAACCCCAAATGGGGTCATGAAGTGTCAGGCATCACTGGAAAATAACTATAACAATATAAAGATTTGGATTGTTCATATGGTTTCCTGAATACAACAGAGCCTGGACATGAGGAACCCTATCAGATCCTTCAGGACTAACTCATACTATCATAGGTAACATAGAGGCAACCAAGTTTTATTCAACTAAATCAACATTTTAACTTCCCTGAATACTTTTTTCCTCCTTCCTCAAAATGTCCTTCTTCTGCTATGACTGACTAATATCCTTTTTGTTCACCTCCAGATATTCTGTAAGTGTCTCATTTCATTCCAATCATGATCCCAAGGTACCAGACTGTTCTGTATAAGGCCTGGACAATTAAATATGTGTACGAAAAAAACCGAGACTTAATAAATTTTTGGTGATTAAATGAATGAATGAACAAATGATATGGCAAATAATTTACTCTCTCACCATGTTTCTCCATTTTAATTCTGAAATTTTAAGGTTAGCCACTTTTTTTCTTACAAAGATAATATGAAGAATTAGCGAGGGTTTAGAGCTTTGGCAAATAGAGCTATTACAGAAATAATAAGTATTTTATCAGTCAACTACTTGTTCATAAATTGGATAAGATTTAAGAGAAATAGCAGCGTAAATCTGTAGACAAATGATTAAAGGCCTACCTAAGTGAAGACTCACCACTACCACATGTATACAGAATGCCAAGCAGGCAGCTGGTGGACATGACATATCAAATTGTTCTGCAAGCCTGAAAGAACACAGAAGTGTGTCATTGAGACAGACAATAAGCAGAGGTTTCAAACAGCAATTAGCATGAACAATATAGGAAAGAGGTTTGTAATTATCCTTTAAAATCCAGTCATCTTATTACCAAAGCACAATTGGTAACAGCCCAGTGATGGATCACAGGCTGTCATTCACACTCCCAGAGAGGCCACAAAGCTTTAGAATTCAGGGAATACGTCTATTATGCTATCAACACCTTCATTTGGCTTTTATGGCCAACCATTTTAATGTTGGAACGTAGTGTTAGAAAAATATACTTTGGGATGTTACCTTTGAATTGCCTCTCTATACTTCCTTTTTTATTTAACTTAAAATGTTTGAGGGCTTCACCATCAACATTCATAACTTTGTACTTTTAAATATTTTCTCTCTTATAGTCAAGTTCATTAAAAAAAAGCCTCTTCTACAGGAAAAAAATTACTTAGGGGTAGGAGGGACACAAGTTTCTGTCTAAGAAAGACTAGACATGATGGGAGGAATATTTGATTTGAGAAGAATTTATAACTTCTTTCTTTTATTCTTGCTTCTCTACCTGCCTCCACATTTCCTCCCTGTCATCTACCAAAAAAAAAATGAAAATTAGACCTTAGACTTGATTGTTGATTCAAATTGGTTTTAGGTGAGTTCCTACAGGACCAATATTATTTTGTAAATTCAGATCAGGTGACTGTATAAAGGAAGGGAAAGTTCTGTATGTCATATCTGTTGAAAAAGTCATTGAGAGAATTAAGCCTCATAATAATCTGTAATTCTGAATTGGAAGGAGGAATCTTAAATCCTGTTATTCTTACTTCATATTTTGCTAAAAGAAACTTGTACATTTCTATGATCATTGTAGATAAAATGCCATCAAGAATTTGCCTGTGACTGACCAGGAGAACTTGAATCCTAACATACAGAATTTGTGGTTAAGACATTATGACTCTATCAGTCTTTTAATGCCAATTTAAGATGTTGGTCAAAGAGAGTCATATTTCTAACATGGAAGACAAAAGCATGAAGTAATTGATGGATAGACCAGTAGATGGATAGATGGGTGGAAATGAATTTATCAATGATTTGCTATATGCTGGTGGTTATACTTAAACTTGGAAATGCAAACACAAAATCCCTGCCCTGAAAAAGCTTATATCCTAATAGGAAAAATAACTAACGTTTATTGAACAAAATCTGACCAAGAAGAGTGAAGTCTCAACAATGGTGAATGGAACCATAGAGAAGTCAATTAGCATGTGGTAGTATTAATCCATTCACTCTTCTTTGAGCGAAAGAAAGAAAATAGATACAAGTAGGGGAATGAGTGTGTAAGCAGCATGGCAGAAAGATAGTGATGAGGCAAATCTGCGTATTAGGATAGCCTAGATATAGTGAATTCTCACTAATTAGTACGGATCTACGGGAGGAACTGGAGGTTCAGTTAGGAGAATTCAGGAGCAGTCGCAGTTAGGTAGCATGATAAGAAAATGGTAATGAGACACACCACCATCACTGTTCTTTATGATTTATTGGAAAATTTTCTCATTAGTGTGCTTGTTCATCCTATTCAACAGTTTGAAATCATCACCACCAACTTCTGTTTGTCTCAAGATTTCAAATGAGGAATCAAGGGGCTCATCAGATCAGATGTTAAGGATAGAATAAAAAAATCCAAGAACTAAAAGACATTTCAATAGCCATTTAGTACAATCATCACATGAACAAGAATACCCATTATAATACACTTAACTAGCGATCATCCAAAGTTTACTTAAAGACTTCCAGTAATAAGAAACTCAAGTCTTCCAAAGATAATTTTTTTTCACTTTGGGGTATCTTCAATTATCAGGAAGCTTACCTTGGTTTCAAGTCTAAATGTTCATCATTGCAATTTGCATCTACTACTCTAGGCTCTGTTGTTTAAAGCTAAAAAACACAATTCTACAGTCTCTTCAAGGTAACGGCTTTTTATGAAAATACTTGGTATGAATAATCATTTACAGTGCTAATGATATGATGGAGGGGAGCCACTATATGGGGATAGAGAAGTCCAATATATTCAGTACAATGGATAGATGAATAAAGAGTCAAGAAGTAAGTACTAATTATATGTTGAGGACTGCTCTTGCTTCAGTTGATAATCTCCAATTCATCTTGTATGTCTTGTTTCTACATAGTTTTTTGTATAGTTATAGTTCCCCTTAGACTCTAAGCTTCTTAACAGAAAGGACTACGTTTTGTTCTTCTTTGCATCCTCATAGATTAGCAAAATTCCTGACACATGGCAGGCACTTAATAAATGCTTATACTGACTTGACTTCCTCACTTAGAATTCAGAACTCTAGTCAATATAACAATCTACTCTTCATCCAGCCTCTACATAAATGTAGAAAAAATTTAACAGTTGATTCAAATCAAGTAGGAAAAAGTTGAAGGTAATTGGGTAAAAGAAAACAGTGTTAGGATGCACAACTGTAGAATCTTTAGATATGAAAAACACCTTATGAGTTGAGTAAGTAGGGTGTAATTGAATAGATACTCAATTTGCAGTTCGAAGATCAGTCCTGGACCTACAGGTGTCTTGTATTCTAGTTGCCTTACACAAGTCAATTCCTTTCTCACTTTTTAATTTATAAAATGATAAGGCTAAACTAGGTGATATCTAAATTTCAGCTCTAACTCTTATGATTATCTATTCTATGTAATCTAACCACTTCATTGTGTAGAAGACAAATCACAGAAATCTTAGTTCATAGAGAGGTTAAGGGTCTTACCTCAAATGACATAGAGTATAAATATCAGAGTGGGAATTTGAACCCATTACTTTTAGTCTGAATGTAAAATATGCAGAGTCTGTGTCCAGAACTCATCCCACTACATCTGTATGCATTGTAAGAAAGATAGAAGCTCAAATGCAACCATGATTAGAAGGAACCAAGAAAGTTGAGAAGCATTTTTTAACCACAAGTCTCTCTGATAAAGACCTCATTTCTTACATATAAAGAGAATCGAGTGAAATTTATAAGAATACAAGCCATTCCCCAAATAATAGATCATCAAATTATATGAATAGGCAGGTTTCTGATGAAGAAGTCAAAACTGTCTTGGGACATATGAAATGAGAAGTGGACCAATTTCAAAAGAGCCTGGAAAAGTTTACATGAACTAATGCAAAATGAAATGAGCAGAACCAAGAGAACATTGTAACATTGTAAACCTTTACAAATATATCATGCAATGAACAAATGCCAGCAACTTAGTAATTATCAGCAATACAAAGATCAAAGACCATTCCAAAGGACTCATGTTGAAAAATGCTGTCCATATGCAGGGAAAGGACTTAACCCTGATTCCCTTCCATTCCTCAAACGAGGAAACATCCATTAAACACACACACACATTTGGATTTGTATATACATTCAAGTTGTATGTCTGGGTGTGAATACATCCCTCACATCTTAACAAATCTATCAATATTTCTAATTTTACTATGTAATTAGTAACTCAAAGCTTCCCTTTCCTGTTTCTCTTTTGGGCATGTGCATATGTCAAGGAAAAACCCTAATAATTACATTTTGAACGAAATATAAAATCTTTATCTGCAATATGCACCATAAAATGGCAGGCATGCAAAATTAAAATTTGAATTAAAGTATCTTAAAAATATATGGACTACTATTTGATATTATTGTTTTCTACACAATCAAAAAGTCAGATATTATGTAGATAATTGTGGAAGTATCTTAGAGTTAAAAGGAAATTTAGAGAGCATCCACTGTATAATATTCCTAACCATTGTCAATGAGCCTCTATTGTGTGTGTGTGTGTGTGTGTGTGTGTGTGTGTGTGAAGCAAAACAAAATAGCAGTAGTTTTCCTCATTTTGATCTGAAATCTAAGTAACTTTCACACATTTATCTTAGTACTACTATTTGCGGCAACATAATTTTTTCCATTTTTAACACAGTTCATATCACATAAAACAATTCCAACTTTTGGTCAGGTGATATTTCTCTTAAAGAATTTACAAAATAGACCACAAATGAATTTTTCTAATATTAACCAAATGAGACACAAATAATAACTATATATGGTAACTTCACAAGCCCTTGACCTGATTGTCTCCACACTATTCCTAAGAATTAAAGGACTCTAACTTAAAGTTGTTGGTCTAAAGTCCTAAGCCTAATAGCTTAATTTTAGACTTAAACTAAGATGTTCCTCTGCCAATAACATATAATTTAATGGATCTGTTATTAGACTTACAAACCTTTTGACTATAGGAAATTGCCACTAAGAGTAGGGACATTTCAGGGAACAATTATGGCCCCATCTTCATGTCAACTCTAGGCAGGAATAGATTGTCAACTTGCATTCAGTCAGGCTTAAAGTCTGCCAGGTGTCAGTGGGGAAACTGAGTCAGGAGAATCCTACCTCAGTCCAGGCTGAACCGTCAACTCTCGCACCCTTCCCATGAGATCACCTTTTGCAGTTCATACCAGCATCTCACAGGCTTACTGGCATCATGGATTGGAGGTTCAGATAGCCTTTCTTGCTATCCACACATGGAGATAGACTCAGAAGAACAGTCAGTTAATAGTCCCATAGAATTTTAAAATAATAGGTTCCAATAACCAGGTTTCAGATATGATTATAACATCATATTTGCTAAGGAACATCTTTTGAGGCAAGTCTTAAGTGGCTTATATGCCTTTCTATACATGTTCTATTCCCTGATTGAATACCAATCATAAAATTAAATTTAGCATTAAAACCTTAACTTTTCCATCAATGCCAAATTTTACCCGAGGTTACCTGCCTCTAGGAAACTTAGACTAAAGTTCTTTTTCCCAATTTAAAGATGTCTCTGATTTAGTCTCAGTAATTAATTGAATCAATTGTTATAATACTAATTGCTTTTACTTTACTCTGTAACGTGTCCAATTTTTCTCCCCATCTCATATTTCTCCCTCTTCTCCCACCCCCTAATACCTTGCATTCTGATCACCCCTTCCCTCAATGTAGCCTCGCTTCTATCACATCCCACCCTTCTCTTATCCCCATCTTCTTTCTTTTCTTGCAGGGCCAGATAAATTTCTATACTCCATTGCCTGTGTTTGTTATTTCCCAGTTATATGCAATAATAATTCTCAACATTCATTTCTAATATTTTGAATTCTGATTTCTTTCCCTCCCTACCCATCCCCACTGAGAAAGCAAGCAATTCAATATGGAATAAATATGTGTCTCTTTGCAAAAGACTTCCACAATAATCATGTTGTGTAATACTAACTATATTGCCCTCTATCCTACCCTGTCACCCACCATGTTTTTCTTCTCCTCATTTGGTCTTGTCCCTTCCCAAAAGTGTTTATTTCTAGTTACTCCCTTCTCCCATTTGCCCTTCCTTCTATCATTTCCCTCACCCCACTTGTCCCCTCTTTCCCTACTTTCCTGTAGTGTAAGATAGATTTTCATACCAAATTTAGTGAGCATGTTATTCCCTCCTTAAGCAATATCTGGAGGAGTAGCTTCACTTTTCCCCTCTCCCCTTCTCCCTTTTCTCCTCTATTGAACAAGATTTATCTTATCTCTTTCATGAAGTATGACCTGCCCCATTCCATTTCTCCATCTCTCCTCCCAGTATTTTCCTCCCTCACCTTTTTTTAAATTTTATTTATTTATTTCTTTTGTTGGATATCATCTCTTCTGATTCAACACAACCTGCACTCTCTGTCTACATATGTATGTGTGTGTGTGTGTATGTATGTGTGTGTATGTGTATAATGCCTCCATTTACCCAAATAGTGAGAAAAGTCTCAAGAGTTAAAAATACCATCTTTCCATGTAGGAATGCAAACAGTTCAACTTTAGAAAGTCCCTTATAATTACTCTTTCCTGTTCACCTTTTCATGCTTCTCTTGATTCTTGTGTTTGAAAGTCAGATTTTCTCTTCAGTTCTGGTCTTTTTCATCAAGAATGCTTGAAAGTCCTCTATATCATTGAATAACCATTTATGCCTAGAAGTTTTATACTCAGTTTTGCTGGGTAGGTGATTCTTGGCTTTAATCCCAGTTCCTTTGACTTCTGGAATATCTTGTTCCAAGCCCTTCAATCCCTTAATGTTGAAGCTTCCAGATTCTGTGTTATTTTTATTGTATTTTCACAACTCAAATTGTTTCTTTCTAGCTTCTTGCAGTATTTTCTCCTTGACCTGGGAACACTGAAATTTGGCCACAATATTCCTAGGAGTTTCTCTCTTCAAGTCTCTTTCAGGAGGTGGTTGGTAGATTCTTTCAATATTCATTTTACCCTCTGGTTCTAGAATATCAGGATAATTTTCCTTGATAATTTCATGGAAGATAATGTCTAGGCTCTTTTTCTGATCATGGCTTACAGGTAATCCCATAATTTTTCCTATGATAGGATTTATATTATCTTCTATGTTTTCAAACTTTTAGTTTTGTTTTTTAACTGCTTGGTTTATTTCATAGCTATTAGCTTCCCTGAACCCAATTCTCTCTTTCAAAGAGCTATTTTGTTCAGTGAGCTTTTGAACCTCGTCCTCCATTAACTAATTCTGCTTTTTTAACGCCTCCTTCACCTCATTGGCTTTTTGGACCTCTTTTTCCAGTTGAGTTAGCCTCTTTTTAAAGGTGTTATTTTCCTCAGCATTTCTTTGGTTCTCTTTTAGCAAGCTGTTAACTAGCTTTTCAAGCTCTTCTATTGCCTGAGTTCAACTTAAGTTTACTTTGGAGCCCTGGAGGCAGGACCCTTGACTTCCTGTGACATTATGCCTTGTTCTTCCTCATCCAAAGGGATGGGAGGAGACATCTATTCACCAAGAAAGTAACTTTCTATGGTCTTGGTTTTTTTTCCCCTTTTATTGGCATTTTCCCAGTCAGTCACTTGACTTCCGAATCCTTTGTCAGGAAGATTGTCCTATTGACCCTCCTCTCCCTGGTATCATGCTCAAGGCTGAGATTTGACTTAGCTGCTTAATTTCCCTGAGGCTTTGGGTGGAAGTGGGGCCATCACTCAAGGCTGAGGTTTAGATTAGCTTCTCCCTATGGCCAGAGGCTTAAAGTTGAGCTTTGTACAATGGATCCAGGTTGCATCCTGGCCACCGTAACTGCCTGCAGTCTGCTGCTGCTGCCATCACCTGGGTCTATTGCTCCCATTTCTCTCTTGTCCAACTAGGAAAGCCCTCCCACACTGACCTTTGGAGCTTTCTTTGTTGTTTGTGGGTTGAAATATCTGGGACCCTCCCTGCTGAGAACTCTGCCCTGGATGTCTGTTCAGGTCCTGTTCCTCCCAGTGCCACGCAGCCAGGGCTAGGCTCGGCTCAGCTCAGTGACCTGTTAGATAGAGCTTTCCTGTTGACCTTATAGGTTACCTTTGGCTGGAAACCTCTTTTGCTCTGTTATTCTGTGGCTTCTGCTGCTCTAGAATTTGTTAAAAGTCATTTTTTACAGGTATTTTGTGGGCTATGGGGGAAGCACTAAAGTATATGTATCTTTCTACTCTGCCATCTTGGCTCTGCCCCCCCCTCAGGGCAACATAAATTAAATCTATTCCTCTACTACATGACATCTCTTGAGGTATTTGAATACGACTCTTTTGTTCTACTTGATGCTTTTTTTCTGCTGGTTTAACAACTGCAGTTGCCTCAACTGTTCTTCACAGTATGTATCAATCTGATCATCTTCTAAAATTTTCTCTCATTTTTCAATATTTTTCCTAAAAATGTGGTGTCCATAAGTGTATCCAATATTTTGGGTTTGGGCTGACCTTTTCAGAGAATAAAGGAATTTTGTATAGTTGTCAAATCTCAATCGGTACACTAAATTCACATAAACTTTTTAAACAATCACATCACATTGGAATTTCACAGTGAGTCAGTGATCAACTGATTATTTTCCCATGAATTTTTGCCAAATGTCCCAGTCGGTGGGGAACTGGTTCTAAGCCCAGAGAGATAAACCATTACAGATAATACTGAAATCAAAAGTAAGAAAAGGTATAGAGAGAAACATAGTTACCTGCTTTCAGACAATCTCTAAAACACAGGACATTAGGGATTAATTCAATTTCTATTGAGCATTATATACTTAATGTAGACCCTATATATTTCTGGGAAAATCACCTTAAATTCAGTAATTACTTAGAACAGAAGTAATTATGGTTTTGAAGAATACTGGTCATAGAGGGAATAGACCTTGGAGTCATGAAGTTCTGATTTCAAATCCTACCTCAAACACCTAATATCTATGCATCCCTGGATAAGTCATTTTACCTCTATCTGTCTTAGTTTCTCCATCTGTAAAATATGAGCAATAACAGAATTTACCTCTCAGGGGTGTTGTAAGAAAAAAATGATATAATATTTGCGAAGTGGTTGATGAACCATAAAATGTTAGCTATTGCTATTATTACAAGAAAAACTATTGGAAGAAGAAAGTAAGATGTTTAGATATTCATCTTCTTTCTCTGTGTGTGTGTTTGTCTGTCTGTATCTGCCTCTTTATCTCTCTCCCCTGAATTCTCCTTTCTCTGAAGAAGAGATGACTTTTTTCAAAAAGTTTTTACGACCAAAGACTAAACTGAGAAGTATGTTTGCTTAACTAAGTTCAAATGATGGCTCTTGAAGCAAAACTCTGCAAAGAAACCTTCTTCTAGCACAATGATCTCACAGCAAGATGCACACACCTTAGGGAGTGCCCAAAATGACCCACTGACTCTTCTCAGAAAATGTTAGGTGTATTTATATTTATTTTCATTAAGAAAGAAATTAATTTTACTCACTAATGGGATGTGGTATACATGCAGACCCCTTCAGTTTTCTTAGCATATGTAAACTTCTTCTCATTGAAAAGTTAAGCAAGTTGACTTTGAGAGAATCAAGATGTCATATAAAGGAAGTACTTGAAATAGACCATGGAACAAACTTTAGCATTTGATAGCTTGCTAACCACAGGGTGAATGGAAGGCTCTTTCACTGCAAAGACTTCAGAGGTCCTTAGTGGGCTCATGTCTTATCTCTCTTGTCTCAGTCCTTTTGAATCTTCTCTTTATATTTAGACTTTTGCTCATGGTGTTCAGTGAAAGATCATGCAAAAATGGAAGGGGCCATGAAACCCCCAAGAAATGACCCTTGGTTTCTATATTTATCTTTTCTATTATATCAAAAGGAGTGGAAACTTTACCCTTATGCATTTTTAATGGTCAGGAGACTGAGCCACAGGAATCCAGAAGTCAAAATCTGATCTGAGTTCTGTAGTCATCTCAACATCAATGACTTGAGGAAAAAGGGGGAATTTTAAGGAATGACCTTCTGGACCAAAGCCAAGAGAAAGTGAGACAAGTACTTACTCAGGTCACATGGGTCATCAGGCATGAACTTGGTAGGATGAATTCAAAGAAGGAACTGAGAGGTTTTGAGTCCCCAAAGATTGATGTGATATATAAAAGAATATATCTTTGAAGTACTGGAGAAGATGTTTGTATGCTTGTTCTTGCTATGTCTTTGAAGTAAATACATCTTTATAAATTCTAACTGATGTTAAGTGGTTAAATGGATAGGAGCACTAGGCATTGACCCCTAACAATGGAGGAAATGATAGCTTGAGCTGATGGCAATAGAGAGGAGACACTCCACAAAGCCCTCAGAGTCTCCTAGAACCGTAAGTTACAGATGCAACTTGCCTTACTCTGGGAGAATGTGACAGAGCACATGTACTAAATTAATACTTAATAATATAGATTGACCCTGGTGGCCTCAGTCTTTGAAGCAGATTATCTCATTTCATATACAGTATACACAAGAAAACCTGAGTTAAAAGTAGGAAATCTATCACACAGGAGTTTAGCACTGGCGCCTATTAACTTTCAGCACATTGGTATGTTTTGCACTTGAGGTCTACTTAAGTGGGTTTAAAATTTATAATATATTGCTGCAATTACATGAGTCATCACAAAATGGAGTAGCGTAAAATATCCAAAGATACTATGGATTGAATATAATTCTGGACTGGCATGCAAGGTCAGACCTGGTACTTCTAATATTTATTTTTCATGAGCCATATTATGCATTAAAGCGATGAAAAATTAATGAGATCTGACAAGAGATTCTCTAAAAAATCAAAATTATCAATATTATTTTAAATATGACTTTCTGCTTAAACTTGTTGATGAATCTTATTTTAAATGTACCTTGAGTCATTAAAGCATGGTCATCTCAGCAAAACATAAAAAACAATAAAAACTAAGCATTTTTGCTGAAAATAAAGTTTGTTATCTGCAAAACTCTCATTCTTACATACTTTCTAACATGGAATCAGAATTTGCTAACAAGTTTTAAAATATTCCTTGCAAAAGAGTTCTTTAGGTTTTGAACATGTTTGCTAACAGCAGAAAAATGCCACATCTTCAAAAGAGTTTGCAAAAAATAACTGATTGACTTCAAAGAAGATATATATTTATTAACCAATTATTAACAAAAATCTTTACACAATTAATAGATGGCTAAAAATTATCAGGATCATGATACTCTTCTTTCATTCATTTCAATGCATTTTATTTGAAATCGTTTTAACTCCGATGGCCATTAAAACCAAACATCAAAATAAATTAAACTTAGAACCAGACCTCTGAAATGTTGACTCAAAAAGTGTTAAATCAAGATTTATTTATTTAGTGATATTTCTGTCATTAAAATGAGTGATAATATTTGATTACTGTCACTAGCAGTAAAACCAAAACGGTTTATGTTCAGTTAAATAGAATGGTTTACATATTACTTATCATATTTTATCTCATCTTTTTACATTTCTGTTTTTACATACAGTTTAAAAGATACGTAATACATTGACACTATTACAAGTGTATATCATTAAGAAATCAATAAACAGGTATCAGGGGTGCATGTTTTTACTGTTAGGGATGCATGTACAAAAAAGTTTGATCACTACTGATTTAGCTCACGGCTCTCCTAAACACTCCAAGTGATAAGCATGATAGGGGAAAATTCTTCCTATAGTCTGAAATATATTTGGCACATATCATTTAATACATATTTATTGACAGACTGCATATAAGAAAGTAGAATCAAACCTACTCTAGGGTTGTGGAGATAAGTGAAAGGCCCCAATAGCAGAGTCAATATATTCTGTTCTCTGACTTAATACTTCAGTGCTGCTTAATCATTCCTTTCTTTGAAGGTGATCTTCTCTGTCTTTAAGTGTTTTATATTAAAATACAAATGTTCCAGGACAGGCTAGAACAGTAACCAGGGGTAGGCTAAAGATAACTTAATTTTCAAATTTTCAGAATAAGTATTTATTTCTCAAAAAAGAGCAAACATTGAAACAGGGTTTTATTTATTGTTTTGTTGATTTCTAGACTAAAATAAAATCAGAAATAGAGATTAAACTTAACAAGGTGTTTTGTCTACATCTGCTTCCCCCTCCCCCATCCAAAGACACAATTCACTAGGATATCCTTGTATAAACCTGAATAAATCAGTTCCTTTCTTAAGGTTAGTTGAAAGAAATACTAGGGTATATGTAGGGACACTAAATGGGAAAATGGAGGAAAGATGGGTCATGAGACCTCTAGAATATGGAACAAGGGACTGAGAAGAAGAAAAGAGAGATGAGTCTGACTACTCATCTCCATTTCCCAGAAGAAAATGAGTATAATATTACTTTTACATTTTGAGATTTGTTAATAAACTTAATATTAATAAGGAAATTTTAATATTGGATAAAAAGAAAACAAAATATCTTGAGAAGCAGCCTGGCTGAATTTAGTGCTAGATTTAGAGTTACAAATGTAGAATTGATTCTTATCTAAACCACTTATTAGCTATATGTATCCTTTGACAACTCAATTAAGTCTCTGGACCCAGGATTGAATCACATTGACTTTTGAATCTCCACAGAAGCATGGTATGGTGGATAGAACTCACCAGGTTCAAGAAGGCCTGGGTCAATTCTCATTTCTTCCACATAAAAGTTATATGATCCTGTAGAAGTGACAAGTCAGAAACTTTTTATGACTATAAGTTGCAGAGAAGGTGTCAATTGGTATTGTTAGATGGTGTTTCTTCCTCTTTAGTTTCCTATATATCACTTCTATTCAGATGGGTTGGATGTTTCCCTGAAATCTGTGATGCTGCATAAGTGTAGGAAAACCTGACTCATCACAGGATAAGAGATTTTGGAGTGCGCTTACTTGAAGGAGAGAAACAAGAGTGAAGAAAAGAAGGGAATTTGGGGAGATGGAAAGCATGACCTTTTAGATGACTATTGGGCATCCAACAATTCACTTGTTTCCCAGTACCTGAAGCCCCAGAGACTGCTAAGAGTAGATTTCTGGGATAATATTGTTTTCTCCTTTCCGAAACTGAGATTATATCTAAGGAGTAAGTTGAGGAGTCCATTGAGTCTATCTAATGCATAGTATAATCTATGCTAATTTTTATAAATTTAATGTTTTATGTATCACTATTCCTCTGATAGATCTTTGATCACGACCTGTGATTTTCATCTGTTTAGGATGGAACTAAGTTGACTAAGAATAAAGTTATCTATTAATCTTTCCTCTAGACTGACTAAGAAAAATGGCTTATATCTTGAAACCTTGAACACTTAAACCTAGACTCCTTCTGGCTCCACCTGAATATAAAAATCAAAGTCCTCCTTGAAGATGTAGAATGAAGTATTCCAGATCTCCCAGATAGTTATTTTTCCATGCCACACAATCCCAGTTACCACAATAAATCATGAAACTCATTTTAATGAAATTGTAGATCCAATAACATATTATCTATTCTAATTTCCACTGCTTAGTAAAATGCCTGCCACACAGGTATTTAATAAAAGTCTATAGATTGATACATTAATATATAGATAATAGTGTTGAAAATTTGCAACAATATCCTTGTAATGTTCTTATAAGAAAAAATTCATTATTTCTTATAAAGTATTTATAAATATGCAGAATTTAGGGTTTTATTGTACGTATTGTGTTAATAATTCCTTAAAGTATTAATATATACAAGTAATCAGAAAATTCCTAATTCTCCTCCATAGAATATTGATGAACGTACTTTTTTCATATCTGGAGTGACAGCTCAAACTTTATTTGAAATTGTTTGTAAAAAAATGATACTGAATAAGCTCCTTGGTGATAGAGCATAGACCTCTGAGGTTATGTGGTAAAATCAATTTGAGCAGCTCTTGCCATATTTTCTGATGCAATAGAGGATATTAATGCTGTATCCCAGTAAAAATGGAAATGCAGCAAGGAAAACATTACCTATTTCCCAAAATATTGAAGAGGATGGGTATTTAGGGTTGATTCCAGTAGTCTGTTTGTAGTTACATATTATATTGCATATACTTACATATTAGAAACAGTGTGGAGTAAGTCAAATGCAAAATGTCATGAAAAAATATATAATACAAATACATATACATAGATATGTAAATATACATGTGTATATATGTACATTCAGATTTATAGATTAAAAATGAACAAATGCCAATTCTGAAAGGAAATATTTGATATTTGGTCATAATTATTAACAGTTCATATGCTGTGTCTTTTGGAAAGTGATTTGTGTTTTTGCAGTTGTCTTTCTGTCAAAGAGAAGGCGGGTAAAGGGTCTCTGTTGGTTAACTGAACCTCTGATCTTTTACTGTCTTTTACTGACTGTGAAGAATGAACAAATGAATGAAAAATCATTCAATAAGCACTTACTATGTGCCATACATGGTTCTATGGGCTTGGGGTGCAAATATAGAAGAAAAGAAAGTCCCTACCCTCAAAAACTTATGTCCTGATTAGGAAAGATAACATGTATAAGGAAGGGGTGGGCAGGAAGGGCTATTTGGGGTTGGAAGTTTAGGTGACTGAAGTCATAGGCAAGCATACTGACACATCCTTTCCAGCAGCAGCAGTTACGGGCTATGTTTATGGTTCAAGTACTGGAATAGGACAGGGAAAGATAATAGTAGCTTGATGAGATGTACCTAGAATTTAATGAAATATGATTGGAATCCTACTTTGATGCAGTGAGCAACAAGTTCACAATCAACAAATAAAGCAGGTCCCCAGGGTGGGATTAAAATGAATGTATAGGAAAGATTTGTTGAGGAGCATCTTTTATCAGGAAACATTGTTATACATTCTAAATGCCTCAAGACAGTGTTCAAGAGGAAAGACCAATAACTTTATTTCATATATAAAGAGGAAACCCATTGGAAAATCATATAGAATTGTCTTCATTATATATTTCTTCAACAAATTATGAAGGTAGGCATTTTGCATTAACAGCAAACACTTACTGAAATAATTTCACTGTATTAATCCTGGGAAACTAAAAAAAGAATGCAGATGAGAAATATAGTAGTATATATTACATTGCAAAGTAAGACGTATCGGATTTTGAACCAGACTGCTTAGATTTGAATCTTGACCCTGCTCCTTAGAACCTGTGTGACAATGGTCATCACAAACTTGATAGCTTTCAGTTTCCTAATACATAAAATAAAGGGAATGGAAGGAAAGGAGTTAATATTCATAATGAGCTTACTATGTGCCAGACATTGTGCTAAGCACTTTATGAATATTATTTCATTGTATCTTCACAAAACTGTAAGGTGTTGCTATTATTTTCATTTTATAGTTAAGGAAAGTGAGGTAAACTGAGGTTAAATGACTAGCTCAGGATCACACAGTAAATGTCTAAGTCTAGATTCTAATGAAATTCTTCCTGAATTTAAGACCAGCAGTATATTCACCATGACAATCAGCTGACTACCTGAGAGGTTTGGGATAGAAGACTTTTGAGGTCCTTTAAATTCTATAACAAGCAGTTCTGTAAGAAGCCAGATAGTAAATAATTTCTGCTTTGTGGATCAAGGCAAAATTAAGAATGTTATATAGTTAGAAAAAATAAAAAAAAAATTGCAAACTGTGCATAGAAGAAATTTAAAATATAATATTAATAATAATAGAATATATTTTATTCAGGTTTACTAATGAAAATAACAGTTACTTTTGTATGGATGGAACTTCATTTAATTGGAGTTCAAAGAGAGCTGTCCTTATCATTAGAACTGATTGAAAATGTTCATCTAGTAATGCTGATCTATAATGAGACTTTAAATGTTTCATCTTTAAAAACTTCTTTTCACACAGATAGATACAAACACAAATTCATATTAATCCTTAAGATATGATTTTAATCAGATATATTCTTGGAAAACATTTACAGAATTCTGTCAGTCATATATATATGTGTGTGTGTGTGTGTGTGTGTGTGTGTGTGCGTGCGCGTGTGTGTGTGTGTGTATTTGTATGTATATATGTCTACTGTTTAATAGGTCATTAAATTATAGACTAATCACTTCCACTTGAAGATTAGGTGAAAGTTCCTCAACTATACAGTTAAATTAATTTTGTAATATGGAAATTTCTTTTGCACTTGTTTCAACATCCTTAAAAATTGCTGCTAGAACTGTAGTTTGGATTCAAGAAATATGGCCATTACAAATCTGAGTAGAAATAGAGATCATTTATTTTTTATTTCGACCTTTCACAACATAGGAAGTGTATAAAGCACTTGGACATTAGTCGTGATTCGAACGGTGTCCATTGTCATTGACTTGACTTTATTGCAATGTAAGTTTTGCATATAAGGATTATTTTATCTACTAATTTAAAATAAGTTGTATTAATAAATTTGAAGCAAGAACTAATTTTCAAAGTTATTTAGTGTTTGATAATAGTGTTTGAATTCTGGTTCAGGAAAAACAATTCTTTACTCTGAGCTAAACAAACAAACATTAAAAAAAAATTCTTCTTTTGAGAAATATATGTATGCATATATGCCTATATACTCATGTGTATGTATGTGTCCATATGTATGCATGTATGCACAGGCATGCCTGTGCCAATTTAAAGATACAGAAGGGTACTGGCTAAATATTTTCAGTAAAAATGTATCTTGATTGAATCACTTTTTTTCACTGTCAGAAGTAAAGATTTAGTCCTATGTGCCCTATATTTTTAATAATGGAAATAGCTCAGCCTAGATCTTTGTTTAAAGTAGGTAAATTAGATCAGTATCTCACAAAAGAACACATGGGAAACTAAGTAAAATATAGTGGTTAAATGCTGTGGCATTCCTGAGCATTTTACCAAATAATTGAGATTAAGGAAATGAAGGCTCATATAAATCCCCTTCCCCAGTCCACATATGGACTAATAAGAAAATTACATATTTTAAACATCTTAATCCTTCCAAATGAAAGAGGATGAGCTCATATTACTGTAATATAGCTTTGTCCAATCAGAATAGGATTATATGTATTATTATTTTTATAATAAGGTGCATTTAAAAGCTGCTTACACAGATCTGGAATATTTAGCAAATGGAGAGATTTTTTTTCTGAAATGTCTAGTGTCTATTGAATATGTTTAGGATAAAAACATATTGCTCTGTTTTTTCCCTAGGTTATCTTGATATTTTTAGTACTTGCTCATGCTAGCAATGCAAAAGTCTGGAAAATAAGAAGAAAGCTAATTTTAAAATGTTTGAAATTTGTTGAAGTTCTAGATGTTTTATTATGTTATTCAGTATTAAGTAAACAGCATACCAGGCATAGTAATGTCTACTTATAAACACTGCTGTCAGAGATTCTGAGACTTTTGTATCACTTAAGAGTTCTGAGTTCAGACAAGCATCCAGTGGGGTATCCATGCTAAGCATAGCTTTCTAAATCTTTCCCCATCTCCCAACTGAACCCACCAAAATGCTTAATGTAGGGTGAAGCAGCTGAGGTCTGAAATGGAGCAGGTCAAAGTTTCCATATTTATCAACAGTGAAGTTGAACCAATGAGTTGATTACTGCATGTCTGACTTAGGAGTTTGAGTCTCCAAAAAAAAAACAAAAAAAAAAGTTCAGGGAGGTGGAGTCAAGATGGTGGAGTAGAAAGACACATATTCTCTAGTGCTTCCCCCACAGCCACAAAATACCTGTAAAAATGACTCTCAACAAATTCTAGAGCAGCAGAAGACATAGAACAAGAAAGCCAAAGAAGTTTCCAGCCAAAGGTAACCTGGAAGGCCAACAGGAAAGGTCTATCTCACAAAATGCTGAGATGAGTAGAGCCCAGCCCTGGCTGTGCAACACTGGGAGGAACAGGACCTGAAAAGAGCTCTGGGGTAGAATTCCCAGCAGGGAGGGTCCCAGATCCCTCAACCCACAAGTGACAAATAAAGCTCCAGAAACCACTGTAGGAGGGCTTTCCCGGTTGGGTGAGAGTGGAACAGGGTTCCCACAGCAGTTGTGGCATCAGCAGCAGCAAGTGGTGGCCAGCTACTCAGAAGCAGCCTGGGTCCATTGTCCAGGGAGCTCAGATTAAAACCTCAGGCTGACTTGAGTAGTTTATCTGAACCTTAGCCCTCATTGCTGGCCCTGCCCCCACCCAAAGCCCCTAGGGGAGTGGAGCAGCTGATCTGAATCTCAGTCTTGTACTGGGAAGAGGAGAAGCACTAGGACCCTCCTCTTGACAAAGGATTCAGAAGTCAAGTAACTGGCTTGGAAAATGCCCAAAAAAAGGAAAAAAATAAGACAATAGAAGGTTACTTTCTTGGTGAACAGGTGTCTCCTTCCATCTTTTAAGATGAGGAAGAACAAAGGCATACTGTCAGAGGAAGTCAAGGCTTCTGCATCCAGTACCTCCAAAATGAATATGAAATGGGTTCAAAGTCATAGAAGAACTTGAAAAGAGTGTCAGCAGTCTGCTAAAGGAGAACCAAAAAAAAAATGCTGAGGAAAATATTACCTTTAAAAAGAGGCTAACTCAATTGGGAAAAGAGGTCCAAGAAGTCAATGAGGAGAAGGAGGCTTTAAAAAGCATTATTTCCCAAATGGAAGAGAAAGTTCAAAAGCTCACTAAACAAAATAGTTCTTTAAAAAAAAAGAGAATGGAATTCAGGGAAACTAGCAACTATGACATAAACCAAACAGTTAGAAAATGAAACCAAAAGTTTGAAAAAATAGAAGATAATGTGAAACATACAGGAAAAACAACTGACCTGGAGAACAGATCCAGGAGAGATAATTTAAAAATTATGGGACTACCTGAAAGTCATCATCAAGAAAAGAACCTAGACATTTTCTTTCATGACGTTATCAAGGAAAACTGCCCTGATTTTCTAGAACCAGAGGGAAAAATAATTATTGAAAGAATCCACCAATCACCTCCTGAAAGAGATTTGAAAAGAGAAACTCTTAGAATATTGTGGCCAAGTTTCAGAGTTCCCAGGTCAAGGAGAAAATTTGCTGGAAGTTAGAAAGAAACAATTTTAATATTGTGTAAATACAATCAAGGTAACACATGATCTGGCAGCTTCCACATTAATGTATTGAAGGTTTTGGAATAGGATGTTCCAGAAGTCAAAGGAACTGGGATTAAAAACAAGAGTCACCTACCCAGCAAAACTGAGTATAATACTTCAAGAGAATAAATGGTAATTCAATGATGCAGAAGACTTTCAAGCATTCTTGATGAAAAGACCAGAACTGAAGAGAAAATTTGACTTTTGAACACAAGAATCAAGAGAAGCATGAAAAAGTGAACTAGAAAGAGTAATTATAAGGGACTTTCTAAAACTGAACTGTTTGCATTCCTACATGAAAAGATGGTATTTGTAACTCCTGAGGCTTTTCTCAGTATTTGGTTAGGTAGAGGGATTTTACACACACACACACACACACACACACACACACACACACATAGACATGGCATACAGGTTAAGTTGAGTCAGAAGAGATGATATCCATAAAAAATAAAATAAAAATTAAGGAGTAAGGACAGAAAATATTGGGGAGAGAGAGAGAGAGAGAGAGAGAAAGAGAGAGAGAGAGAGAGAGAGAGAGAGAGAGAGAGAGAGAGAGAGAAATGGAATGGGGGAGGCTACACCTCATAAAAGAGATAAGAAAAATCTTGTTCAATCGAGGAGAAAAAAGAGAAGGTGAGAGGGGAAAAGTGATGCTTACTCCCTTCACATGTGGCTTAAGGAGGGAATAACATGCTCACTAAATTTGGTTTGAAAATCTATCTTGCACTACAGGAAAGTAGGGGAGGAGGGAACAAGTGGAATGTGGGGGATGATAGAAGGGAGGGCAAATGGCATAAGGGAGTAACTAGAAAGAAACACTTTTGGGAAGAGACAAGGTCAAATGAAAGAATAAAAAAGGGCGATGACAGGGTAGGATAGAGGGCAATATAGTTAATATTACACAACATGAGCATTATGGAAGTCTTTCGCAAAACAACACATATATAGCCTGTATTGAATTGCTTGCCTTCTCAGTGGGGATGGGTAGGAAGGGAGGGAGGGAGAGTAGTTGGAATTTAAAGTATTAGAAATGAATGTTGAGCACTATTATTTCATATAATGGGAAATAAGAAACACAGGTAATGGGGTATAGGAACTCATCTTGCCCTACAAGAAAAGAGACAAGATGGGAACAAGGGAAGGAAGGAGTTTGAAAGGAGGGAAGGGGTAATCAGAATGAAAGACACTGTGTGGTGGGGGGAGGGAAGAGGTGGGGGGAAATATTGGAACTCAAAAATTTGTGGAAATGAATTTAGAAATCTAAAAATAATTAAATAATAGCTTTAAAATGTCCAAATGTTGGACTTAGAAGCAAGAAAAATTTTACTTAAAGTATAACTCAGATATTTACTAGGCGTGTGAACATGGACAACTCATTTAACTTTCCAGGGATTATAACAGGAATAACTCAAGAGCTCTTGATGATGAACAAATGAGATCCTGAATATAAAACACTTAGGAAGTTTAAATTGTTATATAAAATGTTAGTTGTTATATATCACTGCTTTTCTTCCTTACTTTTTCTTAAGGAATTATTCTCTTTTGATAGTGACATAGAGTGAAATGGTGAGAAAATCTTTCTTGGTTGCAAATTCCTCATTTTCTGTAAAAGTAAATCTTTCAATGAGTTTTAGAAGCAGCCATATTTTCTGAACCAGACCATGTATGAAGGTCTACTGTGTTCTGTTGCTACAACTGTATGTTCTTATTTCTGTTCTAGCCAAAAAGTAAGCAATTACATCTAGAAAAACTTGCATTCCTTATTCCTAACAAGGTTTTTATTTCTTTTTTTTTTTTTAGTTTCTCTAAGAACTCTCAGTTGACTTAGCTTCTGATACTGTAGATTGGCACTTTTTTCTGAAACTGAGTCTTAGAGAATTGGCTAGAATGCTAAGAGATTGACAGAACTTGAACCCAGAACTTCTGAATTTAAGTACAACTCTTCATTATGTATTGGAACAAACTAAAACATTAAAAACGTTGTAAGCACTGAAAAATGTTTACTATCAAAAACATGATCTGGAATACAGCTGGAAGATGTAAGCATGATTAGGCCCCTTCAAAATTATGGGAAAAACAAGAAAACAAAACTAGAAACTGTGTTGCAGTTATCATGAATGCAACTTCTCAAATTGGATAGAATCAGAAGACAAAGGGAAAGTAGGGGAAAAAAATCCACTAATCACCTTCCAAAAGATTGGGGGTGAAACAAGAATATTCATTATCACCACTCTTATTCAATTTCATACTAGAAATGTTAGAATTAGCAATAGAAGAAGAAAAAGAAATTAAAGGAATTAGAACAGATAATGAAGAAACAAAGCTATCACCCTTTGCAGATGATACAAGGATCCTAAAGAATCAACTAAAAAGTACTTCAAATAGTTAAGAACTTTAGCAAAGTTGCAAGATGTAAAATATAAAATAAACCCACGTATATGCATATTACTGACAAAGTTCAGCAGCAAGAGATAGAAAGAGAAATTCCATATAAACTGCTAAGATTGAGAAGCAAGATGACAGAGTAAAGGCAGAGATGTACTTGAGCTTTACCTCTAAGTTCTGCAAATACCTGTAAAAATTACTCTAAACAAGTCCTAGAGCTATAGAATCCACAAAATGACAGAGAGAAACAAATCTTCAGCCCAAGACAATCTGGAAAGTCAACAGGAAGGGTATATAGGACCAGGAAGGGAGCAGACTGAAGTCAGGTTTGTGCCATGCCTGGCACAGACAGGCCAGAGTAGGATTCATGAAACCAAATCACTGGTAGCTGTGGCAGTTTCCAGACTTCTCAACCCACAAATGCCAAAAGGTTCAGTGAGAAAACTCTGTGGGTTGCAAGCGAAAGAGGAGCACACAATCTGGTCAGGGTCTGACTCCAGCCCTAGGGAAGCGGAGGTAGTGGTGGCAGTAGAGCTCTGAGCCCATAAACAGTAAGGGATTAAGCAGTTGATGCAAAATCCCTAATGCCTGGGCCAGTACACTCACACCCACTGGACTCAGAGTGCTACTTTTACAAAGAGTTAGAAAGTCAACTATTTGGTTGAGAAAATGAATAAATATTGGAAAAACAGCTCAGACTACAGAATATTACTTTGAAGATAAAGATCAAAACATACAACCAGAAGAGGATAATAAAGTCAAAGCTCCTACATCAAAAGCCTCAAAGAAAAGAATATGAATCGGTTGCAGGTCATGGAAGAGCTAAAAAAGGATTCAAAAATCAAGTAAGGGAAGTACAGGAAAAATTGGGAAGAGAAATGAGGGTGATGCAAGAAAATCATGCAAAATGAGTCAGCAGCTTGGTAAAAGAAATCCAAAAAAAAAATACTGAAGAAAATAACACCTTAAAAATAGACTAACCCAAATGGCAAAAGAAGTCCAAAAAGCCAAAGAAGAGAATAATACCTTAAAAAACAGAATGGGCCAAATGGAAAAGGAGATCCAAAAGTTCACTGAGGAAAATAACTCCTTCAAAATTAGAATGGAGCAAATGGAACTTAATGAATTTATGAGAAATCAAGAAGTTCTAAAACAGAACCAAAAGAATGAAAAAATAGAAGAAATTATGAAATATCTCATTGGAAAAAAGCCACTGAATTAGACAATAGTTCCAGGAGAGATAATTTAAAAATTATTAGATTACCTGAAAGTCATGATGAAAAAAAGAATCCAGACATCATCTTTCAAGAAATTATAAAGGAAAACTGCCCTGATATTCTAGAACCAGTTGATAAAATAGAAATTGAAAGAATCTACTAATCACATCTAGGAAAAAATTCCAAAAGGAAAACTCATAGAATATTGTAGCCAAATTCCAGTGTTCCCAGGTCAAGGAGAAAATATTACAAGTAGTCAGGAAGAAACAATTTTGAATATTGGGGAAAGACAATCAGGATAACACAAGATCTAATAGCTTCTACATAAAGGGATCAAAGGACTAGGAATACAGTATTCTAGAGGTCAGAGGAGCTAGGATTAAAACCAAAATCACCTAATCAGCAAAATTGAATATTTAACCTAGTAGAGAACTTTCCAACATTCTTGATGGAAGGATCAGAGATGAACAGAAAGTTTGATTTTCAGTTACAAGAATAAAGAGAAGCATGAAAAGGAAATGACAAGCCACATGATTTAAAAAAAACAACCTGGAAATACTTACATGAAACGATGTAAAAAGAAGTAAGCAAAACCAAACGAAGAGTATACAGAGACAGCAATATGGTATGATGACCAACTCTGAATGACGGCTACTCTAAGCAAACATAGTGATCCAGAACATTTTCAATAGACTCACAAGGAAAAATGCTATCCACTTCCGAAGAAAGAACTGATTGAATCTGAATACGGATAGGAACATACTATGTTTCTTTTTATGGTGGGTTTTTTTTTGGTCCATTTTTATTTTCTTTAATGATATGACTAATATGTGAATTTTGCATTTTCATATGTGTACATGTGTATAACCCATATCAAATTGTATACTATCTCAGGAAAGAGGGAGTGAAGGGAGAGAATTTGGAGTTCAATTTTTTTTTAAATGTTAAAAAATGTATATAAAATTGGGCAAAATAATAAAATATTATTCACAAGTAAGTTAAAAAAATAAAGTAACTGCTAAGACAAACCCAGGAACTATATGAATACCAAGGCAAAACATCTTTTTTCAGACAAAGTCAGCTCTAAATAATTGGAAAGATAGCATTTGCTCATTGGTAGGTGTGATTGTTGTCAGTGTCATATCAAGCAAATTACCAAGAAATATTGTATAGAGTTGGGGAGAACAAAGGTCCGGAATATCAAGGTAATTGATGACAAGTAATGCAGGGGAAGGTGACCTAGTCATACCAGATCTATCAATAATCAACAACATTACTAGATATTAGGTAAGAAACAGAGTGGTGGATCAGTGAAATGGGCTAGGTACACAAGATCCGGTAGTCAATAACTGTAGTACTCACCTGTTTGATAAACCCAAAGACTCCAGGTTCTGGAATAAGAAATGATTATTTGACAAAAAAAAATCAAAATTTTTGCCAAATCTGAGAAAAACTGGAATATATAACTACATCTTCAGTTTAATGAAACCAGTCCATTACTGTGACTCTCATGGAAGCAGGTTCCTCAGTTTCTCCATATGGAAGATGTTTTCCAAGGTGCAATTAATGTATGTACCAGAACCACAATACATAGGTATCCTTAATACTTAGCGCAACTTAACAATTTTCTGTACAGTGACTGAGTTCAGATGAGAAACAAATTTTGAAATAAATCATATAAAGGTTTGCAAATCAGGCAAGTCCTTCAGGAGGAAAGCACAAAAAGAATGCAGAATTTCCTCAATGTTCTGAGAACGACTTAGTTTCTAGTGTATCATTGTTGGCATTTCAGTTTATAATCCCTTTATTACAGAATCAAATTTTCTTCTAGCTTTGAGACAGAGGGAGATTTATTTCAGGTTTCTTTTGAAAGTCATTCATGCATTAAGCAAGGAATTTCACTACAATTTGGCCTCCTAAAAGAACCATTCATCATTATGGCCAAATAATGGCATAAAATATTGTAAGTATCTTCATTTGAATTGTTTTTGAAAACATCATTCTATAGATACACCACCAGCTTAGAACATCAAATTTTAGGGCAAAATTTGGTAAGCTAATGATATTATTCACATATCTAGAAGATAGAATTTTCTTACAGTTTTCATGGACTTGGGGAGGGGGGGGTGATATGCTTTTTTAATAATTCATTGTTCCTTTGATCATTTTAGAATAGCATTTCTTGTGATTTACATATGTTCAATATTTTCCTTGGTTCTAAAAAATATAATAAAATTAAGTTGCTCTTTTTGGAAAAAAAAAAAACATAATAAGAGAAGGAGATATCAATAGTCTTTCTACTCCCCAGGGTGGTTGGTTGAACATCCAGTCTTTGGAGTTACAGCCGGTCCCAATAAGTGTGAATAATTAATTCCTCAAACTGGTATTAAATTCACACTTTAAAGCTATAATTATATAAAATATGGTAATTAGTTTTAGTTCAATTGAAATATTTGGCTTCAATCAAAATAACTGCCATAATTAGTTTTATTATTTATATTAATTCACTCATCAGAACATAATCTGCATTTAGCAAATCGTTGGCCTAGAACATTAGACTAATCCTAATGATAAAATTTGGTAGAAATACTTTTTTTAATCTTTTCCCCCAATTATACATAGAACAATTTTTAACATTCTTTTTTTTTAATTTTGAATTCCAAATTTTCTCCCCCCTTTCTTCCCTTTCCCCCTCACTGAGAAGGCAAACAATTCAATGTAGGTTAAATATGTGCAGTCATGCAAAATATATTTCCATTTTGATCACGTTATCGAACATCCCTTCCCCCCCAAAAAATAAAAGAAAAACAAAGCACAAATATATATACCTTAATCTGAACTCAGATTTCATCAGTTCTTCCTCTGGAAGTGGATAGACTTCTTGATCACAAGTCTTTAGAATTGTCTTAGATCATTGTATTCCTGAGAATAGCTAAGTCATTCACACTCAATCATTATACGATATAGTTATGGTGTATCATGTTCTCATGGTTCTGCATGGTTTTACTCATTTTACTTTCAATCATTTCACGTAAGTCTTTCCAAGTTTTTTTTTTTTTCTGAAATCCGCCAGCTTGTCATTCTTATAATCCACTAGCACTTGGTCACAATCATATACCACAACATGTTCAGCACTCACCAGCTGATGGGCATCATCTCAGTTTCCAATTTTTTGACATCACAAGAGACTACTATAGACATTTTTTGTCCATATAGGGCCTTTTCTTTAGCCTCTTCAGGGAATAGACTCAGTTGTGGTATTACTGGGTCAAAGGGTATGCAACTTTACAGCACTCTGAACATAGATTACAATTGTAAGATAAATGTAAAGTCTTATAATTCATCACAAATATCAGTTCTGCAACTATGATTTCAGGAATCCATGGCTATGCAACAGCTGTTCTGAAAAGAATCTATAAATTTATGCCAAATATAAACTCAATATGAGTCACGAATGTGATGTGGCCATCAAAAAAAAATTAATGCTAACTTGGATTACATTGAGGGTAGCTTCTAGGAGTAGCAAGGTGATTCTGAAAATTGCTTATCAGACCTTGTCTGAAGTATTGATTTCATTTCTGAGGATTAAAGTTTAAGGACTTTATGTGTTGAGAAGAGGGCAGTTAGGATACTGAAGACTCTTGATTCCATGTCATGTATGAGAGTTTGAAGGAACTTAGAATGTTTAGCCTGGAAAAGAAAAGACTCAGAAGGAGCATGATACATGGCTTCAGGTACATGAAGATCTCTAACATGGTCAAAGAATTATACTTGTTTTAGTTGTCCTCAGAGAGTAGAAACAGAAACACTAGGTAGGAGTTGCAAAGAAGCAAATCCAGGTTTGAGGTTAGAGAGAAGAAAACTTATTCACAACTGAAAGTATTTGAAAGTGAAATAAACTGCTTTGAGAGTTGGTAGATGAATGTTGCCCTCATAGAGGTCCTCAAACAGAGTCTAGAGACCACATACTGGATGTTTTACAATAGGGATATTCCTTTCATGTTTGGATTGAATTAAATAACCACTACGGATGCTTCAAGCTCTCAAATATAATTGGTCCTGTGGACGAAGGAGTTAAAGGTAAAAACAAAGATCATATTTTTAAGAAGTCAATCTTGTAACTGCTGCTGTTGCTGTTGTTTTAGTAACAAGAAAATGACGTCAAAGCAAGGGTCTAGAGATTGTCCAATGCATCGCACACCCCAAATATATATGAATTAACCAAATATTGGTCAGTCAGAAGAGATAAATGTACTGAATTTAGATAATTGATTATCAGTCAATAGATGTTATTAAGTATCTGCTGTGTGCCAGTAGATGTCAACTAGAGCATCAGGCCTGAAGTAAGGAAGATGCACTTCTGGAGTTCAAATCCAGCTTCAGACATTTACTAGCTGTGTGACCCTGAGCAATTCACTTAGCCCTGCTTGCCTCAGTTTCCTGATCTGTAAATTGAGTAGGAGAAGGAAATTAGAAACCACTACAGTATGTTTGCTAAGAAAATCCCAAATGGAGTCAGACATAATTGAACAAGAACAATGAGACAAAATTGTGATAGGCATTGAAGATATAGAGTAAAAGAAAATGAAAATATCCCTTGTTTCGAAGTCTTAATTCGATGGAAAAAGAAACAAAGCAATGTGTACACATGTAAGTAAATAAAAATACATGTTAAGCAATATGAAGAGATTGTTGGTAACTGAAAATCTTGGGAAGGACCGTTTATTAGATGTAAAACTTGAGCTGATCTTTTGAAAAGAGCTAAGAATGTTAGGAAGTGGAAATGAGAAGGGAGTGCATTCCAGGGATCAAAGACAGCCAGTGAAAAGGCATGGAGTTTGCAGGTAGAATGATATTTATGAGGTAAAGCAAGTAGGACAGTTTACATGGTCAGAAGCATGGGGAAAGAAAGTTCTGTGTACAGAATCCTGGAAAGTCAAACTAGAGCCAGATTTTGATTAGCTTTGAATATCAGAGACCTGGTATTTTATCAAAGAGGCAATCGGGATTCACATGTATTTTGTTGAGGAGAAGAGTGACAATGAAAAACCCTTGATTTAAAACCATTTCTTTGTAATCCATGTGAAAGACAGGTTGAAGGACATAGAAGTTCAAATCAACAGGAATAATTAGAAAGCTATTGACACAGTCCAGGCAAAAAGGGATAAGAATGTTAACTTGAGTGGAATTTCCCTAAAGATCTTGGTTGGAGGAACAGGATTGTACAAATTAAGAAATGCTAAGAAAGGGAGAAGACAGCATTTGAATGGAGACATGTATTTCTTTATTTCCATAATGTTACAAAATCAGTTTTCTCACTATGAGCCAGGACAATGCTGCCGGCAAAGGGAGTTCTGTTGGGACATGAATCTTCCGCTTGCTGCTTATGTTCCTTTGTGCTCAAGAGAAACCGTTTTCACTTATAACTATATTGATGAGTTGCTCATGTCTGACAATGGTTTCATTGACTGAGGTTGATGGTTTTGTTAGAAAGTACTTCCTATGTAAAATCCAGACTTTGAAGTTTATTCTTTGTTCAGTTATTTTCATTATCTTTATAAAGAAAGAAAGAACAAGAGAGAGAAAAAAGAGAGAGAGAGAAAGAAAGAACGAGAGAAAGAAAGAGAGAAAGAAAAACATGGTCATGATTTTGTACATAGAGAAGAAAAACAATCATTCATTTAATGGAGCAGATGTCATATATAAAATTTATATTTTAAATAAAGTTGGTTAATGTGTTCTGAGAAAGGAAGGTTATCCAGATCTGTCATTTCATTGGCTGTGGAACTCCTCTCATACTATGGAAATATCTTCTACCAATGTATATAGATAACTCTTTAGTAACTTGCTATTTCATGAAAGTCTAAAATCACATAGCTTGTATGGTTGTGTGTAATTAGGAATTAAACTTATTTCTTCTTTATTAAAAACTGGTCCTTTAATCAATAGGAAATTCTATTTTTATGCCAACCTTAGAATATTGAAACAAAAAGCCAAATGCGCAAGATTTGCTTGTACAATGCAGATACTTTCCCCCCATTGTGTGTGTGTGTGTGTGTGTGTGTGTGTGTGTGTGTGTGTGTGTTTTATCTGGTTTTAGGAAATAAGGGTAAAATGCATTCATTAAGAGGGGGAAGGAATTTTGTACTTTTTAGTTCTTTATGTTCTTCAACTTCCCCTATTTCACAGTGTATTAAGGGAATGTTTAATATTGCCTCCATTGTGGTTTTTGCTTTTTTTACAGTTTTGTATATATTTTAACTTTTTTATTAAGTTTAAACATTTAAGGTCAATGAAGACAGCAGTGTTGCTTTAAACTGCTCATTTCTTTAACTCTAAAGAAAAATTTATTTTATTTATATGCATATATTTTCATGTAGTTGGCAAGTCTTTGTTCTGGTTTCTCAACTGTCTGTCGTGCTTTATATTTCAGACTCATGGTGGTCCAAAAGTTGTCTGAAAGTGATCTATCCACCTGGTTCCCAATTGTCTACTAGTTCTGGAAATCATGCAGAAAGCTCACAATGCAGAATGCAATAATAGCCAAGAAATCAGAGGTGACAAAAGACAGTAACTTAGGAGAAATGGAAAGATAGAACTACTGAGTACAATGGATTGAGCAAGAATATATTTAATAAAAACTTTCTTATTTTCAATGTTACTTCCAACCAGAAACACAATCAAAGGCCTATGGCAGATTTCTTAGGACTTGTCACTGCTCCCTTCATCCAGGAATACTCTGATAATTGTGTTCTATTTCTTACTACATTACTAAAGTGCTAATTCTCTTCAGACACTAGTACTTTGTCCTCTAAAGTTACTTCCCATTTATTTAAACTGTTTCTGTCTGTCTCAGACTCTCTATCTCTCTCTATGTATATGTATATATATATGAGTATATATACATATAAATACACACAAAACATATACACATAACATGCACATATAAAATCACTTTGAGATCTGTATGAAGGATAGGTTGGAGGAAGGAGAAACATAGTCAAAGAAAATAATTAGAAGGCTATTGCCATAATCCAGGCATACATACACATGCATGCACACCCACATATGGATGTTTGTGTGTATATATAATATTCATATATGCAAATGCATATAAATATGCAGAGAGAGATACTTATCTAATTATATACTGATTGTCTCCCATCATTTTTTTGTTGTCTTACATGTTAAAGCTTGAGGTCCTTCAGGGAAAAGACTAGTTTTATTTTTTCCTTTGTATTTTCCTGGTATTTAGCAAAATATCTGACGCATAATTAGCCCTTTATAGATGCTTATTCTTGCTTTGAATGTTGTAAAGTAAACTACCTTTGTTAATTATTATTTACCAATGAGTGATGCCTTGCAAAGGTTTGGAAGATCAAACAGCAATAAAAAAATAGTTTTTGTCAGGAGGCACATATCATAAGCATTAAAACTGATATACTAATGAGGAAAGATTATGTCCTGCCCAAAAACAGATTTCAAAGTTATTATAAAACATAAGACGAGATAGCTGATTTTCTTTGATGCAGTGAATGTATAATTCTGCCTCTATTTGTACCATTAGTAATGACATTTTAAGAAACAGTGATCATTTTTCAGAAGTTTCTTTTTATAAATATAAAACTTCCTTGCTTCATGCTCTGGGGTTTTTTTGGCTGTTTTATCTCCCTTTTCTTTTCTTTCTTTCTTTTTTTTGAGGCAGTCAGGGTTAAGTTACTTGCCCAGGACCACAGAGCTAGTAAGTGTCAAGTGTTTGAGTCTGAATTTGAACTCAGATCATCTTGACTCCAGAGACAGTGCTCTTTCTACTGTGCTACCTAGCTGGCCCTGTATCTCCTTTTTCAAGTTAACTTTTTTGTAGGGATGGAATCAAAACTACTCCATTCCATTTTAACCCATGCACTTTAACTAGGTGACATCAAATCTCAAACAATCAATTAATCATAGGCTTTATACAACACGTGGAAAAATTATCTAAGAAGTTTATGGGGACTGTGTTTGGAAAGACTGAGAAAATATGCTGTCCATGTCCCAAATGTCCTCTATAAATTATCAAGTGAAGTGAGAAGAGAGTCATTCCAAAAACAGAATGAGCATGTCATTCTGTCTAAATCTCCTGAGGGAAAAACAAAACAAAAATATAAATCAAACAAATAAACAAAAGGAAAAAAAAATCTAATGCCTTGGGGAAAGGGACAAAGAGAGGCCTTTGTTTCAGTCCTGGATCTCTTTCTGCCAAACACTGGGCCAAGTAAGATCTTGCAAACGTCAAAAAGTTGAGTGTGTTTTGGAATTTCTACCTTCTCATAAAGCATTCTACTATTATCTCCCTGGGACAGCACTGGCTGGTGATAATATCTGTGTTAGGAACCAAGGAGAAATTGACATAAGCTCACTGTGCAAGCAGACACAAACCTGGACTGCTGGTCAGGCTGTGTGTCTGATGTTTGTAAGAGAGGAGGAGTTCCCTGAGAAAGTCCCAGGGTGGTCAATATTTTATGATAGTCCTCTGGAATAAAGGAATCCTCCTTGGAGGATATAGGGTACTCCTGTTGATCCTTGCCTTCTACTTTTAGGCTCACAGAACCATGGTCTCCTAGCATAGATATGGCTATGACTAGATTAAGTCCTTGCTCAGGGACCCATATATGTCTAAGGAGAGCACTGTGGGTCAGCCAGATACAAAAGAGGAAAAAAAACTTAATGAGTTTGGATGCTGAGAATAACATGTAAAAAAATGGAAAACATTTCATTGTAAAATTTTGGTGCCGACAAGGGGGAAGAAGTAAAAGACTGAGGGATAAAGGGACCCAATTTACAATTTAAGTGCACACATTGTAACATAGACTATAACTAATGTAAGAGCAGCACTGAAAGGGGGAGCACAGGGGCAAAAGTCATTCAGCAAGAAGGGTGTCTTACATTGGGAAGGCTTGTTCCTGCTCAAGGGGAGCCCCAGAGAATGGAACTTGAAAGCCCCTTGAATCAATAGCAGACAGACTACAATGGATTGCCATAATATTCAGACTGCAATAGTCCAAGCTAGGGATTTTGAGGTCACAATATTTTTTTTTCCTGAAATACCAGAGAATGCCCTGAACTTCTGGAACTGAAAGAATAGTGTGTAACTTAGAAGAGAAAGTAATGAACCTTACCCAAGATATAGAATATCAGAAAACTGGGCTTAATCAAAGAGGAATCAAGGATAGTATGAGAAAACAAGAGATGTTAGAACAAAATCAAAAGATTGAAAAAATAGAGGAAAATGTATAATATCATACACACACATATACATATATACATACACATATGTATGTGTATACATGTATAAATATATCTGGAAGAAATAGCTCAAGAAGAGATAGAGTCCCCTGCTTGATAAATAATCAAAAGTTATAGACAGTTTTCAGAAGAAGAAATCAAAGCTATCAATAGTCATTTAAAAATATCTCTAAATCATGACTTAGGAGAAAAATGAAAATTAAAACAACTCCAAGGTACCACCTCATACCTATCAGTTTGAGTAACATGACAGAAAAGGAAAACAAAAAATGCTGGAGGGGGTGCAAAGAGTAGGGACACTAATACACTGTTGGTGGAGTTGTGACCTAGTTCAGTTATTCAGGAGAGCAGTTTGGAACTATACCCAAAGAACAATGAACTAACTGTATACCTTTTGACTGAGCAATTACCAGTATAGGTCGAAAATCAAAGGAACATAGAGTTGTATGTGTAAAATTATTTGTGACAGTTCTTTTTGTGGTGGCAAAGAGTTGAAAACTAAGGGGATGTCAATCAACTGAAGAATAGTTAACCAAGTTGTGATACATGATTGTGATACAATATTATCATGCCATAAGAAATGTTACAACTAAGAATAACATATCTAGTAAAACTGACTATAATACTAGAGGAAGAAATAAAATTATTCATAATGGGATAGAGAATTTTCAAGCATTCTGGATGAAAATATCAGAAATGTGTACAAATATTGAAAAACAAACTCAAGAATCCAGAAAAACTTAGAAATACAAACTTTTTTACAGAATTGAAGAGAATGTATGATGTGGTACTAGCATTCTCATAGCAAAAAGCTGAATATCTTCATTGCGTACTGAGAAGATTAAACAGGAAAAACTGAAGCCCTGGGAGGTGGTAGAGTAGTTCTACTTTGAGGATTTGAAAAATAGAAAGAAAAAGTGGACTAAAAGAACAGAAGTAGAAAGGAGGAAGAAGGGGACGGAACTTGCTATTTGTCTTAATTTTAGCATGTGAGAAAAATATACAAACATGAAGGAAGGGATAAGGGAAAATGGGCTTCAGATGAAACCTAATCTCATCTAAAACGAGCAAGGGAGGGTTGAGCCAACACATACACAGTTTCATATAGAACATATCAAACTCAAAAGGGGAAATAAAAGAAGTAGAAGGGTAAGAGGTGGTTCAAGGGAAAATAACTTTAGCAAAGGAACGCTGGTAAAACAATTTCAAATTCCTGACACTGGAGAGAGAATTAAAAAGGGAGTGGGGAGAAGAAATAGAATAAAAAATTGGGAGTTCCGTTAGATTCTTTCTCAAAAAATGAGTGGAAAAGGAGCGACTGACAGAGACAGAGAGAGACAGAGAAGGTGTAGTAGTAGTAGTAGCAGCAGCACCAGCAGCGGTAGGAGTAGTAAGAGTAGGAGTAGGTGTATTTGAGGAGTAACAGTATTAGTGTTTTGGAGAATCATTTTCCTTGTTAACATGAAACAGTTGACTTATACTTACCATTTGCTTTAAATTGCCCTTTAAGTGATTGATAATTTTATTTTGTCATGAGAATATATTGTTGCATAATTCCCAGTTATATCTCACAATCATTTAATCACTGAAGGAATAATGTAGAAGTAAAGAGAGGGACTTTTATCAAGTCAACGCACATTTATTAAGCATCCACTATGTGTCAGGCTCTGTGGTAAATGTTAAGGATGAAAAAATTGTAAAAATGATTCCTGCCTTCAGAGAGCTCACAATAATACAACTACGTACAAATATATACAGGGTAAATAGGAGGTAATGCCAGAGACAATGGGGCATGGCTTCTTGAAGAAAGTAAAACTTTCATTGGGACTCATGGAAGCCAGGGAAGCCAAGAGATAGAAATGAGGAGGGAGAGCAGTCTAGGTATGGTAGATAACCAGTGAAAATCAGTAGTCTGGCATCACCATCTCCAAATATAATCTTGTCCAATTATTTCCTTTTATTTAGTGTTAGATCCAGTTCATGTAGCTCCTATTTAAGATGCAAATATTGATTGCTGGATTCAATCAATAGATTTCTCTAACTTTATTATTATAATGTGGGCAGCATATATTTTTCATTATTTTTTCTTTTACAGTGTGTATAGTTACCACATATTATTGTGGATTTCACTGAAGATGCTTTCTAGTATTCCAAGGTTCAGTGTAAAGAGTATAATTTCCATCTATGAGGGGGACTATTTAGAGAACAAAAACAATGATAGGAAACCCTCTTACTGAACTTTAATCCATGCAACTTCTAGGATTCTGGCAGACATAACTGGCACACATTTATTTCCCTGTTTAGCACCTCACTTGAAATTAATACTCAATGGATCACTGAGAAAAGTAAATGCTGCAAACTTGCCTGTCATGGGAAATTATTGACAATTCAATAACTGAATATCTCTGGCATCTCTTAGTTTTCTCTTTGGAAACCACCTGCAGATTGAGCATTACTAGACAAACTGTTTTATTCTGTTTTGTTGTTTTTTTCCTGTATTTTGTTTTTACATCACCGTATATTCCAGACATTCTCATTATCACCCTGAATAGAATTCTCCTTTGTAGTAAACAATAAGTAAAATAGCTGAGTAATAGCAGCTGATATTGTGATAGCATCCAAATGTGTGTTTAGCAGTCTGCTCCATGCGCATCCTTAAATCTCTTCTAAGGGTGGTTTGTTCCACTGGCTATTTTCTAGGAGGAAAATTGGCCATTCTAATTATGCAGAGCCTGACTTCCTTTTAGTATTATTTTTCTTTGTATTGTTGAAGTTACTGTGTATTTTATTCTTCTGATTATGCTAACTTCACTTCATGTCAGCTCATGCAAGTTAATCAATTGATCAACAAGTATTTATTAAGTGCCTCATATGTGGTGGCCATTCTACTGGACACTGGGAGTATAAAGTTTGGTAGTCCCCTCCATAAGAGAATTTACAGTCTATCTATTTAGGTATATACAACATGCGTATAAAATAAAACAGGGTAACTTTTGAAAGGTGACACTCCCTTGCATATAGTAATAAAAAGAAAGTTTTCGTATAGGTGACACAAGGTGAGTCTTGAGGAAAAGTAGGAACTCTAAGAGGCCACAAGGTGGAAGGCATATATTCCAGGCATTGGGGACAGACAAAGCAAAGGCATGGAGATAGGAGGTGGAATATTACATACATAATAGCCAGTGTCACAGAATACTGGAAAGTCAACAAAGTGTAATGAAGTTTACAAAGATAAATCGGGTTAAGATTATGAACATTTGCCAAGTGTTGTCTCCAACATCTGTAACTTCTCTTCTATTTGTATCCCCAGAACTTAGTCCAGTGCTAATAGTAAGCATGTAACATTTTTCCCTTCATTGATTCAACATCTTAAAACTTCATTTATGGAGAAAATGAGTATTTTTTGGTAGATTGACTTCAGGATATTTTATACATTTTGTAATTATTTTGAATATGACTTCTTTAATGCTGCCTAGATTTTGGTATTATATTTATTTTTGTGAGGTCATTTTGTAGTTTGTTACTTTAATGAAACTATTGACTCAATCAGCTTCTTTTCTGATCCTCTGGGATTTTCTAACAATCAGCATGTCAGGAATTAGGGAACATTTTGTCTTCTTTTTGATTATCTTCTTCCTCTCCTTTTTTTTTCTTAACTCATTGCAAACACTTATAAAAGATTGTCCAATAACAGCAGAGAAATGGGGCATGGTTGTTTTACTGCTGTATTTGGTGGGATAGCAGCTACAGTTTCTTCACTGGGTATTAAGTTAGATTTCACCTTTACTATGCATCTATTGATATCATTAGGGGTGGGGCATTCCTTCTTTCCTTATGCTTTGTAATAGAATCAAGGCTTTGTTGTTTTCTTCAATAAAGATTAGTTTTTCGATAGACATTGAAAGCTCTCTCTGGTACCTGATTGATGCCTGCTTCCCCTGACAAAAGTTTTCTGATCACCTAAGGTCATAAAAAAATCTCACTCAAGGAAATGGGGCCCCTTTGATGGATTTCTGAAGACTTTTTGAGTCACCACATATTGTCCTGCTGACTAGAGACATCTCCATACGTGAAGAAATGAAGCAGACCACATCCAGAGAAGGTAATTTTTGTTATATATCCTTACTGTGTTTGGGGAGAGGGAACCTCCTGCTGTCAACTATTCAATGATTTGTATATATCAACATTGAATTTGAAATGAGGATGCTGGCATTAAGTTCACTCCTAGTATAAGATTTTAAATACAAATTAATATTATGCTTTTGTACATTTTTTGTTATTTTTTTAATTCTGTTGTTAGAGGTATTTTTGTTTTTAATATGATTAAGATAATTATTTTTAATGCTTATATCCTTGCCATCCTTATATCCCTGTCATAAATTCAGCTTTGTAAAAGTGTATACTAACAATTATAATATTAGTCTGTGATTCTTTCTTTTATTTATCCTGTCCTGTTTAAGGTAATAAAATTGTATTTGCTTCATAAAGAAATTTTTTAGAGTGATTTTGTTAAATTTTCAAGATAATTTGGGTACTAAAGATACAAAAGATGTTTGTTCAAGTTGTTTCAAATATCCATCTGGAACAAGGTCTTGTATCTGTTTTGTCTTATATGGAAATACATATCATGTCTTTCACAAGTCTTTTCCCTTGTCTCATCCTTTAGGACTTTGTCTACTTTTTTTTGCCAGTTCTATTTTTGTACAATATTAATATTTATTGAGTACTAACTCTGTAGGTATGGTATTATGTTATTTACTGATAGAGATATATTGAGCATCTGTAAGATTACAGAAAACACACTTTACATACATTTCTCTTTTATTTCAATTTTTAATACTTCAAGAATACCTTTAAATAAATAACAATGGCAACAGTGACACACATTTTTCACTTCCCCAGGCTGTTATAATTAGATAAATATTGAGAAAACTTTACAACATGATACCAAAACAAAACAAAATAAACCAAAAGCAAAGCTTAAGAGTTGAGATATTTGAGTCTTGGTTCCAAATGGTTATGTATGTGACTTTGGGAATTCCATTTAACCTGTTTGGACTTCAGTCAGTTCACATGTGAAAGGAGAGATTTTAACTAAATGATTTCTAAGGTCTAATGACAGCAACAATCATATTTAGTATTTATACAGTGCATGCTATGTGCTAGACATTATTGCTGAATGTTTTATAAATATTTCATTTGATCCTCACAACAACTTTGAGAGGTAGCTATTATAATCCAGAGAAGAAACTGAGATGGAAAAGGGGTAACTGACTTGCAAGATTTCCTGACTGATCACAGGTTCTGTGCTCTATCCACTGCTGCTGCTTCTCATGTTGTATTGAGAGAGGAAGTGGTGTTAGAAGATCTAGATTCAGAGCATGGCTCCATCATAATGATGGTGTGATCTTTCATAAGTCATTTAGTGTATCTGAGGCTCGGTTTACACATCTGGAAAATGAAAGCTAGAACTGATGCATCTCTAAGATCCGTTTTTCCATTAACGTTGTTCATGAGTACTTGTCTGGCTTCAAATACTGTTTCATAACAATGATGATAACAGCCTGAAAAAATCTGCTCCTTAATTGCCATATAGATAATAAGTAAATGGATTTTATATATAGAAAATTGCCTTTCTTGGGTGTAGTTCACTTGGTTCTTTGTACACCACCATGATAGAAAGAGGCAAAGCAACCCTTTGCTGAATAAGAATCCTTTCCTCAACCTCCATACTCAAGTCTTTTGCCCTCATTCAGAAGAAGAAAATATAGATGCCTAAGTGACATCAAACCAAACAGAAACCTAATCTGTCTTGGAAGAAATCTGCCAGAGGCCACTTGGAAGGTCTGCCTTAGGAGCCTTTCAGCCCAGAGAAGGAAGGAGGCCAGGGCATGTATGACTACTGCCCAAGCAAAATGAAACGTTCAGCTACTGTTCCCAGGCCTCGTGGCTCTCTCATGCTGCTTTCCCCATTCTCGTCTGCTACAGATTTTGCACTGTCCATCTCCCTCAGTAGGACACCATTCCTGTGCGCACTCAGAGACCAAACAAAACCCGGATTCACAGATACGTAACTGTTTTTCTTTGCTCTTGGCTTTAAAGAAAAAAAAATTCTGTTAGCACAGGGCTCCACTGTGTCTATTTTTTGGCCAGCTGCAACATACTACCCTCACAGGGGATCACCTAAAACCAGTTATGCTTTGAGTAGGAGGGTAATGTCAAACTTAAGCTGTGGGCTTGGCCTCTCTCAATGAATTATGACCTTGTCAAGAGATTTCTTTTTTTAAATCAAGTAAGTTTTCTATCAAATCAAATACCTGCACAGTAAATTATATTTTTGGTGCCAGGCTGGCTATTCCAGCCCCACCCCCCCTCCAATATATACACACCCCTGGATTTTTTTTCCAGTCTTCTCCATGATCATTCCCCCCCCCCCTCTTGCTGTGATTTTGGCAATGAGAAGTACAGAATGATGAAGTCCTTAATGTTTCAGGATGCTGATTCCTCCTTGGGTCTCTTATTATAATAATACTAAAGATAATATATAACATAATATAATATGATAAACATATATAATATATGATATATAAGATAACGTAATAATAAATGCATTTGGGTTCAAATTTATAGAAATACATCAATGGACGAAAGCAAAGAGAGGGAAAGGGAAAAGTACGTAAGATGAATCATAGAAATAAAATGTATATGCATAATATACACATGCACAAAACACATATAGGCTTATACACATATTTGTGTGTGCATATATCTGTCTATGTATGCATTGTACATATATGTATACATACATTTAGTTTATCTGTATAGATAACAGAGTTAGGGCATGTACTTTTGGATACAGTCTTATTTTTTAGCTATCCTAGTACTGTTAAGTTGCCAGTGAAAAGGACTTGATCTTAGAAGATCACCTATTAATCTTAATTCTCCTCCAAATCTTATTAATTTATAGTACAATAAATACATCTTCATTTGAAAATAAATGATACTTCTCTATCTTCTGCGTCAGTTATTCATGGGCAAGCTATACATCAAAAGTCACTTAGCATCCCAAGTTGTGAGCAAATTGGAGATGATATCAAAGCTAAGGTAACCTTGGTACCTAGATCACTACGCTGGCAGGAGCCCTAAGTCCTGTCCCTCTGGAAGTGTTGCCTGACTAATATTTCAACATGCATTTATCTCTATGGGTTGCCATGGTAACCTTATTTGGAATATTTTCATCAAAATGTACCATTTCCTTCAAGGAATATGTAAAATATCCCTTGAATGAATTGCAAACTGGTTTCATTACTAAATGTAGTTGCTAGAAGATTGAAGAAAAATTTCAAAGAACTGTGTCTGAATCTTTCAAACACAATTTAAATATTTTGTAGCTAGACCTAAAATGTGTCTGAGAGGTTGTCATGTTATCAATGCATTTTTCACTTAAGGATGCCTGGTTAAATTAGCAGGAATTTGTCTCTCCAATCTAATACCTCTTCTTTTTTCCACTTTCTTTGGTTAGAAGTCACCTTACAAGAACTTTTCTTATGAGAACATTCCTGTCAAGGAAACCATAATCCTTGGAGATAGAGTTGTACCCTTGAAGTTATTCTGAATTATTTACCATTTCTCCTTGAATATAGCCAATGATATTCCAAATATTCTACCTACACAGCATCTCATCTGTGTCCTTTCTTTTTAATATACAACCACTACCTCAGTTCAATCTTTCATTATCTCTTTTCTGGACTATTATTATAGTCTATTGATTTGGTCTTACTTTTGCAAACCTCTCTCATCCCTAGTCTACATACCACATTGTGGTCAAAATGCTTTTGACTAAAGAAGATAATGTAATAATATCTTTCTCCTGCTCAGTAAACTTCAATGGCCTCTATTGATCCTAGCATCAAATAAATATAAACTCCTCTGTTTTGAATTTAAAGTCTTTAGCAACTTGACCCCAACTTATCATTCCTCTGCTCAATTGCCTAGACAAGCTTACCTCTTGCAGTTCATTACAAGCTGCCTTCCATCTCTCATGACCAAAATGCATACTCTCTCCTGTAGCTGGAATGTCCTCTGTTCTCATCTCTCTCCCACTTAACTTTCATTATTTGCTCCAGAACTCTACTCAGATCCAATCTTTTACATGAAGACTTTCTGAATCACTCAATTACATAGTGTCCTAACTGCCCCAATTTTCTTGCATATATTTTGCCAATTTTGGTTAAAAGTTGTTTGATTGTAAAGGAGCACTGGCCACTCCTTGTCTTGGGTACTCATGCTTACAGGGAAATTGTTTTCCATATACTCTCTTAGGTTATGACTTGTTCATCCTTTGTACTCAAAGAAGTCCAATGATATCAGGAGGGTAATGTGTTGACTTGCAAGTGAAGCAAATTTGTGAGGCAGAGCCACAAAATCTTATCAGCCATACTCTCTCCTCTAGAGTCATCAGAATCTAGGGACAAGACATAGGTCAAGATGGCCCCAGGTGCAGTGGGAGACTTTAGCTTAAGCTAAGGTTTTTTTTTGTTTGTTTGTTTTTTGGTTTTTGGTTTTTTTTTTTACCAGGTCTCAGTTTTTCTGAGGCAATACCCATTCAGTAATTAGAGGCTAGGTAAGAATTGAGGCAAAAGATGACCTAGTTTACCTTCACAAAAATTCAATCTGGGATCTCTTCTTTCTCTCCCATCCTCACCCAGGGAAAGTTAGGGTTATTTAAGCCAGCCACAAGAGTCAATGAAGAGGCAAATTTCACCAGGCCAAGCTCTTTAAAAGGTGGAGGTGGTCTACTTCTACTTACCAATAATTCTCTCACAAAACATTGCTTATCCATTTATATTTGAGCAAACCCAGGAACACATAGTTTCATTTAAATATTTTCTTCCTTTAATAATATAAAGTATGCCAATAAATCCCATTTCATTTATCTTAAGCTTCTAGCAGTCTCTCTTTTCTCAAAGAGAGCAAATGAAATGAATTGTTAGACCTTAACTTTATCTTAGCACCAGTTTCTAAAAACTATTAGGATAAAAAAGCAAAATAGACTTTAAAGAAAGAGAGATAAGTATAGTAATGAATTAATTCTCCCCTGGGGAAGAGAAATCTCATAAGAGAGAGGAGGGAAAGGAATCACTATCTCAGACTGACTTCTCTGGCAAATTTGGCAACCAGTATCTGTCTACCCAGACAGTCCTTAGGGCTCTGAAGTCTGGTGATGATCTCATCCTGAAAGTTTTGCATTTAATTCCATGTGATCTGATCTGCCTGATTTCTTCTGGTCTCTGCCTCCTGCTCATCCACTTGTTATTTTCTTTTGCTCCCTTGGTAGCAGCAATGGTCCAGGCTGTTTTGGCACTGACCATGGGGATGGCCTTAGGGCAGTACTCTACTTCTCTTTTGAATTTCCTCTCCTAGTACTTTTGGGATGCAATCATTTTTGATTTAAACATTTATTGTCATTAATAAATAGTCAATAATGGCTTATGAAGTACATCCTATGGTACCAGACCCCACGCTAAGCACTGGGAATATAAATACATAAAAAGAAAGATGACCATTGCCCTCAAGGAGTTGAAGGAAAGCAACACATAAAGCCAAGGTGAAGGAAGGTGCCCGATGCAGGGCCATGGTAGAGAAGTCTATCAGAGAAACCAGGTGAGAAACAAGGAGATCTCTGAGTTAGGCTCTCCTTAAATGGAGGTTTGGAGATCATAGCCTCACCCTCCAATCAGAGAAGAAGAAGGTAGAGATGAAGGGGAAAACTAAGACTCATAAGATCTAGGACATGATAAAGTTATCGCCATAATGGTTTTCCTGAGTCATGATGGAGAAGTTAGTCAGTGAAGTGCCAAAGTGATTCAACTAGGTGAGAAATGGGTGTTTAGAAGATTAAGACCTGAGATTTCCATAAGTAAAAATAAGGTTATACTCATAAATGTACATATTGTCTTAGAGTATAATTTCCTTGAGAGAAAGAACTATTAAATTCATGCACTATTGTTTTTATATGCCTAACATCTAGCAATAGTGCCATAGTAGATACTTGAGAAAAGTTTGTTCATTGATTGTGACAGACTTATCTTCAGTGAGTTGTACTTCTAAATTTCTCAGACCATTAAGATGGTACCTACCATGATGTCACCCTCCCTCTTCCGAAAATTTCAATAAATAAATGTTTTAGTTCTTGGAGGAAGAAAGGAAAAGAGGAGGTATGAAAATTAGTCTATAAAGACTAATTATTATTTACAGGAAGGGTGCTATATAGGGGTGGATATTTGGCATGATTCCCTATGAAAATCGATTCTTCCACTAATCTAGAAAACTTAGCAATAGAGGTAAAAATGTTGAAATCATATGACTGGAACCAGAAAGTCTGGGAGATACTTTGAGCTGGAGTACACTTGTATTCATAAGGATAATCTTATCAAATTGTCTAGTTAAAACCTTAGTTGCAGAAGGTGATGAAACACAGAAAGTCAAAAGTGATTACATTTGTCTCAAAAGAAAAATGATAATCTGTTAATGAGCATATGAAAGAATGCTCCAGATTTCAGATAATAAGAAATCAAAACAATACTGGTTTCACCTCACATTTTGAAAATTGTCAGTTGATAAAAAACGATAATTATTAATGTTCAAAAGATCATTGCAAGATAGGGACATTTGTATATTGTTGGTGAAATTACATAGCTATTCTGGAAATCAATTTGGAATTTTTTAAATAGCATGACTGAAATGACCATACAGATTGAGACAAAATTTATATTAGTAGACTTATTACTTGAGAATTACTCAAAGCACCAACATATTTATAGCAGCACTTTTTTTGTGATTACAAAGAATTGGAAATCTAGCCCATTTTTTTCTGAGAAATGGTAAAGCAAATCATGGTACATGATTGCAATGGGCTATTTCTATGCTGTAAAATATGACCCAACTTCTCTAGCTCTCTCTACTCCATTTGGCTTCTAATTGGGGTAGAGGTGGAGTGGTTAGAGGTATATGAGTAGTGGTGGTTGTGGATATTTTCAAATAATGAAAGGTAGAATCTGATCCAGATAAAGTATACCAGTATTCCAGAAGCATTTGAGAAATCACATACAATGGCAGCAGTCATTCAAAGATGGTGTAGCTACTTCCTCTTTTTTTTTTTTTCTGTCCCTGGGATTTTTTTTAATCCCTCTAAAGCAATGAAGGAAGAAGCATGTTTTGTTTTGAGGGGGAGACAATAAGTATATATCATTCCACTATGGCATTTCTAGTTCAATCTTGAATAAGAAGACAGTTTTCCCCACATCCAGGAATGAAAGAGGATCCCTGTTTAATTTTGCAATAGTATGCCAGTGAAAATAGTTTGGATTCTTTTTTTCATTTGAGTCTCAGTTTTCTCAGCTGTAAAATGAGACTACATTTTAGTATTAACTAATTCTGTGATTTAAAGTTCTGTTTCACTCTGTATTTACTCCTTTTGTATCTATTTAAAAGTTTCTTGAAAAAGAGACCCTTCCCCCAACCCACCTACATATTTCTAGCTGGCCAAGCTGGCACAAAGGAAAAAACAATGAAGATAGGCTTAATTATATTATAGTCATTATTAAATAAAGACCTAGGAAAATAGTAATGGTGCATTAGTGATATGAACTAATGTAAATTTATGCAAATAACCATGTATATTTTATAAATCTCTGCCTCCAGAGAATTTTCCAAACAGTTTCTCCCCATTTAGTCATCTGATGTTTCTTCAGTTAAGGATTTACTAGTTCTAGGGCTCATGTTAAAGAAGTTTGGCCCAAGTAAAATATTGTTTTCAAGGTGATAAACTGATTGTATAAGTAAAATTTTCATATAAGTATACACTTTCTTTTCTAGAACCAGATTTTTAGCCCAAGGACTTCTCTCTCTCTCTCTCTCTCTCTCTCTCTCTCTCTCTCTGTATACATATATATATATATATATATATATGTATATATGTATATGCCATTTCTCTCTCTATTGTTCTGTATTTTTTTCTCCTTTCTCTTTTCTGTTTTGTGGTATACAGAGTTAAATATTTTTGCTCCATATATAGACACAGATGTGTGTGTGTGTGTGTGTGTGTGTAACGTTTAGTGGTTGTTTTCCAACTAAAGATAATGCTACTGCTTATTGGAGGATGTTATTTTAGAACTGAGACTACTTTCTTTTCAGTTCTTTGATTCTACCAAAACATAAAAAAGTGCCTGTATAAATGTCGGTATATATTGGGTCTTTCCTTGGGGCATATGTCTAGCAGTGGGATGTCTGGATCAAAGATTCTGAACATTTTAATGACTTTCTTTTTAAAAAACAAAGATTGCTTTTAAGAATATCTCTCACGCAACCAGCAACAGTACATTAGTATGCATATCTTCCAAAGCTAGTTTAACATTGACCATTGACATCTTTTGTCATTTGTGTCAGTTTTGGGGGTGTGAGGTGAAATCTTGGAGTTATTTTGATGTTCATTTCTTATTATAAGAAAGATGGAATAACATTTATGTGGTCATTAACATTTTGTCATTCTTTTGTTCATAAATTTTGATTGTACAAATTGAGAGATGATTTTGATCTTATATATTTATGCCAATAACCTATCAGTTGGATATCCAACCTTTGTCATAAATATTTGGTTAATGCCCCCCAAAAGAATGCTTCCATTGTTATTTTTTTCTGTTGATACAAAAGCTATTCGATTTTATTTAATTGAAATAATCTATTTTGTATTTTATGATCCATTTTGTCATTTGTTGCCTATTCTCTGCTATTCTTCTTACCCTGACAGTGAAAGATACGTTTTCTGATTTATTTGAATTTTTTTGATAGTTTGATTTTTAGTATAACAGTCATGTATTCATTCTGAACATGTTATGTTATCCATCTAAATGTTGAAGTAAATCTAATTTCTGCCAGTTTGCTTTACAAATATTCAAGTAAGTCTTGGCAAAAAGGGCATTCCTTCTTTTATTTCTTAGATTTATAAAGTTTTAATTGATTTCAATAACTTCTGAACCATACTTACCTGATTCGTTCCACTGGTTCCTTGTTTTACTTTTTGATCAATATGATGATTGTCATTTTATAATATAATTTTAGGTCGAGAAGAGACTTTATGACAATTTTTTCTCATTTTCCTGAAGTTCTAGACCTTTAATTCCTTCATATATAGATAAGTAGTTGTAGATACAGATAGATATAGACTAGCAATTAATACTTGTGTGTATGTATGTATATATGTATTATTTTGTCTAGTTTTAGGGTCTGGACCAGTGATTTACTCTTTTTCATATCTCTTGAGATTACTGCAGATTCTAGCACATAGCAAGCACTTCATAAATGGTTAACTGAATGAAAGAATAACTCTCTTAACTACTTAGTTGTTCTTTCTATATTCTCTCTATGTCCCTCATGGACTTAAGTCTGAAGTACAAAAGTTGAACTCCCTCTTCCAAACATTTTTATGCTACTGCCTTTGTAGATACTTACTTTTTTCCTCCCTCTGCTATGCCTTGCTGTTAAAAATGTCAGTTCAGAGGGGAAAACTTTAGATAGTTGCCACGATACATGGAAGATGTACCTATATCAATAATGGAAAGGTGCATATTTTTCCCTTGCCCTCTCTGTGATTCATTCCTATTGTCTCCCCATAGCAAAAGTTCTTCCATTTGAGTTCTGATTGTATCTGACTCAGTTTGAGTTCTTGAACAACTATGGGCATTGTCTTCCCCAGAGAACTTCTTCTATGGCAATAAACTACTTATAGAATAACAATAATCTGTTTGATAAAGTATTTTCAAAAAATAAAGACTTTTTCAGACTGAAATTACTACTTGGATATCTCTTATTGTAGGTACAACTTCATTTTCTTAGAATATTCTACAATAGTACTTGACCCCTTTGCTCTAGGGTGAGATCTTATAATTCTAGTGCTGGTCCTGGTTCTACCTGTCCTCCACCTCAATGTCCTACCATAGCCCTCATTTTGATCAGTAGGTGCTAGAAATCCCTGTCCTTTCCATATTCATCCATGCATCCATTAATTTGCTTTGAGGGTTTTGCATATTTCTCCATCATCTACTTATTCTTCCCCTATTTGTGCAGCCTCCCCAAAAGACCTTGAATCACCTATGGGGGATCATGAGTGGTGGAACACAGGTCCTCTATTCAACTCTTCCATCTTTGCTTCTCCTAAGTCCTTTATTTCTCTTGAAATTATCACTCCTTAAGTCTTATATCTTTTGATATTTTCTTTCTTCTTTGTTTTAAATCTTTCCTGTATTTTTTTCCCTTTCACTCATAGAGCAATCTTTTACGAATAGTTTGCCAATGTGGAATAACTGTTCACATCATCATAAGATGTTTATTTGCATTGTCGATGATTAAAGAAGACAAAACTTTTAAAAATAACTACTGTACATTCTCTTTCAATAACTCTTAATTTAATGACATGGAAGAATTTTATTTAAAAAAATGTGACTCTGTCTCTCTGTCTCTGTCTCTCTCTCTCTGTCTCTGTCTCTCTCTCTCTCTCTCTCTCTCTCTCTCTCCTCATGCTTTCTGATACATTGGCACAAGACCATTGTGATATCCATAGCAGCAGCTATGAATATGCATGTGTATTTCCAGAGTGAATTCTTAAAATATAAATGGCTCTCTTCCTCAAAGGCAAAACCATACCATTCATTTGGGACATTATTAGAATACCAGGAGGTAAAATTTTAACAGGTTATTTATCTTTAATCCCAGGAGCAAGCCCTGAAGTCTTAAACCTCCCTTCTGTCAGGCCTCTCCACAAAAACAAATTCCCCTAGACAAATTTCTCCCTCTGCCCACTCACAGATCTTTCTATTCAATTAACATTACAATTGGTGAAAGTAAACAACTTAAATTGTTTTCTCTTTTACTTTGTATATTTGCTTGAAAACACTGCCTTGTACTTTAAGCCATCTCTTTTCATTAATTGTTTTTCTTAAGGTGATATGTATGAAAGCAACTTACTGGCAAAGAAAGCAATGTTTGACTTGTAATTCTATGTAGAAATGATGAGCTGAATATTAAACTTTATAAAGTAGAAATCCACTTGCAAAATTATCAGATATAATTTCTTAAATTGCAATATGTATCTATCTATTGATAATAAAATTTCTATTTAGCTATAAGCTAATGTCTATTTCATCTTTTTGTGATAATTAAGTTATTTGCCTTTCTTGTGTTTGTAATTGAGGTATTTGCAGCTCAGATAATTTGCTTACCTCTTTTTTTTTTTTTTAGAAATACTGTCTCTTTCTTAGAACATTTTTTTTCCAGTTTTATTTTTGTTTAGTAATTATACTTAGGATATGTCATTGTAGGTTTCATCTGAAGCTCCATTACTATTTTGAATATGTTACTCCATCCCATTCTCTAATTTCTTATAATTGCAGAATAACTCTGAACTGTTTGATTTGGCTTACTTTCATATTTGAAGGTCTCCCTCCTGGATGTGTGCAAAATTTGTTCAGCATCATTAAAACTGTTAAACTTGAGCACTTTATGTTTTGGAGTTTGAAGAAGAGGTTATTTTTTTTCCCCTAGTGCTCATCTGTGAGTTTTCTCATTAAATGCTTTCATTCAAAATCTTGGGCATTTTAAAAAATATCTATTTTTCCAGCACTGTGGTATTTGGTTTTTTAAATTTGTCATATTCTTCTGGCAATCATCTTGTCCAAGCAGAATTCATATTTTTTTTAACATTGCTGCTTTTCTTTCTTTTTTCTTCCAGTTGTCCTCTACTTTTATATTTTGATGATCCATATCTATTAATCTACCTTTCATTTCATTAGTGAGATTCCCCATTATATTTTCAATTTTTTCTTAATATAAGTATGTGTATTTTCAATTTTGCATCTAAAACCCTATTTCTTATACTGATAGTCTGGATTTCTGACCCAAATAATTTCATAATTTCTTCTTTCTGTGAGTTCTACTTTGAATCATTTTGAAAGTTGTTATCATAACCGATTATTCTGAGAGGGAATGGAGGGAATGACAGAGAGGAAAGCAATTTATAGGTTTCAGCCTTCGCTCAGAAAATAGTGTATCACTTTCCTTCATGTGGCACTTAGAGATGGCCTAGTAGAAAAGCATAGAATACCTGAATTCAGATCTGGTCTCAGATGCTAACTATGCAACCCTGAACAAGTTTTTAAATCTCTATTGTCTTCAATTTTCTCAACTGTAAAATGGGTATAAAAATAGCACCTGACTCCCAGGATGAAACAAAGGAAAAAGAGACCTCATCAAACTCCTGTTTATGTAGATTCAAACTCCTGTTTATGTAGATAGCTCTTCAAATCAGTGATTAAAAAGCCCTAATCCTGCCTGCTTTCATTTTAGCCAAATAATTTACACTTTCTCCCCACCCTGTTCCAACTAGAGGTGACAGATTCTCCTCTAAAAAATATATTCATTATAAATTCAAGCCCCACCCAAGCACCAGGGACCATTGGTTTATTTGACCTAATATCAACTTTATGTTATTATTTTTTCACACTGAGAAATAGGCCAGTATAATTATACACAATATAGTTAAGTCAATTTCCTTTATATCTATGTGCCTCCCGTTATCTTTTCTTCTTCTTTTCTCATCACAAAATATTACCTAGAGCCTCTGCTTCTGCTCAATTAATTTTCAGCTCCCATTTTAAGATTACATATTCAGTCCCATTTTTGTATTGCAGAATGACTTTTCTCCAAGGCTGCCCAATTCACTGATATGACACTAATACTTTGCACATCTGGCACTAAATGTTTTCTCACACATATACCCAGTGAGGAAATTTTGAAAAATATACTGATTCAGAATATGCTTGGACTTTTTCTAAAATCTTCCCTTGGGGTGATTTAGACCTTTAGATAAAAATCTGGATTTAGATAGGCTCTCCCCAGAAGGAAAGATCTATGCTTTTACAACCTAGCCTTGTTATTTTTTACATTAGCACTACCTCAGCTGGTGCCTGCTATTAGCATGTCAGTCTCTTGACACATCATTAATAAATAGGTAATTTCATAACAAGTTTCCACCTAATGTCATAGTAAAAATCACTTGGGTTTTAGTTTTTACTCCCTTGCATGAAAGGAAAAGGCTAGAGGGAGGTAGTTATTATTGAATTGGGACAAATTTAATTGAATAATGAATGAAATCAATGAGAAAACATACATGTGAAAAGGAAAAAAAAATCATAAGGGTAGCACATAGATTTGAATCTCCTGATCAAAATGTGACTATATCCCTTTTTTCCTTTTTGAAAGTCATATGTTCACAGCTATTTTGAAAGAAAGCCAGTGCTTCTAGAAAAGTTTCAAAAACATGAAAAAAATTTCAATGAGGGGAAAGGGATGTTCCCAGTATTGAAACTGTCACCATATTGAAATTGTAACACCTTAAAATTTATGTTAGGTTTTTATAGTTATTTTTATTCGCATAATTTTCATTTCCCAATATATTTTTCAATCCTCCCGTGTCCAGATAATTATCCTTTATAATGCAAATTAAAAGACAGAAAAATGGTAGTCATACACATGCATAGTTAATTATTATAAATAAATTATAAGCAAAATTAATACAACATAGCAAACACCTTTTTACATAATATGGACTGTTCCAGATCCACCTCTGCAAAAAAGAGAGGGAGGTATACTTTAGCATTTCTTTGTAGAGTTTTTCTTTTAAGTTGTGTTGTTGCAATCATCAAGTATATTGGGTTTTTCTTTATTCTGCTTGCTTCTCATAAATTCATGTAAATCTTCCCGGGCTATTCTATATTTATCATATTCAATTTCTTATGAGAAAGTAACTTGTCATTACATCAATCTACCACAGTTGGTTCACCGGTTTAACCTGTTCCTGAACCAATGGACATCTACTTTGTTTTTAGTTCTCTGCCAAATTAAAAACTATTGTAATAAATATTTTGGTGCACATTGAACATCTTTTTTTCCGTTTCATTGACTTTTTTCTTGGGATATATGCCAAACAGGGGAATCTCTGGTCAAAGGGCTTAAGTCTTTTAATGATTTTCTTGGTGTAATTCCCAAATGATTTTCAGAATGGTTGAGCTAGTTCTCTACCACTTCAGCCAATCTTGAGACAATAAGAAGAAGTCAAATGCCAACTATTGCTATCTTTTTTTTTCATCTTTGTCAATTTCCTATGTGTGAGGTAAAAACTCAGATTTGCTTTGATTTTCATTTTTCTCATTAATAGCTGTTTGGATCTGTTATAGTTGATAAGAGTTTATAATTCTATTGAGGATTATTGGTTCCTTTTATCATCCCCTAATCACTTGGAAATCGATCTCATTATGACATAGAATTGAATACGGTACAATCAAAATAATAATTATGTCCAAATATCTATATAGGAATCCCCGTTTTTCTAAACAGTGCTTGGTCAACCTTGTACAATTTACTTAATTTCTCCGGACTTCTATTTCCTCATTTGAAAAATAATGGGGTTATTCCAGAACTCTAAGGTCTATAATAGGCCTAAAACTGTGACCCCCTGACATGCATTATGTTTAAATGGAATTTCCTACTCACATACTCACCGATATGCAGCTAGGCAGAAGTAGGCAGGTAACTTTAACGAACTGTGTAATGATTCATAACGACCTTACTGTTCAGTGGTATCTAAATTCATAACAGAGAAATAAGCCACAAATTAAGATACATATGCCCTATGTATTTTTAATTCCATCTTAAAGATACCATTTTTTTTTTGTTTTGGAAAATGTTTGATTTTTGCCATGGCCTCCACAGGACAGAATATGGAAAAGTAGTTTCATTTTAGGCCTCTCAGTTTTAAGATCTATTTTTTTTAACTTTCTCAATGATCCCAGCTTAATTTATTCTTCTGTGCTTAGTCTTCTATCCATGTAGAAAGCCAGTTAAATGCAATTAAATGTCCAACAGCCTAGGAAAAGGTCCGGCTGGTTTGAACCAATCCCTTTTAGATGACCAGCACAAAACCAAAGACTTCCAACTTTCTTTCCATTTCTTCTTTCCTTCCATTGCTTCTCTTCAATTGCCAAGAGATGAAGTCTGTTAAAAGAGAAAAACACAAATCTAACTTCCCACAATAGACTACATCAACCTCAACTACTACTGATAGTAATGGTAACAAGAATTCACAACATTTATATAGGTCTTTATGGCTTGCAATGCATTTTACAAATATTATCTTCTTTTATCCTCACAACTCTGAGAGATAGCTGCTCTAAGTGAGTGTATACTCACTTTACAGATGAGGAAAATGAGACAGACAAGTTAAGTGACTTCACTGGGGGCATGCAGTTGAGAAGTTGAGGCTGAACTTGACCTCAATTTTTCTCAACGCCAGGTCCAGCTCTATCCTTTACTCTAATACTATTAGCATTTTTATAGTGGGTTTGAGGTTTGCAAATCACTTCAACTAAGATCTCCTTGGATCTTCACAATACCTCTCTGAGGTAAGTACTGGAGTTTCCTGTATTTAAGTACAAAGCATGTAGGCTCTCCCAGCAAAACCAGGGAAAGGCCTGATAGGCTTCTAGAAGTCACTGGCACTCCCTTCATTCATTATAACACATTGATGTGGGAGAAACCATGCCAAGAATACCGGCCTACTGACTTGAAATAGAGGAGATCAACTCTGTCTGCTTTGGGGCCAGGTTTCCTAACCCAAAGACAGGAGATTCCTTATGAGCCAGCAGTCATATAATGGAAGTGTGAAATAATTGTTGACCAGTTGTGGACTCTCTCTCTACAAAATGAGAAATGATCAAAAAAATTTTCAGAATGATGGGTGGATGTTTATAGAGAATTTACGATCATGGAAGACATGACTAGGAGTCTCACAGGCTGAGACAATGTGGATCATTTGTTGTGCAGCAATGGATGGACGTCACACTAATGACATGATGGATTCTTTGAAGAATTAAAGAATTATAATTATTATTATTTAGGTTCATAGAAATGCTTTGCCCTTCAATCAAGGTGCATTCTGTTTTGTCCCTCGTAAGGACATAAAATTGTCAAATACAATGACAAGTTTTTTCTGCTTTCATTCAGCAAATCCCATTCAAGTCTTCTGAAAGGACAAAAACCGGGAGACAACTATGCCAATTAGGAAATAGAGTGCTGGGCCTGGAGAAAGGAAAATCTGAGCTTAATTCTTGCTTCAGACATTTACTGTCTTTCTCTCAGCAAGTCATTCACTATCTCCCAGATTCAGGTTCTTTAACTTTACAATGGAGGTCTTAATAGCATCTATAGCACAGGGGTGTTCAGGTGAGGTTTAAATAAGACATAGCATGTAAAGTATTTTATAAATGTTAAAGCACTATGTAAATGATTCTTCTCCTTCTCCTTTTCCTTCTCTTCCTCCTCCTCCTCTTCCTCCTTGTCCTCCTTCTTCTTCTTCCCCTTCTTCTCTTGTACTGTTATTGTTATAGTGACCATGACTGTACCATGCATGATCCAACCACTTTGTGATTCTTCCAAAGCAACATCAGGTTAATCAAAATAACATATATTATCAGATTCTCTTTCTAAAAATGACTCAGTCTTGATAAAGAAATCTGACCATCTCTTAGATTAATAATATTTATACACTAAACACTGGCCACATTTTTGTCACCCACCTTGCTGATGAGTGTATGCTTTCCTAACCTCCTTCTCCCACCCTGACCTATTGTCCCATACCTATTTCAAACTATAATCAAATCGGTACTTCTATTGCCAGTGGAAAGGCTCTGTCAATGTATCTTCCTCTGTTATGCCTTTGCTCACCATCCCTGTGGCTTTACAAACTGCAATTCTCTTCCTACCTATCCCAACCCCCTAGTTATCACTCTCCTTTTTGTTTCATGTTCCTCAATTAGAATATTAACTCTTTGAAAGCAGAGATTATCTCACTTTTGTATTTGTAGCCCTAGCACTTTAACATGGTGTGTAGCCCCAGTAAGCAATTTTTCATTCATTGTAATTGGTGGGAAAAGGGTTTTGAGAACTTTGAAATAAGAGAGTTATATGCATAGAAAAAGATAGCTATTTTAGGACCGAATAGTAGTACAGTCATGGAAATTAGTGTGTGCTTATGTGTACAGATCAGACTGAGTCTAAAGGAAATTGGGCAATGGGCCTAAAATAAATGTAATTACATCTACCAATTTTTTCCTCTACGTTGTTAAATGGCATAGTGAGAAGCTTTTCTGTAAAAGAAGGTCTACATTTGATGTTTATATCCTATAGCATCATAGAATTAAATCTTGAAGGAATCTTAGGATAACTAGTCCATCTACTTTACAACAAAGTAGAGGCATAAGGAGGATAAGTGACTTGTCCAAGGACACACAAGTTTCAAGTAACAGAGCTAGGAATTTGAACTCAATTCCTCTGATGCCAAATCCAAGCATCTCCAATGGTTCCATGATTTCATGTCTATTTATATTCCCTACAACAGCACACATCACAACCCAAACATACTTCTTTCTATGTAGTTCATAGCTATGTCTTCCCATAAATCCTTGATAGATAACCAACTCCTATGGAAAGAACATTTTTTAGGTCTTTTTTATTCAATTCAATCAACATTTTATTAAACTCAAACAATAATGTAAAAAGGTATTTTATTAAAGATTGAGTAACAGTGTAGTATTTGGGCTATCCATCTGTTATTTTTCATTTTCAATATGACTAGGTTACTCTTTCCCTATTCATTCATTTCCTGTTTAATTTACAGGGCTTCAGCACAAGACATCATGAGTTACATGTTGTAACCCACTTATACCAACAAATTTCTCTCCTTTGTCATTCACTTACTAAGTTCCTGCTATGTAGAGAAAGCTCTGCTGGGAGAGATACTCATATTAGACAAGACAATCCCTCCCCTCATGAAGATTACAGTGTAGTAGAAGGAGGGTATAACACATATACAAATAAGTATAACAAAAATAATACATGCCAAACATGAGAGGTGCAAAAAAAAATAGAGAGGGAAAGATCAATACCAACTTGAGAAGGAAAAGGGATGGAGTCAGGAAGGAACACAACAGAATATTGGTTGGTTTTTAAAGAATGGGTAGGTATTTAACAGACAGGATATGGGAAGACAGTATATTTGTGAGACTAAAATCAAAAAATCTGGATCATACATGGAGAAATTCCAAATTCTGTGACTCAGTTGGAGTATATGGCATTTATGAGGTAAGATTGTAAAAGTATCAAAGAATCAGAATCTCTGAGTTGAGAAGAGGCAGAGAAGTTTTATATTTTTAATGATTCCTGAACAAGAATCATATATACAAAATACTTCTCAAGTGAGTAATCAGCTCCAGTTTGTAGAATGTTAATAAGGGAGGACTCACTAGCTCCCAAAGGAATGGATTCAAACTTAGATAAGGCTTATTGTTAGGAGGACTGCAGCCTATGGATCCAATATTAGGTTTAAGAATTTAGACGACATCATAGTCAAAAAGGAAACAAAAACATTGACTGCTCTATGCAATAAATTCCAGTGACTCCCTTTTACTGCTAACATAAAATAAAACTCCTCCAGTTAGCTTTTAAATTCCTACTCATCCTGGCCTAATACTGTCTTTCTAACTTTGTTGGACATTATACCACCTTCCAAACTCTGCAATACAGTCAAACTGCTCTTCTCTCACAACAAAACTGATCTTACTCACAACGGTCCATCTCTCATCTTGGTATCATCCCCTATATATAGAAGTCTTTATCTCTGCCACACAGAGCCTCATCCTTCCTACAAGAAGTTTTTTCCTCATTCCCAGTCACCCAAATGCTTGTGCCTTCCTTGTCAAACAACTTTGTGCTGAAATGTTATGTATAAATACCTGTATAAAAACTTTATTTTTATACTCTATCCATCCATCTATCTCTCTATCTATCCATCTCTCTCTATCTGTCTGTTTGTCTGTCTATCTATGCTTAACTTCATCATGATTTAAACTCATTCTGAGTATTGATCTTTTCATTTTTGTACTTGTATTCCCAGCACCTTGTACAATATCCTACAATTAGTTAACCAGCCTGAATTGGTTAAGCATCCATTATTTGCTAGGCACTATGCTAAATGCTGGGGATATAAAGAAGGCCAAAAAAATGAAATGAGAGTGTGAGAAATGGAGGATAGTGCCTTGTGAGACTGGGTGACTAGGACAATGGTGGTACTCTTGGCAGTAATAGGAAAGCTGCCCATAGTAGATGCTTAATAAATAATGATTAATTAACAAGCAATAAGTATTAGTTGATTGATTGACTATTTCTCTAGTGCCTAATTAAGGAGTTTTAAGGGATAAAGAAACGTGACCAGATTTATGCATATAAGGAAAATATATCAGGCCATAGTTTGTCATGTCTTTTAACTTAAGGTCCAAAACATTTTCCACTGGCTCACTTCTCCACTCCACCCCCAGCCTCCTAATAAGTAAAAAGAAAAATATACAATAGAAATTTAAGGGAATTATTATCTATGACAATCATCAGACACTGCAGGGTTTTGATTTTGTTTTTCCACCATGTGAGGCAGGTGGAACGAAGTTCTCACTGGAGCAATTAAACTGAAGAGCTATTGACGATAGCCACTGCCTGGTGCTTCCTCAGCCTCCAGAACAGTTTCCATAGGGTGCATAAACCAACGAAGAAAATGATTTTATGTAAAATAAAATCAGAGCCCCCTCCCCAAAGCAAACTATTACACCGTTCAAAATTTCTAGAAATGCCAGAAGCATAAAGCTTTGGGTGAAATGTAAATTTCTTAAAATATTTATCCATCCATAAGTGGCTACATTTTTTACATTATTGTAGGGTTTCTCAGTGTTCCATTTTATTAAAAAATATTTATTCGGTTTCTAAGATTACTGCTTTTCTGACCACAGAAAATTCAATTACTGAAAACTGCAGCTATCAAATTGGTTGAAAATAAATAGCCTTTTATCCAAGCCTGGCAGAGACTGGTTTACTTTTAATATGTAGCCATAAAAAGGGGAGAGTGGGGGAGAAAACCCATTCCATTAAGCACTGGTAAACTATGGAGTTAGAAGTCATGCAGGACTTTGTATTATTGGATATTATTTTAAATGGGAGAGGGAGAAAGAATAAAAAAGGGATATTATAAGAATAATTAAACATTATTTTTCTTCTTTTGTTTTAAGTGGTAGAAGTTATGTGTATGACTTTTTTCCCTCCAATTAAAATCACTTTCTCCTTTTTGTCTCCATTTGAAATGTTTAGGAATGTGTAGGAAATGTAGTAAGTGAGATGTACAAAACTAAAGTTCCCAATATGGAGGCTAATTATGTGCTAAGCAATTGGGGTAGCTGTAATAGTGTTGACGATGGACTAGACAAGGAGGCTGAGCCAGGTTGCTGAGGTCAAATTTCATGTTTGCTCCTATTTCCATTTCTACCTTTTTTTAAAACAAAAATCTCAATGAGTAAGAGTTCTCTCTCTCTCTCTCTCTCTCTCTCTCTCTCTCTCTCTCTCCCCCTGTCTCTCTCTCTCTGTCTCTGTCTCTCTCTCTCTCTGTATGACTCTGTCTCTGTCTAACTGCGTATGTGTATGTGTGTGTATGTGTGTGTGGCTGTGGCTGTCTCTCAGTCTCTGTCTATCTCTCCAAGTGCGTGTGTGTCTCTCTCTGTCTCTGTCTCTCTGACTCTGTGTGCATGTGAATAACATTAACCTATTATCTTCTCAATGCTGGTGAGAAAATACCTCACAACAGTCATTATCTCTCCAAGGAGGCATTAAGAAATTCAAACTTTGTTTAACTGTATAGGTGCCATATTTTTTTTTTTTGTCAGATTTTCTCTAGCAAAGTTTTAATCAGAGTCTGGCTTTACCCCACCACTTACCACGTGACTAGAGTGACTATTGGTAATATTAAGCGCATTTCTAAGATTAATCAGGCCAAACTCTGATAAAGGAGATAATCTGTTAGGGTATAACACTTCAAAGTAAAATTCAGATTTTTTGCAGATATGTCTCCATTGCTTACTTTTCTCTAACATGAGAATAGCACCTACCCGTATGAATTATGATCATAGGAGGAAAAGCAAAAGAGAACAAAAGGATAAGGACTTCTGATGCATACTTAAAAGAGGAATGGAAATAACATCAGATATAGAATCTGGACATTTTAGTCACTTTATTTCAAATTGCTTTCTAAAATAGTTACACCATTTCACAGCTCTACCAACAACGTATTAGTATGCCTGCCATTCCACAGTACCTCCAGTATCAAGTATTGCCACTTTTTGACATTTTCCCCAATTTACAGAGCATGAGGTGAACCTTCATGTTTTGCTTTGCATTTTTCTTATTATAAATGATTTGAAGCATTCTTTCATGTGGTAGTGAATACTTTGTATCTTGTTTTGAGAACTGTTTATTCATATCCTTTGACAATTTGTGTATATGGTTTGGTCAAAGTATCAAAAAATATCTCCAAGTCAAATCCAAGCTCACTTGAGGGTAGGGAGAGGTTTTTTTGTTGTTGTTGTTTTGTTTTGATTTGGTTTTTTTGTATCCCCAGTACTTGTACTTTGAACATAGTATATAATCAGTGGTAATCAATATAATCAAACGAATTACTGAATGTTGTTTAATTGGAGTAAAACACCTAACCCTATTTGACTTTTGAGATTTTATTTCAGTATTTATGGCAGAAGAATAACTGCAGTTCACTTTATTTAATCCTTGATGGATGACAGTTCCATTCTGAAATACTTAATGCAATCAACAGGAACTAGAAGTAGATGATATGTGGAAGATCTTGTACATATGAAACTTCTACTTTGCTAAGTATTTTGCACTTTCTTTATCTTATGGATATCATTTTGTTATTACTTCTTGTCTAAAACTATCCCTCCTCCTTTCCCTACCCTCCCATCTCCTTTAATAAATCAAAAATAGAGTTCATCAAAAAGTTAATAAAAAATAACCAATGTATCAACTAAATTCATCCATGTCCTTAACGTACCCGTAGTCCCATATATCCTCATTTCTTCTTTGGGAACAAGTGTGGTCATCATAATTGTACAGTACTTTTTTTTTGGTTTTATTCTCTTCCTTTATAGTATTATAATACAGTATTATAGTCATTGTGTATATGGTTTTCCTGGTTTTTCTTACTTCATTTTTCATGGAAACATTCAAATATACATTTCTTTTTTATTCACGGCATAATAATATTCTATCACATCCATCAGATTAATTGTTTAACCATTTCCCTGTTGTTGATGGGCATTTGCTACAAAGTATTGTTATAATATATTATGTTGCATGTTATTTCATCCCACTCCTGGTATTTTCTATAAATAGGAACCCTAAGGTCATTCCTTCTCAGTTTGATTTTTTTTATTAAAGGAGCCATTCCTTGAGTAACTTCAAGAAGCCTATTCATTGAATGGGTGTATCTCTATCAAAGTGAGATTTTGATAAGACCTTATCCTGAAAGAGCCAGGGTCTCACATTGCATTCTGGGCCATTTCCAGTCATCCTGATGAATATCTGACCACTGAACCCAGATGGCTCAGGAGGAGAAAGTGAGGTTGGTGACCTTACACAGCCCTCCCTTACTCAAATCAAGTCAGTTGCAAGTCATGTCATCATCTTGATGTCATGGTCCTCTTCCAGAACAAAAGACAAACACAACAATAACAAAAACATTCATACTTAATTTAAAAATAAAACTATTTAAGTTGTGGCATGTGATTGTAATAGAATACCATTGTGCTTTAAGAAATAACAAAAAGAGATACTTTTGGGAAAAAAAAACATTGTAATATATATATATATATATATATATATATATGAACTGATGCAAAATGAAGTGAGCAGTACCAAGAAATCATTGTGCACAGTACCAGAAAAGTTGCAATGATTGTATCCCATGAAAAACTTGGTTATCCAGATCAATGCAATCATTTAAGACAATTCCAAAGGACTCACGAGAGGAAAAAAAATGCTATCCACCTTCAGATAGGGAACTGATGAATTGTGAGTGCAAATGAAATATAATTTACTCACTTTAGTTTATCTTTTTTACAAAACAGCTAATATGGAAATGTTTTGTGCTATTTCCCATGTATAATTGATATCATTTTGTTTGTCTTTTCAGTGAGTGGGAGAGGGGTAAAGGAGAGAATTTAAAACTCCATTTTTTAAAAGTGTTTAAAAAAAGTGAATTGTAAAAAATGAAAAGTGAATTTTTTAAAAATATGTTTAGATTTTTGTAATGATATTTCTTGCTGTTTTATTTTTTAATTATTTGAAATCTCTTTACTTAAAGCAAACAAATGAAAGTTGACTTTAAATACTTGTTGCATTTGGCATTTTTTTCTTCCCATCCAACATACACTGGTCCATAACCTGGAGTACTTGTAGCTACTTGCAAATATTCTTGACTTTCCCTGATTTCAAACTTTACTCCTGGAACCTACCCTTTCCCAGGGCTGTGGTGATGTAATCTCCTTTGAAATGGACCTATAAGAAATGTGCTCTAACTTTAAAGTATAATAGGATGGCAAGTAAGGATAATCATAGCTTTAAAGACTACTTTCAGTAAAATAGTCCTGTACCATGAATGCTTAAGTAAGACTCATCATGTGTGTGGCATGTTAAATAAGATGTTTCCATCACCTGTCTTTTGTAGGTTAAAATAAAGAAAGTCTGTACTGTGCAGATACTGAAATATTGGAATAGCTTCCCATTCTTATAGTAAAACTTCCTGTTGTGGGTCAGAAGAAGCCTAGTGAAAGAAGTGGAACTAAAATTAACTTCATGATGTCTGTAGCAAAGCAGATGTATGGGAAACTCTGAAATGGTGTGGTGTTGGAGGGAATGGCTGACTCTTCAATCACTTCCACAAAGAATTAATCAACAAGCACTGATTCAGTGCCTTCTATGTATTGAGTACCATGGTAATATAGATCATATAAGCTATGAGTATCTGTGTACAAACTCCCAATCTTTGGACAAATCAGATCTCTAGAATTTAGCTACATCTTTCTGTCAGGACCCTAAGGGATGAAAAGTCTTCTTCACCTCTTCACTCTAATGCCATCATCTTAATGCCATTAAGTCCTCACCAGGGGGATTCTCCCCATAATTAGAGAAATCAATTTAATTAGCCAGCTTTAAAATGACTTTAGAATTGGGACTTGATCAATACAGTAGAGTTAAACAATTGGTATAAAACTTTCATCTACTAAAATATCTCTGCCATATTCTCACAAGCATATGTAGAATCAAGGGTAAAATGGGATCCATCTTAGAGAACACATGTAGCAAAATGGTAATTTACAATTCCTGGCTACTTGAAATCTTCTTCTAGTATTTGTGAGCCAATCTGTCCTTGGCTCCTAATGCACACACTTTCATCAGTTGATTCAGGAATATTGCTAGGACCTTGCTAGAGAGTTCACAAAGGCCCAAATCCTCTGTACTTTGGGAAACTCTAAATGTTCTCTACTGGCCAAAAGAAAAGCTGAGGAAGGAGATCTGTCAAAGGAGGAAGAAAGTTCTCTTTTTCCTATCCAGATTGTTCCTATTCAGTGATATTTGGGAAAACTGACTTGTTTCAACTTTTTCAATGATTCTGGTTCTAACTAGCTTGGTAATTTTATAATGTCCCTTGGGAAATGGCAAAGTTTATTTGGTATATCAGAAGGCCTCACATGGGAGGTATCATATGAGCTGAAGTTTATAAAAAGATACAGATTCTAAGGAAATCATACAAAAATAATACATTTCATACACAAGTTGTGGCAATAGATAAAGATAAAAGAAGAAATGCTAGACATGAAAACTAACTCAGTTAGTTTGACTAGACCATAGAATAATTAGTACTTATGTTATAAGTTTGATAATAAATTAGCCTGGGCCTGGATCGTGAAAAGTTGTAAACGCTAAATGGTAACTAATGTTTTAACTAAAAGGTGATAGAGTTGCTGAAGATTTTTCTTTTTTTTTAGTATGGGAGGAAAAATGTAGCACTTGTATTTTAAGAATATTATTTCTACAGCTGTGTGGATGATTTATTAGCAAAGAAAAAAGCAATGATTTGTTGGTGCGTGTGTATGTGATGCATGTACACATGCATGTATTTAGGATGAAGAAAAGCTGTGCATGTTTTCGGTTTCCTTTCTAGAAGCAATTGATAAGGAGAGTTCGAATATAGGGTGATAAAGAAGCAACAGCCTGCCACATGACCTGGAAAAGACTTTTACTAAGAGTATATGTAGAGATTTGAGCAGGGCCAATGCAACTTAAATGGCTTCAATGTTTTCCTAATATCTGCTCACTGTAATTTTAGACCTCTTTTATTAGGAGAATAACAATATGGTTTCTGACTGTTAGAATTTTGTACCTGGAAGTACTATTATTTTCCTTAATCTAAGGAATATAAATGAATTGATGGTGATTGCTATGAAAGATACATATATGCAGATTGATATTTTTGCTTAACTCCATTAATAAATAAGGTCTTTCTACCTAGTTGAGATTTTTGAATAGTTCAAATTAATTACTACGCTCCAACAGAATTTGAGTTATCATTTCACCTATAAAATTTCAAGAAAAAAAATAAAGTACCACTGCAAGGTTTTTGACTGAAAGGCATGAAAGGCAACTAGAAGTTATTTTGTAGACATTTGTCATAAAGCTGATATATATACGCAGACTGTAAATTGTCCTTTGCCTTTTGCTTTAAACCTTAAAACAAACCAAGAAAACCTCTTTTTTTCATAACAAACTCAGATAAAGTGTCTCAGATGGCCCCATAGAACCTGGCATTGTATATAAGACCCTCTTTAGCTAATCTTGAATAAAAAAGGTAATGTTTCAGTCCTACACCTTCATCCCTCTCAACCAGTAACCGTATTCCAAGATCCCAAATCTAAAAATCAAAGTAATAGATAACACACTACTCTCCACCAGTCACCATTCTGATATCTTCCATTCCCACCCTGTTGCAAAAAGGAAGAATGCTTAACCGCAACGGATAAAAATGGTACTTCATCATAGATTTGGGCACTGAAAAATAAAAGCAAAAACATGAGTTCAATTAATCACTTTTTAAAAAGTTACTTCACCATCCTATAGATTAAAAGCTTTGAGCATTTACTTGTCTTCAGATAAAGGACTGGTAATCTTTCAGTCTGAGGCCAAGGGCCATCAAAGAATGTAATGTGAAACATCTTTAGAGTTCAAGAGGCCAGCAGATTAATGTTAACAGTTTCTGTTAGCAGGTCTGCCAATATATACCCTAGATTCATGATGGCTCAAGATTCCATGATGAGTGACAATTTGATGATGATGGGATAGGCTTTAAAAAGTTCCCATCAAGCAAAATCTTCAGAATTCAAAGGTGCACCTTTGGACAAATAAATGAAATAACGAATGAATAAATAGAGGGATGAATGAACAAACAGATAAATGGAAAATGGTTGGATCAAAGTCAGGAATGAAAAAGAAGACAGTGAAGATGTCTAGATTCTTGGAGTGTCATTTGCATAAAGACACAGTAGACATCCCTGAAAGCTGAGGATAATGATACTTCACTCTTCTATAGTGCTTTAAAGTTCAAAAAATAATTTCCTTGCAATAGCTTGGTGAAATTTTCTGTGCAAATTATTTCCATTTTACAATTAAACTCAGCCTAGAGAATTGGGATAACTTGCCTGTGCTCAGACATTTTGTATGTGTTAGACAAGAGATGAAAGTTTAAATTTCTTGATACTAATCCCAGAGCTTCTTCCTTGAAACCATCATTGCCTAAAATTGTGTTGTTGCTGTTGTTGTTGAGTTGAGCCCAACTCTTTGTGACCCTGTGGGTCAGGCTGTCCATGGGGTTTTCTTGACAAAGATGATGGAGTGGTTTGTCATTTCCTTCTCTAAGTGCATTAAGGCAAACAGAGATCAAGTGACTTGCCCATGTCAAGGAGCTAGTAAATGTCTGAGTTTGGATTGGAACTCAAGTTTTTGTGACTCCAGACTCAGGGCTCTATCCACTGAGACACTTAATGGCCTCAAATTTACGTATCAATTTTAATTGCTCAAAATTTTTCATGTATATTTCTTGTTTCATCCAATTCAATTCAACAAGTATTTATTAAGTGCCTACTGTATACTAGGTTCTATTGAAACACAAACCAAAAAAAAAACCAGTCCTTCCCCTCAAATAGCTTATAGTAAATCTATTCTATAATATGCCATATTCTATTCAACTAGAGAAATGTAAAGTGTATACAAATTAGTATAGTGTAAAGAAATGGAATCTATTGCTTTTTCTCTTGTCTTATGGCAGAGATATTATGTAATACATCCAGGCAGTTAGACCATCAATCTTAGAAAACTGAAGTGGTACAAAAGAATAAACAATTTTATTCCTAGCATAATATGAAATGAGATATGACAATATAATTACAGAAGCAATAATTTCAACTTGCCTGTGACATAATTCAGGTCACTGCAAGAGTCATCTTGTATTATATATTATCCTAGGCTAAGTTTCTTATACAAAAACATCAAGAAAATGGAATACGGGTCAAACTGAGACTGTTTTTAAATGAAACCAAATCAATTTGTCAATTGAGCTGTTTCAATCAAACAATCAGTAGATTCGGAGGAGGGAAAATGTTGTTCAGTTGAATCAATTCATTGAATCATTTCGTAGATTTCAATTAATTAATGGTGAATTACATTGGTATTTCAATCCAAATAGTCAATTTGAAGGCAACAAAGTGCTAATTTCACCCCCAAAATTCCACATCTGGGCATATATCCAAAAGAAGCCAAAGTCAGAAGGAAAGGTCCCATGAATATCAAAGTGGGAGTATTTTTTTGGTAGCATAGAAGTATAAACAAAATGAGTTTCTTTCCATTTGGAAATGATTGTAATATATAATTACTATACAGTAAGAAATGATGACCAAAGATTTCATGGAAATATGAAAAGATTACATAAATTGATACAGAGCAAAGAATGCAAAATCAGGATATATGTGTATATAAGTACATATGAGTATAAATACCCATGTATACGAATGTAAGTGATGTAAGTGACAATAGTGATGTAAAGGAAAACAACCCTAAAACATATTGAGCTCAGATTAAATTAAACGAAGTGTCAGTTCCAGAAGATCTAGTAAGGTGAAACATATCTCCTTCCTCTCTGCTCAGAGATGATGGAACAATGGGTGAGGAAAGTTGCGTATGTTCTCAAAGGTAGAGTCTGTGTCAAGTAGTCAAGGCTAATAGGTTCTCTTTTGGCAGTTAGGTGTTGCTACACGTAGAGTCCTGTGCCTGGAATCAGAAAGACCCAAATTCAAAATGGGCCTCAAGCACTTACTGTCTGTGTGACCCTGGAGAATTCACTTCACCTGTTTTCTTATCTGTAAAATAAGAATAGTAATAGCACATACCTCCCAGGATTGTTGTGAAAATCAAATGAGATTATAATTTTAAAGCACTTAGCACAGTATCTGGCACATAATAAGTGATACATAAATATACCTGCTATTTTTTTCTTATTATTAATTATTTTAATTATATGCAAGCTCTCCAAGGGAATAGGTAAATTAGGATTGTTTGTGTTATTTAAAAAAGAACACTAAAATAAAAATAAATAATAGTCTAGGAGTGACAAATATGAATGATTAGAAGTTTTAAATGAGTAGACAAGATAAAACTTGAGATAACTCTCTCCATAGTTACACTAGTAAGAGAACTAGAAATCTAAAACAATGATTTGGGTAAATCAGAGGAAATAACCCTCCAAATGAAACAAAAGATAAAGTTGATTAAATTACATGAACAAACTTTTACATTGGTCATATTTAGTAAAACATCTGAAACTCCACTTTGCTTTGACTGACTGAGTGGGTGCTGTCAAAAAAAAAGTAACATTATCTCACATCTGCTAGTTCTTTCTGTCTCTGTCTCTGTCTCTCTCCTTTCTCTCTCCCTCCCTCATTCCATCCCTTCCTCCTTTTCACTTTTCTTTCCTGCTCTCTACACAATTTATATTGAAATTCAGCACCTGTTTAGGAACTTTTAGTCTAAGAAGTTTATCAGGAACCCTGAGAGTTTAAAGTTTACATCATACCACAGTTATAATATGCAAGAGACAGGACATGAACCTTAGTCTTCACAACTCAGAGTCCAATTCTCTATCTGCTATGCCTTTCTTCTCCGCGTTAATGGTAAGAATTAATCCCATCTCTCAATGTTTAATTGTTCTTCAGTGAAAATGTTTAAATGATTTTCCCATTCTAACTCCTTAGTATTTTTGAGTATGTGGTTATTCTGAAATATTTTCAGGTGTGTATGGTGTTTCACTAATGAAATGTAAGTTCCCTTAGAGTAGGAATTGTTTTAGTAGTCAGTGCATAATACAGAATTGTAGGTTGATTGATTGAAATAAGTGGACTTAAAATAAGATTGAATAAGTATTTACCTGCAAATTTTCTTCTTAATTTTTCTGTTACCTTTAAATAATACTACGTTTAAGGTTGAAATAGGAAAAAAAGGCATAAACCTGTCTCATGTTTGGTATCTTTTCATCCAGTAATAAAATATATTTATCCGTTGAAAGGGATTAAGTACATCATGAAAATGATTCTAACACACCATTCTACACTGGGAAAGTCAGTTGCTGAGTACGTGTGGCAAGGAGAAAGGAGTTACATAAGTTGACAAATATGTTGCTTGAGAGAGCATGACAGGGAAAATGTTTGAAACTCCTGCTCTAATCTGCTTTTTATAGGATTTTCAAGTTCATCTGGTGGCCAGCTAAACTGAAACCAACCTTTGCATACAAGAAACATAATTGTGTGGAAGTGGGAAGAAAATTGGTCATTTATACCAATGCTTACAGTGTATTAGATGTTTAGGAGACCTAGCCCTGTCTACAGCCTCCCTTTGACCAAGCTAACTCTGCTCATTTCCCAAGCTTATTAGGAGCTATGCCTTCTATTGGAAATCTGGTTTATGGATAATGTACCTAAAATGAACTCTTCACTCAAAACCAATAGAGCAGTAGTTTAGCCATCAGCAATCAGTCCATAAAATCTAGTTACTTTCCCCTTCCTCTTTAAGGGGGCAGGATGCTAATGGATTTGAAATTGAAGGAGTGGACCGCAGACTTTTTTAATAAATGAAAATAAAAGTGAGTCTCAGGTTCATGTTGATCTATATAACTGTGAGTCCCAGAATCCTCTCAGTTTTTCCCTGAGGGTTGATTCCTAGCCTAAACCACCCTATGTTTATAGCTGATAAGTGTCTGCTGAAGGGTAATAATGTAACTTATCACTTTCATCAAAAGCTCCCTGAAAATGTGTTTATCTAAAAGGCTTGTATGTTTGTGTATACTTCAAATATCTCTGCCTTTAGATTTGAGTTGCTTGTGCATTTAAAAGCCATTCCTTGAAAAGGCTTTTGGGGAAGCTATTTAGCTGAGGGTTAATGGCTGTATATCTTTGGTTAGCAGATACCCCCCAGGTTATAGTATACAAATATATATATACAAATGAGACATTGACTGTTGTCCAATTTTATTTTCTCACTAAATCAAGGTAAAGATTTAAAGCTCAATTCATAAGGGAAAAAAAAAACACAATCTCTCTGTGGGTGTCAGCTGATATTTAACTCAGGCACAACTGGTCTTGGGAAATTCTCCAAGCACTAAGCTGCTGAGTGGTGGAGGAAAAAAATACCTAGCAGGATTCAGACTGTTAAAAAGACTTAAGAACGGCCTAGTAAATGGCCATGGAGCATTTCTAGTAGTCACGAAAAAGCTAGTTTTTTGAAAGCCTATAATCAGCAGTAGGTCATCTTGTTTGAAAATGCCTCTGAATTACTTGGGCTACAGACAGAAACTAGATATTTCTAATCAAAGACAGTGTGAGTTATAAATGTGCCTGTGACACATCGAGGTTTTCCTTAAGGAAGGCTCTCACTAAGTACCAATGATGAAACAACTGCTAAGGGACTCATAAAGTAATGCATTTTCAATGAATGTGTAACATCTGTACCTCTTTGTTTAAGAAGTTAATGATGAAGCTGAAGTATGGGGGGGCAGTTTTCTCCCCTATTGCCCCCACTTTTGGAATGTGGGTGTTGTCAACCAGGACAATACACATACCTTTGTTCCTCCTATTGTGCAGTTTCTGTTTCCTAGTCATTTCTTTTAAATGCATCCTTGTGGTATCTTTCCCTGCGTAGTTCAAGGGTGGAAGGGAATGGAGAAGAAGAAATGAATGAGGTCATAGAACTTGACACCCAAGCCTTTTCTTAGAAAGTAACTATGTATGATAGAGAGAGAAAAGCAGTATAACAGGGAAGAATGAAGGTTGACTTTGGATTCTAGAAATCTGGTTTCAAATCCTAACTCAGAAACATACTAGATTTATGATAATGAGCAAACCATTTAACCACTCAATGTCCCAAGCAATTGTCTAAGTCTATATGCTTTAGAAAGCAGCTATTTTGCACTGGTAGAAGGAATTTCCACATTAGAGACTCCTTAAATCAGTGTAGATTACTACATTGATGTGATTGCAGATCTAGACTAGTATCCCCTATATATATATATCAGAAAAGGCAACACTGTTATTGAGAATACATATACACATATACATACATGTATATGTATACTGATACACATATATAGCATATACACACATATGTATGTATGTATGCATTTGTTATAGTACTATATTATATTCTAGATTCAGATATATAGACTGACTAGTCAGACCTTGATCAAGGTGGTTCAATAATCTGGACCAAGGTTGGCAATAAAAACTGTTCTGTACTGCCACTCACTCAGTTTCCTGGGTTCGCTGACCAGGATTTCGGCCTCCCTAGAAGCTCCATTGGAATAGTGGAATAGTGATAACAAATCTTTGTTCCCTTAGATATCTCTACTAAGAGACTTCTACAGGGTCTGAATAAACCATTTTACTTCTCTTCTGTTGCCAGAAGACTGACTCCCAGCAATATCTTCCTATGTTCCTCCAAGTCATCCTCAGGAAGGAGTTGTCTAAGATCCACTAAGTACTATTGACATCATTTAGTTTTAGGTTATATTAAGCAAAGTGTTATCTTGGGCCTGCCTTGCTTCTATTCATGACAATGCCCTTTCCTCTGGGATCCAAGGAGTTGCCCACTACGCATCCAGTAGAACCAATAGCATTGACTACATCCTTTACTTCTCCTATTATCACTCTACTTCCTATTCTTCTGGTACCAAAGTTGAGTCCACTGTGACACAGTCTATCAATGTCCTGATTTATGCTGAGTTCTGAAGGCTATCCTCTCCCTATCCCAACCTCAATATAGAACCAAGCATTGCTACAGGTGCTGCTACTTCCTTTCTATTCTGGCACCTCTGCTGGACCCACTGTTCAGAGGATCCTCCTGCAAACTTTACTGGAAGGCCTAGAGAGAAAGGGAGTTATAGGAGAGAGTGAAAGTTCCATTTCTCTATAATGAATTATGTGAAACTCTCTACCAAGCCTCCCACCATCTCCAGAAGGTAGACTAGGATGATGACATTTAACACATTTTTCCACATCCCCTAAACTGGAAAGGTCTCTGGGTTCCTCAGGGCGATCAACCATTGTACTTTAAAGTACCATGCCAGGTGCCTTTGCATAGAAGAATCCCCACAAAGTACCATGTAAAACAATTGTACCTGGCCTCCCAAATACCATATAAAATGTCCCATATACTTCTTTTTGCTTAGTTATTAAGCTACACCAAAGTATCAGTCTTTGTGGAGTGTTTCCTAATAGCCTGTAGTGCCAATGTGATATTCGCAGCACCCATGGTGGCCATGAATATCCCAGTGTAACTCTAAATCACAAAATATGACAGACTCTCCACATGGAAGACAGAACCAAAACATGTATTCAGATATCAGAAAGTCAAATCCATCATAGTAACAAAAATCTATACACAATAACAATGCAGAGAACAACATCATCCCCAAGCCTTCCCCTTGCTAGGCTCCCCACAAACCAGCTCCATTAAACAAATCACAGAAAGGCTTCCCTTAAACAAAAGGCCCTTTTCACACTCACAGTCAAATATGGGCTTGCCTGCATCCTTCATTTCTGACTGTTGTCTCACTAACTTTCTCTCAGCCCTGCTCTAACTCCTCCTCTTCCTGTTCTACCCATTCAGCAAACTCCTCTCACCACAGGCTCCATTCAGATTCATGTGACTCAAGCTTCCATGTGACCCAGATAGGGCACATAGGCTTATTAACGAATGGGAAAGCTCTCCTCATTTAAATTACCATTACATCGCCTAAATATAAAAGCTAAGGAACTGCAATCTCCTTAATCTAGGATTTTCCCTGCATGAATATGGCTAACAGAGGCAGGAAAACTGTGTCCAACTGAATCAATGCTGTATCTTCCCTGAATAACCCATTTCCATTGTAACTAAGTAAACAAGTACAAGTCACATCATCATTTCTCTGATGGCATGGTCTTTTTCAGCAACAAAGGATGAACACAACAATCTTTGAGTACATGTAGCTGCCTGAATGGAACCCCAGCTAGTTGGGTAACTCAGTTCCTCCTCTCCTGTCTGTCTCCCCCTCTCCCTCCTTCTCCTCTCCAAAGAAAGGTAAATTCGGATGGCCAGAGGATGCCCAGGTAACTTGGAGTTTACTGGCTAGATTCCCTTCCCTTCCTTTTCCTTCTCTTTCCTTCCTTTCTTTTCCTTTCCCTTCCTAAAACCTTGAACCTACTGCCCTCTGAAGCCCATATACTGGACAACACTAGGCCCCTGCCTAAAGGCTGTTTTCTGGACCCCACTGGCTTAAGAGTGATTATCAATAGTAACTGTTTCTGTTTCCCTGCCATCCTGATGTAGTTATTTTCCTTTGCCTCATTAAAAGAGTCATCACCTGACAACTTCTTAAACAGGCCTATTTACTGAATGGGTGTTACCTCACTCTAAGTGAGTACCTGAGTAGACCTTAGCTTAAAGGGCCAAAGTCTCCCATTGCATCCTGTGCCATCTCCAGTCATCCTGATGAATATCTGGTCACTGGATTCATATGGCTCTGGAGGAGAAGTGAGGTTGGTGACCTTGCACAGTCCTCCCTCACTCAAAACAAAATCAAGTGCAAGTCATGTCATCATTTCTCTGATGGCATGGTCTTCTTCAGCAATGAAGGACAAACACAACAACAACAAGTACACATCTTTTTTAACCTTTACATGTACTACCTGTTATTTTTCTGAACTTGAAACACTCAGTAAGCCTGAGTTAGGACTGGTCTAAAAGAGAAGAGTCTACTTCCAGGCATATGAGACAGTCTGTTCAAATGGAATCAGAAGATGGAGTATCAAGTACGTAGAACAAGTGAATCAATATGGTTAGCATGTAGAATGGGTGAGAACAGAATTAAACAGTGACTATATTACAAATTAGGAAGAAAAGAAAATCTCATTTCATGTCCTACCTTTTAAACTGACCTTGGACACTTCATCTCTCAGTCACAAAATGATGTGATCTGCATCAGTGATGGGAATTCTGGTTAAAATAGCAGATTTATTTAAGTTATATCCCTATATTTTTCCTCAACACCATTCAAAGAGATTTTGCAGATATACCAATTCATGTAGAGTCAACCCCCATCATATCAGACTAAACCTTAGGAGAGACTAGGGCTTAATAGATAGATGAAGTCATATGTATATAAACTGATCATTAAAATCATGTAAAATCACCAAATGACCATATATAAAGAATATCATAGGATTCAGTATAGAGCCTTACAGAACACCCTAGGCAAGGGGTGATGATATGGCAAAAGAGACCAAGAAGTAATAGTGGTCAGATAGACAGAAACAAAATCATCAGTTCAGTATAATAAAAATTAAATTTGCCATAATATTTATATAGCATCTATTATGTCCCAGGCATTGTGCTAAGAGATTTACAAGTATTTGGTCTTCATTATAATCCTGAGAAGCCACGAGGTGGCTCAGCAAATAGAGAACTGGGCCTGGAGTCAAGAAGGCCTGAATTCAAATCCAACTCAGACACTAACTGTGTCACCCTGGGCAAGTCACCTAACCTCTGATTACCTTAATTCATTGGAGAAAGACATGGCAAACCACACCACTATCTTTACCAAGAAAACCCTGTTGAGACTATTGGTGTGCCATGGTCCACCCAGCCATGATGAGTCAAATATAATTGAATGACTGAATAACAACAATGATCCTGAGAAGAAAATACTATTACTATACTTATCTTAAGTACAAAGAATCTTAGGCAAGGTTTAACTAACTTGACTAAGATTTCACACAGCTTTTAAAAATACATTTGTTTAATTTATTTTCTCTAATTACCCATAAAAAAACAACTTTTAACATTCACTTTTTTAAATTTTGAGTTCCAAATTCTTTCCTTCTCCTTTCTGCTCATTGAGAAGGCAAACAATTTGACATAAGTTATACATGTTACACAGTTTTGAAGACCAGATTTTAACTTGGGTTTTCCTGATATTAGGCCAAGCACTGTGCTACTTAGCTACCTAATATGACAACTGAGAAACCAGTGTAAGTTTTCAGGAGAAGATGATGGCAAATGGCAAATGCTACTGGTAAGCCAAGAAGGATAAAGACTGATCAAATAGTATTATATTTGGCAATTAAAAATAATCAATGGCAACTTTGAAGAAAACAGTTTAATTTAAGTGAGAGTCAAGAATGAGGAAGAGATTGAGAACCCATGAGACTGCAAGAATGGCAATTCTATTCATAGAAATAGAGAATTTTGTGTCAGTGTACAGATTGCATAACTATCTTGTGATTTTTTTGCCGACAATAGTACAAAGGAAAGTCAAATCATGCTAAATATAGTTCTAAAACATGGTACCTAAATTTGAATCTACAGATATGGTTACAATAAATTTATATAGTCTCTAACAAGGTCAAATGGAAGACATTGTGTTGACAGATTACTGACTTACAATTTTTTCTCCTATACTATAGTAGACAGGTTCATTGAGGTCAGAATATAATATATGCATTTTGTATTAGCTTGTTAGGATAGATCCAAATTGCTTTAATTTTAGATCCAGAAAAATAGACAAATTCAGCTTCTGAAACTTTCTGCAGATTTTGAATGGGTCCATTGCCAAGGGTGGAGCAGACAGGAAACATTAACTTTTTGGTTGTTGTTGAGGAATTTAGGGCCTTCCTTGAGGGAAAGGAAGTGGAAAATCATCCATATTTCTTTAACTCAGGAAAATTTGCAACAGAGTATAGATAATTTCATGTCTCACTCTCAGAAATCAAGGAGAGAAAGGTTGAGCCAATATAATAAAAATGACAATTTTACTTAATTAATATACTAATTCAATCCCATACCAATCAAACTACCAAAGTATTTTTTAAGGCCAGAAAAAAATAATAAGAAAATTCATCTGAATGAACAAAAGTTTAAGAATATTAAGGGAATTACTAAAAAAAAAAAGTGATGGAAGATGGTCTACCTATCCATACTAAATCTCAAATTGTATGGCAATGTAGTAATAATTAAAGCAATCTAGTACTGGCTAAGACACAGAGTGGCGGATCAATAGAAAAGATTGAGTACCAATCATAGTGATTGTATGTTTGATAAACACAAAGATCCAAACGTTTGGGACAAAACTTCACTATTTCACAAAAACTTCTAGGAAAACTGGAAAATAATTTTAGCAGAAACTAGGTATGGAGCACACTCTATGTTATATACAAAGATAAGGCCAAAATGATATTGTATTTAGACATAAAGGGTGATACTGTAGGCAAATTAAGGGAGTATGGAGTAGATTACCTGTCAGATCTATGAATAAGGGAAGAATTATTATCACACAAAAGAGAGCATTATATGATTACAAAATTGATAATTTTGACTACATTAAATTCAAAAAAAGATTTTGCACAAACAAAACCAATATAGCCAACATTAGAAAAGAAAGCAGAAAATGGGGAAATTTTACAGCAATTTCTCTATTAAAGGCTTCATTTCTCAAGTGTGTAGAGAGTTGAGTCAAATTTTCAATGAGTCATTACTCAGTTGATAAATGGTGAAAGGATATGAACAGCATAAAGAAATGGTTTAAATAACTATTTATTAGAGAAATACCAATTAAAACAACTCTGAGGTACTACATCGTACCTATCAGATTAACTGATATGATAGAAAAGGGAAATGACAAATGTTAAATGATACGAGGGAAAATTAGGACACTAATGTATTCTTAGTGGAGTTGTGAATTAGCAATTCTGTAGAGCAATTTGGAACTATGCCCAAAGGGCAATAAAATCATGCATACATTTTTACCCAGCATTACTCCTACTAGGATTGTATCCCAAAGAGAATTTCATTCTTTCATTCTTCAATACCATATCATGTGAAGCAGGTATTAATGCCTATATGTACAGGTATTAAAACCTATATGTACAAAAATCCTTTTGTGCTGGCAAAAGAATCAGAAATTGAAGAGATGTCAATCAGTTGGGAAATGACTGAATAAGATGTGGCATATGATTGTGATAAAAAATGCTGTTGCGTTGTAAGAAATAACAAGAAGCATGCCTTCAGAACAACTTGGAAAGAATTACATGAAATGATGAAAGTGAAGTGATCAGAATTGGGAGAACATTGTATACAGTAACAACAATATTGTACAATGATCAATTGAATCTTTGCTATTTCCAGGAATACAAAAATATAAGAAAATTTTGAAGAGCCTCTGATGAAAACTGCTGTCTATCTCTACAGAAAGAGTTGATAAAATCTGATTGCATATTGCATCATCCTTTTTTAGCTTCATGTTTCTCTTTTCTTTTGTAATATAGTTAATTTGGAAATGTTTTGCATGACTACACATGTACAACCTTTATCAAATTGTTTACATTCTTAGTGAGAGGGGAGGGAAAAAAAGAGTGGGAGGGAATTTGAAACTCAAAATTGTAAAAATCAGAGGTTAATAATTGTTTTCACATGTAATTTGAAAAAAATAAAATACTAAATGAAAAAAAATGAAAAAAATACTAAAATGAAAAAAAAACTGAAATAAACCAAAAAAAAAGGGGAGGAATCAAAGAGAGTAATGCTATGTAATTTCAAATGCAGATAAGTAGAAATAACTTGTCACAGGTAGAAACTGTCCTTTGCTTTGCCAGTGACAGTGGTGGACATACTCAATCTTTTCTCTACCATGTGTACTTAGGTATTTTAGTGGGGCATGCCATCTATTATTCAGTACACACTCAGTGCCTTGAATCACACACAGATACTTTAAAAGGAAGCATATGTTTGTTTGTTTGATTTAGTACACTTAGCACATTAACTATATAATTTGAAGGTCAATCCTGAAACCAAATATCTAATATAATTCCTGATCTATGATGCACTGCCATGACTCAGCAGATTCAAAACTCTTTCCTGTAAGAACAAAATAATTTCTGTTAATGAGTTGTAGGACTTTTCAAAGAAGTTGGTTTTCTTGGAAACTCTCTTTTGGTGTCTGAAATGTTGAATTCACAATTTGGACCTTTCATTCTTCCATACCATGTCATGTGAAGCAGGTATTAATGCATTCTAATAGAGATAAAGAGAGACAGAGATAATATAGAAATAGTTACCGATACAAATATGGAGAGAGGTATAGATATAATCATAAATTTAGTTGTACATGGATATCAAAAGGCCTAGATATAGGGATACAGACATAGACAGTTGCAGATATAGTTATAGATGACATAAAAATATATATAGAAATTCAATCTGGAGGAGCTACTACTAGAATAAGGGCTGAGTGAGGTATTGAATGATTCTCTATGCTGTACCTAAGTATGTGGCTGAACCAGTGTCAAGCCCAGAAAAATATACCTTAATGAAAAGATTTTAGCTTTCTCATCTCATACTCAATGGTCCATTAAATTATTTCACTTAATCACATCACATCACATAAACCAAAAAAAAAGGGGGGGAATCAAAGAGAGTAATGCTATGTAATCCACATGGTGGATCACATCAAGATCCACACAAAAATGGTACAAGAAGAAAAAAATGTTCAATGTACAACAGGAATTAGCTGTACAACAGATTTTATTCATATACATGAAAGGAATGCTAAACAAAAATCATAAGCATGCATTAGGAGAATGATATTTATCAACTTAAGTTATACCTACTATTACAATTTCCAGGATTACTGAGTTTTTTAAGTAATTCATTTTTAGTTTTAAACAATTACTTTTGTAAGATTTTGAGTTCTAAATCTCCCTCCCTTCCCAACACAGCAAGTAATCTTATATAGGCTATACATGTACAATCATATTAAGCATATTCTCACATTAGTCATGTCATAAAGAAGAATCAGAACAAAAGGGAAAAACCATGATGAAGAAAAAAAAGAAAACCATATGCCTCCATCTGCATTCAGACTCCATAGTTCTTTCTCTGGATGTAAATAGTATTTTCCAAAATGAGCCTTAGAATCATCTTAGATTTGCTGAGAATAGCTAAGTCTATAAAAGTTGGACATGATATAATGTTGCTGTTGCTATTGTTGTGTATGATGTTCTCCTGGTTCTTCTCACTTACCTCAGAATATATTCATGTAAGTCTTTCTAGGTTTGTTTTTTTTTTTCTGAAATCTGCCTGCTTATCATCTCTTAAAGAACAATAGTTGTTCATTACTTTCACATAGTACAACTTGTTTAGCCATTCCCCAATTGGATGGTGTCCCTCAATTTCTCATTCTTGGCCACCAAGAAGAGCTGCTATAAATAGTTTCATATACGTGGGTCTTTTTATTCCTTTTCTATGATCTCTTTGGGATACAAACCTAAAAGCAATATTGCTGGATCGAAGGGTATTCACAGTTTTATAACTCTTCAGCCTTAGTAGGGAAACTGATTTTAAACCTCATCAGAACATGAAGTTGTTTTTTAGAACCATTAATTAAGTAACTTACATATGTCCAGAAAACTTCTGATTCATGCTCACTGTTAAAAAGACCAATCTTGGTGCAATTTTTCTATTGGTGCCTCTCTCTCCCATCAGCCCTCAACATTCCAGTGTATGATTGCCACCTCTGCTCTCACATAACTCTGTGAGTTTTGAGCTGATGAGATTGATTTCAAGCCTCATTTTCTCTACTTTAGTTTATGTTCAGTATTGTAAAAGGAAAAAGCAACACAAAAAGGTGGAGAAAAGTAATTAGGTCCAGACAAAACTTGACTGGTTCAATCTTCCTTTGTTAGCTTCCATATGGGTTCAGTTGTCATGATGACAGTTAGGGGTATCAGCTAGCCAAACTTTCCAACCAATTTTTAGGATGCTGATTGAAAAGGTCTTGCACAATTCACAGTCAGAAAGAAAGATTAGTGTATGTGTCTGTGTATCTCTGTCTGCGTGTCTGTGTGTGTATGTGCGTTCCCTTTCTTCCAAGATTTGTGGTCAATCAAGAATATCTTTGTCATGACACAGTACAAGTCAGAATGTCCAGAAGTAGCCCTTCTATAACCTTTCATCTCCACCTTATCTTCCATTTGTAGATTTTGGGTTGGTGAACTCCCAAGGGAGGAATAGACATATAGCATTAACAGCAGTGTCTGCATTGATAAGGGTGTCATCTATGTATTAGTTTTCACTATTAAAATAGTAGCTATAATAATACCTGGTATTTAAAGAGTAAATTCCATTTATTTTGAAATAACTTTTACAAAATTAATTTACTTTTACCTTCATAGATGCCTTTGTTTGGTAGGCAATGTCAGAGTGGATCATTCAATATTATTTTTATTTAGGAATGGCAAAGAAAGTGACATACCTAGGGTCCAACAGTGAGTTAGTAGAAAAATAGCTGAGGATAGACAACCAGATTGCTAGCTTGGGTCTCTTTTCATTAAATTATATCAGTTACTTAGTCATTTCAATATTGACTTTATGTATTTTGAGGAGATTTTGTATATTAATTTTGACACTGTGCATCAAACATATAATCCAGTACTCCTAAATTTGGTTCCAACTGTAGTAAAATAAATTTGGGAAATATTTCAGAAAATAAATAAAAATGTAATAGAACCTAGATAACACTAATGTATGGTTTTCTAACTAGGCAAGCAGTAATGAGGATCTTTATGTGCATTTGGCCCTGTTTCTGTCTGAGCTTGACCTGTCTACTGAGGTAGATGACTTACTGACCAGTGATGTTTTGACACTAGGAACACAAGGGATTTGAAGGCAACTATTCATAGTAAGTATAAGACCTATTTTGCTTGTTCTTAGAGGACACAACCAGAAGAAATGAGTAAAATTAGCAAGGAAGTAAATATAGGCTATTCTAGAAAACTTTTCTAATAAATATAGTGATC
>CM053770.1:510397840-510425619 GCA_028658325.1 Potorous gilbertii
TGAGGCAAGAAAAATAGTTTTCGATGTATTGAGCGAGGGGGGAGGGAAGAGAGAAAATGTGTCTCTTAATCTCATCACATTCAACTAAAGGAAAGAATAAAATGCACACTCATTTTGGTATGAAAACCTATCTTACAATACAGGAAAGCGGGGGAGAAGGGGATAAGCGGGGGGGGGGGGTGATGATGGAAGGGAGTGCAGTGGGAGGAGGGAGCAATTAGAAGTCAACACTCTTCGAGAGGGACAGGATCAAAGAGAGAATAGGAGAAATGGGAGGCAGGATAGGATGGAGGGAAATTAGTCTCATACAACGTGACTATTATGGAATTCATTTGCAAAACTACACAGATATGGTCTATATTGAATCGCTTGCCTTCCCAAAGGGGATGAGTGTGGAGTGAGGGAGGAAGAGAAGTTGGAACTCAAAGTTTTAGGAACAATTGTTGAGTATTGCTCTTGCATTTAACTAGAAAATGAGAAATACAGGTAATGGGGTTTAGAAAGTTACCTTGCCCTACAGGACAAAAGAGAAGGTGGGGATAAGGGAAGGGAGGGATGTTAGAAGGGAGAGCAGACTGTTGATGGGGTAATTAGAATGCTAGGCATTTTGGAGTGGGGTGAGGGGAGAAATGGTGAGAAAATTCGAAACCCAAAATTTTGTGGAAATGAACGTTGAAAACTTAAATAAATACATTTAAATACAAAAAAGAAAATCATTTAGCGTCCTTTTTTTTTATTTTCTGCTTCCCAGGTTTTTTTTTTTTTTTGAATATAATTTTTCTTGAATAAGGTCTGGAAAGGGAGCATTTACTATTTCTGCGTTTCTAAATGTGACCATTTTTTTGTTTTTATTAAGGTGCCATGCACAGCTGAGAAAAAAGTATACTTATTTCTATTCCCATTCAATTTTCCCCAGAGAGCTATCATATCTAACATTTCTTAAATTCTGTTCATCTCTTAACTTCCTTCATATTTATTTTGCAGTTAGATTTACTTAGGTCTAAGAGATGCCAACTGAGGTTTCTAATGAATATAGTTTATTACATCTTCAAACTTATTTAATTTTTCTTTTAAGAATTTGGATTCTATGTCATTTGGTGTGTATATATTTAGTATTTATAGCATTGTAACATATATGGTAACTTTGTGAACAACATAGAATCCCTGTTTTTTTAATTAGAGTTGTTATTTTTGCTTAGTCTGAGATCATAATTGTCTACGCTGCCCTTTTTGCTTCTGCTAAAGCATAATAGAATCTACTCCAGCCCTTTATTTTAACTCTATATGAATCTGTCTGTTTCAAGTGGATTTCTTGTAAATAGCATTTCTTTGTATCTTATTTTCTTATCTATTCTTATCTACTTTTTAATATTCATCCCATTCACATTTACATTTGGGATTCTTCCTTTTCTTTTCTATATTTTTTCTTTTGTTTATTCTTTTCTCTATTTTTTTACCTTATCTGTTCTCAAAAATCTCCTTTACTTTTGACCACTGCTTCCCTTAGTTGATTCTCCCTCTTATCACTTCCTCTGTTTCTTAAGGCCTCCCCTCCTACTTTTCTGTTGACCAGATATATTTATATACCTAAGTGTGTGTGTATGTGTGTGTGTGTGTGTGTGTGTGTGTGTGTGTGTACCTGTGGATGTTTGTGTGTATTCTTCCCTCTTAAAACAAATTCTGATGAGAGCAAGATTCAAGCATTGCCCACTCCCCACTGTCTCACCCCCATTACAAAAATTCTCTCGAGTGTTTATGTGAGAAAGTTTTCCCCATCTTCCTCTCACTTTCCCCTTATCGCGTTCTCACTCTTACATTCTTTCTTTTATTTTGAGATCATTCCAACATGATTGACTCATATTTGTGTCATCTATCTATGTAGCGTCTTTGTGATGGCTGTAGTAATGATAAATTTCTTAAGTGTTACATACATCATCATTCCATATGGGAATGTAAAAAGAAGTTTTATTTTGTTAAGTTACTAATGATTTCTCTTTCATGTTTACCTTTTCATGTTTCTTTGGAATCTTGTGTTTGAATATCAAATGTTTTACTTGAAAATCTAGAACTGGGTAATGGGAAATGGAATTGACAAGCACTGGTGCTGTGTCTGGTGACACCACGGAGTTCCCTGTAATCTCTTTCTTATGAGATGTCCAAATCCCTTACCTTCTCTAAATGGTAAGAGTTCCAGGTATTGCTCCTGCTATTATTGCTACCGTAGCCATTGCTTCCTCCAAGAATTCCCAGTCAACCACAAATGCCACAAGTGTCTCCTTCTGAACTTCTAAATTGTTCTGTACTGGAAAAATGTCTCACCCAAGCTTTTGTTAGTTATTTTCTTCCTGTATTTGGTTTTATGAGTTATTTTAAAAATTATTTGGAGAAAAATGTTGGGAAATTTCAGCTAGAATGCTCTTTCTACTCTCCCATTTTTACTCTGATTCCCTTCAATGAAATGTTATGCAATTCTTTCCTTTCCTTTGGAAAAAAAAATGCATTCATCAACAGGTATTACTTCCTTTAGGAAAAGTTATCTGAAAGTTTTAGTTGTGATGACCTGGCCCGGAATTATAATATTTTAAATTCATCTGCATGATTCAACTATTTGTTTGATTTATTTATCCTTAAAGGACTTTTCATTTCACTCTTGCATTTTTAGTTATTTTATAGGATCCTTCAGAGGAAAAACACTTTTGTTTACCTCTGGCAGATTCAGTGGTGTGTGCTCCTTTCTTGTTTCAAAAATGTTACAGGAGTCATGAACCTATTTATCGTCATTTCTGAGAATAACTATCAATCTCCTTTCACTTTTATAAGAAAGTATCAATCTCTTCATAGCTACCTTAGAGTATCATGATATGCTTTCTAAAACCACATTCACTTTTGTTCAGATAAGTTCTAAATCTATTGCAGTCCATTACACAGTCGAAAATGTATTTTAAGACTGGCATTTCATAATTTTTCATTTCTTTACATAAGTTCTTCCCAATTACCTTTGATTTTAGGATTTCAAAAAGTGAAATATTTTTCTTTGACAACTTTAGGTTTAATGTGTCTTATCTGGAGGAGGTCAAGGTGTATGTAACTATTGCCTAAGTCTTTTGATTCAACTTAACCTTTGGATTCAAGCTCAAAACCTTCCATCTCATCTTAAATTATCAGGAAAAATTTTATACATATCAACTCTCCATCTCCAAATTATTGGGGAAAATTGCCCCATTGGATAAAGACGTATAACTCAATCTCTCTCTCTCTCTCTCTCTCTCTCTGTCTCTCTCTCTCTCTCACACACACACACACACACACACACACACACACATACACACACACACATACATACATATATGCAAACACATAAATGATGATCCAGTAATTCTTATATATAATGATGTGTATTTATATATAAGTATTTAATAACACGTTATATAGGTCTCTTATTAACTTGGAAACCATATTCAGTTTTATTTAGGAGAAATTATGAGTTTAAGAACCAGAGGAACCATAAGGAACTTAAACTGTCTCTATGAAATGTTATAATTTCAATCAATTCTTCCTCATATTATTGTTTAGGTGGAATGTTTTAACATTTTCATTATATTGGGATCTCTTTTGTATAATAAGAGTATATGAAAAAGCCATTGGTGTGGAAATGAATCAAAGGCTTTGAGATGATGAATAAAGAAAATATAAACATGGAGACGATTTTGGGTTGCTCCAAAAAGTTTTTGGAACTTTTTGGCACATTCAATTTTTCCTTATCAAATGTTACTTTCTTAAGAATGTTTATTAAAAATACATAACATGAGAATGTTTTATATAAAATGTCTGAACAAATAATTGAACTATATTTGGAATATTTCACGGTTTTCTCATCCATGTGTGGCAGATAATCTTGATAGCAACTCATATTATACCTAATCTTGACTTAAGAATTAAACAATTTCTTGTGATTGCCCTCCATTTTTCTGCAATTTATTCTGCATAGTTTAGAGATAGTTATATAAAGAGTATACTAGTGACAAAAATGAATTATGAATTTTTTACTTATAATGCATGGGATATACTGCTATATAATGAATTAGTTCACATCGTCAGTTCCTTACATGTATCTTCATGGGTCACCCGTTTTAGTTGTATGTCACTGAAAACCATAATCCAAAGGAGGACATGGGCAACATCTTTTAAGAAATTATCAAGGAAAACTCTCATAAAATCCTGGAACCAGAGGGCAAAATAGGCATTGAAAGAATCCACCAATTACTCAAGTAGAGGAAATCCAAAATTAAAACTCCAAGGAATATTATAGCCAAATTAAAGAAACATCAGGTCAAGGAAAAATTACTGCAAAAAGCCATTCAGCTATCAGGGAACCACAATTAGGATTGCACGGGACTTAGAAACTGCAACATAAAAGTATCAAAAGTCATGGAATGTGATATTCTGAAAAGCAAAGAAGCTCCAGCAAAGAATTGCCCATCCAGAAAAAGTAAACATGATACTTCAAGGGAAAAATAAAGATCATTCAATGAAATAAAAGATATCAAGCTTACATAAGGAGAAGAACAGAACTGAACAAAAATTTTGAGCTCCAATATAAAGATCCAAGAGAAGAATAAATAGGTAAAAGAAAAAAAGTGATTCAATGAAGATGAACTCTTGGCATCCCTTCATGGGAAGATGATACTTGAAATTCTTAAAAATCATACCAGCAACTGTACAAAGACAGAGGGTATGAGTATAAGGTGAATTTGAGGGAATGACATAAAAAAAAATAATGATGAGATGAGAAAGAGGAGGAAACTGGGTGCAGAAGGAAGGAGGGGATGGAATGGGGTAAATTACTTCACATGAAGAAGCATGAAAATCCTATTACAATGCAGGGAAAGATGGGAAGGTGATTGATGGGCATTGCTTAAAACTTACTCTTATTAGTAAGTGGCTAAAAAAGGGAAGACAGAAGCAAAACACTGGTGAGGAGGGAAAGGGTAAAAGAAGAGAGAGGACAAATGGGAGAAAAAACAAGTTGAGTGAAATACATAGCAATCATAACTGTTAATGTGAATGGGATGAACTCTCCCTAAAATGGAAGTGGGTAGCAAAGTAATTAAAAACCATAATCAACGTGTCATTTACAAGAAACACACTTGAAGCAGAGAGACACACACAGATCAAGGGTAAGGAGCTAAAGCAGAATCTATTATGCTTCAGGTAAAGTTTTAAAAAAAAGTAGGGGCAGCAATTCTAATCTCAAATAAAGCAAAAGTAAAATTAGGAATACCAGAAAGAGATAAGGAAGGAAACTATATATTGAGAAAAAAGGTACTATAGACAACGAGGTAATATCAGTACTAAACCTATATGCACCAGGGGTATAGCATCCAAATTCTTAAAGAAGTCAAGTGAGTTACAAATTCATGGCAAAGCAAGAGGTAGAGAGCATTATAAAATGTAGAATAAGCTACAAAAATCTATTTTATAGCTCTAGAAAAAATAATATCAGTATCCATTTGGAGGAGAAAATGGTCCAGAATATCAAGGAACTTAATAAAAAGAAATGCTAGGGAAGGTGGCCTAGATATACCAGATCTTAAATTGTATTATAAAGCAGCAATCATCAAAACTACTTGACACTGTCTAAGAAAAAGAGGGGTAGATCGGTGGAATAGGTTATGTATGGGAAACACAGTACTTAATGATTATAGCAATCTACTGTTTGATAAACTCAAAGGCCCCAGCTTCTGGCATAAGAACTCGCTATGTGACAAAAAGTGCTGGGAAAACTGGAAAACAGTATGGCAAAAACTGGGCATAGATTAGCATCTGACATCATATACCAAAACAAAATCCAAAAAGATACACAATTTAAATAAAAAGACTGATACTATAAACAAATTTCAGGAGCCAAGGAATAGTTTGTCTGCCAGATTTATGGCGAATGGAGGAATTTATGACCAAACAAGAGATAGAGAACATATGAAATGAAAAATGGATAATTTTGATTACATTAAATTGAAAAAGTTTTGCACAAACAATGCCAATGCTACTAAGATTAGGAGGGAAGCAGAAAACTGGTAAATAATTTTTACAACTAGTGTCTGTGATAAAGGCTTCATTTCTAAAATATATTGAAAACTGAGTCAAATTTACAAGAATACAAGTCATTCTCCAATTGATAAATGGTCAAAGGCTGTGACCAGGCAGTTTTCAGAGGAAGAAATTAAAACTATCTATAGTCATATAAAATTGCTCTAAATCTTTATTGATTATAGACATGCAAGTCAAAACAACTCTGAGGTACCACAACATACCTATCAGATTGGCTAACATGACAAAACAGGAAAACAATAAATGTTGGGGAAGATATGAGATAGTTGGAACGCTAATTCATTGTTGTGGAGCTGTGAGCCGATTCACCCATTCTGGAGAACAATTTAGAACTATACCCAAAGGGCCAAAAAAATGGGCATACCCTTTGACTCAGCAATATTGCTTCTACTGCTATATCCCAAAGACAACATAAAAATCGGAAAAGGACCCACATGTGCAGAAATATTTATTGCAGCTTTTCTTTGTGGTGGCCAAGAAGTGGGCATTAAGGAGACATCTGTCAATTGGGAAATGGTTGAACAAGTTGTGACTATATGAATGTAATGGAATACTATTGTGGTAGGACTTCAGGAAAATCTGAAAAACTTACATGAATTTATACCGAACGAAGTGAGAAGAACCAGGAGAACACTGTACACAGTAAGAGCCACAGTGTGTGATGACTGATTTTGATAGACTAAGCCCTCCTCAGTAATGAAAGGATATAAAATAATTCCAAAAAACTCATGATGGAAAATGTCATCCATATCCAGAGAAAGAATTATGGAGTCAGAATGTAGAGCAAAGCAGACTATTTTCTTTTTTGTTTTGTTCTGTTTTTCTTTCCCATGGTTTCTCACATGCATTAAAATTCTTCTATGCAACATGACTAATATGAAAATGGGTTTAAAAGATAGATGTAAATAGGTGATACAGGTGTAAAGCCTATATCAGATTAAATGCCATCTTAGGAAGGGAGGGAGAAAAATTGAAAACTTGTTGAAGTGAATATTGAAAACTAAAAATAGATAAATTTATAAAAATGTAAAATAAATAATTTTATAATATTAAAAAGCTGTTACACAAACAAAATTAATGTAACCAAAATTAGAAAGGAAGTAGAAAGCTGGGAAACAATCTTTTCCACTAATGTCTCTGATAAAGACCTCATTATTCAACTGTATAGATAACTGAGTCAAATTTATGAGAATGTCAATCATCCCCCAAATGATAAGTGGTCAAATGTTATGAAGAGTCAGTTTTCACAAGAAGAAATCAAAACAATCTATAGGTATATGAAGGAATGCTCTAAATCACTTTTGATTAGAGAAATGTGAATTAAAACAACTCTGAGGTACCACATCATACCTATCAGATTGACTAATATCATAATAAAGGAAAATGACAAATATTGGAGAAGATATAGGAAAATTGGGGCACTAGTGCATTGTTGGTAAAGTTGTGAACAGATCCAATCATTCTAGAGAGCAATTTGGAACTATTCCCAAAGGGGGAAAGAAACAACTATGCTGATTCTTTGATCTTTTGATACCACTACTAGATCTCAAATAAAATCATAAAATAGGGAACAGGAACTTCCAAAATTTTGGAAATTGAGGAGATGTCCATCAATTGAAGAATGGTTGTGATGCATGAAGGCAGTGGAATACTATTGTTCAATAAGAAATGATGAACAGGCAGATTTCAGAAAAACCTGGAAAGACTTATTCAAACAGATGCATGGTGAAATGAGAAGAACCACAAAAACATTGTACACAGTATCTGCAACACAATACGATGACCAGTCATGAGTGGCTCAGCTCTTCTCAGTAGCATAATGACCAAAGACTCACAATGATCTAAGGAATCACAAGGGAATATGCTATCCACATCCAGATAAAGAATGAAGATCAAAGCATACTTTTCTCACTTGTGTTATTCTTTTTTGCATTTTTACATTTGTTCTGTTTTTTTTCTACCAACTATGACTAATCTAGAAAAATGTTTTTCATGATATCATTTGAATAATCTATATCAAATTGCCTACTATTTTAGGAAGGAGTAGGGAAGGGAGAGAGAAAATTTTAGAACTCAAAACCTTGTAAAAATGAATGTTAAATATATTTAAGCATAATTGAGGAAAAAATAAAACAATATTTAAAAAATGAAAAAATAAAGTCTAGTTATTTATTTGCTTGCCCACAATAATCTGGTAATCTTTCAGTGAATACATTACAGTAAGATTTCCATTCACTCATTGTTTTCTGTGAAGAAGAGGACTGCATTGAAGAGAACTGCATTCTGTGACTGCATTTGAAAATGTCATATAGATTATTGTGCATTGCAGAAGGAGAGATATTTTTTCTTTCTTCAGGATACACTCACTCTCATTCTCTCTGTCTCTGTCTCTCTCTCTCTCTGTCTCTGTCTCTCTTTCTCCCTCTCTCTATATGTATATATATGTATATATGCATACATATATGCATATATATGTGTACACACACATACGTGCATACATATTATATATGTATATATATTCTTGTTACTAAATTAAGCCAAAAATTGAAACAGACCTAACCCTGGTTTGTAGCATTTCCTTGTGTCATCTCTGATTAGGAACCAGATGTCCTAGACTAGTGGAGAGTACTATTTGAAGACCATGCAAACCAAAATAAGTTTAAATTTCAACCATAAAGAATAACTAATGTCAGAAAAGTGTCTTGGTCCACGTGGTATCATATTTCCCAATGGATCTATTTTCCACATCTTAGTCATTCTCTCTATTTACTTTCCATGGAAAATGTAAACAATTAGTCATTTGGGATAGTCTGCTTGAGTTTGGGTGTGTTCCCTCTCTTAGGTACTGTAAGTAGTCCAAGCAATATGGTGTTCTTAGTTATCTCTTCATTGCCTATAGGACTCATAAATTTTGGTGGATATAAAAGAAAAGCACCTATCTGGAGAGGCATATCCCAGGAAGATCTAGAGGAATGTGATTCTTTTATCTTATAAATCAAACAACTGTTCATTTTATAAACCAAGAACAGACGGTTAGATATATTCCCCCTGCACCTCCACCTTAAATGATTGAAAAGCATATTCTTCTTGCTCCAAAAATTACTTTGCATTTACTTTGAATAAATTTCCCATTTACTCTTAATTCTACTTGATGGTTTTCCCCAGAATATAAGGTCTTTTGGAAAAGGGACTGTTCGGTTTCTGCCTTTGTATCTCATATCCAAAAGTCATCATTGCATAGTATATACAGAGCTGGTCTTGCAGCAAGGAACACCTTTGGTCAAATATGACTGCTTATATCTAGTTGTACTGGGTCTTAAGCAGGTTGCTTAACTTTTTCATGTTCTAGGTACCCCTCTAATACTATAAATTACAGAGAAGGTACTAATCTGTGTTGGTGGAATTTCCTCATCAAGAATTACCTCTGTCAATGAAATCACAGGTCTAATACTTATCCCCATTCCCAGGCCTAGTGTAGTTTTTTTGAGACACACTAGGCACTTAATAAAGGTTTATTGAATGGTGAACACATTTGGACTGTGTGTCTAAAAATCTATGCACCAGGTATAAAGGTGTACACATAAAATTTATAGAAGTACTTCACACAAAGAAGAGATCAATCATCTCCATAATAAATCTGCCATATCATTTAATCATCATGTAGTATTTTGTTTTTGTTCAAGTGTTTTCAGTTGTATCAGACTCTTCATGACCCCTGTGGTTTTCCATTTCCTTCTCCCGCTCATTTGACAGATAAGCAAGTTGAGGCACAAAGGGTTAAGTGGCTTGGCCAAGATCACACAGATTGTGAATGTCTGGGTCAAGATTTGAACTCTGGAAGATGAGTCTTCATGGCTAGAGGCCCAGTACTCTATCCACTGTGTTACCTTACTGCCCATAGTCATTTAAGAATATGGATATAAATTCTTAAAATTATTCTTCTTCAGTAGAGTTATAAAACTTGCAGGCATTAGGTATCAGCTTTTGACAGAAAATAAAACAAAACAAACAAACAAAAACATTAATCTCAAGTCCCACAATTCATGGTTCTGAGAGTCACATATTCCATTAAAAGTAAAACCTTGTTGAAGTGCTTTCTTTTATTTTCTTCCTTATGCCATTTTATCAGAAGTTGCATCACTCATGTGTTAGCATACTTATAGAATTTCAATATTAGTTTCCTAAGGTCACAAAACATCAGAAAAACTTTGTTTTAAGAAAATACTCTATCAATGGACAAACCCAGATCTCACCCTCTTCCAGTGATGCCCATGAAATTGTACTAAGAAGGATACAGAGAAGGTAATACACATTTTCTATAACCACATTGTGAGGTCCATGGCTTACACCCCCTTTCCCTTCACCCCCACCCCAACCATTGTTATGACTAGACAGTGGATCATACTGAATATATTAAACAGTCATTGATGGGGAACACCTATTGCTTAGAATGACATTATATTTGGAGTGAAAAGGGATACAAACGTCTCCTGTCTGCCTCTAATCCCTACTCCTTGGCAATATTTCTGCCACAAAAATACTTGACTGTCAGCTCCAGCAAAGCAACCCAGGATAGCTGCAGTAGTTTGTTGTCAGAATGAAAAATGGCTCAGTGCAAGAGGTCTCAGTGCTGGGATGCTAACAATCAAGGAGCACTAAGTCAGGCATTTGACAGAAGACTTTGGTCTCCCTGTTAAATACCACTTAATACTGTCCTGTCTGATAATCCCTGCTGTTTAACAACTGTGAGAGCATGACTCAGTGATGGCAACAGTCCTTTACTACAGGGGGCAGGGAATGGTCAGATGGCCACACATTAACTTGAGGGAGGGATTTGTGATGGGGAGAAGAAAATATATTGCTTGGTATCCAAAGAAAACACAAATGCTTTAAAAAAATGATAGTCATCAAGTCATTTTGGGCCTGATTTGTAATGAGAATCCACAGTTTAGAGAGGCCTGAAATTTTAGCAAGAGTTAGGCATAGATGACAAACTGAACTTCAGACATCTAGACACTCACCAGTAAGTCATAAATTATGTCTACCTGACTCAAAGGAAGTAGAAAATTTATTTTTTAATGAACTTGTTCTGCAACAGCATTATAAAAATATATTAAGACTGAGGCTCTGTATGAGAATACTAGATACTGAGTCAGAAAGTGTGGGATCAAGTCTCAGTTCTGATATTTGCTAAAGTGAACTTGGACAAGCCAGATGCTCTCCTATGTATGGCCTGAGTTTCCTCATTTGCAAAATGATGAAATTGAATTCAATTCCTACACAATGGAAATGCAAAATCAAAAGTGAAACAATCACTGCCATCAAAAAGTTTGCAGTATAATGGATGGGTATACATGTATATTTTACCATTATACAAGGTAATTTAAGAAGGAAAATGTCACTATCTTATCAAGAATGTTGAATAGGGATTACTGAATAGGATAAGAAATTAAATGAATTTATTTGTAAGGTGTTCTCCAAAACTCAGATTCTTTTTCTGAAATCATATATAAGTATATGACTATAAATCTGCATATGTATGTATATATGTATGTGTGTATATATTTCATATACACACATACATATATACATATGCAAATATTTACACAGTCATATTCCTTGAGTCTGGAAAAAGGAGTCAACAAAAAAAAAATGAAGATATATAGGCAAAGCTGTTTACTAAGGCCCTTGGCTGAGGTTACAGGAAAACTTAGAGAAGACCAGATGGTGGTTAGATGGACAGTAGGAAAGAATGAATACAAATCAGATTTCAGTTATAAAATACAAAATCAACGCAATTTAATTATAAATACATCATAATGTATTTATACATGTTGAACCAGATGGTCTTTTAGCTTTTACCAGCCTGAATTTTATGACATTTTGTGAATGTTGCCCATTTCAGCCTTATAATGGTCCTGAAAACAAGAAGGCAAGTTTGTTTGCGTGTAACACTGAGTGGAGAGAAGGCATAATTCTGTTTTCTGATCTATGTGTTATATCCTTATTGGCTAGTTGTTGTTCTTGGTTCTTGAAGAAGACCGAAACGACATCACTATGTCAGAATCAAGTTCAATCTGTCCAACTGTGGCTGATCAGGCCAGAAAAACCTTGGAGTTCTCTACCTCTGGTCAGGCACAGGTTGGGTCAATTATCTAAACTGGTACATCTTGTATTTCTTTTGGGCTTCTTCAATTATGCTTTGCTCATAGAGTAAACTATCCTTTCTGATAAGGGATACGCCATGCAGGGTGGTCCTGTGCCAGTATTGCATGTTCAATGTATAAATGGAATCTACTTTGCAGAAGATTTTGTATACTGTCTTTTGGGTTTTTTTGTTTTTTTTTTTAATTTGATCCACCTGCTATGGTAATCAGGACAGTGCTGGATAAGCAGACAATTTTCAGGGCATCTGTTCTAGCCCCTTCCTCACACAAGGAGGTAAATAGTGTGATCCTTAAAAAGCTGCTGAAATACCCAAATGATTTGTGAGGCCTGAGATGCAGTGGATGATCTTGGTGTCTTTGATATCTAACAGAACTCTAAGCACTCTACAATGCCTGCTTCAGCTGCCTTCATGGCCATTGGAACAAAAAAAAACTCATCTGTCCATTCTACCAGGGGAAGTTTCCACATGTTTTGGGATTGACATCTCCCCCAGCTCACCAATGAGTTTGAGAAGCTTTAGTTACTCTCAACCTGGCTTTGCCCATCTGCTGAAAGGTTTCATCAGGAGGTAGCTGCTGCACAGGCTACAATTTCTTGGAATCAAAGGTGAGAGTTTGGTGGATCAGGTCCACACCAAGTGTGGAAAGCAGCCACGAAAAGGGCTCAGTAGCCTTCACCCCAGAGGTGCTAATCTTCCCTGAAAACACCCTACACCCATATCAAGCATCATATATTGATTTTCTGATTGAGCTTTTGGCAATATTTTGGAATGGAAGCAGTTAGGTGACACAGTGGATAGATTGCCAGACCTGGAGTCAGGAAGACTATTTTTCCAGGGTTTAAATCTGACTTCAGACACTCACTAGCTGTGTGACCCTGGGCAAGTCACCTAACCCTGTTTGACTCAATTCCTCATCTATAAAATGATGTGGAGAAGAAAATGGCAATTCACTCCAGTATCTTTGCCAAGAAAACCTCAAATGGGATCACAAAGCATCAGACAATCCATCTACAGAAATAAAACCTAATGAAACTATACGGATAATTAAAGGACTATAAAGTAAAGAATTATAGTATATTCCTCAGACCTCAATATTTTATATATTTTATTTTAAATTTTAATTGACCTAGTATGTTTTATTTACCTTAAATTTATGAATTTGTCACTCCCTGGGTCTCCCAGAGAAATCAAAAAATAAGACAAAAAAAAGGAAAGTGGAAGAAAAAGTTTAGCAAATTAACCAATTGTGTATATATATATATATATATTATATATATATATATATATAATATATATTAGCAGTATCCCAACTAATATGCAGGTTTTTTTATATTCATACTCTCCAACCTCTACAAAGAAGGAAGATACTTTATTTTAATTTCTTCTTTGGAACTTTAGAGTCATTACAGTTTTCTAGCATTCAGTTTTTATTATTTTATTATTGTTGTATTAATTTACTATTTTATGGAATTATAAATTATTTTCCTTTAATTCCTTCCCTTGTCATCAGTTCATATAATTTTCCAATATTTCTCTCTGTTCATCATATTCAAACTTTTTATGGTGCAGTATTATTCCCTTACACTTAAGTATGACAATAACTTCTATATTGCATAATCTGAGGTTGGAAATATTATTTCCCTTTATTACTACTTTTTTTCTTCAATGTGTCCTTTAAGATTTTAGACCTTGTTTTTTTTTTTTTCAAAATGAATTTTCTTACTGTATTCTTTAGTTCTATAAATAGTTCTCCTGTACATTTCACGTAGGATCATATTTATGAGCTAATTTTGGTTACATCTTCACTTTTATTGTACTGGATCAATCTATCTACGAATATGAAATATTCATCAGTTATCAAGTTACTTTTATTTTGTTACATAGTTTTGGAATTGTATTTATACAGGTCTTGAGTGTGCCTTAGAAAATTGACTCAAAACTATTTTATGAAGTTTTTGTTTGGTTATGTTTTTTTTTTGTTTGTTTGTTTTTATCTTGAATGGAAGTTTCCTTTCATATATTTCCTTGTAGGGTTGGTTATTACTATAGAAATGCTATTTACTTTTTGGATTTATTTTGTTAACTGCCACTTTACTTAAGCTATATTTGTTGTTTCAATGAGTTTCTTTGTGGATTAATTAAGATTCACTAAGTAGCCCATTGGGTTATTAGAGAATAGAATTTTTTTTTTTTGCCCTTCATTTTCCTATCTTTATGCCTGTAATTGATTTCTCTTTTCTTAATACTATTTTGCGAATTTCTTGAAGTACATCAAAACATATCAGAGAAAGAGGGCAAACTTGCTTTAATGTTGGAATTACTAGGAAAGTTTTCTAGTGTTTGCTCATTTAACAGAATATGAGCTTTTTAATTATGTTATGTATGTACATCTATATTACATATATTATATACGTGCATATACAATTTCTATTATATCAACAAAATACCTTTTTATGCCTATATTTTTAGGTTTAATTTTATTTAGCATATATTAATGTGTTTTTCAAAGTATTTTTCTGAGTCTCTTAAGATAATCACGTGTCTTTGGAATTTTTTGCTCTTAATATTATTGTCTTACTTTTTAATCATCTTTGAACCCCTGCTCTGTATCAGATTTTGTCACAATGATCACCAGTCTATATGTATAGAGAACTATGTTGCCTTTTAAAGCATTTAAAGTACTGTCATCACATTATAGCCATCTTTTAAAGTATATTATAATATAAATCATTATGGAAAACTAAAACATCCTCCAAATCCTTTTTGTAAGGATTTTAGTTATTTTTATCATAGTAATTATTTACATTGATCTATAGACCATTTTTATCTTTTTTGTATATTTCGTGCATTGCATTTTTGGTTTCAGAGCTATACTTTTTCTCATATAAAAAAATTGGCAGAATTCTCCATTTTTTGAAACATTTCTATAGCATTGATTGTTCTTTGAAAATTAATAGAACTTTTCCCTAAATCAGTCTGGATCAGGTTTCATAACGTCTTTGGTAGTTTTCTTACAACTAATTCAATCCTTATTTCTGAGACTGTTGTCAAACTTTTTTATTATTAATTTGTATAACAAGTGTTGTTGCCAACTTTATTCTTTCAAAAATCTTCAATTCTGGTGATATATAGCTATTCAGTAATTTTTTTATTTAAGAAAATAAATCCATTCTTCTTTCTTTGTTGTGATCTCACTTTGTTCATTTTTGTTATGTTAATTTGATATTTTTATAATTAAGTTGACTAAAAGGTTTTTTTTTCAATTTTTGTATTAGTTTAAAAGATCTAGATCTTAGCTTTATCAGATCCTTTTCTTTTCCCCCCAGTGTATCTAAATATACCTTAGTTTTTAAATTTTCCTCCTCTACATACTTCACAGGGTTGGTGAGATCATCATGATGATAAATGGAAAGCATTTTTCAAACCTTTAAATTTCCTCTAAATGTCTATTGTATATCTCAGTTGTTCTTGAGACAAAATTCACATTATACACCTTCAAATTCTGTAAAATCATGTGTTATTATTAATATCATTAATATCTATACCTTACATACCCCCAGTGCTTTAAAATAAAAGACTTATTAATGCTTAGCATTTTAAATGACAGTCTTTCTGGATGTCATGCAACAACCTCTCTTTCCCATTCCCAGTCAAAAATTGAACCCTTCCTTGTAACAAAAACAAAAAACAGAAAGAAAAAACCACTAACTCATTGATCACATTTGACAATGTTTACAGTATTATGTCCCTCTTTTTTTCTGTCTGTTTCAGGAGAAGGGGGATATTTTGAATCTTCTCTTCTCCAGATATCAATGCCCCTTTGAAGCCCATTTCCTAAGCCAAATGGCTAACAATCTCATCAAAACAGGACCAAACTCCTTCTTCAAAGGTTTTCCTAGAATTGTATGGGGAAAAATCATTTTATATATTGCTATCTTAAGATTGCTTTCCTTCTCCCTTTCCATATTGGATCACTTTATATTGTTTCAATATAGGAGTCACCACTTTAAGGAAGCAAGGAAAAGGAATCTATGAGAGTGCCTTATCCATGAACCTTAACTGACCTATTAAGTCAGTCAGCAGAGATGTCTGTCAGCACTCCTTTGCCTTAGGACCTAAGTGTACCATCTTCTCAACTGCTGGACTCTGATATTCTTGTGTATAGTATACACAACACTGCTCACTCATTCTCTCACTGAGGATCAGAATGCAGAAGCCCTATGTTTTGTTAATTAGATGTCAAAATGATACTGACAAATTGAAACTGTGAATCCTTTGACTTTGTATAAACACTGAGAGAAACAACTGTCTGAGTTCAGTTTTCCCTTGGGAAAGGACCAAGTTGCAAATTATGCTCTTATCCAGGTGTGATGATGGGATCCTTGTCTCCTAGAAAAAGTTGCCATATAAGTAGGCTAGTCTCTTGAGTAAACTATAACACACAACAGCTCTGAATGTTACTTGGTTCAAAACTTTAGTCTAATTCTCATTGAAAACTGACAGTATGATAATATAATATTCTAGATCTTTTGTGCCTATGGATCTACATCTATAGCAATATCTTCTGCCATTATCTTGAAATCTTCCTCTAATCCAAGGAAATTCAACAAACATTTATTGAAAATCTACTATATACAAAGAATTTTGCTCAATAGTTTCTCTTCTATGTGTTTCCCAGAACCTCCACGTTCCAGGATTACTTAGACATTAGAAGAAAACAGAGGTGGACCTTAGTACAGATTACATCTACATTTAGGATGATACATTCATTTCAATCAATCTAATAATAAGCAAGCATTTAGTAAGTACCTACTATTTAGCAAGCATTGCCCTAGGACTGGGGAAATAAATAAGTGAGATACTCAAAAGTGAGCTAATTCCTGAGGACTTTACATTTCTTTAAGGGATACATATTCACTTTAACTAAAAGGTATATGTAAAGTAGATAGTGATAACATGAGGCAGAAACAATTGGAAGGGTCAAGAAAAGCCTCTTAAAAGAATTTTAGCTGAGCTCTGAAGGGATCTAGGGAAATTACTCTAGATTTGGGGGATCACCAGTGCAATGTCATGAAAATAAGAGATGAATTATAATGGAAGAGGAAAAGCAAGTCATTAATTTGGTTGGATCATAGGATACTTGAAGGAGAGTAATAGGTAATCAGTCAAGAGAGGTTGAAGGCATGTAGAGAATGACTTGAAATGTCAAACAGAGGAATTTGCATTTTATGTAAAAAAAGGGAGGGGGGAGGGAGGAGCATTGGCATTTCTTAAGCTTACACTTCCACTTAAGAAATTTATTTTTGGAAGCCCTATAGGAGATAAGTTGAAGAGGGAAAAGATTTGAGGAAGACAAACCAATTAAAAGGTTATTGCCAATTTTGAAGATGAGAGGTGAAGACCAAATTAGGGTGCTTGTGAAGAGAAAGAGATGGATGAGAGAAGTTCTGGAGGTGGGACTGACAAGAGATGGAAACTGATTTGATATGCAAATGACTGCGAATGAAAAATTGAGCATTATTCTGAGATTGTGAACCTGAGTAACAAGAAGGTTGTGTTTTTGACAAAAACACAGGAGTTCAAAAGAATGGTGGGTTTAGAAAGAAGGATATTGAGTTCTGATTTGCACTACTTGAATTTGAGATACTTATGGCAGATGGAAATTGAACAGATAAAAATGAGGGACTAGAGTGCAGGAGAGAAATGAGTTATGGATATCTAAATATATAGACACGTAGGTAAGTGAGTAGGAAAAGTACATGAATATTTTTGAGAACTGCAAATGATCAACAACCAAAAAAATAGTAAAAATGATTTTAAAAATGTTAAAAATTAAACTATCATCATCAAAGAAGGAAATAGTCAATGAATGACAGATTGTGGCAATCAGATAGATATATAGATAATAGAATAAAACTTAAGACATCTATGAATAAAGTAAGGCCTTGTAAATCAGTATTTAAAGGGAATGAAAGAGTATGCTTCCAGAGAAGAGAAAGAATATATTCAGCTTCCCTAGTTGGGAACATATGTTTTGTTTTATAATTTTGCTGAGAACCTGCGTTTAAAGTGGTTGGGAATAAGATACTTGAGAATTATTGGCTATAGAGAGATGAATTTGTTCTCTTTATTTCATGATATAGGAAGCAGTCAAAGTTGGAAATAGCTAATTGGAAAATAAGGAAGATAACAGGGGTGGTGGAAGAGAAATGGGATTAACACCAAAATAAATACAATCAGTGTAGCCAAACAATTTAGGAAACTATTTTTTAACCTGAGTCAGTTTCTGATTCAATATTATAAGGATTGTTTAGAGGATTATTAGTATTTGAGGTCAACTTTGTGGAGGGTGATTTATTCCAGCAAAATGTTCCTTGTTGCTCTGTTGAAAATTATTGGCTGGAATAGATGATTACTTTGACTCTAAAATTTATTAAATCCTTAATGCCTAGGAATATTTTTCTGCAATTTTGTAAAGTTCAGGCTTGTGTTTCCAGAATTTCTTACCTCCACCAGTAGATTATTGTACAGATATTTAGATGGATGAAGAACCCACCTAAATATTCCACTAATGAATATGTCTTTATACAGGCACTGGGTTAAGTCCAGAATTGAAAGGTATACTAGAGTGACCTCGATTATTTTTGTGTTTCAGTGTCCCTGAGCTTCTTTCTGAAAAATAGTAGCCATCTTTTAAATAACATTTGTATTTACATGATGTTGTGTAGTGGAGAATCATTGTATATATAAACTCTGAAGAATCAACATTATGGGTCAACCAGAGGGTAAAGAATTGCATTAGAGGTATATAGATTGTACAGAGGAAGCAAAAAAAATGGAGATGGAAGATCCCTTATTGTAATGGGAAAAACAAACAAAACAAAACAATGAACTTAAAAAATGGAAGACCTTGATATGGAATCCTGGGTCTGATATTTCATTGCTATGTGACCTTAGGAAATTAATCAATTGGTTTACAAATATTTATTTATGAAGCACTCTGGCAACTGCTACTGATATAAAGAAAGACATAAATACTATCTCTGCCCTCAATAAAATCACATTCTAAAATGGAGACAGCATGTAAATAATTATGTACCTGGAAGAGATAGAGTAGATGGAAAATAATCTCAGACGGAGTTCAAGTTCCTGACCTGTAAAATGTGTCCCTGTGACTATATGATTTCTAAGGTCTTTACCAGCTCTAACATCCTGTGGAAAGGATTTATGTGCAACTTCCTTCTTTGTTTCACAGGCATGTAACTTCTAATAGCACCACAAGCCTCTACTATCTCTGACTGGTCAGTGGAAAGAAGAGGGTGGGGAAAAAGAAAAGAAAGTAGTTTTCCAAGTAGATAGTTTTTTAAGTGGGTGATTGGTACAGCGCTCTAAACTTTTCTCAAGAAAGCATGATTACCTTGCTGACAGGAGTATTGAATACCAATATATGAGGATAATCTATAGTAAATTCTTCTGTAGCTTCTAAATACCATCAACCAAAAAAGATGATCTCTCAAAAAGCCAAGAAATCAGTCTCATGAAGAATTATAAGGTTGATAGTACTAGAAAACTCCATGGTACAATAGGAAATAAAATTTAAAAATTATTAGAATCTTCTTCTTTTTCATTCTGCTACCTTCTTCCCTAAGAAAATTAAACCATGATTATTATTTGTTAACATTTGTTTATTTTTTTCTTTTGGATCATAACCTCTTATATTTTTTATTTATTTCCCCCATGATACACACTTTACACAGCAAGAGGTAGAGAAACAGAGAGAGAGAGAAAGATAGAGGAGTCATGTCAATTGCTTCATACGGATGTGTACAGCCCTACCTAATAGAATACGTTACAAAATGACTGCAACATTCTAAATTAAAACAACTTTGAAAGGCATAAGAACTATGACCAAAGTAATGTCCGGTCATGTCTTCCAAAGACTTGTAAAGAATCATCTTTTCTTCTTTTTTGGAGTAGAGCGGATAGACTAGAGATGCATAGTATGATATATATTTTTAGATATAATGTATGAATTTGTTTTCCTTGAACAATTACTTGTGGTAAAGGATTTTTATTTTTAGAGGGATGAGAGAGTATACAGCCATAGGGAGAGTGAAGTACTTCCCTCACCAAAAGGAAGAATCAGTGACACCTTTTTAAAATATCCAAAAGGAGACAAGGAAGTTTGGAAATTACTGGATTAAATTTGACACCTATTTTATTTAAGCCCATGCATGATAAAAATGGATGGCGCCATATGCAACCCTCTCTTTCTCTGTCCCTTGTATATCGAAATGTTTATGTTTATTGCTTTTTGTCAGGTTCATCGAAATTTTTTTTTAAATTGCTTAGGTAAAAAGAATTTCCTTGAACACAATACTTTTCTTCTAAAGCATCATTGTTTGAGCAACTTGTTTCTCCTTGTCCCAATCCCCCTGAGTCATGCCTGCTCTTTTTTCCCCTTTCTTTCAAAGTATTTCCTCAAGAGAAGTGTAATGTTTTCTACCTTACTGATTTAATTTTACTAAAGGGTCTCCAATAGTTATTGAGGACCTAGTACCAAGAAATGATAGTCTTCAATTGATGTAATAGGAGTGTGGTTATAATAGAAATATCAGAGATATTACTGCTTTCAGGGTTGTATTTCTCTCTGCTGCTGAAATAAGCTGGGATAGGCTCTTAAGAAACATGGCTTGATCTCTTCTCTTTACTGTTAGGGATAGAAGTGGAAGGGAGTTTCAAGAGTTCAGACTCAGATAAGGCAGTAACTATATAATTTCCTAGAGATTCATTATTATAGTTAAATAAGACAGCACAGCAATAGTGAGATGCTTCTTTTCTCTTCAATCTGTCAGTGATATGCATATTTCTCTATCTGGCATTTTCAGTCTTTTGCCATGTCCTCTCCTCTCTCTATCCATCTTTACCATAGTGACATGATCAACTAGTAAAAGTATATTTTTTAAGGGGATAGCAATGTGGTATAACTGGTCACATGACTAACAGGTGACATTTACTCATACGAAGTCAGCGTTATTCGCTGTACATTTCAGCTTTGGTTTTGCCCCCGATAGGTGACAGTTGTAAAAGAGTGTATGTTGTAGAGTTTCTACATTGTGTTCATACTTGGAATGCTGTCTGTGCTTTACTTTAACTATGTTTATCCCTTGTCCACAGCAGACATTAGCCAAATGGAGAATTCAAAAATGTGGGAGAAAAAATAAGATAGTGAAATGTACCACTGAAATGCTCCTATTTAAAACAAGTATCCAACTCCCAACACTTCCTAGTCTCATCGGTATTATTACCATGTAACTCATGGAGCAGAGTTTCATTACAATAAACTTGTGGCTTCCCACAGTTATTTTCCCATGAGAACATTTTAATTAATAAATTAATTAATTGCAATTGCAGCTACAAGTGTTTTTGTAGGTTGACTGTAGAGGTGGTGATGGCACTGGTGGTGGTGGTGGTGGCAGTGATATGTGTGTGCGTGTGTGTGTGTGTGTGTGCGCATGTGTGTGTGTGTGTGCATGTGTGTGTGCGTGTGTGTGTGTGTGTGTGTGTGTGTATGTGTGAATTTTAAGTCTTCTTCTGCATCCTCAGTTTGACTTGCCTGGGCAGATAGAAGCAGCAGCTTTTCGTTCCCAGATGACTCAGCAGATGACTGCCACGGGATGGGGTGATTGTCTGTCCTTTATAGCAATGAAAAAAGAAAACCAATCTGCTTATGTCTTCTTGGCATCCAGACCTTGGCAATGGAATACCAGTTGGCAGCAGTCTCCTTAGAAACCGGGGTGTTATTTCCAGCTATGATGGAAATGTTTAGGTTTTAAAGCAGCCTCCCATCCCTCATGGCAAGCAAGATTACTGGCACAAGGTCTGAGTCTTATGATGCCAGCATTAACGCCTTGCTAATGACTTTCAGAACCTGCTTTAACCTATAGATACCAAGTAGGAGGTGTCCTTCAATCTCCCAAAGCAAAGTCCTGTGAGTTTGGCCTTTGTTTTCCTTATAGACATCTTTAGCCACAAAAGCTTAAATTCATCAAAATAATTTACATTACAAAACAGTTTCCTAGGCAACCTTTGCTTTTTTTCTAGGAGATAATTTGTCCTATTTTTTTTCCAGTTGGAGAACATTTACAGGATAATTAAAATGTTTATATAGCGCTTTAAAGTTTGCAAAAGCCCATAGGTATGTACATACATATATTTTATTTTGTATTCAACGAAAATTCCATTAGGTACATGTGATTATCTCCCAATTTCTAGGCAGGAAAGTGAGAGAAGTGACATTAAGAGAGGTTAAGTGTCTTGTCCATAGTCATTCAACTAATAAATATCTGAGAATGGATTTGAATCCAATTTTCTCCAGCATTTTTATCTACTATGCTTTGAAGAACGACATGTGAATGAGGTCTGTCTTTATTCCCTCAATTGCCAGTCAATCAGTAAATATATATTAAGTACCTACTATGTCCTAAGTCACTGTGGTTAGGTACTAAGGAGGAGGCAAAGAAAAGCAAGAGACAGTCCCAGAACTCAGTCTAATGGGAGAGACAACATGAAAATAACTATGTACTAATAAGTATGCGTCTGTCTGTCCGTGCATATGATCAATAGGAAATAATCAGCAAAGAGAAATCATGAGAACTAAGAGGTATTAGGAAAGGCTTTCAGTAGAAGGGAGGATTTTAGTGGGACTTGAAGGATGCCATAACACAGAGAGATGAATAGGGAATACATTCCATGCTGGAGGGACAGACTGAAAATATTCAGAGTCCTTTCTTTCACACAATTAATTTTTATATATTTTGTATTCACTGATATATGTAGAGAAAAAGCTGTTCCCTCTACTATGCTATAAGCTTCTTGACAGGAGGGTCTGTTCTCATTTTTCTCCTTGTATCATTTTGGCCACAGTAAATCATGAAACTGTCTACTAAGATCTGATGGAATTAGAGTTGGGGTAAAGAAAGCACAATCTGCATTAGTAGACAGGGGATGTACACTGATGAAATAATATTGAAATGGAATTTTATGCTCATAGAGCATTTTATCATTTTAAAATGATTGCATTTTTCTCATTTTGTCATCAAATTATATCTGTCTAGGACCATTGAATAAAGAATTTGAATCCTATCAGAAAGTTATTTTAAAGGAGTGAGGAGAAGAGATATATAGCAATCCCTAGAGTGACCGACCCCTACTTCATAGGAAGCTCATTTCTGCTTCTGCCACCATGGTCATCTTGTCCATAAGAAAGGCTGAAGTTGATCCTAAGGGAGATATGAACCAGGTGAGGGGAAGATTAGCCTCATTAACCTGCTCCTTATGAAGCCAGACTCCAAACCAAAAAGCAGATTTACAAAGAAAGAAAAGAAGGCACCAAGAGGAAAAGAGAGAGGTTGACTTTGGGAAAGACAGGAGCAACTCTACTGGAAAGAAAGATAGAGAGAAAGAAAGAAAGAAAGAAAGAAAGAAAGAAAGAAAGAAAGAAAGAGAAAGAGAGAAAAAGAGAGAGAAAAAGAGAGAGAAAGAGAGAGAAAAAGAAAGAGAGAGAAAAAGAAAGAGGATGAAAGGGAGGAAGAAAGGCAGGAAGAAAGGAAGGAGAAAAAAATACTAAAAGAGATCAATCTCAGAAAGCTGAAGTTGCTGTAGATAGCAAGCTAATTTTATGTATTTTTAATAAGTTTATAGTTATCAAACTAGTTCTGGTGACTGTACCATTTCAAATACTTTTTTTTAAACCAAGTTTTAAGGTGTAGATCATTTGTAAAGGTTATGCAACTAACAGAAAGAATAGACTAGTGGATTTTATTGTTTGATTTTTGGAGAAAATGAAAGATTCTATTGGAAGTCAAGTTGAAATGAGTAGGAATTTAGCCCACTCCTAGTTTTTGAGAGGATTCCTTTTGGATGTAAGGAGATGTCAACAGTCTATCAGTCAGGAAAAAGAGTGAGCAGCTTCAAAAATGAGTTAAATCTACTTCCCTGTCTGCCATCAACATTGTCTTTAATCCATTAAGGAAAGGTGTCTATCGGGAAACTAATACACCCCAAATCAATTTTGTTGTGTTTCCATGATGGTCCTGGAATGTTCCCTACCCCAAAGAGCTGAAATTTTTTTCTTTTATATTGATGATGTTTTATTCAATTAGAAATTCTATAGTTGTTCTTTTTCCAAAAGTCATTAGCAAACATTTATGGTATCAAGCTCTGTGCTAAGAACTGTCCTGGTAGGTTCATGAAAGTTGATTGTATAACATGTGCTTAGTGTGAAAATGCCCAGCAGCATTCTAAATGTTCTCTATTTGAGGTATACAATTAAAACTCTTCAATTAATATACATTTTTGGTAGTCAATGGAGAAGCAGAATTTGAAATTTATTGTACACTCTTGCTGTCAATATCCTGTCTGAATTACTCTGATCATTTATGAAATGCATTTTGAGTCAGTTAGTCATTTTGTCATATTTTAGTCAAACTTTATGTAATTTACATTTTTAAATTTTGATTGACTATAGAGGTCTAAGGGAAAATTAAAAGTCAAAAAAAAGGAATTCATCAACCTAAGTTCCATAATACTAGATCTCCTTCCCATGTCATCAAAAAAACACAAAATTTACTGTGTTGTTCCTTCCCTCCTTCATTGTTTTGGACTTACCTAAGCTAAAGCATAAGCTTTCTGAAGAAAGCTTTCTTTATGAGGAAAACTGTATTGTCTATGTTCTGTACTCCTTCAGGACCTTGTATAGTGAGTGGTCTAGCACCTACCTTGCATTCCAAAGATGCTCAAGAAACATAATAATGCATATTAATTGAAATACTAGCCATTTTTTCCTTCCTTTAAAGATATAGAGATTATAAAGAACAGTCATCATTTATCTTTCTATCCTAGAACACAAGTCCCCCAATCTCAAAAACCAAAATTTTATACAAAAATGTATGTTTAAAGAAGCAAGAGAAAAAAATGACACTAGGTCCCTTATAAAGTTTTTAACAGCCTTGTCCAATAAAATAATCATACTTTCATTTGAATGTCCCTTGTGCATTCTTTGCTGCATTATGTTGGATTATGGACTGAAATATTTTGGAGATAAAAAAAATATAAGGTCATGGATGACATTCTTAACATATATCTCATTGAGAACTGATCCTGTATAGTAACTTAATATTCTTCCGTGTGTTTCCCATTCAAATACTTGTTGCTAATTAAAATAAACACTGAATTCCTGAGGTTTAGAGAATGTTCAATGCACCAGAAAAAAAATGAGATAAAAGTTAATTAATAGAATCTGGCCTTCCTCCAAAGTACACTCTGTCAGTTTGAGGTATTTGATATTGGGTAACTCAGGTTGATTGGTATGCGAAAAACATCCCTCAAGATGAGTCTTGCTATAAAATGCCACTCATTGGGGCAAGTTGTAAATATTAGCACCATTAGAAGATTTCACAAATACACAGTTTCTATGTGGCATGGGCTTGAGCCCTCTGAGCTGATGAAGGCTTCCATTAGTTACAACACTTTTGAGAGACAAACTGTTTTTGGTGTTGAGAATGAGATGCATGCTAAGTCATTGAATTTTCATGGGATTTGCTTCATTCCTCCAAAGAAAACTAAATGTCACATCGCAGATTTGAGCAATAGGATTCAGAATAATCAAACTGATTATCTTCAATAGGTAGTCACTAGACAAAATAGGCTTCCTTAAAAACCACACAAAAAGAAGACTGATTAGTACCATTTCAGTTCACTATAACAAGCAAATATTAAGCACCTGTTAAGTCCCAGATACTAACTGGGCCCTGAACATACAATGCCAGTCCTCAAGCTTCTGAAGTAAAGTTGAGGAGTTATGACTAGTGTCTTTTGCTCATTCATGAAAGAAACACTTAATAAACCTCTCTACTATTCTAAGTTAGTCTTTGCAGGAGGTGCCAAAAATGTATGATATGCATTTCCTGCCCTGGAGCCATTTGCCAAATGCTAGGGGAAATAAAATCTAGGTGAAATTAAATCCTGATATCCTTCTCTATGCTACTGAGGTTAGAAAGTGATGGTTGTCACCATAGTAAATGTGTGGTGATTGTGATAATATTTAGATATCCTTTAGCCTTCAACATTTCTGGGGGCCAATGTCTCTTCCAGGGAGGTCAAGAAGAGAAAGAAAAATTGCCTTTCTCTGCACAAAATTTTACTGGTCTGTATAGGATTGACAGTTTCAGATTTCAAAAGCCTTCAAAATAGAGACAATGAGTTTATAGAAACTCCAAATATTTCAGGTTGCTCTTCTACTTTATGCTTGAAGAGGATCGTGTCATCAAGACAATGCCATGACTTGCAGTTGACTTGATTTGAGTGAAGGAGGTCTGTGCAAGGTCACCAACCTCACTTTCTTCTCCTGAGCCATCTGGGTCTAGTGGCTTGATATTCATCAGGACAACTGAAGATGGCCCAGAATGCAATGTGAGACCCCAGATCTTTCAAGCTAAGGTCTTATCACTTTCTCACTTTGAGTGAAACACACCCATTCAATGAATAAGCTTCTTTAATTTCTGAGGGAATGGCCTCTTTAATAAAAAAAAGAAAATCAAACTGGGAGGGAAAGACCCTCAGGGTTTCTGGGTAAAAGAGAAACAATTGCTATTTAGTTATGACACTCACTCTGTGCTAGGTGGATGAGGACTTGTTGTGCAGTCTATGAGTTCCAGAGTGAATTGGGTTTAAGGAGCTCTGAACAAGAAATGCACTAAGTAAACTCAAAGGAAAAAAGGCAGCCTTGGCCATGGAGTTTACCTTCCTCTGGGCAGCACACTAGAGGAGAGGAAAGGAGAGGACAGAAGGGGAGGAGAGAAGAGGGGAGGGTAGATGATATTTCAATCAGTATGTATAATGACCATCAACTTCATTTATATTTACCACAACCATTTCTTCCCTATATAGCAACTCTAACACATTTCATTCTTCTCCATTTTCTTTTGTATCATGCTCACATTTGTCCATATACCTAGAAAGTCAAGACTTCAATATCTTTCAGACCTTTTGCTTGACTTCCTTTAGACTGTAATCTGGTTTCTTGTTGGCCTAGAGCTCATGAACAATTACTAATATACCTTACTCTTGACAAAGGACCCAAAAGTCAAGTAACTGGTTGGGAAAATGCCCAAAAAAGGGGGAAAAAAATAAGACTATAGAAGGTTACCTTCTTGGTGAACAGGCATCTTCTCCCATCCTTACAGGTGAGGAAGAACAATGCTTACCATCAGGGAAAGACATAAAAGTCAAGGCTTCTGTATCCCAAACATCCAAAATAAATGTTCAATGTTCTCAGGCCATGGAAGAGCTCAAATGGGATTTTAAAAATCAAGTAAGAGAGGTGGAGGAAAAATTAGGAAGAGAAATGAGAGAGATGCAAGAAAAGCATGAAAAGCAAGTCAACACCTTGCTAAAGGAGACCCAAAAAAATGCTGAAGAAAATAACACCTTGAAAAGTAGG
>CM053770.1:510426119-510442395 GCA_028658325.1 Potorous gilbertii
AATTAGCCAAATGGAAAAGGAGGTTCAAAAGCTCACTGAAGAAAATAGTTCTCTCAAAATTAGAATGGAAGAGATGGAGGCTAATGACTTTCTGAGAAACCAAGAAATCTCAAAACAAAACCAAAAGAATGAAAAAAATGGAAGATAATGTGATATATCTCATGGAAAAACAACTGACCTGGAAAATAGATCCAGGGGAGACAATTTAAAAAATTATGGGACTACCTGAAAACCACAATCAAAAAAGAGCCTAGATATCAAGTTTCATGAAGTGATCAAGGAAAACTGTCTTGATATTCTAGAACCAGGGGGCAAAATAAATATTGAACGAATCCACCATTCACCTCCTGAAAGAGATCCAAAAAAGAAACACCTAGTAACATTGTGGCCAAATTCCAGAGTTCTCAGGTCAAGGAGAAATTATTGCATGCAATTAGAAAGAAACAATTCAAGTATTGTGGAAATAAAATCAGAATAACACAAGATCTAGCAGCTTCTATATTAAGAGATTGAAGGGTGTGGAATATGATATTCCAGAAGTTAAAGAAACTAGGACTAAAACTAAGAATCACCTACCCAGTAAAACTCTATAATACAATAATATAATATAATAATATATAATTGAGTATAATACTTCAGGGGAAAAAATGGCTTTTCAATGAAATAGAGGACTTTCAAGCATTCTTGATGAAAAAGACCAGAGTTGAATAGAAAATTTGACTTTCAAACACAAGAATCAAGAGAAGCATGTAAAGGTAAACAGCAAAGAAAAATCATAAGGGTCTTACTAAAGTTGAAGTTCCTTTATGGAAAGACAATATTTATAACTCTTGAAACTTTTTTCAGTATCTGGGTAGTTGATGGGATTACACACACACACACACATACACACACACACACAGAGACAGAGAGACAGAGAGCACAGGGTGAATTGAGTAGGATAGGATCATATCTTTAAAAAATTAAATTAAGGGGTGAGAGAAAGATATATTGGGAGGAGAAAGCGAGAAGTGGAATGGGGCAAATTATTTCTCATAAAAGAGGCAAGTAAAAGACTTTTCAGTGGAGGGAAAAAGAGGGGAAGTGAGGGAAAAAAACATGAAGCTTACTTTCATCACATTCGACTAAAGGAAGGAATAAAATACACCCTCATTTTGGCATGGAAACCTATCTTATAATACAGGAAAGTGAGAGAGAAGGGGATAAGCAGGGTCAGGTTGGATGATGGAAGAGAAGGTAATAGGAGGAGGGAGCAATTAGAAGTCATCACTCTTAAGGAGGGACAGGATCAAAAGAGAGAGCAGAAGAAATGGGGGGCAGGATAGGATGGAGGGAAATATAGTTAGTGTAACAGAACACAACTATTATGGAAGTCATTTGCAAAACTACACATGGCCTATATTGAATTGCTTGCCTTCCCCATGGGGATTGGTGGGGAGGGAGGGAGGCAGAGAAACTGGAACTCAAAGTTTTAGGAACAAATGTTGAGTATCGTTCTTGCATACAACCAGGAAATGAGAAATACAGGTAATGGGGTATAGAAAATTTTCTTGCCCTACAAGACAAAAGAGAAGATGGGGATAAGAGAAGGGAGGGATATTACAAGGGAAGGAAGATTGGTGATAAGGGTAATTAGAATGCTCAGCGTTTTGGGGTACAGGGAGAGGAGAAATGGAGAGAAAATTTGGAACCTAAAATTCTGTTAAAATGAATGTTGAAAACTTAAATAAATTCAAATTAAAAAAATAAATACACAAGAATATAGTCAACAAATTCAAACATTAATTATTCTCCAATATACATATTGCATTGGGCACCTTGATGCCATTCTTTTCTTTCAGGAAGTAGGTAGCATGCTGTATCACTGATTTAATCATCTTTCAAAGTTCTTTTTCCTTACAATAATGTTATTATATAAATTCTTATTTCTGTTTATTTGGTTCTATGTATTTCACTCTCAAACAGTTGTCCAAGTTTTCACAGATTTCTACAAAATTTCATCATTTTCCATAGTGAAAAATATTCTATTCAATTAATATGCCAGAATTTGTACAATGTTTCCCAGTTGACAGTGTGTCCTCCATTTCAACACTTTGGTGCCTCTGTGCCAAGGTCTATATCACTATTTTTGGAATGGCTAGACCAATCACAAATTCATCAGGAGGTCATTAATGTCCCTATTTTCCTATTGTCCCTCCAATAATTGTTATTTTTTTCTTTATTTTATCATCTATCACTCTGAGTGAATTTTAAGAGTATTTAATTTACTTAATGGTAATTTGGATCATTTTAAATATATTTTTAATAGTTTGAATTTATTTTGTTGAGAAATTCTTGTCTTTTGACTTTTTATGTATTGGTGAATGGTTCTTGAAATTATATATTTGAACCATCTCCTTACATGCCTTTGATATTAGACTCATCATAGAAAATTATTTTATTTTTCACTGGGTTAACTTTCTGTTCTTATATTTACTGGATTAGTTTTGTGTGGCAAGTTTTTTTTTTCACTTTAAATAACCAAAATTATCTAGTTTAACTTTTATACCTTGTTTGGCCACTAATTCTCTTTCTACCCAGAGAGAGAGAGAGAGAGAGAGAGAGAGAGAGAGAGAGAGGGAGAGGGAGAGGGAGAGAGAGAGAGATTTATACATACATAACAGAACTAATCATTTGAATCTTGGAATATGGTTTCTAATCTTTTTCTAAACCTAATTTCTGCCAAATTATTTTCCAATTTTCCCTACAGTCCTTTTTAAATAATGAATCCTTAACCCAGTAGTTGGTGGAGTTAGACTCATTTTATATTTTATATATTTCATATATTGCATTGACAGATCTTTCTATTTTTCAACCAATGTCATGTGGTTTTGATAATTTTTGTCCTGTGGTTCAGTCTCAGAGCTGGTACTTCTGTGTCCCCTTCCTTCCTATATTTTTTGTGTGTTATTTCCCTTGAATTTATTGACTTTTAATGTTATTTTAATAGGCCTACAAAGTAAAAAATTGGTAGCTTCATAGATATGTTACTAAATAAGTAAATTAACTTAGGTAATATTGTGCTTTTATTACATCAATGAGATCTACCGATAAGCAATTAATTATTTATTTTATTATTCAATTCTGTATTTATTTCTATAAATAATATTTTATAGTTGTAACCTTAGACTTCCTGTATGTTTCTTGATAGGAAGACTCTCAAATATTTTATATATTCTGTAGCTATTTTGAACACAATTTTTTTTCCTGTCTATTCCCTCTTCCTGGTTTTGTTGATAACATGAAGAAATACTGTTAATTTTTATGGGTTGACTTCATACCTTGCATCTCTGCTGGTTATTAATCACTTAAAAATATTGACCCTTTAAAGTTCTTTAGTTAGATCATCAATCCTCCACACAATAAAGATAGCCTTCTTTCCTCTTTGTCTATGTTAATTCTTTAATTCATTTTTCTTTTCATCTTGCTATTGCTAGCATGTTATTTGAAAGGTTTTTAGTTTTTTTCCTGGGTACAAAAAATGATGCCTTTTGATTTTAAACCACTAGGTCCTACTACCTATAATATTGAGGGCAAATATATTTCCCTATGTGTTTATTTTGTTAATTAAATATGCATTGAATTTCATCGTCTTCAACATCTACTGCTAGAATCATTTTATTTTTACTTAATACTAATGTAGCATATTATATTTTTCAGTTTTCTTTTTTTTTTATATCTTACATATTTGGTATACACCCAGCCTAGTCATAGGAGATGTATATATGTGTATATGTATATGCATATACACATACATATGCATATGTATATATATATATATATATATATATATGTACATACATATATCACATGTAGTTAGGACAAAACAACTCTCTACTATTATTATATTTAATTTTTGTATTTAAATTCATTGAAATTATTAGTGTGTAGTTTTATTTTTCTGTTTTGTCTTATCCTGGTTTAAGTGTCAAGACTACATTTGTATTATAAGAATTTAGCAGGATTCATTTTCCTTTTGTTTTCATAAATTGTTTATATAGTGAGGTAGTTAATATTCTTTGATAAAATTCACTTATAAATCCATCTGCTCCTTTTTAAAATTTTTATTTTGCTTTATTTGGGGTTGGGTTGAGATACTTTTTGGGGGAGAGAAAGGGGAAGAAAGAAAGTGTTACTTTCAATATTCCATCTTTTGTAATCATCTTAATACTTTATTCAGATTTATGTGGCAACTGCAGGAAAAATGTTGTTTTCAGAAATGTAAAATTCTGTGTCAGGGACCACCTTGTGATCTCTGAAGTCACTGCACAATTTCCTGAGTGTAATGCAGGTCAGTAAGATCTTGCTATTCAATTCTGAGTCATTCATAGAATTTGTATAAGACATAAACCAATGAAATAAATTTAATAGTTAAATCAGAGTTAGGGGAGACCTTTTAGTAACAAAAATTTTCCCTGTATGTCATTTTGGCTAGATAATAGATTTCCTAAAGTTTTACCCCACATAGTCAGGTTGAATTTTTGTTTTGGTTGGTGGTGTGACTTCTTGATTACCAAAGGAGAAAAGGACATCTGGTACTCCAGCTATCTATTAGGGACTTCTGACCATAATCAAATGACATGACCAACACCAGAACACAATGCATACAGAGCAATCAATATTAACATCCTTGCTGAATATTTTTACTGAACCTTCACCTGTTATGGCTAAGTTTTGTTTAACTATTAGATGGAACATGAGTATCTATATCTTTTTGCCCAACCTTAAACTTAAATTACTGAGGGACAGAGATGAGTGAGACCCAATCCACAACATCAACACAATACTAAAAAAATTAAAACTAGAAAAAGGAAGGTCTTAAGACAGTATAATCACTGGACTGCTTTTTAATAGATACCTATCTCAGATGTAAGAGGAAATTTGTAAGTTAACTATTGTAAAGAAAATCTAAGTTGTCACTGTAAAAACCACTTTGGTTGGTGCCAAAACCAACCTTTATGGGCTGCCACTTTTCTCATAAGAAGAAAATGAGTTAAAAGCTCCTAAATCCCAAGTAAAAAGAATGTTTGCTGTTAATGTGACTGTTGCCTTTAATTTTGAAACTTACTTACATGGAAAGACTTTTCTGCACGGAAAGCAAAATGAGTGGGATTGGTCTTATTTTTTTTACCTACTTTCTGTTCAGATGTGAGATTTCTGGCATATATCCAGAAAATTCTCCAGCAATGAAAAAAAGTGCTTGGGAGCAGGAGTGAGAAGGGGTGAGAATTGGTAGGTGGAGACTAAGAATTGCTTATATTTTTTTCTATGTCTATAAATACTTCATTTCACCTGGTAGAAAATTCATTCATGCCTAAGTCATATCAGCATGATGAATCTAGACCCAAAGAAATAGAGTTCATGCCTTTCTATTTGACAGTTAACTGACACCTGATGGTTCCAGTGGGATGTCCCCTAGCATTTGTTTTTGGAGTAGCCACCTTGTGCTACAACAGGATGGAAAATAATAGAAGTCCTAGTGGATGCTGGCAATGCTGGAAACTTCAATAGATTTTGCATGTGCTATACATGTGTGTTATCTGCAGTTTCTGGTCAGAGAAGTCTGATAATATAATTACCATAACAATGACTGTGTAAAGTTTCCTGTACTGTTTGCCATCACTTCTCCTTGGGGACAAATGTCATTTGTGTACTGCAGACTGGTTTTGAAGAAGAGATGCAATTTTAGGCCCGTGGTTAATTCTGTAGCTCTGAGATGGGGGTGTAGGAAAAGCTCCACAATTTTTCTCACTTAATCACACTCTCAGGGCATAAGACAGAATAGCACAGGTGTGTCTGATCTCCCTAGGGGGTTGATTATCTCATGAAAACCACATCCTCTGAAGTTGCCTTACTGCTATTTTTTCCCAGGTTCATATACAAAGAAGTAATTAAGATAGTGCATTGACAGACAAAAAAGAAAAAAAAAATCTGCCATCCTCTGCATGGTAAACTTCATAGAGAAATACCCCTTTAGAAAGACTCTGGTGTGAATAGTGTTAGCAAAAGAAAACTGTTCAGGATGAAAAAAAAAACAAAAACAAAACAATATGTTCAAAACATCCGAAGTCTTTTTTTGTTCTTAGAAACTCTAAGACATACATTCAACCTGTCTCTGCTCTTCTCTTCTGATGCATTAATAGAATATCTCATTCGTTTTGTGCTCTGGACATTTACAATGGGGTAAAGAACTCCCAAAGTGGAAATTCCCTGCAGCAATGTAGACTGACAAACTATCTGTGATTTAGGATCATAGGACCACAGATTTATAGCTAGAGAAAACCATAAATTCCGCCCACCCTGATTTTAATGACAGAAATTTACATATAATTGAGGTGGTTAAGAGAGTTACTCCAAGTCTTTTATGTTGTAAAAGACTGAGTTTGGACCCTAGTTCCAAGTTCAGTACTCTTTCTGCTGTAGTTATTGTCTTGGAGAGTTGCATGGGGGTATTGAGAGGCTGGGTAGTTTGCTTATGGTTAAATAGCAGTATTTGTTAGAGACAGGATTTGAACCCAAAGCTTCCAGACTCAAAGGCCTGCTCTCTTCCCACTTCATTACACCATCAAGCTTTTCCTAACATACAAGGTTCAGTCTGTTCTTGGGTGGCAGGTCACAGATCAAAGAACAAAGCAGCAGTTTCATATCACAAAATGAAGTACATTGGGTTCTTTATTTAATCTACATGAACTGCCTTTAATTAACAGGAGTCTTTGGAAAATATTTTAAGAAAACTTTGGAAAAATCATCTGTAAGACTCAGATTAACAAAATTCATACAATACACTAACTCCTCGACCCTCTCATAAGGAAACAGAAATGAAAACTAAGATCAGTGGATAAGTAATGGATTCTCTGAGCAATGAGATGAAGTAATTGTGAAGTTACTGCCTAGAAGAAGTTTTTAATCATTATCTTACTCAAATAATTAAAAAATGAAATGCCATCTAAAAGGAATTCTACTGAACAAACACCTATCAACTGTCATCTACATACAAAGCACAAAATTGGACTGCAGGATAGAAAGGTGAAAATATGATAGTCCCATACCCAAAATCTAATAAAGTGAGAGCTATTCATAGAAATAACTGAAGTAGAAGTTAGAATGTGAATGTCCATAAATTGGAGTATCAGCATAGCTGCCTTCAAGTATTGGAAGAGTTGTCATATGGAAAACAGATTACACTTTTTCAGTTGGGTCTCAGAGGGCCAAACTAGTACCATGGGTTAAAAGTTGGTAAGAGGCAGACTTAGGAGTGATGTGGGAGAAAATCTTCCTAACAGGAGCTGTCCAAAAGTCAAATGGACAACTTCAAAAAGTTACAACCAATATGAGATCTTCAGTCAGAAGATGAATGACAATTTCTCACTCATATTTTTCTGGGATTAGGAAAGAGAAGGGGAATTCTCGTAAACCAAGAATTGAATAAGAAGGCCACTGAAGCTCCTTTTGATTCTGAATATTCTAGAAGTCTCTGTTATAAATATTGGGCAATTAGAACAGTATGAGTGATTCAAAGGGGGAGAAATATTTAGCTAGGGGAAACAGTGGAAGTTTCTCATAGGATTATAGGACAGTGGTGTCAAACTCAAACAGAAACAGGCATCAGTAAACCATATATAAAGAACTCTGTTAGCCATATGTTGACTTAGAAAATATCACACACACACACACACAAACACAAATACAAAATATATCAGCACATGAAAATTAAATAGGAATTATATTTTAATCTGGTTCAGGCTTCACTCAAGAGTATTGTGGACCAAATGTGACCCTCAGACCATATGTATAGAATATTTAGATTTAGGATTGAATAGATACTTAGATGTCATCTAAGACAAGAGTTCTTAAGGTTATTTGTGTCATTTATCCTTCTGGGGAAGTCTATGGACCCTTTATGAGAATAATGTTTTTAAATACAAATATACATAGGCTACATACTTACATATTTATATATTGCATACACACAAGATTAAAAAGGAAACCAGCTAGACAGAAACACAGTTATTTTTTTTTCCAAAATACATTCCAGGTTAAGAATTCTTGATCTAGTCCAACACTCTTATTTTGAGGATAAGTGTATTTATAGAAGGGGTAACATCTTACCTTGGAGTAAGAGACTTTTCAACATATTTGCTTCTTGGAATTTTTCTATTTCTACTCTGAAGACCATTGTGTGCAGAAGCTTTCAGTAGGACTTTACTTTTTTTCTTTTAAATGAGGATTGAAGAGAAATTGAAAATCAATACTTTTTTTTTACTTGAAAAATTTAACTAAGTGTGGTGGAACATGCTTGCTGTTCCTGCTACCATTTAGACCGAATCTAGTAGATCATTGAGATTAGGAATTCTGAGCTAAAGGAGGAATACATTAATCAATTGTCTCACATAGTCTGGCATAAGTATGATGAGACCCTGGTTGGAAAAATTGAGGGTTAAATCTAGCATGCTGATTAATATTGGTATCAGATCTGAGTTTCCACTATACTTAAAAAAGAGAGGGAAGGAAGGAAGGAAGGAAAGAAGGAAGGAAAAAGAAGGGAAAGGAAGGGAAGGGAAGATTTTCTTAGAAAGTAAAAAAAAAAAAAGTAACAGAAACAAGTATTAAGAAGAATTGATCACCTTGATATAAGGAAGAGTTTTATTTTTTTTTTTGTAGTTCCAATAAAAGGTACAGTTCATTACACATAGACACAATAAACATTCAAAGTTGAATTCAATTAAACTGAAACCAATCCCTAGAATTCAAGGGTTAGATCAAGGCTGAGGAAATAGCTTTAGGAGTTATAAGCAGAGAGGTGATAATTTAAGACTGAAAAAGGAATGAAATTGCTGAAGGAGTAAAAAGATATATGAAAATAAAGATGAAAAAGACTAGAAGAAATGCCCAACTATGAAGCAGGAAAATGGTAATAAAATTATGAAGTAAATTAAAGAGAAGTGATTCAAAGAAGAGGAGGAAAACTCAAAATAGAGCAATGATATAAAAACCAAATGGTGAGAACATCAAAAAGAAAGGTATATTGAACTATTACATAAGCTATAGAAAGGCCAAAAAAAAAGACAGAATTGAGAAAAAGTCATTTTATACAATGCTAAAAACTTTTTGGTTGATGACTAACAAAATGGAGAACTAGACATTTTCTCCAATCAATACAACTTTTCACATTTCCCTAAAACAGGAGTTTTGCAGAAGATAAAGATATCTCAGTGAATTCCATGATACAGGACAGTCAAAATCCTAATGAGGTGATTATATAATGAACTGCCAGGAGAGAAGGTTAATGTTTTATCTCCTAAAGGAATTGTTCAGCACTTCTCCCATCTCTGAGAGTTTTGCTCAAGATGACCAAAGAGATATAATAGAACTCAACTCTATCCATGCCTTTCCTGTTCCCTCTTCTTAGTGGACATTTTACACACACACACACACACACACACACACACACACACACACACACACACACAGGAGAGAGAGAGAGAGAGAGAGAGAGAGAGAGAGAGAGGGATGGAGGGATGGAGGGACAGAGGGAGGAATACAGAGAAAGATTTGATAGAGACAGATATAGATCTAAAAGCCATTCCTCTGGGAATAGTCACAGAACATGAACTGTTTTCAAAAAGAAGAATTACAAAACATTCAGAATTGCATGAAAGAATGATCAAAGAGACTAATGATAAGAAAAAAAAATAATAAAAATGGCCAGTTTTCACCCCACATCCTGAAAATTGGAAAATATAAGAAAAGATGTGAATAGTTAATGTTGGAGGGATAGGAACATATTGTTGATCGAATTGTAAATCAAAACAACCATTTAGAAAAGATTTTTATAATTCCGTATATAAAATAACTAAAATGTACATACTTTTTATTCAAAGATTCCAGACTGAGTTTGTATCCAAAGGAGGTCATTTATAGGAAGAAAGCTTCTACATAAAATAAAACATTTGTAGCAAAATGTGTGTGTGTGCGTGCGTGCGTGTGTGTGTGTGTGTGTGTGTGTGTGTGTGTGCATGAGCGTTAGGGGGAAAAAATGGAAACAAAGTAGATGCCCATCATTTGGAGAATGGCTAAACAAATTATGGCACATCACTGTAATGGAATGTTACTGTGCTCTAAAGAACACCAAACATGACAAATAGAGAAAAGCATAGAATAATATATACGAACTGATTCAGAGTGAAGTATAACCAAGAAAAATTCATGACTATACCAATGTGAATGGAAAGAACAACCATATAAACAAATCAAATGCTTTATAGTTATAAAGAACAAGAATGACTTGAAAGAAGAAATATGAAAAGATATCTTCACCCTACCTCTTTGCAGAGGTTCAAATTCCACAAGCATTATGTTACAAATATTTCCAGATGTTTCAATATATTGATCAGTTATGTTGCTGTTTTTCTACTTTGGTCTTAAAATACTTTTTTTGCTATATGAGAGGGCTCTCTTGGAGCAGCAGGAAGAAGGATTTTGGTAGAAATGGTAATGAGAAAAACAAAAGATATCAAAAAATCTATTTTTTAAGGGGTTCATTGGTATTCTTGTTGAGAGTAATTTAACCCTTTTACATCTGGAACATCTTCCCTGGGGTTCTATGTTCCCTGGTGAAGTTTGATCCTAGTAATGTGTTCCCTGGTGAACACATTACTAGGATCAAACTTCTAGGGAAGTTATATTTATACTTTATATCCATACATCTCTTCTAAACCTTGTCCTTCTTCACAATCTCATCAATTACTTTGCCTCTATCTGTACACATAATTTCATCTTACAATTCTTTAATTCTTGAATTATGATCAAATCAACTCTATCATTATTTCTGAATCATATGTGTTAACCTTCTCCCTTACAGTTCCTCTCATCACTTCTGTAGCTTTCAAGACCAAAATGACCCTCCCAAATCACCAAGTCCTTTAAGAATACATATTATTCTTTGTGTATTGTCTCCCCTATTTGAATATAGACTCTGAGCTTAGGTACTGTCTTTGCTTATGTATTTGCAATCTTAATGGTGCAATACTTAACACATACCATGGTGTGAATAAATATATTTTCATTCTTTCATCTATACTTCATCCAAGTAGAATGATGAGAGCAGAATCCAGATTTCAAAGCAGTAAGAAAAAAAATGATAATGAAGTAGATGCTAACAATGTTGCTTACTCCTCCAAGAGGTTTAAGATAGAAGGGAAAAATAGGTATTTAACTTGAAGGGATAAGAGCATAAAGGACATTTTTTAACAGTATAACTTCAGAACTGTGAAGGTCCTCTAAAGTCATCTAGTGCAACACTCTCATTTTAGAGATGAGGAAACTGAGGCTCAAGAGGATTGATCACTCAGAAAAATGGGAGGTAAATATTAATTTGTTTTTAATAGAGTAATAAACCAATAGAGAAAGAACATTATAGATTAGACCACAGTATTTCCAGAATCCTATATGCAGGTGGACATGATAGTTTTGACAAGAAGAAATGGTCATCTTTTCTGAAACAAGATTTTTAAAAAAAATATGAGAGAAAATGGGCAAAGATATCGAGGGGTTTTGAAATATGGAGAATAAAAGATGGCAGAGTTGCTCAAGGATGATCCAAATTTTCTCAACAACTTTTGATGCATATTGTTCTTAAAATCTATTAATCATTGCAATCCTGAGTGTCGTCTTTGAGACTTTTTGTTGTCTGAGGATAAATCATTCCATTTCTTCATAAAAATATCTGTTTTTGTTCTTTAACCACAAAAACTAAAAAAAAAAAACAGAACTCTAATGTTTAAAGCTCTGCAACACATTCATCATTACTAACACCACTAAAATGAGTATTAAATAAATGCCTATTTGGTTTAAAAGACATTTGTTTGGCAATGAATATTTTTAGGAGATTATGCCATAAGCATTTTCAAAAATCATATAATATATTGGTTATGGGAGCAGTTAGGTGGTGTAGTAGATAGCCCACCAAGACTGGAAGGCTTGGAGGAAGATCTGCATACAAATACAGTCTCAGATATTTAATAGATGCATGACCCTGTACAAGTTACTTAACTCTATTTGCCTCAGTTTCTCCATCAGGAAAATGGGTTGGAGAAGGAATGGCAAACCACTGCCAAGAATAATTCCAAATGGATCACAGAGTCAGATGTAACTGAAATGATTAAACGTCACAAGATATTGGTTAATTCGACTGAATCACAGAATTATGAGTGATGAAATATAGAATTGATTTTTTGGGAAATAGGACAATTAGAAGTAATACAAAAATCAAAAGAACAGATTTCAAATATGGGTTCCATGGTTAACTTTAGCCTTACTAGGTGTTAATTCCTTCATCAATGATTTAAGGGATTAAATTTTTAAGTTAAAACATTGGCTGACAGAATAGATAGAACTGGCATCTAGAGCAGAATTTAGCCTGGAATATACGAATCAATTTAAAAGTGTTCTGATAACTGCATTTCAATACAACTACCTCCCTTTTGAAAAAAAACGATTGAACTAAATGATCTGTAAGGTTCCTTATACTTCTAATGTACAACAGTCCCAGCTTTCTAAGTTGTTTTGGAGGTATCTGATGATTCTGTGCCTAGACTACACAATTATATGAGCAACATCTTGAAGTTATTTTCTATTTCTTCATTCCTATACAACAGCAAATGTTTGCAAAATATTGTTATCAATGAACAACTATCTGACAAACTTACTTTATTTCCAAAAATTGGGGAAAGGAATTGTGTTTCTTGAAGAAAAACAAAGGTTTCACATACGTGGTCCTGATGGATTTAGAACTGGATTATAATGTCAAGAACCAGTCCTATTCCTTTTTCTGAAAGATGAATAAGTTCAGTCAGAAAGCACACACATATACACACACACATGCACAAACATATGCACACACACCACAAGAAAGTGAGACGACCAGGAAATGGTTTGAAATAATACAAGGTTAGAATGTATAAAAAAAAAAGTGTTGACAGGTGAAATTAAAGGGCCACAGGACAAATTCCTTTTGTTCCTGAAACATGAAAAAGGGAACCATACTCCTCAAGATTACAAAACAAAAGACATTGTGAACACATTTTTAACATATTTAAATAAGTACTTTATTCTTCTCTGTATTAAATGGATATGATAAAGGAGGAAGGAAGGAAGGAAGGAAAGAAGGAAGGAAGGAAGGAAGGAAAGAAAGAAAGAAGGAAGGAGAAAAGGAAGGAGAAAAGAAAGGAAGGAGGGAAGAATGGGAAGGAGGAAGGAAGAGACCTGAGAAGTCTTAGTCCAACTTTTTTATTTTACAGATGAGAAAACTCAAGTCCAGAGAAGTGAGAATAATTTTGAATCTTCACAAATGGAAACAGCTACAGTTCTGGACGTCTGAAGCATTCTAGAAAGATGGTCATTGGTTGATCTATAGAATCATGGAGCAAATCAGATTTAGGACTTGATAATAGGATCTCAAAATCCTAGAATTAGAAATAACAATTACCTTAGAAGGCACATTGTCCAACATCCGCATTTTACAAAGGAAGAAATTGAGGTCCAGAGAACTAGAGTAACTAAAATAAGATCATATAGTGAGTAAATATTAGAGTTGAGATTCCTACCTCATTAAGTCCAATGTAATGATAACCAATATTTATCAGCACTTTCCATTTTACAAAGATTCTATTTTATCCTCATAACTTTGACAAATAAGTGCTATTAAATTCTCATTTTATAGGTAAAAAAAATTAGTTTCCTTCGACAACACTGTAGATGAGTTCTTGCACTGATCTGGAATGCTGATGGTAGCTTAAAAATATCTCTCCTTAGTCTTTGAGGCAACGATCATGTGCTGATTGCAAAAACTCAATTGAATTTTAGCTCCCAGATTTGTATGGCTCATTTTTTCAACCTTTCAGACTCACAGTATTGAAGACTCAACTGACCTAGAATAAAAAAAAAGTGACCTACCAAGGACTGAGACTGGTTTCTTGGGAACATAATGCAGAGGGGAAGAAGTCCCTAAGGCTCTTTACTATTCAGCATAGTCTCTGCTTAAATGCAATGAATGTGTCACTGTGCCTCCCCAAAAGTAGTTGAGACAAAGTAATCCTTTGATGTTGTTGACAGGTATTTTTGAATGCCCCTAAGACCAAAGAGCCTTCCCTTCCTCATGTGGTTAGTTTTAAAATATATAAAATAGTTTCTTCACCATAATTCTGAAAAATATTCTCTTAGAGGTCCCATTTTGTGGATCAGAAAACGGAGGCTCAGATAATTTAACTTTGCTGAAATTCAAACCAAGGTCTAGTTCAGAGACAAAGGACTTGGATTCCAATCCCATCTCCAACACTTCCTCTCTATGTTCTTATAGATAAAGCATTAAATTTCTCTGTCTCCTAATTTTCTCATCTGCAAAATAAAGAGGTTAGGCTAGATTATCCTTACCCTTCAGCCCTAAATATATAATCCTAGGACTCCAAAGCATTTCTACAACACTAGACTATCTTTTCTACTACTCCACCTTTGCCATCTATGGGCATAACTTTTAAGAACCTAGTTTCCATATAATAAACTGTAATAAGCTTATGATACCAGAGGAAGCTATTTTAGTGAAGGGTGAATAAAAATCCATCATACTTAGTTAAATTAAGTAACTGAAGCTTTGAAAAAGGATAATACTTATAGGTTCAATGAGCCACTCCTTTTAGAGATGTAGTCTTTACAACCCATGACAGACAGTTTTGGAATTATTATAAAAAAGGTCATGACATGCATTTCTGGGAAGAGAATTAACGATCATGCCCATAATGGTGCTTACATCCAGACCTTAGGGCAAGTATTCTATTATGTTTCTTACTCCAACTTCTGCAAATTGGAAGTTCCTCAGAAGTGCCTTCAAATTGCAGAATGAGATGAATGAGTTACTAAGTAACTCCCCCAAATTTGTAAAGTCAAGTTAAAAACCTCACTCTCTTCTTTCTCTTTTGAAGAATTAGCTATGTGGGAAACTCCACTCTTGAGAGATAATGTAAGGGAAATAATGCTGAAAGACATGACGAAAGATCTTGAGGACTGATTATCATTTGAGCAGTCCAGACAAGTTATATAAACTGAACTTATACCTTATCAGTACATCTTTTGATCGTAATCAACTTTCCACACTTGAAACTCTCCAAGAATGATGTTTGTAATTATGTACTCCAAACATCAACATTTCAAATATCATGAGATTCTAGGGACAAAAAGTGTTCTTGTTAGTGATTACCTTCTCTCTTTTTCACTAGCCTGGTCCTTGAATGGCAGACACACAATCCTTCTCTGGGGCCATATTTTTATAGGCTCCAAGGTTCAAGTTCTTAGTGTTACCTCCATGCCTTGATGACACCGAAGTAAGTAGGAAAGTTCTTTGTTGATTTTATATCCACCCACTGAATTATAAGACCATTGTGGATAATAGCTATATATAATTTATTTTTTTTAATTTCCCATGATGTCTAACATACTATTAGCCATGTAGCAGGGATTCAAATGCTTATCCAATGAACCCATAAATGTATCGATTTGAAAAACAAATAAAAATTTATTTTGGATAAAAATTACAATCCTCTCTAATATCCATTGAATGGTGGGATCATGAATTGTACTCCCCTTTTAATCTAATATAATTATTTCCTTTTTTAAATATGATCTTTATGATATGAGTAAAATGTCAACTTAGTACAATTCATGTTATATCTTCTGATTCCTTCAATTCTCCAACACATCAATAAATATTTTTTTTTATTTCATTTATGTGCCCATTCCTTATCCTGATTCAGATCACAACTCTGTGGTAAACTCTGATTCATGCTGTTCCATAAAATTGCCCATTTCATTATCTAAAAAGTAAGAACAATAATCCAAATTTCACTTACATAATGGGGTGTTGTCAGAATCAAATGAGATAGTGTAGGAGTAAGCACTTGTAAGCATTTAAAAGCTCTTCAGGTTTTATGAAGAGTATATTTTTAGATTTTGATTCAATCTGTAAGCTGAAAGAAAATTCACAGATCATGAAATCCAATACATCCATTTTTTCAGGTAACGGGCAGGAGCAGAAATGTCAAATGACTAGAACAGGGTCGTATAACTAGCTATCCATAGAGATAACCAGGTAACCCAGTCTCCTACTTGACTAACTAGCCAGAGAGAAAATCAGGTAACCCAGTCTTCTAGCAAACAATCTTATGTTCTTTTTTTTTTTTCTTTTTTT
>CM053770.1:510442895-510490289 GCA_028658325.1 Potorous gilbertii
GGGCTCTCTGCAGCGGAAATCTCCTTCACTGTGTTTCTGCGTGGCTTCCACTGCTCCAGAATTTGTCAGGAGTTCTTTTTACAGGAAATCTATGGGCTGTGGGTTCGGACCTAGCTTAGGTGAGTCTTTCTACTCCGCCATCTTCACTTATGTTCTTTATGATATATATTATTTCAGTCATGAAAAATCAAGGTCATGCATAGCTGCTAAGTATTTTTTATGCATTTATGCTTCTTGTGAACAGGTGGGGAGGGGTAAACACAGGTTTAATGTGGAGATGTATCTTCCATGAGTGAGGGCCAAAAATCACATCAAGTATATATATGTTCAGGGAGGTTAATCATTCCAAATATTTCCTCAATTTTTGAAGTACCGCCACTTCTTAAGCTTCTTCTTTATTTGGGGGATGCATAATTTTTTTTCCTTTTTATGTAGTTCTGAGGAAAAAAATGAACATAGTTTGGGAAATCCATTCATTCAACTAATATTTATTAAATACTTGCTGTGTGCAAGACCCTGGTTGGGGGTAAGTAAGATATATGCCATGAGCTTTGGTCACAGAGATTTATAAATTTAATTGAAAGGACAATTGTGTATACAAATAACCGTGGTACAAGGGAGAAGATGAGTATGAAGGAAGGACTTATGCAAAATGCTCTGTGAAATGGGGGGAGAGAAGAAAGCGGACTGACAGAGAGAAACAGAGGAGGGGAGGGACAAATGAGGAAGGGAGAGGAAGAAGGAGAGGGAGGAGAAGGATAAGAGAGGGAGAAGGAAAGGTAGAGGAGAGAAGAGAGCCTATCTTGGTGTTGTTTTGTGTATGGGGGAGTTTTTGAGCTGAACTTTGGAAGAAACAAGTCTCATCCCCAGAGGAATGTGGAGTTGATGTTCATTCCAGGAATGAGAAGGCAGAATGGTCAAAGGAATGGACATCAACGGGAAAAAGTAGGACAAGAAAATGGAACCATGATGCAGATTTTCTAAGGAACTACCTACTGGGTGATTAGCTACAACTTTGTAGATAAGTCCTAGGTTGTTGACTGAGACATATAGAGGTTATGATTTTCCCAAAATTATGATGAGTCAGATATAAGATTTCAACACAGCTTTTCCTAACCCTGAGATCGATATGCTATCTACTGGATATTATATTTAGTAAATCCTACTCATGTGACCCAGTGAAGTTTGGATTTAAAATGAGAGGTCCTGGGTTTAATTCCTGACTATGATACTTTTATGTGACTATGGACAAATTGTTCTATACTTCTGGACTTCACTTTCCTCATTCACAAAATAAAATGGCTGGACAAATGACCTCTGTCATCCTTTGTAGCTTTGAATATATGATCTTATGTTTTTAGAGTTTTGTAGGGAGCAGATTTTTCATGGATTTTTTTAATAGAAGGGGATCAAGGTTGCATAAACAGGAGTGAACCATTACCCTAAGGGCACCTATCTAATAAGCTGACTGAGGTTGAGATCACACATTCCTGATACTTCAGTCAACATTTTGACCATAGGATCAACCAGTTTCAAAATCCTTTTGAAGCTAATTAGCACAGCAGCTTGACTAGAAACCCAGAGTTTAGAAATAAATTTCAGAAGTTAATCAATAGTAGATAATCGAGTCCTGGTGCCATAAGTACATGTTATTTGACAAAATCTCATGGGAAAATTGGATAGCAAAATAGAAGAAATTGAATTTAGACCAACAACTTTAAAGATAAGCTCCAAATGTGTGAGTGACCTAGATAAAAAAGGTTACAGCCTAAGTAAATTAGAGAAACATGGGAAAATTACCCATCAAATGAATGAATTGGAGAAAAATTGCTGACAAAACAAGGAAGATCAGAAAGATAAAATGGACAATCTGTTTACGTAAAAGTTAAAGTTTTTACACCCATAAATCTAAAAGGGAAACCATAATCTCAAGAAAAAGAATTTGCAGCATCTTTCTGTGATTTAGATTTGATATCCAAGATATATAAGGAATTGATTCAGATTTGTAAGAAAAGCAGAAATTCCTCAATTGACTGGTGGTCTAAGGATATGAACAGATGCTTCTGAAGGGAAGAAAGTCAGGATCTATAGTCATATAAAAAAATCTCTAAATCACTAGGAATTGAAGAAATGAAAATTAAAAGAATTTTGAGATTCCACATTAAAACCAAAAGAGTGGGAAGGATGGCAAAAAATAAAGGAAAATGACAAATGTAAATTTCTAAGGAGAAATAGCCATATTAATGTTTTAGTGGTGAACCTGTAAGTGGCTACAAGTGTTCTAGAAAACAATTTGGAATTGTATACAAAAATTTGCTAACATGTGTGCCTTTTAACATAGTGATAACAGTTCTAAGTCTGTATCCTAAATGAATTCAAGGAAAGAAGAAAGGGTCCTTATGTGGTGAAATACTTACAGGAGCTCTTTTTATGCTGGGAAAATCAACAACTAGGAAATAAGATGTCTGCTGGTTAAGTAATGAGTAAATAAATCGTGGCTTATAAATGTGATAGAGAACTGTAGTGCTATGTAAGAAATTAGGAAACTGATGGTTTCAAAGAGACATGAAAAGTTTTCATGTACTGAAATAGAGCAAATTAAGCAGATCATGAAGGGTAGCTTATATACTATCATATTAATAATAAAATAACAAGCAATTTTGAAAACTTTTCTAAATTATTAAATAATCAAATGAGCAAAATAATAAAATTATAAAAGTTATATGAAACTGATCAATAAAATAACTATTCATGATTCTGGAAAACCAGTGATGAACCAGGTGACATATTTAGGGTATGGAATGAAATATACATACATATACACATATGTATGCATGTTTTGTATGTATGTATAAAATCATTGCAAGAATATATTTTGTTTGTCTCCATATCAATTGAGAAATTTGGTCATAGAGAGATGGTGGTGGAATATGACACATGTGAAGTATGTTCATTTTTAAGTGAGGTCATTTTTTTTATTTAACTCTTTTACTTTGTTTCAAGAATTATCTCACAAACTGGGAGATTAGGTAGATAGATAAAATGCATGTTTTTATCTTAAACTAAAGAAAAGGATCATGGTCATTAGGTTGTCCTTAATGTTAAAACTCTTTTTACTTGTAGCAAATTCACCCATCCTTATGTTTGCGAGTCATATCATAAGGAATAGAATGAGTAAAAATTATATGAAGGACTATGCCATTTCTGTTGAGTTTGGAGTCTTATCCCAAAATGAAGCAGCCATGATAAAGGGGGGATGCAGTTATTATTTTGGGAATGTGGGTGGGAGGCTTTAGGAATTTTTTCCTCCCATTCTACAAGTTCCAGCATGGTGCTGACTGAGAAACCCCAGTGCATAATCAGAAATCCCCATATGTATAATACTCAAAACTATTCTCTTGGCATATCAGGCAGCAGTGAAGTAATACAGGTGCTTTGACTAAGAACCTTTTTGCTATCTCTCTGTAAGATCAAAACTCCAAGAAAGATTTACTCTAGTTCAAATCATAGACTTATTTCCTTGTAAGGATGACCCTCCAAAAATAAAATAAAATCATTTACATATCCCAAATATTATAGAAAAGACTAAGGGTGTCTATACCTGGATGTTCTGGCCAGATGTCATTATTGAGCATTGTAATCCACCCACCTCCAGAATTTCCTCTGAGTGTACAATTACAGATGAACTCTTCATGTCTATCTTCCACTTGCTACATTGGATGATATGTAGCTAGAGGCATTTGGCATGTTCAGCCTAGATGGTTGGGTTTCAGGTAAAGGTATGCACAGAATTGACACTGGAGTAGAGTAGGGAAATGAAATCACTTTGGGGAAATTGGGAAGTGCTAGAAGTTATGACTAAGATTTTTCTCCTCATTTCCCTAATAAGCATGTTAAAAACAGTCTGCTATATCCAAGTCATGTCATAACCTGAGAGCAGGTTTTCCTAAAGAATAACAAAGGGTTCCTTATTAAAAACTGATTCATTTCTTCTGTTTATACTAACAAAAGATTAAATATTAAATGAATGAATGAATAAATGAATTTTCTTATGTGTAGTTTATAAGAAAAAGATGTTTTCAAACTCATAATATTCCCAAACCATGCTTCAAACTACTTTCCATAATTTTTAAGAGTATATATATTTTCTTATTATGTTGCAAGGTAAAACATAAGGATCTATTATTAGAGTTCATTAGAGTTCAATTCATCAATGCAGTCATGATTAGCAATATTTGATATTTATCTAAGAATTTTTATTTTCAGGTCACCAATTAATCCTTGCTGGATTTTTTTCAAGGTCTCAGAAACACTGATTTTTGCCATTGTATCCTCCAAGCTTAGTATAATTAATTTCACTAAAAAAGAAATTTAATAAAAGTTTATTGGAATGAATAAGTCTGCATCTTAAGGTGTCTTCCATTTCCTTAACAAACACTTAACTGAGAGAATGTTGATGGGGCGGGGAGAGGAGGAAGTGGTTGAGAGAAAAAATTATCTAGACAATTATATAAATGGAATTAAGAAGTTCACTAAAACTTGAAAACTAGGGAGATTGATGGCAAATAAGGAAGAGAGGTGAGGTTAGGGGAGAAAGGTTATAATCTTAAATCAGATTAAGTAAAAACAACTGAACATCAAGGTAATATATTTATAGACAAAGGAGAAAAATCCTGATTCAGGAAAAAAAAATATATATATATATATAAAAGGGCAATGATCTAATTTTCATAATTTTTAATGTCAATGGATTAAACAATCTAGTAAAAAAAAAAGATATAGAATGAGAGACTGGATGAGAAAATAAAATCCATAATCTATTTCTTAAAAGAAACATACCTTAAAAAGTAAAGACATAAAAAAATAAATATGAGAGGCTTGGATAAAATTTATTATTCATTAGATGAATTAAAAAAACAAGAGTTGCACTCAAACTATCAAACAAAAAAAAAACTGAAACCATAGAGATGTAAACAATGAAGCTATATATTAAACCAAAAGAAACCAAAGACAAAAACAAAATCTCAATTTTAAACTAACATGTTCCGGATGACTTAATATGTAAATTTACAAAAGAAAGATTAACCAAAATGCAAGAACACATACACAGTAATAGAATACTGATAGTAATGGAATATAATAGGTAGATTTTAATGTCTTTCTTTTTCTTTAGCATGTCTAACAGTTTAAACCAAAGGGAAAATATAGAATTGAACAAATCGTTGGAGAAAGAAGAGATAAAAAGAGGTGTAATGTCTTCTAAATGGAACTGTTTAAGAATATACATATTTTCAATTTTCAATGTACATGGACATTTTTTAATTGACCATATATTAAGTCACAGAGATATTAAAATAAACATAAAATAGAAGAAATACTAAAAAAAATTTTGAGAACAAAATGAAATAAAAATATTAATCTGTTCAGGCATCACAAACAAAAGGCAAACCAACCCAGAAACTTAACAATGAAATGTTAAATAATGAGATAAATTGAGTTAAAATGAGATAATGAGTTAAAGAAGGAATCCAGAAATGTTAACAATTAGTTGAAAGAAAATAAAAATGATGAAATAATGTACCAAAAATTGTTGAGATAGTCCTCAGGGGAAATATTATATTCCCTAAAACCATATATGAACTGAAGAAATGTAGAGGGATAATGAATGAATATGCTTTTAAAAATATATCTAGTTAGCAAATCAATAAACCTAAGAGTTATTATGTCATGTAGTGAACAGATTGCTGGGTCTGTTATCCCAAAGAACTGAGTCAAATCTTGCCTTGGACACTATCTGTGTGACTCTGCATCAGTAACTTAATTTCTTTCTACCTCTGTTTTTTCAAATGTAAAAGGGGTTGGATTGGTTATTTTAACAGATTCAAAAAACATTTGACAAAATACAATACTCATTTGTGGTATTAAAAACTGCACAATATAGATATACGAGGAGTTTTTAATATCATAAAAGTATCTAAAGCCATTGGCAAGCATCACATACAATTAAATATATATTTAAAGCTTTCATGGTAAGTATAGATGTAAAGGAAGGACTCTTTCTTTCATTATTTGATATAATTATGGAAATGTTATCAAAAACAATGAAACCAGAGAAAGAAATTAAAGGATTGATTGATAAAAGATTGAAAAAGAAGATATAAAGCTATCCATATTTGCTTATATATGATGATTTACTTGGACAATCTTACAGAATCCACCAAATACCAATGGAAACAATTAACAGCTTCAAAGAAAGTTACAGCTACAAAATAAACACCCCAAAATAAACAGCATTTCCACGCAATAATACCAAAATCCAAGAGGAAATAATAGGGAAATCCCATTCCACGTAAACACAAAATAAATTAAATATTTGGCGATTGATATACCAAAGCATTCAAATACTTATGTAGATTCAATTACAAAATGTTCCTTAAAGAAATAAAAAAACAACATAACTGGAAGACTATCCAGTGCTATGCCAATATAATTAAAAACTGCAGTACTACCAAAGTTAATTCATGGTTTTAATGGTATGCCAATAAAATTATCAAGGGGATACTTTATTGAACTTGATAAAATAATAACAAAATTCATTTGGAGAAACAAAAGATCTAGAATATCAAGGGATATAATGAAAAAGAGTAGGGACAAATGGGGAATAGCACTTCCAGACTTAAATTATGTTATAAAGCAGCAGTCATTAAAACCATTTGGTTTTGGTTAAAAAGTAGAGAAGTTGATCACTGGAACAGACTAGACCAGGGAGAACAAGAAACAACAAAATTCAATAGCCTAGTCTTTGATAAATCAGAAAGTATAAATTACTTTGGAAAGAACTCCCTACTGAATAAAAACTGCTGGGAAAACTAGAAAGTAGTCTGACACAAATTACACTGAGAAAAGCACTTTATACTGTATTTTGCAATGAATTTTAAATGGTTATGTGACCTCAAGGACCATACTAAAAAAAAAAAAAAAGAAAAGAAAGGAGATCATATACCCTTTACAGCTATGACTAGGAAATCAACTCTTCTTTTATTAAATTTATTTATTTTCAGTTTTCAAGATTCACTTCCAAAAAATTTTGAATTTCAAAATTTCTTCCCATATCTCCCCTCCCTCCACCCCAAGACAGCATGTATTCTGATTACTTGTTCCTCCAATCTGCTCTCCCTTCTATCACTGCCTCCCTTCTATTTTCCTGTAGGGCAAGATAGATTTCTATGTCCTATTGCCTATGTATCATATTTCCTAGTTGCATGTAAAAACAATCTCAAATATTCATTTTTAAGGCTCTGAGTTCCACATTCTCTCTCCTCCCCTCTCTTCAAACACTCTTATTGAGAAGGCAAGCAATTCAACATAGGTTATACATGTGTAGTTATGCAAAAGACTTCCACAAAAGTCATGTTGTAAGACTGTATTTCTCTCTATTCTGTCGAACCCTCCATTTATTCTATTGTCTCCTTTAACCTGTCCCTCTACAAAAGTGTTTGCTTCCAATTACCCCTTCCCACAATCTGCCATTCCTTCTATTATCCCCCTTCCCTTTATTCCTTTCCCCCTGCATTCTTGTAGGTTAAGATAAACTTCCAGAACCAATTGAGTGTGTATACTATTCCCTCTTGGCTCACTTACCCCTCCTCACCTTCTCCCTCTTCCACTCTATTGTAAAAGCTTTCTTACCTGTTTTGTGTGAGATGATTTACTATATTCTACCTCTCCCTTTTGTTTTCTCCTATTACATTCTTCTCAACACTTAATTTTCTTTTTTAGATATCATCCCTTCATAATCAACTTGCCCTGTGCCCACTCTCTATATAGATATATACATATATATCCATATTCATACATATATATATACACATATACATGAATGCATACATACACATTCATATTCCTCCAACTATCCTAATACTGATAAGTCTCATGAGTTACAAATATCATCTTTCCAAGTTGGAATATAAACAGTTCAACTTTCATAAGTCCCTTGGAGTTTTTCTTTCATGTTTACCTTTTTGTGCTTCTCTTAATTCTTGTGTTTGAAAGTCAAATTTTGTATTCAGCTCTGCTCTTTTCAACAGGAATGCTTGGCAATTCTCTAACTGAAATTCCATTCCCCACCCCACCCCAAAGTATTATACTCACTTTTGCTGAGGAGATAATTCTTAGTTTTGATCTTGGTTCCTTTGACCTCTGGAATATTCTATTCCAAGCCCTTTGATTCCCTAGTGTAGAAGGAGTTAAGTCCTGTGTTATCCTGATTGTCTTTCCACAATACTTAAATTGTTTCTTTCTGGATCCTTGTAATATTTTCTCCTTGATGTGGGGACTCTGGAATTTGGCTACAATATTTCTAGGAGTTTTCCTTTGAGGAGCTCTTTCAGGAGGTGATTGGTGGGTTCTTTTTGTCATTTCTATTTTTCCCTCTGGTTCTAGAATATCAAGACCGTTTTCCTTGATAATTTCTTGAAAGATCACATCTAGGCACTTTTTCTGATCATGGTTTTCAGGTAATTCAATAATTTTTAAATTTTCTCTCCCAGATCCATTTTCAAGGAGTTTGACTTTGTTGTCTACTTCTGGTTGTATGTTTTGATCTTCCTCTTCACCAATGATGTAAGAAAATTCATTTTGACTAAGAAAGTAGGAATCTATAGTCTGTTTCTTTTTCCCCATCTGCTCATTTTTCTAGCCAGTTACTTGGCTTTTGAGCTCTTTGTTAAGTGGAGCTCTCCAGAAACAGCTACAGCATCAGCAGTGGCTATGGTTATGGCTATGGCTGGGGCTGGACCAACCTCCCCTCTCACTCAGGTGAGAGAACCTTCCCACTGACCTTGGAAGCAGTCTTTGACATTTGTGCATTGAGAAGTTTGAAAACCTCAATAGCTGAAACCAATTCAGTCCCCTAAGGCCTATACAGCCCACACCAAACTGCACTGTGTTCCCAGTCAGTTGTGATGTGCAATCCAAACTAGACTACTAATTAGCTTTTTCTTCCCGAAAAGTTTTTTCTTCCCCCAAATTTGACATTAAGCCTTCCTGTCTCTGGGATTTCCCACATACAAGCCACCATGCCTTGAATATGTTCCCTCCATATCAAAGACTCAAAATGTCCCACATTAAACTACTGACAGAGATGCAGTGACAGGTTGGAATGAATTCAAGCACTGTCAGCTTGTCAGTTTTGGTTCTCTATTGAAAATTTATCTTTGTTTCTTTTAAAGAGGGATGGTGTATGTGTGTCCATGTGTGTCTCTGTCTACATTTGCAAAATCCAAGGCAAGTCAATTACCCTTTGTCTGTTTCAGTTTCTCCTTCTGTAAAATGAGAATAAGAATAACACCTGACTCCTAAGGTGGTTGTGAGAATAAAATGAGATAATATTTTTAAATATTATGTATTATTTTTATTACTGAAATTTATTCTTTTTTTCTATTTAGGGAAGTCCAGACCTTTTACTATATAACATTACACAATTAAATCATTTTGGATGGGATCCTTTAAGTAACATTTCAAGGAGATAGTTGGCCATACTTTGCTTTTTGAAGCATACTGATGAATTGAGGAGAGAATCTTTCTTTAAACTTTTAGCTGTTTTCATCATGACCACTGTGTTATCTCCCACCCTTCACCAATCATAGAACAAAGTTAATCTGCTGTTCTATTATAGTTCATTATGAAGCCATTGTTATTTTAGTCAAACTTTCTCTTCATTAATAATACATGTGATTTGGACAAACGAAGGTTTTAAAAACAGCCCTTATGCCTATCTCAAGCCCTTAATATGTTATTAATATGTGCTACATTAGTTTGACCTTTGTTTGCTGAATTATTAGAGATGTCTCTATAGCCAATATGTGGTGCAATAACTTGACCACTGAAAACATGTGTTGCTGAATATTTTGTGTGTTCAAAGATTATTAAAACTTTCGATATTTAGTTTCTTTTTGACCAGTCAAACAATGTCCTTGGATTTCCTAAAATTGACTGATCATCAGTTATATCTGTTTCGATTTTACAAATATTACATCTGGATGTACCATGGGACTACAAGTGAAATATACAGAATGAAACACTGAAGTACTCTATGTACACTGATTTAAAAAAAAATTTACTTTTCGTCAGTCTGAAAAGAAATCAAGAAACACAAGTTTTCCATACACAGTAAACATAAGAGAATTGGACTTTATATGAAGTACAGAATCTCTATTATATAGTTTTCTTTTTTAAAATGTAGAATAAATTTATTGTACTAAGTTCAAAGCTTTTCTGTATCTCCTTGTAAGATAGAATCTGTTCTATTCTGTAAAATTTTTTCAAAGCTTCATTGATACTTTTTTTATTTCATAAAGAAGTATTATTTTCACCAACACTATGTTTAAAAAATTATTTGTAACAAATAAATATAGTCAAGGAAAGTAAATCCAAGTGGTACTTATATCCAAAAATATATTCCCTATTGTGCACATCTAGTCCAGCAGCTCTTAGGAAGTGCAAAGCATTGGTTTTAATATCTGTCCTCTGGAATTGTTTCTGGTCATCCATGGATCAAAGCCTGCTTCTCTTTCTATCTTTCATCATTTTTTTGTCCTCCTTTTCCTTTTTCCTCCTCCTCCTTCTCTCATCTTTCTTCTTCCTCTTCTCTACTTCCTTCTTTTTTCTTCCAATATTGTCAAATTTTATAACAAATTATCCTTGTTTTATTTACTCTACTTTGTATCAACTTATATGTCTTTCTAAGCTTTTTCTGGAACCACCCATTTCATTATTGTTATGGGCCAATAATGTTCCACTGCATTCATGTACCACAATTTGTTGAACCCTTGTCTAAGTAATGAGTATGACTGTTTCCAGTTTTTTTATGAAAAAAATATTGTTATGAAAATTGTTTAAGCATAGGTCCTTTTCCTCTTTATTCAATCTTTTTGGGATATATTGGCTTACTTTTCTATATCCAGCATCACTCTGAAATATCCAAAATAAAGGTGAAATCATTTAATTTAATACACTTCTATATTCAGTGTCTATCAGCATTGACTAGGGATTTGATCTGAAAAAAAAAGCATTGACTAGGGATTTGATTTGAAAAAAAAAAAGACTTACAAAATTATGACTGAAAGGAGAAAACTGCAGATGTGAGAGTCATTACCAGTACATTTAAAATGTCTTTGAATGAGTCAAAACCTGGAGCCAATGCTCTGAGGGTATGGCTCTTAATTATATCTATACCTCTTAGTTATAATCAAAGATAAGAACGTACTCCCTTTCAAGGCAGTCCATGGCAGATAGCTTTAATCCTTAGGCAGTACTGCTGATGTTGAACCTATACCCATGTCCACCAGAGAGATTTTATTGACTAAAGAAACCAGTTTTGTCCTCTTTGTTCCAGGTCTTTCCCAAATCTACCCAATGCTTTTTTACTTATTCATGTTAAGGAATGTTTTTTTCTCCCTAAATCAATGTATATAAAACATACCATATCTCTACAGGATCTCAATGTAATCACAATTTAGTACATTGAATAAGTATTGGCTTCTTCAGTTAATCACACTGACATAATTGAAGAATTTAAGTCAATGATACTTAGTGAGTATTGCCTTACTCTTTAGGACAGAAGGTGAAGATTAATCTTCAAATCATTCATCTGTTTTGGCCAATTTAAGTTGACTTAATATCTGTTTAAAGATAAGCATCATGAAGCTTGACTGTATATTTGTATGTACCTGATTATCACTAAAGCAAAATTTTGGTATTTTGCATCTAGTTCTTAAGTTTGTACTTTAAAAGTGCAAATTATTTGTTAACTTAAAAATAGATTTAGTTAAGTTTAATTTGATTAATAAAAACAATGTTCTTTATGATTGTCTTAAATAAATGTTCACTTTTAAAAATAAATAATAAAATATTCTGAATAATATTTTAATGAATACATACTTTAATATATACTTTCTTTACTAGGCATGCTTATATTTGCACGTTAGATATTAAACTCCATTAATTAAATATCTAGTGCACAGCAGAATTCCTAATGAAACAGCCATAAAGAAGCATACGGAATCTTTGAAAATTCCAAGTAGTTTGTTCAAGCAAAACTGAAGGTTTTAAAATGAACAGTGACAGATCAATTTTTAATGGTAAGTCTATTATTTTTTTCTATTATAAATATACTTTTTTATAAGACCATGAAAATTATGTTGACATTTGAAAAGCATGGGATTAATTGTAGCAGAACAAAAATAAGAACAGCCCAAATTTGAGAAGGTGATACCAACAGCATGGCCTGTCACCATAACCCTTTTGGCAAAAGGGAGCAATTCCATGTTTTGGGGGGATTTTTTTTTGTTTTTTTGGCTGCCAAATGTTAGAGACCTGAGGTGTGCCAGGAGAAAATGGTGTAAATTTCAGCTGTGGTAGCAGAATGTAACAGTTTGTGGCAAGGCAGGTCTGAAGTACATAGAAAATCAGCCGATCCAAAATTCAAGTCAATTTCTCAAATGAAATTAAACAGGCAGACAGCTTAGAGTTGCAATATGGGCCAAAGAGGCCAAACAATGTTTACAAATTGTAATTTCCCACATTCTCCCAACTCTTACTGAAAGATTTGTGCTCAGACATTACAAAACAGTCATTGTGCATGGAAACACAGACGTGAGAAACTGAGTTCCAAAAGGTTCTAAATATAACAGGGTTCTTAGGGTAGACATATTTAAAGTAATAAGATTGGGTTTTATGTGTGAAAGCAATCTCACTATAGTCATACTAGATCTTATTAATACAGATACTTCCTCAGCAATATTGATAACAACAACCCATCCATACCTGAGCCGTACAAAAATAGTTATTGACAGCAAGTTTAGATGAGGCACAACCACTCCTTTTCAATTAGTTCACCACCTAGGATAGAGGTAAGACAGAAACTTAAGTAACTATAATGCATTGTATAGTGCACATGTATGCCATGGTAAACATATTAGTAAAATTCATCCACACCCTCTTATGTGGTCCTTTCCTTAGAACAAACATTTGATAGCTGAGTTATTTTAGGGTACACTCTTTATAAGCCGTAGGTCCAAACAAATCTAATTGCCAGGGGAAGCAGAAGGTATAGAGAAAAGAAAAAATCAGGGGTCCTGAATTAAACTCTGGTTCATATGATCTGTATGACCATAGGTAAGTCATTTAACTTGCCCCCTCCATCTGTAACATGGGAGTTTTAGGGTCAATAACCTTCAAGATTCCTCCCAACTCTTAAACTATAATCAACATGAGGATCAAATTCAGGATCCCAGATCCTCAATATTAGAGTTAAAAGTAACCCTACAAGTTGCCTTAGCCAGGTCACATTATTTTTAAACTCAAGTTTTATTGATATGCTCTGGTTTTATGTTACAAGCATTTTCAAATTACCATTCCCTTCCACTCTATGTCAGTTCTCTTGTAAGAAAGCAAAACGGTTAAGAAAAACTAAAAATGTAGTGAGGTGGCTCAGTGGATAGAGTGCTGTACCTGGAGTCTGAAAGACTCATTTCCTGAGTTCAAATCTGGCCTCAGACACTGACTAGTTGTGGGACCCAGGACAAGTCACTTAACCTTGTTTGCCTAAATTTCTCATACGTAAAATGATCAAGAGAAGAAAATTCCAAAGAGGGTTTCAAAGAATTGGACATGACCAAAATGAATGAACAAGAACAATAATGAAACAGTGATCTCATCTGAAAATGTATGCAACACGTCATATGATATACTAAAAAATGGATAGATTAAAAAAATGATTGCACTGGGAGAAGAGGAAAGGGGGAAGCAGAAAAGGGTAAATTACATCACATGAAGAGGCGAAAACAATCCTATTAGGGTCAAAGGAAAGAAAGGTGAGCATTGTTTGAACTTTTCTCTCATAGGCTTTGGCTCAAAGAGGGAATAACATATACATGCAGTTGGGCATAGAAATTTATCTTAACCTATGGGTAATGCAACTAAAAAAAGCTAGAAAAAGAACAAGTTAAAAATCTCCACTTAAACATCAAATTACAAATTCTGAAAAACAAAGGAGAAATTAAGAAAACTGAAATTAAGAAAACTATTGAACTAGTAAATAAAACTGAAAACAGGTTTTATGGAAAAAATAGATAATCCTTCTAATAATCTGATTTGAAAAAAAAGAAGAAAACCAAATTACCAGTATCAAAAATGAAAAGGGTGAATTTACTGTGAAAGAAGAGAAAATTAAAGCAATAATTAGAAGCTATTTTATCCAATTGTATGCCAATAAATCTGAGAATCTAAGTGAAATGGATGAATATTTATAAAAATATAAATTGCCCAGATTAACAGAAGAGATAAAATACCTCACCCTGTTTGAGAAAAAGATTGAAGAAGCTATCAACGAATTCCCTAAGAAAAAATCACCAAGACCAGATGTGTTTACAAGTGAATACCACTAAACATTTAAAGAACAATTAACTCCAAAACTATATAAAATATATGGAAAATAGGTAAAGGAGTTCTACTAAATTCCTTTTATGACATAAACATGGTGCTGATACTTAAAGTTGGAAGAGCCAAAGCAGAGAAAGAAAATTATAGACAAATTTGCCTAATGAATATTGATGCAAAAATTTTAAATAAAACATTAGCAGAGTACAGCATATTATCATATATTATCAATACACTATGACCAGGTAGGATTTATATCAGGAATGTAGGGCTGGTTCAATGTTAAGGAACACATTGCCTTAATTGACCATATTATTAACAAAACAAATAAAAAAACACATGATTTTCTCAATAGATACAGAAAAAGCTTTTGACAAAATTTAGCACCCATTCCTATTAAAAACACTAAAGAGCATAGGAATAAATGAAATTTCCTTGAAATGATAAGTAGCATCAGCAAACATTTTATGTAATGGGGATAAGTTAGATCACTTAGTGAATTTCTAGGTTGCCCACTATCACTATTATTATTCAATATTGTACTAGAAAAGTTTGCATTAAGAAAAAGAGAAGAAAAAGAAATTGGAGGAATTAGAATAGTCAATGAAGAAACTAAACTATCACTTTTTGCAGACCATATGATGATATACTTAGAGAATTAAGTAAAAAAATACTTGAAACAAGGAGCAACTTTAGCAAAGTGGCAGGTTATAAAATAAACCCACATAAATCATCAGCATTTCTATATATTAGCAACAAAATCCAGCAGCAAGAGATAGGAAGAGAAATTCCATCTAAAATAACTGTAGACAACATAAAATATTTGGGAGTCTACTTTCCAAGACAAACCCAGGAACTATATGAACACAATTCCAAGCATTTTTCAAATTAAGTCAGATCTAAACAACTGGAAAAATACTAATTACTAATATGATAAAAATGACAATTCTGCCTAATTTCATTTACTTATTCAGAACAAACTATGAAAAATTATTTGATAGAGCTAGAAGAATATAATAAAATTCATCTAGAAGAACAAAAGGTCAAGAATATCCAGGGAATGTAAATAAAAAATGCAAAGGAAAATGACCTAACCCTAACAGATTGAAAACTATTATAAAGCATTTGGTACTGATTAAGAAATAGAGTGATGGATCAGTGGAATAGCTTATGTATGCAAGACAGTAGTCAATGAGCATAGTAATCTACTGTTTGATTAATCCAAAGACTCCAGTTTCTGGGATAAGAACTTACTATTTGACAAAAATTGCTAGGAAAACTGGAAAATAATGTGGCAGAAACTAAGCATAGACCAACATCTTACATTGTATATCAAGATGAGGCCAAAATGGGTACATGATTTAAACATAAAGTATGAAAACCTAAGCAAATTAGGAGACCTAGGAGTAGTTTCCCCTCCTATCTATGGAGAAGGGAAGAATTTATGACTAAACAAGAGATAGAGAACATTATGGATTGCTAAATGGATAATTTTGATTATATTAAATTTAAAAGTTTTTGCAGAAACAAAACCAGTGCAACCAAGGAAGGAAAACAGAAAGTCAGGAAACAGGTTTTTACTGCAAGTATTTTGAGAAAGGCCTCATTTCTCAAATATGTTGAGAACTGAGTCAAATTTATACGAACACAAGTCATTCCCCAGTTGAAAGATGATCAAAGATATTAACAGGTAGTTTTCAGGTGAAAAAAATTAAAGCCATGTGTAGTCATATGAAAAAATGTTCTATATCACTATTGATTAGAGAAATTGAAACAACTCTTAAGTACAAATTCACACCATCAGACTGGCTAATATGACCGAAAAGGAAAATGATAAATATTGAAGACGTGGGGAAAATGGAACCCTAATGCATTGTTGGTGGAGTTGTAATCTGATCTAACCATTCTGGAGAGTGATTTGGAGCTATGGTCAAAGGGCAATCTAACACGTTGATTCAGAAATACCATTAGTGGGTCTGTCTCCCAAAGAGATCATAAAAAAAGGGAAAAAAAGGATCCACATGTACAGAAATATTTACAGCAGCTTTTTTGTGATGGCAAACAACTGGAAATTGAGGGGATGTCCATCAATTGGGGAATGACTGAATGTAATGTAATACTATTATTCAATATCTATAAGATACAATGAGCAGGAAGATTTCTGAAAAGCCTGGAAAGACTTACATGAACTGATGCTGAGTGAAATCATCAGAACAAGAACATTGTACTCAGTAACAGCAACATTATGTGATGTTAACTTAGCTCTTCTCAGCAGTACAGTGATCCAAGACAATTCCAAAAGATTCATAATGGAAAATGACATCCACATCCAGAGAAAGAACTATGGAATCTGAATATAGAACAAAACATACTATTTTCTCTCTTGTTTTTTTCTTTCTTGTGATTTTTCCCTTTTGTTATGATTCTTCTTTCTCAACATGACTAATGTGTAAATACATTTAACAGTATTGTACATCTTTATACTAAAAATAAAAGAGTGCATCCATGTTTATGTTTCCTTCAGACCCTAAAATCTTTATAATTTTCATCTTAGCCAATCTGATAGAATCACAGAGTTCTTTCAATTTTCATTTCTCTAAATAATATTGGCTTTTTTTTCACATGACTATCTCTATACTGGGTTTCTTTATAGTCCATATCAGAATAGTAATCCCTTCATTCTTGATAGTCATTTTTCCCTAGCTTAGTAATCTCAATAATTTAACTTCCTTTCAAGACAGCCCATTTTGCTTTTTGGTAGCCATAAAGTAGTTTTGCTGACATTGAACCTCTATCCATGACCTTTACCTTAATTTGCTAATCAACTACGCTAACTGTCCCAGAATTTTTAGGGGTTGGGAAATCCATGTGATACTCTGACTCCACCACCTCCAATCCCATAGGAACAGAAAGGATGCTTTTCTTGTAGATAAAGGAAATTTGAGTTTCAATTAAGTTCCTGTATCTATTTAGGTATGCTACCTAGGGAATGTCACAGTTTCTTTGTGACTTCTCTGCCAATGAAAACTTTTAGCAAGATATAATCATTATCTGGTTTCTATATATGCACTAGGGACATGAGTAAAAATCTGCGTCCAAGACAAGGAGTTCAAGTCCACTCATTTTATTAAGAGTACAAAGGATATGGCATACATGGGTTTCCTTAAGTTCATGGGTAGAAGTGACATAAGACAGAGGCCTAAGAATCCATAATTCCATAAAAGAAATAGAAAATCTTTAAAGAATCAAATCATGACAACAAACTAAATATTTAAGAAGAAATGAATTTATATATATATATATATATATATATATATATATATATATATGTATGTATATTCCATGTCACATTCAATCTGAAGAGAATATCCCATAGGAAAAAAAAAATCTCTTACTTGACAATGACTTCATTGCAACCTTCTAATTTTTTTTAATATTGTCTCCGTGTTGTGAAAAATATCAATGGAATCAGGGAAAAAATGGGTTTAAATCCTAGCTCTGCCACATACTATCTGAGTGGTCTTAGATAAGCTCTATTATCCCTTTATGACTCAATTTCCTTCTCGGTAAAATAAGGATTATTTAAGTGCCACGTTATGCTGAAGACTGGTGTAAAAAAGAAAATGGATGTAAAATCAACTCTTAAAAACATAATAGGGAAAAATAAAAGACATCTAATTTATGAAATCATCAGATGTTTTAGAGCTAGGAGGGTCCTCAGAGTTCGTCTTCAAGTCATTCATAAAAAATCCCCTCTGCAAAACAGATTAACAGGTAAGTCTTCTGTAATGTGTTTTAATGAGAGGAGACCTGCCATTTCCCAACAAAGCTTTCTACTTTTGGAACCTATTAATTTCTCTTACCTCTGTCCTCTCAGCCTCAGCAGAATAAGTCTACTCCCTCCTTCAAATAACAGCCTTACAATATTTGAAGAAAGTTTTCATGAATTCCCTTCTCTAAACGTCTTCAGTTCCTCCAACCTGTCCTCATGTGAGATGATTCCAACCGTCATCTCGGTTACATCTTAATGTTACAGATTAAAAATAACCTTCCTAAAAGGTAGACAAGTCATACATTTCTGTTGTTCAATGTTTATGCAGCAGTGGCTGCGATTGGAGGCACTCCCTGCCTCTCTCCCTATCCTTGTGTGGGTGAAGTCATTCTTTCCCAATTTGTCTCTTCAGAAATGATATTTTCTCTATTCCTTGTCTCTTTTTGATCCAAGGGTTGGGAGTAGTGTGAGGGGTAGTTGAACATGCCAGAAATGAAACAAAAGTAGGGAGGGAAAATTGCCCAAAATAAAGGCCTTAGAGAAAAAATTTGTCTTACCAAGCAAACTATTACTGCAGCTTCATGTATACACACACATATATGCACATACATACATATACACACAAATATACATATGCATATATATATCCATGTATATATTATATATATATATATACACATACACGTATGCATATGCATGCATATACACACGTATATATTCATATATACGTGTGTGCATATGTATGTATATACAATATTGTTCAGGGAACTCCAGGTTAGTCTGAATTAATTTAATCTGTTCACTGCTTTGAAGTAGATGGAATGATATTTGTAAATGAAATCTCTGTAGTTTATCTCAAGTCTCCAGCTCCAGGGGACCTCAATTATTAGACAGAGAATTTCTTTCTTTTTCTCTACATCCCCTTTAGCCTTTTCCACAGATACTTCTTTTATCCCTTCATACAACTCCCTCCAAGAATATACCTTCAAGCTTTTAAATAATGTTTTAGAGATTTTTTTTCTTTTTCTAGATCAAATGATTAATAAGAGAGGCTCTCATTAGCCTAAGATTTTAGGTTGTTATTTTCCACATGCAAACCTAAGCTGCCATGTTATGTTCCTTCCCCAATACTTTTCACATATCTACTCCCTACAGAAATTTGAGTGGCAGTCTGGAAAAACAAAAATGCTAAGTACATCAGAGTCTGCTTACACAGGATGCCAACAGATGGCAATATTTTATCGTTATTACACAAACCAGAGCCCCTTCATCGGTGACCTATGGAAATGTGCAGTGCTGGCCCTTTGGTGTGACACACGTCACTGAAGCTTCATCCTCCATTAACTCGACTGTTGTTTGTGATTGTTAAGCTGTATGTCTTACGATGTGTCACATTCTTGACTTAAACAAGGGTCCATTAGTAAGTAGCAACTGAGCACGATGAGTCATAGGAGGCCCCCTTCTTGGAAAAATAAACACAGCATATTCAACTGAGATTAGAGCCACTGGCCGGGATTGAACTGGATGTTGTCTCATGTAAAAAGCTGTTTCTGTGATTCATTATAGCATATTTTCTCTATCGATAGATCAGTGTGTGAAGGCCTACAAGGACATGCGACAGTCGTGCAGCACTTCCAAACATAGACTAGACATCACCACTGGTGATAGCCATGAACTGTTACTTAAGAGTGGAAGAGTTTATAACGGTGGAAGAGAAAATGGAATCCACATGGTCTACAACTAATTAAACCCTTTGTGAAATCTACCTTGGGAGTTTATTTTGAAGTGACATTTGCCTTTTAGGTCACTCTTTCTGTTCTTTTAATTTCTATTTCCTTCTCATTCTCTCTCTCTTCTTTTTTCTACTTTCCTTTCCTCTTTCCCTCTCTCCTTTTCATCTTTTCTTTCTTTTTTCTCTCTTTCCCTTATCTTTCTTCTCTCTCTGCCGTTGCCCCCTATGCCTTTTCTTTCTTCCTTCTTTTCTTCCTTTCTTCCTTCCATTTTTCCTTCCATATTTTCTTTCACTCATTTTTCCTCTCCTCTTTACCTTTACCAATAGTTTTTCCTTGGCTTTTATTTTTCTCTTTCATACATCTCTCTGTAACATGCTCTCTGCTTCTATCCCTCCCCAGAGCATAATATAAATAGGATTATATCCCAAAGGAAAAAAAAAATTCTCAATTCAATAGGACAAGAGGTAAGAGTTTATCTCCTCAATAATACCAACCTAAATAACTTCATTTTTAAATAGTGTATTTGCTCCAGACATCAATTTATCCAGACATTGCCAACACTGTATTTATAAGCAATCAGACATTTTAAAAACCCACTCAGAACCAAAGGATACAGATAAAAGTTGCAGACAAAAGTCTACTTTGGGTTTGGGGCAAAGTTATTTTCGTTGTTATTTTCTTCTGTTTCAGGGGAGTGAATTTCTGGTATTTCTTCCAGGAAGGAAGGCTCATGAAAACTTCAGGCCCTGTTGGGAGGCATGAAGAGAAACCGGCACGAGCATCTTCACAGCCCATCAAGCCCACTTGGTACAGGGTCATGACCACCTAAGCAAACAACCAAGGGTCAGAGGGGAGAAAACAGATGGGGCCTATAGGATCCTAGATTCCATAGTTCCTTCCAAATCCTGTTAGAGGAAGAAACATCATACAGTAGCATTCATTTTCTAATGAAAAGGATTTTACAGGTAATCTCCTTTACAACTTTAGTCTAGAAGAGATGTTTTGCCATCAAACAAGGTTTTATTGAATGGATCCCTTGTTATTGCTACAATCATACATATGAATATAAACCATGCTTCATAAACTATCACAATACACATCCACCTCATCCATGCCACAGGGTAGCCCTTGAGCTAAAGTTCTGCCAGTAATAAAGACCACCAAAAAGACAGTGTCCATTTATTTTGCTATATTAGGCTTTCTCTTTTTCTCTTGCTTGGTAGCTTTTGCATGTTGAAAGGAAACCTCTGGTCAAAAGTCAGCAAGCAAAATTGTAGAAAGCTTTGATAGTCAGTGAAGGGAATCATGACTACACATGGTAGTAACATGCACCAATGGAGCCTCTTGCTGGGTGGACCTCCCTCCAAGAGTAACTTCTGATCATTAGTCAAAGGCGCCCCCATTTAGCTGCGTATAGCCAATGGCTTCACCATCTCTTTAGTGCCTGAGTCCCAAGCTGCCCTTTTTTCACAGGTATTGCTAAAGCAAATAACAGATGGTATTTACTGGGTGCAATGCTTTCAATCACGTTAATCTGCCCAGTAAAATATTTATGACCAATAAAAATTCCACAGTGGCACAACCCATTGGTGGAGAGAATACACGATGGAAACACAGGCCATGCCTTTGGTTGTCACAAACCATAGGAGGTATTGATTTAGGGAAAGGAAGGGAGGAAAAAAAGTAAGGAAAGGAATAAAGGAAGAAGAGACAAAGGGAAGGAAAAAGAAACAAGGAAGGAGGAAGAAGAAAAGGAAGGGAAGGAGGAAGGATGAGAGAAAGGAGGAAGAAATGGAAGATGGGAGGGAGGAAGAAAGGGAGAAAAAGAAGGTAGGTAGAAAAAGAAGGAAGGGAGAAAAGAAAGAAAGGAAAGAAGGAAGGAAGAAAGAAAGAAAGGAACAGAGAAAGAAAGAAGGAAAGAAAGAAAAAATGAAAGAAGAAAAGATGGAGAAGAGGAGTGGAGGGTAGTGTAGTGGAGAGAAGGAAAAGGAAGGAAGGAATGAATGAAGGAAGGAAGGAAAGAAAGGAGGGAAGGGAACTTTAAGAGTATTAAAAGTCACAGAATATAACCACATAAAATGAAATATGACCAAACTCAAGAAGGGCATTGCCTGAGTGACTCCTTTGAAATACCACCTAGGTAAAGAGTTTTGTCACTTGAATCCTGGAAATCTTGGGTTCAGATCTAACTTTTTGAACTTACTAGTTAGCTATGTGACCATGAACATGTCACTGAATCTCTCTGAAGCTCAAGTGCTTCAACTATATGATGGGTTATTACTTGTATCATCTATGTTGCAAGATTGATGGCAGACTTTAAATGAAATAATATATAGAAAGAACTTTCCACACTGGAAAATGTTACAGAAAGATCTATTAGTTCTAGTGTGATGTGATTATTTTCTCTTCATAAAAAGGAAGCTTCAAAAAGGGTGATGGTAGTGGGGTGATTATTCTGTATAATGATAGGAAAGATTCCTGGGGTGGAGTAAGTGGCTAACATAATTCTCAGTAAGGGTATTTCTCCTGTTTGTAGGAATTTATCAAGTTGTACACAGTTGTGTTATTCACAGACAGGAGGTGATTAAATCAGCAATGGTGAATCCTGGCGTCATTTCTTTGCTTCTAAACCATGAAGAAAATCAGTGAGCTTGTAAGCCTCTTAAAGAGTAATATCCCAAATTCTTTCTCCCCATTCATGGAAATATGATGTCTCTTTTGTTAAGATCCCAGATCAGATATTATGCCTAGGATGCTGTTCTTGTAAAATTCATTTTGGTAATGTTGTAAGGAATGATATAATTATTAGCTAACAAATTCTTAGCTATGATGTGCTTCTCTCAGAAGAACTAATCCTGATAAGAGTTTCTGAATCCTGAAAATCAGGGTTGTCCTGGTAAATGTTTGACACCTGATTCTCTGAAATGCATGCCCAATATACTTTTAAGCTCAATCTGTATTATTTACATTTTGGTCATCATTTTTCTCCAGTCCAACAACCAAGAAAATAAGAAATCAATCCCTAGTTTGTGTTTAGTTTATATAGGATAGGTGAAAATTTAACAATAGGTTCTCACTAGTAATACAAGCTGACTCTAGCACATCCCTGCCAAAAAGAGATCTCAGTTCAAGAAATTGAAGAAAGTCAGAATTAACACTCAGAAACATAGCAGTTTAGTATACAGAATATAGGATATGAAGTAAAAAGACTAAGGTTCTAATATCACCTTAGATATTAGCTCCACAAGTAAATCATCTAACCTCTCAGACCTTTAGTTTTCCCATCTGTAAAATGAGTACAATCTATGATTTACTTCCCAGGATTTTTATGAGAAAAGCACTTTGCAAAGGTTAAACAAATTTACAAATATGATATTTATTATCTATCCTATTGAAAAGCACTATGTTTGAGAAATAACCATCTAGCCTCTTTTGGAAGACCACTACCACCTTCTTCCAAGTTACCTGCCATTCCATTTTTAGACAACTCTAATTTCTGAAAAGTTTTTTTTTCCCTACATCTTGTCAAAATCATATTTCCACACAACCTCCACCTGCACTCTGACTTATGCCCTCTGGGGACAAGTAGAACAAGTCTTATCCTTTTGCCACATGACAATCCTTCAAAAACTTAAAGGAGACCTTCAAAGTCCTCCGTTCTCCAGTATAAACATCCCCAGTTCCTTTAAGTGATCCTTGTATGGCACAGTTTCAAGTTGCTTTACCATTCAGATCATCCTCCCTCTGGCTGGGATCCAGCTTGTCAACCTTCCTAAAATATAGTATTGAGGGTTGAAAACAATCCTCCAGCTAGGTCTGACCAAGGTATAAAATCAAGGTTCCTACTTTTAAACATTTAGACATGTAAATCACCCCCAGAAATGTGTTTTCTCCTCTTAGAATTGGGGAGTCACTGAATCATAGCTAATAGAATGACTTTACAGATCATCTAACCTAATCTATCTTACAGTTAAAGAAACTGAGTTCCAAGGACTGAAATGACTTTTCTAGGGTCATACAACAATTTAGTAGCAAGACCAGGGTTGGAATGTAGGTCTTATGACTATCAACCAAGGGTTCTTTCTACCATAACATATTGCCTTTGCTCTCTGAAGAGTGCCTGCTACAAGTATCTTCAAAATGTCCAAGAAACTTTATACTTATATTCAGAAATATTTATAGCAGCACTTTTTCTCTGTGGCAGCCAAGATCTAAAATAAAGTGGATGCTTATAAGTTAGCTGAAAATATTGGGGCATATAAATATAAAGGAATATCATTGTGTTGAAAGGAACTATAAACATTACAAATTAAGAGACACTTAAAAAGACTTTTTTGAATTGATACAGCAAAAAAATGATCCCCAGAGAACAATTAGTCAATGACCACAATGGTGCAATGGAAAACAACACTGAAAGACTTCAAAATCTTAGTCAGTGATGTGGCCAATCATAACTTCAGAAGACTGATGGAGATACACTCCTCCCATTACTGATAACTGATGAATTAGAGATACAGAATGAGAAGTAAATTTTGAGACATATATAACATATTCATTTGTTTTGATTGACTTCATGTCTTCATTACAAGAAAGTGATTCTATTGGAGAGGTAATTTAATTGGAAATGATAGAGATGCAAAAACAGAAGTATAGAAAATAGTTGTTTAGTTGCATCAGATTCTTCATGACCCCATTTGGGGTTTTCTTAGCAAATATAATGTAATTGTCTGCCATTTTCTTCTTCAGCTCATTTTACAGATAAGGAAACTGAGGCAAACAGGTTTAAGTGACTTACCCAGGGTTACACAACTAGTAAATGTCTAAGGATAAAATTTAAACCCAGGACGATGAGTCTTTCTGAAATTCAGGACCAATATTTTATCCATTGCACCACCTAACTGCCCCTAGAAGAAATAGAAAATATTGAGAGCTTTATATAGTAAAACATATATAAACAAATAAAAAACGTAAAGTAAAATAGAAGGAAAAAAGTTGAGACAAATAAACAAAGCAATTCTATTACTACCTTGATTGATTGACTTAATATTCTGTTTGAAAAATCTATAGATAGCATATTGATTTCATACTCAACCCTCTATTTTTTTTTGTTTCCATATTTTGAAATTCTTGTGTTTGATGATGAATAATAAAAAAAATTTTTTGGTGGTTTTACCATAGTACTTTGCATGCGACAGAGACTATACTATGTATTGAATTAATGAATGCATAACAGCATTCCCTTTTGCTGAAATTAATTCATAAAACATCATTTGAAAATTAGAAAGGATCTTAAAGTTTATCTAACTCAACTCATTCATTTTACAGATTAAGAGCTGAGGCATAGAGGTTCCATTTAAATGACTTGGTCAGACTTATACAGGCAGGGTGAAGATCAAGTTCCCTTACCCTAGAATCTAAATACATAATTCTCTAATCCAGTGGTGGGGAATCTGCAGCCTCAGCACCACCTGTGGCCCTCTGGGTCCTCAAGTGCAGCCCTTTCACTGAATCCAAACTTCACAGAATAAATGTTTGGATCCAAAACGTTTGGATTCGGTCAAAGGGCCTCATTTGAGGACCTAGAGTGCAACATGAAGTCTCTAGGCTGCAGGTTCCCTACTATTGCTCTAACCTATGCTGATTTGGACATAAGTGGCCAAATATTTGCCTCCCATTTCATAATTTTTATAAGTGAAAAAGATTAAAAGCCTACAAAATGTATACCAATTAATAATAACTTCTGTAACACCCTAAAGTTTTCAGAGTACTTTACAAATTTTATCTCATTCAATCCTCACAAAATCTTTGTGACGTAGGTGCTGTTATCAAAAACCTCATTTTACAGATGAAGGAATTGAGGCAGATTAAAGTTAAGGTATTTTGCCCAGAGTTATGCAGCTTTGGATTCTTTGGAAATTGAGGTCCAGAGTTTTAGCCAGTAAATACAGCTTTATCTATCTATGTTCAGGAATGAGCACTAATACAAGTCAAGTGCTTTTTTTTTCTCAACAGTTCAATAAATAGTAGTATTTCAATGTTGCAAATGTATTCATTCTCCTTCCACTAGATATCGTATCTCATGATCAACTTGTTTTTTGTTTTGTTTGGGTTTTTTGAAAGGGTAAAAGAAAACAGAGGCAGAATCAACACAACAGCTTTTAAAGTCTTCTGATTCTAATTTTTTTTACCTTGTCTCAAATGTTAAATCCTCTTAAGTCTGTGAGCCTGCTTTTAATTAGGAAAATTCTACAGATCTAAATGACTTCAGAGTTTCTCAAAAAAGATACTGTTCACACATAGACAATCCCAAGTTTGCACCCATTTTGGACTTCACAGATCTAAGTGAACAATTCTGTTGGTTGGCTAGTTTTTGGTTTTGTTTTTCTGAGATGTCTGCTCTAACCTTGACATCTCTGATGACTTTACAAGGTCAACCTCGATGTATGGTGCAAAAGGGCAAAAGATTTAGAGTCAGGTCCCTGAACCTCATTGGTTCAAAAAATGAGGGGGTTGAATTATATGATTTCAGATATTCCTTCCTTTTGACTCTGTGACCTTATTTGCATTCTCATTTCCAACTCCGCATAAACTTGGACAATAAGATTCATCCTTCAGGTCCTCAGTTTCCTTTCCTGTAATATAAAGGGAGCAGCTGAGATAATCTCCATCCCTTCCAAGTCTAACATGAAATCATTAAAAGTGGTCAAATCTCAGGCTTAGTGAATCTACTTCCTGAAGAATGTGCAAAAAACTCTTTGTGCTTTCTGCTCTGGGATAGTGAGAGTTTTCTCAGCTCACAGGAACTCAGTTTGAGAAGAAACTTACAAGTGTTGACAAAATAGCCTTCAAACGTGACTTTCAGACTGGGTTTCTTGTTTCCAATATTATTTCATTAACTTGGACTCCTTCCACTTTGGTTCATGACTTATTTTGGTTAATTGGATGTTTCATCCCTCGTGATTTCCAATATCAGAGAGTTATGAATTGTACACATTGAAGGGATTATTGTTCTAAGGACTCACAGTTTGTGATGAGATAATACTCCTCATTCTGTTGTCCTATGGTGTAAAAATATTCCCTTTACACTTCAGCACAGTGTCAGACTGAAACCACCACTGGACTGGCACAGGGGTACAAACAAAACAGTGTTTCAGTGTTTGTGTTTTCAATACTTCTTGGATATTTTCCCTGTTTCTCTGTTCTTTCCTACCTCCTTCATCTGTGTGATTCCATATTGTCCAATTACTGAGAACATTTACCCCTTTTTTTGATGAGACTAGTCATGCACTGAGATATGAGAGGGCAAGAAGGACTTAGAAGAAAAATGGGGGTCAAGTTGAAATATGAAAAGGTTTACCTGAGGATTTTCATATTCTTACCCTCCTGATTTGTTGTCTGCCCTACCACTATTTCAGAAGGGATCCCAGTCACAATCCACTTCACATCTACTCTCCAGACTTCTTAACAGTTGTTGTTTCCCCGGACATGGGTTGCTGATATCCACCCTTCTACCTTCCCAGTTCCACTTTATATGTTGGCTTTACCCCCCTTCAAATTGAAACTGCTTAAAGGTACACAACAGTCTTGTTTGTTTGTATTTGAATTCCCAGCATTTTTCACAGTGTCTGGATTACAATAAGAATTCACTAAATGTTTTATCCGTCCATTCTAAAAATGTGAAGTTTTCCATGAATCCATACTTATCATTTTCACTATCTCCTCCCTTTTCACAAGACATTGTTTTGAAACTGTTAAAAGAACAAGGAATAAATCATTACAGTAGATTGTTTTCCCCCTTAGGCCTTGAAATTGCCTCTGATCTGAAGGGACAAAGAGGTGGGATGTTCTAGATCAACACAGAGAATCTAAAGATATTTGATGAGAAATTAGTTACTTACTAAAAATCCCCAAAAAGAGTAGAGTTGGGGTCTGACTAGTGTTTTAATAAATTCCAAACTACAGTTATTGAAAGATGATGAGTGATCCTTGCAATTCCAAATGACTTAGATGAAGATTATAGTTATTTATTTTTTCCCCTAGGATTGGCTGGGTCAGTACCTCATGTTCCTCATTTGCAGCTTAGCCAGAAGTATCGTAACAGTCTAACCTGTGTTAACACAGCATGGCATTATATCAGAATTTGAACGTTCTTAGGGATAATTCCGTGCTACTCAGGAGATAACAAGGGTTTAAGTGGGGATCACTCCACTTAATAGAGGTTCTATGAAAACATGCCACAATATTACTATTAGGCCTATTACAAATTAGACCATTTGTGCTGGAGGATCTTGTCAAACCACTGATATTTTTAGTCCACCTGAGTTTTTTCACCACCATGCTTTCACCTTATAGTTAGCCCTCTTCTCCCACCACTGCCTTTCTCATTTCAACACCACTCCTCGTAACCTTCAAAACAAACAAACAAACAAACAAAAAAAAAAAAACAGAAAACCTCCCAGTCCAAGATCAACTCAAAGTAAGACTATCTCTGTTGTTAAACTTTCCTAGCTTAAGGATCATGTTCCTAGGTTTCTTGCATTTTCTAACTGGTTTCACAGGTTGACCTCCATATTTTGAAAGGATAGCAAACATGACTGAACTTTGAAAGAGATTTCGTTTCATTGGAGGTTTCTTGAAGTCGTAGCAGTAAAAAAATATGTAGTGGTTAGGTGTTTTCTCTTTTTTTTAATTTTCTTTTTAATTTATGGAACAAAATAAGTATTTCCACAACATAGTATAATAAAAAGATGATTGTACATAAAACTGCAAATCTACTATGCACTACTTTCTCTTCCTCTCATATATACAACAAAATTATCATATAAATTTCTTTTTTTCTTTTCCATGGCCCCTCCCTCTCCATCTCCCACCCTACAGATGACTACTGTTAGACAAAGTAGATAGACAGACAGACAGGTAAAATGGTTCTATAGATCCTTCTATTTAACTGTTCTTTCTCTTTTATCAGTCCATACTTCTTTAGCTAAGGATCCCCCAAAAACCAGGAAATGTAGGAGAGAACAGAAGAATGAAAGAGGATGGGTGGGCCAATAGGATAACTTCTATATGTCCCTAAATATAAAATTTTCCTTTTTGAAATCGTGAAATGGAAACGTTCTCAGGTTTCAGGTTGACATAGCATTCTTATCTAAAAATAATGATGGGACTAGAATGAGTATGTCCATGGGTTCCCAAGAAAAAAGATCACTCACTTGTTGATACATTGTTAGGATCATGAGAAAAGCAACAAAGGCTCGAAACAAGATATTCTTCCATTCTGTCATTGCTCTTCTCTACCCCTCAACGAGGGAAGGGTACCATATATTCCTTTGCTGTTCTTTTTGGCCAATGTTTCAAAATACTTTTTGTCCTTGACTCAGAGTAGGTAGTATAAGATAGGATGAGGGTAATTTTGTTTTTACCTTGTTGAAAAGGACCAATGATATAAAGGAGTGGTATCTTTACTTGTACATGAATTGGAATTAAGTGAGGCAGAGGTGAAAAACATCATCAACCTCACTCTCTCTTCCAAAGCCATTGAAGTACAGTGGCAAGATAAAAGTCTGGACGACTGGTGATGGCCCAGGATATGGTGGATGACATTGGCATCTTCAACTTCTGACCAAGTTCTCAGCACTCCACAGTGCTTGACTCAGTGGCTTTGATGGCCCATTAGAACAAATTATTCTCATCCTCCCATTCCACTGGGAGAAGTCTTCACATGTTTGGGGTAGGCATCCCATAACTCACTGGCAGGTTTGAGGGCTGTCCATTACCCTTTACCTGTTTTAGCCCATCTGCTGAGACCTGGGTGTGGCTGCTGCAAATTCTATAGCTTCTTGGAACCACAGTGAAAATTGAATGCCAGGTGGACTGGTAGATGAGCACAGCTGAAAATGGATTGGCTAGATTCCACAGAAGACACCTCCTACATGGCGTAATGATGGCGCACTGGGTCTGGAGTGAGGAAGACCTGAGATCAAATCCAGTCACAGATGTTTATTAGCTACGTGACCCTCAAAAAGCCATTTAACCTTGTTGGCATCTTAAAAGTAATATAGTGGATGCCTATGGGACATTTTTCCTGGTCTATACAATCTCTCTTTGCGTTAATTGTCATAAGAGCAAGGAATTCTGTTTATTTAAATATATGTGTAGATAAGGTATTAAGGAATGAGTGTTGTATTTCTCACAGTCATTAGCTCCCAAATGTTGAATTCCCCTTAAAGCTTGTAACTCTACAAGCTCTATAGGATTCATATCAAGAAAAAGACTCATTCTTTAACCTTGAAATACGTCAGGATATATTTCCAGTCCAACTTTGATCGTTTTCCTCTCCTGGTTTGCCACATTGTCAAAAGTAGCATCCAAGGCATTGATACACCTACTGACAAAGACCAGAAACACATGCCTGGGGCTAGGGAAGACTGAGATTGTGATGTTCACGAATTCAACTGGAAATACCAGATTTGAAAGTTGAATTTAAACCAATTATAGACATGAAGACTTTAAGTTATCCTTGTATAACATGGTTTCATGTCACTCCATTCTTTTCATGCTCACAAGTTATGCTCTACTTTTCCATCCTTACTATCTAAGAATGAAAACAATCCTCCAGATGTGGTCTGACCAGGCCATTTTAGACACTTAAATCACCCCCAAGACACATTGTATATCCTCTTTTTAAGACTGTGGAGATTCACTGAAGGACAGAATTTTTTATCTAGAAAGGACCTTGAAGATCATCTAGTTAATACTTCATCTGATTGATAGATGAAAACACTGTGGTACAGAGAACTAAATAATTTATTCAAGAGCATGTAATTATTTAGGCAATAGTTAATATTTGTCAAACACTATGTTAGCTAGGTAATAATGTTTCAACTTCTACAATACCAACAAAATCTCCTGCCACTCCACCCTGTAACATCAATTTAGTGTCTATTAATTCAGAATTAGAACGTTTTTTTAAGTCTCCCATGTCTGTGCGTCTTTAGGTTCCCTGTAACTTACAGATGTTCTAGAATTACTATATGTAGAAAGGATGTTAAAGATTAACTCTAAGGTCACTTTCTACATTCTGATTCTATGAATCTGATGTTAGAGGTTTGAAGGTAATGTTGACCACCTACCTTCCAATTACAAGCTACATATGCATTCATAATAAGTCAAGTTTGAGGTGGTCAAAACTGTTCAGCAAAGAAAAGAAAAGAAAAGCAGAGGGAATAATTATGTCTGTGGAGTTAGAATCTCAGATTGTTTGGAATTTAGTCATCTGATTGTTTTTCTAAACATTACCACACATTCACCCTTTCACCTGCTTCATTGTAAGGTGAATTTTAGTGTTAGTAAGGTAGATTTTAGTGTGTATAAAGTGAATTTTTGTTATTATTTCTTAGAATTCAGTTTACCAGGATCCGTAGTCGTAACAGTCTCCTGTTCCCAGGTCCTGGATATGAGTTCCCACAGCTATACTTCAAAATATCTCACCACATTTGTGTAGAGTTATATAATGGTAAATAATATAAACATCCACTGTGCCTGCAGAGTGAGATGCAGGGATGAGGTGATGCAAGCTTGGTGAGGATATTGCTGGCAATAAGCCTTCTTTATCTGATCTCTATAAAGCATTCACTGGTCAGTGAATGGGGAACCCTTAGGGTTGAAGGCACAAATGTTGTAAGTGCCTTAACTGGCCCCCACTGAGGCTGGGGGGAATCTTAGGTTTGAGTGCACAAGCTGGAATACTGTCATGCCTTGATTGGCCCCCATTGGCCTCCAGGCTTGGGGGAATCTGTATCTGTCTCAACTGGTCCACGTTGAGACTGGAAGAGATTTAGAGGAAGCCCAAGTTGTGCCTGTCTCGTAGGGGTAGCTGCCCCCAGCTTCTCACTGGCCCCTGTGAGAAGATGATTAGGGAATACTACAAGAGTCTGTGCTCTTGTTATCAGCAACTTCTGAGAAAACTAGACTAGAACAAAGTAACATCATTAACCCCTTCTTAGTGTCTTTTCTGTCTGACCAAATTTCATGAACCTGTGCTAGCAGCCCTCCAGTGTTCCGGTGTTGATCTGTCTTAACACCTGTCACTCTTATTTTATGACTTTGGACCTTAGGCTTAGCCAAGGAAAAGAAGTGGTATAATATAAATAAATCTCTTGAATGTTCAACAAAATTTTGATTCATTTGACTGAACCAACAAGCTGTTTGGCATTATATAGACAGTGTTAGTTTCTTTGTGCCTTGGTTCCCCATCATTATACTAAGGCCTGTAACATTGGTCTATAAATCTCTTTATGATTCTTGGATACATATAAGGAGAAGTTATTTTATCGTCATTTTTATTATTTTATTACCGTCTCTAACAGCCAACACTAACTGTGAATTAACCCTTCCCTTGCCATTAATAAGCCAGCAAGGTGGCTTAAATTAAAGTATCTATGTAATTAGATGACAGGAATGCCAAATTTCATTACCATTTTTAAAGTTGCCAGAATGAATAGGACTCATTAGCTGGAATAAAATAATCATTTCAATAAAAGCACAATGTTTTACACATCTGTCAAATGTTAGCTTTCATGCAATGACCTTTACAAACACATTAATTTTCCTCACATTCCTCTGAAGTTGCTTCTTACCACCTGCATTCATTTACAGGTGTGTGAGATATGGATTTATAATGCATGATTTTCTAAGGATTAATTGGCAACACAGTGGAATTTACTCACATGAGGGTAAGAGGGAAGAAAACTTTGCAGTCTGCAAAAGGGCTATCAGGGAGGAGAGACTGTGGCCTTCTAGGTCCTTGGGTGGAGCCTTTTGCTGCATCCAAGGTTCAAGTTTTACAGAACAAATCTTTTTATTAAAGGGATGTGTTCTATGAAGTTTGGATTCAATCAAAGGGCCACACTTGAGGATCTAGAAGGCCATATGTGGCCTCAAGATTGCAGGTTTCCCACCCATAGAATGTTTAGCTACTGATAATGCTAATTGCTTTCCATCATGTGCATTTCTTCTCACTTTCTTTTTCCTTTTTCTCTTTTTCTCTACCTCCCACTCCTTATTCCTTGTTTCTTTTCTAATAACTTTTTTCCCTCTTTTCTCCCTCCCTGTACAAGAGAGACCTTCATTCCCAAGTAATAACACTCTGATTTTTTACTGGTTAAGAATTTAAGGAACTATCAGAGCAATTTGTTATCATCCACATTGCTAACCAGGAATATTCAAGTGGGAAAAAATATGTTAACCTCTGTATTTCATGTTGGTCATATATTTTTTAAAGTGTACCTAATATATGTTCTGTAGATGTTTTGAATATACCTATAAACCCTTTAATCTTCACTGTTGGTATGAGTGACTCAGACTTGAGCCCAACCCAAAGAAGTGCTAACCCCGAGACTGGGACCAAGCCATTTAACCAAGTAGCTCTCAAGTCAATATCAAAATACCCTGTAGTTTCTTTCTGACTTTATATCTAAGTTCAACTAATTTGGTCTCTGTTATTTCCCACCTTAACCCTGAACCAAATCATGCGGTAGTACTATTCCTGATATTCTAGTTTTTCTCCATCTAGGTTTTTATTGAATTAATCTAGAGGGTCCATTCCAGAAAAACGTGCATTCAGAGCTAACCCTGGAAAATTCCATGAACTCCAAAGATATGATGATTTATTTTTAGGGACTTTGGGAAAGGGGGAATTTTCTCACTGTTTTCCACCATACAGTGGCCAAGCACTGAAATTGTAGCATGCTGTGGTAAACCCAAAGTAATCATCTCCCACCCCATTACATCAAGAGGTAAAGTAGGGTACTGTATCAGCTAAAAGAAGAAAGCTTCCAACTACCCACCTCTTGCTTGTTACTCTTCTGAGTGACAAGTAGTAGACTCTCTCTCTCGACTCCTATGAAAGAGTGTGAAGGACTGAATGGTGCCTGGGGAATGAACAGCCATTCCCCATATGAAGAGTGGACTCAGTTTCCCCTAGCTTGTCCCTGAGCCCTGGTTTCTCTTTCTACTTCTTACTTCTTTTCTTGTGTAGATGACCAAAGAGTTTTTAAAGTAGATGTGTCCAGATGTGGAGATGATGATATGAGTTGGAAAGATCCACAGTCATGGGTATAATGAGAAGAATGGTTGGTTTAGGTACATCTAGTTGCTGTCTGTGGAAGAAACACAGTTAAAATTTCAGAGGATGCTCAGAGTGATAGTGCAGAGTGAGGTGAGATGTAAAATGCCTAATAATGTAATCATATAAACTACTCTGTATTCTGATTAAGTTTGAGTATTGGATTCCTAGCAGATCACAAGAGTGGATTATTCTGCTAATGCAAAGTGAGGGTATTTCATGTGTAAAAAACAAATTTCTTAGTCCATACTTGATTAACAATATACATTGAATATATTTTTAGCTTCCCTTTTGGGGAAACCTTAGATTTATAAGCCATTATCTACACTAAATATATAATAAATGATTCCTAGAAGCACCATGGGGGTTATTTAATAAGTTAAATAATTGGAGAATAAGGAATCCTAACCTTTCTCAGGTGGCAAATTCCCTGAGACTGAAACTGGTCCATCATGACTGAGATCAGAGGAGCCCATTGGATGATACAGTGTCACTAGGTCCTGTGGTGACCTGGTGGGGTTCCTTAATGTCATCAAACTAGGATGGAATCTCCGAAATTGTTTTGACCTTCACTGTCTCAGTACTCTTATTTTTCTTAATATTGGCTGCCTAATTCTCTGATTTTGTGATCATAACTCCACTGCTACTCCATCCCTTGCAGACAAGTATGCAAATTGCACATGAACATAAACTGCTCCAATCTGTCAAATATGTTCTGGTTTTTTTGTTGAGATAGCCCTTTGTTTCCTTCCCTTGGAATCATCTCTGGTGTTGTGCTATCCCACTGTGTATCTAGCTGGTATCTGAGTCCTAGCTATACTTAATGTGGTCCATCTTGCAACCAACTAAATCCAATTTCTTACATTTCCAAGATGTAGAATTTCATAAGGAAACTGACTACCCTTGCAGAGTTTATGATCTTGTTTGGGAGATGTCATTAGAAATGAGAGAGACAGACAGAGATGGAGACAGAGAGTATAGTCAAATGCTAAATTATCTAGTATTGAATCTAAGTGATCTAAAAGTTCAAAAAAAAAACTTAATTATAGACTAGAGTAGTTAGCAGAGTTTAATGGGAAAGGGGTATGAGCTGAGCCTTGAAGCATGGTTAAGACTTTTATAAGTGAGCAGGTTATGGCAGGAGGGAGGATTTGACCTTGGAGAGTAGAAAAAGCAGAAACATGAAGGTAAGAATAAGCATGAAGTACATTAGTGATGTTAAAGTGACCTAGATTCATCATCTTTCTTCTATTTGGCTCTATGGACTTAGTTCCTTAGTCATCTGTTACCTGAACAGAGATTTTTTTACTCATTGCCGATAAAGACAAAATATTCCTTAATTGTTAGCCCTTTGGGGGATTTTGATTTGAACATTTCAAAATAAAACTAATATCCAATGTGTTACATGGTAACCCATGACTGTATGATGTGATGGAAATTAACACCTTAAAAATATATGTGTGTATATATGAAAAACAGTCCCAATTGGACCTTTTTTTTTTTTAACTATGCTTCCTGCGTCTTATGACTAAGTGTGGGTAATTAAGGAAAGATCACTTTTTCCACTCCACCCACACTTACTAAAAATGTGTTGTAAGTAGTTCTTGATTTATTTGCTCTTTTGTGTTTTTTTGTAATTTGGTCAAACAATAACAATTCCAAATGAAATGGATTTCATATCATTATGCATTCCCATGATTTACTGATCCTTTTAGCACTGTAAAAAATGGAAAACCATTACATACTAAAAATAATACAAGACCCTACTGGGACTCAATATTCACTGCTTTCAGATTTGGCTTCAGGAGAAATGCTTGGGATAAAGGCAAAATGGGACTCCCCTGAAAGTATTTAAAGGCTTCCAGAAAAAGAGTGGAGAATTCCTACTCAGTAGATGGAAGGGAAGAATTAAAACAGCAATTCATTCCTAAGACAATTTTGAAGATTTAAGGCAGTGAGTTGCATGTGGGAATGTATAAGGTCAAGGACTAGAGTAGGTTATTGGTCTTAACCTTGGCCTTGACCCATCCTTCTATGTATAAATCAAGCAAACTACCAATTATTTGTTAATAATTGCCTACTATAAACCCATAACTATGGATAAGGGGGGCTACTAGGTGACACAGTGGATAAGAGTATCAGACTGGGAACAGAAAGACTGATCTTCTTGAGTTCAAAACTGACCTCTGATACTGTGTGACCCTGGGCAAGTCACTTAACCCTGTATGCCTCAGTTTTTGCAGCTGTAAAATGAGCTGGAGAAGGAAATGATAAACCATTCCAGTATCTCTGCCAAGAAAACTCCAGATTGAATCATGAGGAGTTGAACATGACAGAGCAGCAAAAATATGGTGTAAGGGAATAGCATTTGTGTAACACCTACTATATTCTAGACTTTATGCAAAGTTTATCTCTTTGATCTTCATGACAATCCTGCAAGGTAGATATGGTTCTTCTACTTTACAGTTAAAGAAATTGAGGTAAACAAAAGATGAATGACTTAGCCAGGCTCACATAGCTAGTAATTATCTAGCAGTAATTATCTAGGTCTTTCTGATTCTAGACCCAACACTATATCCACTGTATTACTTAGCTGCCTCCATGGGTGACAAAGGAATGTAAGAGGACATGATTAATTTAGAGGCTTTGTCTCAAATGGTTCTTAGATTCTACTCTGTCCTCTCCCTCTGCCATGCTGAATACCTCCGGATCTCTGTAAGCTATCAGATATTCTCTTCCCCTCCTACTGCAGCCTAGATCATGAAAACTCCAATTTCCAAACTCCTACCCTGTTCCCTGACTCATGACCCATAGCTTATGTATTGTTATTGCCAATTGTGGTGGCAAAACAGTCTTCAGTGTTACCAAAAATGCATTAAGCTGGGAAAGTGTAGATAACAACTGAAGGAAGAAATGTATAAAAATAAGGGTAAAGAAATTCATGAAAAACTGTAGAGTTAGAGAAAGGATAGAAGACATAGATAAATATAGTGTGGTTTTAGGCTGCTTGTGCCACTAGTATCTTGCTTTTTATGTAAGAATCCTGCCCCATGAAAGATCATAAAAACTATTGCTAGGTCCAATTCATTTTTGAAGAATCATATGTATTTTAAACTAAGATCACCTTAAATATACATGAAAAAAGTAGGGATTTGTGGGGTATCATTTGACCAGTGCAGGCAAGAGCTCTCCATCTCCCATGCCCAGTGCCAAAATGTGTCCTACAACTTTCTGTAATATGCCTGAAATTTCATAATGAGATAGCAGTTCACTTGAATTATAGGAGTACCCTTCAAGATGACTTAAAACACAAAATAAAAATTCAAATATTCTAAAAGGGCTTATGAACTCAGTCATCTACACCTTAGTGAGAACTAATTTAACAAATTATTTTCTTTTAGACTGCCTTACAAAGATTAAGACAACATGAATGAATATTTTCATCAAATTTGATTGTAGAACGTTAATTTTGGACCACGAAGAAATGCTCCAGGTACTAGCCTAGGTAAGCGACTGTATTATGGGGTTTGGAATTAAAGGGTATTGAAAACAAACATGACCTATTTAAGTTTAGCCTTGGGCCACCCATGTTTTTGAGTAACTAACTGAATGGTTCCTTGTACAGTATTACACTCATTGAAGCAACTAGATGTGTATAATTGAAAAGGAAGCTTTCGCTTTCCTAATACTGACCCCATGGACCAGTGGACAGTTTTCCTAGTTAAGTGGCCAAAGTGTATGACACTAATAAACATTTCAGAATACACAACAAGGAGTAATTTAACTCTGACTGTGGTGACCTAATAAATAAACAAATATTTTTAACTTTTATAGTCTGACACACTGTCTTTTCTTCCAAGGGTTTGGGGCAGGTCTCAACAACCTGAGGTTACCATTTAGACATATTTCCCTATTCATAAGGGGAAAGATGGGGTTCACTTTGGAAGTTTTCTGTGAAAATTTCTTTCTGGATTAAAATATGGAGATTATTTAAATTGATTTTTTTGTTTGTCTGTTTTGTATTATCACAAGGTATTTCAGGTTCTCTGAGGAAAAGGGGGAAAAATAGGGCAAACTCTTTGCCATCTAATAAGTATTTGAGTGAAGACCTGATATCAAAGGAGAAACCAAAAAAGGGTCATAATTAGGGGGAAAAACAATATATGTGGAATTCACTTTTAGACTGGTCAAGCAAAGACTCCTTTCCATATCTAATGATTATGGCCACAGGTTGTTTTCTATGTATTTTTAAAATTTCATTTTTCCAATTGTTTTCCATTTAAAATAAAAAAGGTTTTAAGCATACATATTTAGAATTCCTGTCTTTTTTCAAGACTAAGATCATTTGCTATTTCCTACAAGAAACATCTCCTTAGCCTTCTTTTTTTTTAATGTTTACCTTCCTCAAAAAACCTTGCCTATACTTATATGTACTTGATGTAGACTCCTTGAGGACAGAAGGTGTTTGTTTGTCTTTCTATGGGCAGTGCCTAGGACACTGACATCTATATAGAAATTAGTAAATGCTTCTCGTATTGGATATTTCAAAGCTATATTAGCAATATGTAACCATCAAACTGGACTCTGGAAGATACACTCTTGAAATCATCTACAATTCCATCGTTATGAAAATAATATGTGAAATGGATGGAATTTAAAAAGACACACTCTTCAAAGCACATTTTAATGAGAAATTGATATGGTCCCTTTCAATAATTATGGTAGTGTGAAAGATTACAAGTTTCACTCATGTAGCTTTAGAAAATTCCCAGTAAATACTTAAAAGGGTCCCTGATGAAACAATTGTCAACAAAACCAGGGTAATACTAATAAGCTCTTGTATACAGTCCAGGACTGCATAAGAATATGGTCAGAAGCATATGAGAACTTTGGTGGTGTATGAAGGAGGAGATGAGAAGAGGAAGAATCACTAAAGCCAACACGCTATCTGGTGAATAGGGTTGAAGACAGTGTGAACTTGGTCCTAATTTGTCAGATCTGGAGCAAGGAAAAAAGTCAGTCTCCAATTGATTACTGATGAAGGAAACTGAAATGGTTCTACTTGGGCATTGTGTACATGCCACAAAACACTCAAGGAGGCCAGAAGCCAGTTCAGAGGTAAGAGAGGACAAAGCCAGCTCACAGTAGGGGACTTCCCAGGGAAATGGGGAGGCACAGCACCTTGGAGCTTCCAGAAGGCATACAGCCAGAATGATCTCTGGTATCTGGCCAGGGCCTGTCAGAAATTCAGCAGGGGATAAATCCAATTCCTGGCAAATGATTGTGCAAGGAAAATGAGATGGAGACAGGACTGAAGCCAGTACCCATGTAGGGCCACCAGAAGATCAGAAGCCAAGAACTGCAGAAAAAGAAGGGGCCTGATTCCAGCTCTGAACTCAACACTCTGTCTCAGGCCACAGTTATGGAGGAACTAGAGGAAAGGATCAAGAAACCATCCACTCCATGTAGAACTGAAGCAAAATAGAACAGTGTCATCCAGAATGCAGGGGAAACGATCAGGATGGTCTTGCCCAATCAAGTTAGGAAAGCAGAAGGAGGCATAAACTTTGAACAAAGTCCCAATGCCAAAGCTGAGTCTGGGGATGTGAGTAAACAAGATAAAACTCCAATAGAATGCAGAAATACTAGAATGTAAGAGAACTCCAAAAGGTAAGGAAAATATATTAACTTGACAGTCAGTGCAAGAAGAACCTTAGGGGGAAAAAAAGAAAAAGAATGCAGAGGCTACACAGATTCCAGAAGAAGATAGGAAAAAAAAGAAGGAAGGAAAAAAGGACGGAAGAAAAGAAGGAAGGAAAGAAGGAAAAGGAGATAAAGGAGGAAAATAAGCATAATAAAACAATTGAAAAAGTCAAGTTAAAGAAAATAAATACACTTGGAACACAGAGATTTATATAAAGCAAAGATGAGAAGATGAGAAAGAATTTATTTTACCTGAGTTGAATTCAGAGCACACACATATACACACATACATACATATATACATATATACACATGTATATATACTTATATGCATACATACACACATATGTATGTGGATTGTATGTATGTGCATGTGTGTATATGCAGGAATATGTGTGCACATGCATGCATGCATTTGTATGTGTGTGCATGTATTGTCTGTGTATATCTACAAATGTGCATGTCAGCACACGAGTGCATGCGTGTATGTGTTTGTGTGTGCATGCACATGTGTATGTGCGTGTGTATGTATGCATGTGTACACACATACATATATGTGTATAGATACATATAGTTAACTGAATGCCATGGTATCTAAGTACTTACTGTGGAAGTTAATTAAACCGTATAGAGAAAAAGACAACAAAACTATAATGGTAAACTTAACAGACCATATGTACCTATCTCATAGCTAAATATATGCAACAGAAAGATAAATAAGAAGGAAGTTAAGCATCTTGAATAGTATTTTTTAAACTTACATATGACCAATATCCAATAATTATGAAAGAGAATTGAAAATATTCATAATTCTTAGTTAATATTTATTTTACTAAGACTATGTACTGTGACAAAAAGAACTCATAAACACACCTAGAAAAGTCAAAATATGAAAGTCTTTCATTGAACTTTACTAATCACAATGCAATCCAAATTATAATCAATAAAGAGTTATGAGTGTTATCAATAAAGATTTGCATTATAGAACTAGACAAAATAACGACAAACTTCATCAGGGGAAATATACACACAAAAATAATTTTAAAAACTTCTAGAGAATTGTGAAAATAGGAAGGATGGTGAGTTGGTAGATATTAAACTATTGTAGAAGATATCAAACTATTTTTTACAAGTATTTTTTATTTTTTTTTAAAAACTATTTTTTACAAGTAGAAGATATCAAACTATTTCTTTTAAAAAAAATTACTTATTGAAACTATTTATCTGCTTAAAGCAGAAAAATTCATGAGTGGAACAGATGAGATAAATAGATCCGGGAAACAATCAAACTTAGTAGCACAGAGTGAGAAACATCTAGCCACATTTTTGTTAAAGACTTCCTATATTTTAAAACTGCTAGGAAAACTGGAAATCAGGAGCAAAATTAAGGTTTAATAAACAGGTTATGTCCTATGTAATAATAAGCTTTGAATGCATATATGAATTAAATATCAAAAGACATTTTATAAATTAGAACAGTAGGGAAGGAGATAATTTTCACAGCTATGGACAGAAAAAGAATTCTGAGCATTAATCTAACCTATACTAAAAAAAAGTTGCAACTAGGGGAAAAAACTGCCAAAGTAAAGGAAAAAAAATATTTTTTTAATACCACATTCTAATAACAGTAGAAAAACTATTGGGAGACTTGAATGACGTTAGCAAATTTAATTTTATGCAAGCTTAGTGTGAAATATGCTATTGGCTCTAATTGGAGCAAGAATTTCCAACATTGTAAGAGCTCTTCCAAAATGCTTGGCTAGTTTTTTACTGCTACCATGCCTAGGAAAACTGACCTCTCCTCTCTCCATCTCCTTTTTCTTTCTTTCTTTTACTCTTTCAATTCATATAAATAATTTGCTAATCCTAAGTGAGTTTCATTTTCTTTTAATTTCTCTCTCTCTCTCTCTCTCTCTCTCTCTCTCTCTCTCTCTCTCTCTCTCTCCCTCTCTCTCTCTCTCTCCTTCTTTTTCTCTCCCCCCCACCATGTGTGTGTAATGTATATGCATATATTTCAAGGTTTAATGAAAAACTCTACAATTCACAGCCGACCCCCTTTCTAAAAGAATGTCTGGCAGGATGCAGCAGTAAATTACAAAATAATAGCAGGTATTCACATAACATTTCACACATAAATAGCAAAAAAATACAAACACTGACCTACATGGACCAAATCAAATAAATGAGCCTCCCAGGCATTTTGTCTGAAATGCTAAAGATTCATAACTATTTTTTTTTTTTTGCTTTAAGAAGCAATCTAACTTTTTAAAGAACTCGCTGTTTTTGCTCTAAAACACCCTTCTGTTCACATGATGGCTAATGATCCTAGACTTTCAAACCAATTCAAATGTAGAAGAAAAGAAATACATAAGATATATGCATACATATATATGATTTGCATATATATAAATATAATCTATATAATTAAGAGACTTTACACACACGTATATGTCTATGTACATATGCATGCATATATGTGTGTATATGATATACATGCATGCACTTATACATAAACATGTACGTGAATATGTGTGTATCTGTACATAGATATTTCTTGCTTTAAATAAATTCCCAGGGGCAGGACTCTAGGCTGGGTAGTCTTTACCTCAGACCCCGGCTCCTAGCAGGCAGCCGAGGGGATGGCAGCTGCAATGTTAGCAGCAGTATCAGGTAGAGGGTCAGCAGGGCTGATCCAACCCCATGCCAAGGGTACTCCACTCCAGGCTCTGAAGCCTCTCAGGCTGAAACTGGAAGAGCTGTTGCGGAGGTAGGGCCCTGTGGGACACTGAGAGAGTAAGGGGAGGACTGAATAATTTTCCACTTCCTTAAGTGAGAACTAGCTAGATATAAAAATGTATATGTATGTGTGAATGTGTGTATATGCACACATGTATGTATGTATGCAATCCCATATATACATATACATTCACTTAATTATAAAAGTGATTATATATATAAACATATGTACACACATAATATATATGTATACATGCAGGCATATTATTAAATGTAAAATATATTTAGATGAACCGTTAGGTATCATGTTACCATGTAGAAGATTACAAAATCTAGTCATACCAGGACCTAAATTCATGAGAGGACGTCTTATCTAAGGGGAAGACCAGGGGCAGGTGGGGGAAGGGTACTTCAAGTAAAGATACCTGATTTTGGATATTGTCTCTAACAATTATTGGCTTAGTGACCATGTGCAAGTCACCTGATCTTTATGTACCTGAGTTTCCTTATCTGTAAAATGGGGTTAATAATACTGATACCATAAAGAAAAAGCAAAACGCTACTAAAAAACAAGCAAAAGAAGGAATATGAGAAGGGAAACTGTTTCCAGACGTTTTTAATATCTTGATTATGTTGTCTTTTTCCTTCTTTTTCTACATTTAAAAATATTATTTGTTATAAGGGGTGGTTTTCTGGAAGGTTAAGAGGGTGAGATACTAGAGGAAAGGGGTGATGAAAAATGATAGCAAAAACTTATTTTAAAAATAGTACTTGTTCTTTCTACCTCTTAGGGCAGTTGTGAAAAGGAACATGAACCTTAGAATTGTAAAGGGCTACACGTTGTTATCCTACATTACAATGGGTGTTGCCCTGCAGATTCATCATCTTGAGATGATGTCAATTCAATGAGACTCTCCCCTTCCAAAATGTTTTTGGAAGTATGTTTTTTTCTGTTTTTCAAGGGGGAAGATGCAGGCTCTGAGAAGTTTATAAGACACATAAGAAAGTCAGTCTTATTAATTTACAGCAATGACATTATAAAGGTCCCACCTTGTTTTGGACCCAAAACAGCCAGATCACCCACCTTATTCATCAGACTTGGCTCCTACAACTTTCGACTGTTTCCAAAAATCATATTCACCATCAAAGGATGATAATTTGTCATCACTGAAGACATTCACCAAAATATGCCCCAGACTCTGCAGGCAGTTCCCCAAAAAGGAAACAGTCTTCACTGAGCAATAGCAGCCTCACTTTAATAAGTAACTGACCTTCCAAGGTGACTTTGAAAAGAACAGCATTTGGTTGTATCACATTCTCATCTGGCTATTAAATCAGGATTTGGGGAAAGAAGAAAATTCATACTGGAAAGCATGATTACTTTTCTATATTAAATATTCTTGTGCTGATCCTATTGTAGTTAGGTATCTACAGAGTATTGGTGGTGGGGGGAATCAGGAAGATTATTTATTGACAACTGAGAGGTCATGAAGTCTAGGAAATAAAATTATGTATTTGGAGTCAGGAAAAAATAGGTTCAAAACTCTCTTCTGATTTTTATTAGCTTTGTTATCATGGATAACAAATCTTATCCCTTCGGAGTTTCAGTTTCCTTATCTGTAAAACAGAAATAATAGCACTTACTTTACAATATTTTTTCAGTGATGGCAAACAAATATTTATTTATTCTATATACACATTTCCTCCAATGACATGTTAAAACAATTTTTAACGTTTGTTTTTACTTGATTTTTTTAGGTCCTAATCATAGCCTTCCCTTCCTTTCCTTCACCTTTCCTGTTTTAAAGCTCAAGTGAGAGAATGCATGGAAAAGTTTTTCACTTGGATCCCCTCAGGGATCCACGGATTGATTTCAGGGAGCCAATGGACTTGGGTGGGGAAAAATACATCTTTATTTCAATATTTATTTTGTTTTTTTTCATAATCTTTAGCATTTTATTTTAGGCATTTAAAAACACCATGTTGAATGACTCATGGGGAAATATGTTTAATATGAGTGTACAGGTATAGCCCATAAAGGATTGCATGCCATCTTGGGAAAGTGGAAGTAGAGGGAGGAGAAAAAATTTTGAACTCAAAATCTTATAAAAGTGAATGTTGAAAACTAAAACTTAATTAATTAGTTTATAAAACACCATTTTGAACAGAGGTTCATAGGCAAGGGTAAATGATTGGAAAAAGGTAAAGAATCACTTGTATATGTAAAGCACTTTGCAGACTTTGCCAGCATCAATTATTTCCACATTATTTCAAGTAACAAATTCAAAATAATGTTAGGAAGTCGGTAATGGGGATCTAACCAGAAGGGAGTAGTTTCCCCAAACTCTTCCATTGCTAGCATGAAAATTAGTGAAAGCAGATTAATTAAATCATCAAAAATTATTTTTTTAAATTTTTTCTTTAAGACTTGAAAATTGCTTTTGATAGCACTTGCAGATGTTATAGTTTTTGATCCTCATAGCAACCCTATCAAATATGTGGTATTGTTATCTCCACTTAATAGATGAGGAAACCGTGGCCCAGAGAGGTGATTTGTTCAGAATATCACAGTAACTATCTGTACCCAGTTTCAACCTGGATATTCCTGATTCCAAATTGTCATACTCTATCCATTACGCCATCTTGAAGACAAAATGTCTTCCCTCTAGTTGCTGATTGAGATAGAGAGATGGAGGAGACAGACAGAGACAGAGATTATGAGAGAGAGAGAGAGAGAGAGAGAGAGAGAGAGAGAGAGAGAGAGGGAGACCAAGACACAGAGAGAACCAGAGCCACAGAGACACACACAGAGAGGAACACAGACACACACAGTGAAAGAGCAGGAAACAGAGAGAGAATAACACAGTTAGAGAAAGAGATTTTTTTTGTGGCTGAGTAATAACTTTAATACTCTCATTTGTATTCTGGAAATCTTTAAACTGCTCATAGGGGAAATACTATTGAATGAAAGGAACTGTTTTTTGACATGTTGTGACCTTCTTAACCTGACAGTAAAAACCTCATAAAACAACCTTCAACAATACAAAAGACTCTTCTTCGTATCTGATGCAAGGAGTAACCAACACTCTTCTGGGTTGTGATGAAACTTAAGTTGTTCCCCCGGTAAAGATGAGATTTAAGCTGCTGACTCATCCAATACACAGCCAAGATTGTCTGGATGACTCAGACACTGAAATGGGAAAATAGTATTTCTCAGGCCAGACTTGAAGCAAAACTCGGTGAGTCCCGAAAGCAACTCCAAGGAGTGCATGTGATTGAAATAAATAATTTTAGGGGAAAAGGATATGATTTCTTCCTTTTATCACTCAGTTGGTGTGGTCATAAGAAACCAAAAGTGTAATCGAAAGGTTTTAATGAGTGTTAAACTGAGGAAAGATACATGGATTCCTAGGGAATTCTGCTGACTAAGGAAAAGAAAAGAGCCATGTCTTTCAGGGCTTTACATAGCTAAACCCTGGGCAGCTCAAGACATTTAAGACTCAAAGCAACTGTGGAATTATTCCTGTGGGAAAAGGAGTGGATGGGGACAGGATTTTTCTTTCTTCTTCCTCAACATTTGTAGCTGCATTTGGTTCTAGCAGCCTAGCAAGAGACATCTCATCCAGAGACTGCAATCTAGAAGCTGTCTGGGAAGGAGACCCCTTTGAAAGGGAGGAAGAAACTTTTTTTCTTCCCCCATATATTATCAACCCTATAGCTTTAAAGGGGTGCTACTGGACAAGTAAGACATAATGCATTCATGGAGGAGCAGAGAAATATACTCTAGAGAGACATGGATATAAAGAGACAGAGGGAGAAAGGGAGGAAACAGCTTGAAAGAACTATCCATGGCAACTGAAAGTTGAACTGACATGAAGAACAGACTATGAGACCCTAGCTGAGGTACTCACCTTTCAAAGACTCTGAACCCAGGGGGACCTCTATGAGGATTCCACAAAAAAAGAAAGGACTTCCAGGCTCTGAAATCCCAGGAGTTGTGAGTTTTCTTTGCCACACATTTTTATTCTATGTGTGCCTACCTAACTACCATTTTACTACAAGCCTTAGCCTGCTCTTTTCTATAGATGCTGTGTGTATTTGTGGAATAATGTGCCATGGGTTTATGCAGGGGGGAAGGAGGAGGAGAGAATCTTTTAAAAATATTATTTTATGTTGTTTAAGGTAATACTTTGCTGAGAGTTAATTGAGTCTACTATAGTGTGAAACACTGTTAGAGGTTCATAAACTACACCAGTAAGAGTAGCCTCCAAAGGTTTAAACCTAGGTAGCTACTAGCTTCTCAAGTCTCAATTGACTAGTCTGAGTGCCACTTTAGAAGAATAGGGCACATTACATAATCAGAGGCATGGTTTTGTTCTTTAAAAAAACTGCTTGAATCTTTACCTCTGAATTAATTTCATTTAATAAAGAAAAGAAGATTTTCCACAAAAGAAGTAAATTTCCTGACATAGAATCATGGTTATGGAAGTGGGAGGAATGAATGGGCAGGGTGACATAGTGGAGTCATACAGTCAGAAAGACTTAAATTTTTAAGTCTTACATCTGACATATATGTATTATCTATTAGGACCATCATCAAATCACTTAACTCTCAACTATCATGTAGAGAAGAAATGCTATCTGCACTTGGTAGAAGGAGTTTAATGCATTTATGAAATCAGAAATCTAGATTTCCCCCCCAAAAAATAGGGTGAAAATGCCCACTTAAATGACCATTTCTCAGGATATGTCCAGTCACATTCTGAACAGAAGTATAGATAGATGTATCTATATTTATCATAAATATATCATAAATGATATAGATGTTCTTCATAATTATTAAGACTGTCATGTTAATATAATAAATATACATTTCTCATATGTTC
>CM053770.1:510490789-510561253 GCA_028658325.1 Potorous gilbertii
GCCAACCCTCTTATTTTTTAGAGGAGGAACCTGAGATTCAGACATTTCTTGTCTAAGGTTAAACATGCAGCAGGAAGCTGTGGTTAAGAAGTTTGGGAGGAGGAGATTAAAATTTTCCCTGACTCCATGGGTGAGGGATGATTCCCATTTAAGAGCTGGATTCTTCTTCCATAGTCACCACTTGGGACACCATCCCCTTTTATCTTTCATCCTTGCCCCTTTTCCTGTCCTGAGACCAACTCAGAACTCATTCCAAGTGGCCTGAGAGTGAGAAGACTTACTCTAACCCTCCTTCTTTGTTTTCTTTTTCCCTCATTCCTCCTGCCTGAAATACTCAGAGCCTGTCCAGTTGGCTTGGCTTGCTTAAATGGCTTGAATGATATGTCAACAGTTTTATTCTTTCCAGTAGAATGGAGGACCACCAGGTCTTACAATGTTCTCTCCTTTTTCTTTCTGCTTTCCAGACTGCTGAACTACAATACAAGTTATAGCTCCTTGGGCCTTAACACCTATGCTTTTTATACTTAAGATTTGTAGGCTTTGCCATCTGCCCTTTGATTGATGTGTTGTCTGCCCAGTTAGCATGTAAGCTCCTTTAGGGGTGGGATTATCAAATTTATATTCCTTGCACTTAGCAAAGACTATGTCACAAAGTGTTTTTTTATTTCATTTTTCTATTCAGTATTTTCAAGGAGATCACAGGAGACTTTCAAAAGTTATGTGTTCATGTTGACCAAAGTAAAGAACGAAATTCACTGGATATTTTAAAATAAATGGATAATTATTATATGAACAAAAGCCCCTATAGCAATCTGTATTTTTTTTCACTTCCCTTGCAGGTATTTATCTTTCTTTGAAAATAGCTTTAGACTTTGGTCCTAATATTCAAGTTCCTTAGACCTTAATGTTAGGCTGTATATAAAGGACTAATATTAAAGGTCCTTTATATTACTTAAATTCATGCAAATATTAATATTGCCAGTTATAATACCTCTAAATATATAGATATATGTTTATATGTTAATATTCTTATATTCACATACTCAATCAATGAACAGACATTTATTAAGTACCTAATATGTACCTGGCATTGCAGTTATAAAGTTGAGAAAGAAATTTACCTTTCCCTCAAGGAATTTACATTCATTTTGACAGATAGCCAGTATATTGACCATACATGCACACACACACACACACACACACACACACACACACAGAGTGTTTGTTTAGTCTGTATTCTTGCATCCTGGGTCATCTCCAGTCATCCTGATGAATATCTGGTCACTGGACCCAGATGACTCAGGAGGAGAAAGTGAGGCTGGTGATGTTACACAGCCCTCCCTCACTCAAAACAAAATGAAATGCTAGTCATGTCATCATTTCTCTGATATCATGGTCCTCTTTGAAAACAAAGGACATGCACAACAATTCTAGCCCGTCAATCAATTTTTCAATGTTTGAATGCTCATTTTTTCATCCTGATTCTAAGAGCATGAACTTCCCAGAATATTTTGGCTTGTTGTAGGCCTAAAGACACATCAATAATGACAAGGACAAAATGTACTTAGAAGAGCATGATTTAATTAAGTCAATAACTGTGAACTTGTATCTAGGTGGAAGAGTGGATAGAATGCCAGACCTGAGGTCAATATGACTCATCTTCTTGAGCTCAAATCCAGCCTCAGACACTTACTAGCTGGGTGACCCTAGGCAAGTCACTTAACCTTGTTTACATAAGTTTTCTTCATTGTAAAATTAGCTGGAGAAGGAAATGGCAAACCACTGCAGCATCTTTGCCAAGAAAATCCCAAATGGGATCATGAAGAGATGCACATGACTCAACAAAAATGACTGTAACAATTCAAAACTTGATTTAAATGTGGAGACTTTGTCTTTTGCCTATGTATACATAATCAAGTGATTGCAGAGAACTAGTAACTCATCATTTTTTTTTCTTCTCAATGGGGTAGTAAGGGCTTCTAGGGGTGATGAGGGTGGTATTTGTCTGTTGTTTTTATTGCTTATCTACAGACTATAGGTATAAACTAGACAATCCTGTATATAGATTGTTTGATTGGAATGGTTAAGTAGACTTGTGGTTACTATAGTATGCCTGTTTGGCCATTCCTCAACTAAAAGTCCTTTCCTTTCTAATTGATTATAAAATTTTAGGATTCATACTTCATATCCAATTTGAGGTCTTAACGAGAGACATGTGGGGTTTGAATACACACATATGAGTATATACATAAGACAGAGACACAGAGTCAGAGAGACAGTCTCAAAATAGAAACAATAAACTTGTTTAAACATTCTTAGTTGGAAAGATTGGCTTCTTTTCAAAAATATCGTTTCCAAAATGACTTTTTTACTACAACCATAACTTGAGTTATTGCTCAAATCCTATTTCAAATTAAATCATTTTGTGAATCAATAACAGGAACTAAAATACAGACCTTGATGATATTGGAGAGTTTGGGTCATAGAGATAGAAGGCTTTTGGCCACTAGATCACTCATCCAGTATGATGGGGGACGGCAACCACTGAAGCCTATGACTATGGCCTGGGAGACCTGAGGCAATGGACTCTCTGGATCAAATGTTGGTCTATGTCACAATCTCAGAGACAGCTCTGACTGTATTATTTTAAAAGGCCCCACCTTTTAAAGTATAGAAAATGCTGTTTTCTAAGTAGAGCTTTCCCCATCATACTGTGATACTCTGTGTGCACCAATATATATATATTCCCCCCCCCACACACACACACATACATGATAACCATTCTGACATTTGTTGATGGGAAGATCAGAGTGATGGGGTCTGGTCCTATGATAACATCCATGGAAGGAGGGAATTCACTGTGTGGAAAATTCTTCCACTGATGTAACTCAGCAACTACTCTAACCATCATAATCTTGGGTCACAGAGCCAGAATGTGTTAGACATGACTTGAACCCAGGTCTTAACCCAATCTAATCAACAAGGGAATTGTTCCTTATGTAGAAATTCCCCCATCAATGGAAACTATCTTACAGTCAAAGAGTTATTTAGGCTTAGAGGACTGTAGGATAGAGTCGTTCCTTTGGAGTTTCTCCTGGGGCTATTAACTGACTTGGCCAGTACCCCAGAGGTGGTATATGCCAGAGGTAGGACTAGTTTACCCTGAGGTTAGACTTCCCTCCACTACCCTCCACTACTTTGTGTCTGCCAAATTACCCAACAGGAAAGGCACTTTCCAAAATATAGTTGTAATTTTATAAAGTATACCCTGGGACTATTTAAGAATTTCCACAATTCTATTTTACTTATAGTTAAATTCCATTGTGGAATCAGTATCTTTCGAGATGAAGGTGTTCCCTCCCCTCGACCCCTCAGCCCTGCTCATTAGCTGATATTAGCACCAGGGGGCCAGCAAAGAAAGCGCTGTACCTGCTCAGACTTGAAGTGACTGGAAGCCTTGGCCAAAGAAGCAACATTGGTGTGTTTATTGTGTGAACAAAGAAAAGAAACCAAATAGAGCTTATTTTACCACTCTCTCCACCCGTCTTCTTTCTTCTTTGCAGTCAATTAGCACTTCTAAGTAATTGTCTCCACCCTAACCAAAGTTCAGGTCAAGTCTCAAACTTTTGACATTTCTGCCAACCCTCTTTAAGTCTGATGAAGGATTGACTGGTGTCAAAAGAATTCACTTATATTGGCTAGTTGGGTTGTTAAGTGGGGGAACTTGTGTTTCCCTTGGGTGTCCCTTCCCACATTTTCCTCCCTGTTTTGGATCTCTCATTTGATAATAGTTCATCCCCAAAGGGAGAACTTCTCAATAAAGTGGAAGGTACCGCATTGTCTGAATGAAATACAGTTGGCAAAGATAATTGGGCATGTGGGTTTTCCTGAATTACTGTAAGCCCTAAGCTCTCCAGCTGCAGTCACTACAGACCTGCTCTGTCTTGTCTTCTGCCAAAATTATTTCCCACAGATAGGACAACTGAAAAAGTTCAACTTCAGGTTACAGACTTGCAGTGATCCAGAAACTGACAGTCACCAAATTAAAGGGATAAATAGGGCAGACTTTGATGCCCACCCCCCCCTTGGAATATTCTGGTTAACAAAAAGATCCTATCTTTCTCGAAGATTTTTTTTTCTTTTTTCAAAAAAATCAAAAAACCATAGTTAGTAACACTTTGTGCAGGGAAGGTTGAATGCTACTCTCTGAAAACTTATCTACTCCTAATGTTCTTGTTCTTTTCAACAAACTTCTGAAAGGTCATCAAATTCCATTTTTAGTCTCTGATTGGGTCCAGTGTGACATTTAATTAAAAGGTTCACTTCCATTGCAATCTTTCTACAACTTCTCTTTTTCAACGTCCAGTCAGTTCTCAATCATCTATTCAGACAAAATAGGCCAATAGTAGAGTACCAGAAGCTTATGTCTGTTTGTACTTGTCATGCATCACATAGTAGTTACAGATTAGATGTCTGTTTCAGAATTCTTTCAGAGATGCAAAAGTTAGACTTCGCTAAGACTGATATTGGCACACTTGAATGGATCTATAATCTTGTCAATATGGTAATTCCTTCCATCTATGCAGATGCCCACCCATCTATGCCCTTTTATCCTATTATCCATGTAGAGTTGATGGGAGAATATAGACCCTGCCTCTAATTCTCTTGCCAATATGGACACCAATAGCCTATCTATCCCTTGCTCTTCTCACTAGCTTATTTTTCTAGTTATAGAATACTAATATCATAGATTTACACATTACAGCCAGGCAGGACCTTAAATGTTATTTGATCCAAAAAAACAGAGAAACTACATGTCTTGCACAAGGTCACAAAGATAAATTTCAGAGACTTGAATTCTAGTTCTTAGGTTCCTAATTAATGTACTTTATGTCATATATTATATATTGTATCATATAATATATATATACTCATATATACATATATGTATAAAATATTCAACTTCTTCTAAAAGTGCATCTTATTAATGTGAGTATTCCTTCCATTGGTGCATAACAAGCCATCCATGTTCATCCTATGACAGCTCTATGATAAAAAGGATCAGTCTTATTTTTCTTCATCTCTTACAGGCTCAGATTTAGGTAAATATCAGTATTTATTTGATTCTCTTGGAAAGCTATTGGGACAACAAGGCAAAGAAAGCTGAAGAAGGTCAAGGCAATTGAGAATGAAAAGATCAAAAGACTTGGAGACATCTAGAGTCTGATGACCAGAAGGTAACATGGATTATGAAGATGCAACAGTTGATTAAAAGCTTAAAAAATCAGACATTTATCCAGGTTGATTTTTTTCCCTTTTGTATACTACAGAGTATACTTTTCAATTTAACAAACAATTATTTTTAAAAAATCTGTTATGTATAAGGTACTGTACTAAAATACTAGAGCTACAAATGAAACAAATAAACAAATGACAATTTGTCCCATACCTTAAGGCATTCATATTTTATTGTGGGTATAACATAAGTAAATACAAGATAATTTGAGAAGAGAGAGGATGTAACTGGTTCAGAAGCTCCTATTGTTAAATTTTCAGTGTAAGCATTTACACCTTAAAAATTAGCAAACCCTATACATCAGAATTTGACTTATTGTTTTGTTGATGGTCTAGACTTAAAAAGTGGTGGGAAAAATGTTAATAATTCAGATTAAATTTAGAAGCATGTAATTAACATATATTTTCAAAGAAAAACTGATGGTTAAACATGTCCCAGCACACCACTGGAAAAAGAACTAACCAGACATGTGTTTGACCGTTTTCCCCTTTCACATCAAGTTAACTTAGACTATGTATTTTCTCTCTCACATCCTCTTAAATCCACTGGTTGATCAGGGGAAAGATATCCTTAAAAAATAAAACAAATTAATTTTCTTTAAATTGTTAAAATCCCAGTTTTTTTCTGAGATAGAATACCCAAATAGATCCAGATTCCTGTCAAATGAGTCTAACACCAAGAAAGGAATAAAAAGATTCCACCAGCAATGTAGGTACTAAGGTGGTTTATGTAATATAATTTTCATCTTTTCCCTAGTCATATGGATGGTAGACTTTTGCTTATTTTTTTGTGAAATTGTACTTGGATAGTGTTATCGTTTCCTCATCATCAATGTCAATAGAGCAAAATGTCCTATCCAATACACCAGGATATTTGTAGTATGTGCCCTATACAGGATGGAAACTGAGAACATACCTAACAGGTAACAGAGTGAGGGTAACCACAGGCAAGATGTATAAGATAGAGAACAGAATTTGCTATATTTTTGTGAAATTTGAGATTCTGTAAGAGACACATAGAGACAAAGAGAAGCAGAGACAAAGATGAAGACACAGAGATCCAGAGACAAAGAGAAAAAGAGATTTGTTTAAAGTCTTTGAATGAAGGAAAATAATGGTGTATTACTGGTAAGGAAAAGAAAATTATATTACAAAGAGGAAGAAAATGGAAGCTATGACTGCTCCTGATATTTTTCCTGTATTTCATGGAAATCCCAAGATTTTTCATACCTGCTATGCTATGGTTTTTATAACTCCTTTCCTTCTACATGATTTCCTTTAGATTCAGTCTGACTTCTTGAAGCTAAATTCTATACAGTCTTGTGTATAACTGTAACTGATGGGTTCTCACTAGGCTTTGTCTCAACAGCAAAGTAATGAATCAATCAACAAGTGGTTTTAAACACTATGTGACACACTTGATTTAGTGGATCTAGGCACAGACTTCGAGTCAGAAAGAGCTGAATTCAAGTCCTGCTTTAACACACAAGCTGGTTGCATCAGTTAACCTCTAGGTGCCTCTGGGCAATTCTTTCCACTCTTCAACAGATAACCTGCCAATCTGCATCTACTGAGGGAGTTTCCACGTGGATGAAATCACAGGTCCAAAGCACCGTTCATTCTCCCTTGGGGGAAAAAATGTGCTTGGCAGAGGCTCACATCATTACTCATGATTGTTCCACTTCCTTGATCAAAAATTCTGATGTAGCTCTATCAGACCATCACCTATCATCTACTTCTCCCTTTGCCTCATCCCTTCTAAATCTGTCATTCGTCCTCATCATAACCTTCGGTACTTCCTCCTCCTGGTGTGTTCTCAGGCCGTTACCCTGGCACTGACTTCACTTTTCTGCCTTCCTATTTTGCCCCTAGAGCTAACCAATTTAACTCTACAGAGTCCTGTTCACTATAATCCTCCTATCATTTGTCCAACCAGGTGTCTCCCACCAACTACCTCATCTGTTCCAACTCACATATGGATGAAGGAAGTTCAGCAATTATTCTGACTGGATATATTACAAGTTTAGTTTATCTATACCTCTATTGGGCCCTCACTGAAGAAAGGAAATCCCCATTTTCCCCTCCCTAATTAATTCTTCATCTCAATCTTGGCAAAAACCTTCTCTTCTCTCCTCAGACTTCCCAAACCTCTTCTTTCCTCCATCATGTCAAATAAAGATGTTGCCTCTTACTTTAATGAGAAATTTAAAGTCATTCCCCATAAGGTCTCCTCACTTCCCTTCAACTCATTCCTCACTATACTCCTTTAATAAAGTCTCTGATAATAAAGTGATCTTCATCCTTGCCAATTTCAACCCATCTATATATGCTATGTAGTCAGTCCTATCCAAACTCCCCAGAAGATTACTTCCTTGATCACCCATCAACTTTCTCTTTTATCTCCAGTCTCTCCCTATCTACTGATTTATTCTCTGCTAGTTTCAATTATGCCCAGTTCTTCCTCATCCTCTCTATGAATAAATAAATAATGCTAGAGCCTATAGTATCCTTATTCCATAAGTCTATGTCTCTTCTTTTCTCAAATGCCTAGGAAAACAAACACAAATAATTAAAACAAACAAACAAAAGAACAACTACACTCATCCCCTCCATTTTCTCCCCTCTAATTTCTCACTTACTTCTTAACCATTTTCAATCTGGCTTCCATTCTCATCATTCAGTTGAAATTAGTCTTTTAAAAGTTACTAACCGTTTCTTAACTACCAAGTTTGATGATTTTTTCCCTAAGGTCCCATTCTTTCTTGACTTTCTTGATTTGATTTGGCAACAGATCAATGACCCTTTTCTCTTGAGGATACGCCTTCCCACATTCAAAGATCTAACCAAACTGACTTTTTCTCTGTTCTTTACACATGGAGCCCCAACTTGTATCTCCATGCTCTTGCACTGGGTATAATTTTATCACTTCCAGCCCACATGCCTCGAATGCTTGCGTTCCTCACTTCTAACTCACAAAATCTCTCTTCTCCTTCTAGGTCATGAAAGCTTTTGTGATCTTCCCAAATGCAATGCCTTCTATCTCTCCCTTCTTATACTGCATTTATTCTGTATATACATACACACATACTTATATATGTGTATATATTATATATATAGTGTGAATATGTACATACACACAAACATATATATATGTGTGTGTGTATGCACACACACATACACACAAGGGCATGTAGAACCAATGCTAAATGGATCAAAAGAAACCATGGTTCATTTTTTAGCATGAATATATAAAACTAGACTTAAAAAAGTGAAAGATAAAATGTTAATAATATAGATTAAAATTAAAAGCACTCCATAGGCCCATTCGTTCTGCCTCAGAGAACTGGTTGTTAAACATTTACCACCACTTGACTGCATACTATTTTTGAATGGTTGATTCCCTTTTAAAAATATAAATTCCTTGAAAATAAGTATTTCCCTTTCTTCCTCCCTCTCTCCCTACTTTCCTCCTTCCCTCTTTTGTTTCTTTCCTCCCTTCTTTCCTTCCTCACTCTCTTCCTTCTTTCCTTCCTTCCATAGTTCTTCACATTGAGGAAGATCTTGTTATTATTCGTATTTTAAATGTCAGTAAGCAAAAGCAGAGAGAGGACAAATGCTTCATCAAGTATCATACAGTAACTGTCTGAAACAGAATATGAAATTAGGTAATCTTAACTCAAAGTTTTGTACTCTATACACTGATGGTCTCCTTTGAAGACCAGATTTGATAATCAGGAAGTCAATGCATTGTAATTGTCAAACTTATCTTCGTTAGCAGAACACATCTATGGACACATTATAATGATGGACAAAGTTTAACTGCCTTGGGTGGTTCCCTCTGACTAGACTGTACACATGAAACTGTACTTCTTTGGTGTGTGTGCTTCTGAGCCCTAGAAAATAGTCCACACTTGTTTATTTTGAGACCTTTACCTTAAAGATCTTCTTGGTAGAGGCTATGCCCTTGTGGTTTATCCTGATCCTTCTCTAGGTAAGGGAAACTTCATCTAATTAGATTGCTGCTAAATGTAATAGTCCTAATATTAATCTCCTAAACAGAGCATAAACTATTGGCTTTCACATGGAAATGAGGTTAATTACACAGCAGGGATATTTCTAATGGTTATACCTACAACCCTAACACTATCTCCTTTTAACTCATTTTCACAAACAGTAACAAAAAGAAGCTGCAATGGTTTTCACCATTAGAGTAAAGAAAAAAAATGAATGACTAACATAAAGAGGATGGGGAGAAATTCACACACACACACACACACACACACACACAAACACAGAAAGACGCAGAGGAAGGGGGGGAAAGGAAGAGGAAGAGGACTCTTCTGATTTAACCATCTGCCAATTTTATAAATCTGAAAGTTGTTTGCACTGAGTTCATATCACAACATGATTATATTTCCTGTTAATTGGTTCATCACTTTTAGTTCTTTCCTGATTTCCCATTAATGACTCTTCATTACCCCTGGAATGGAGAAGCAGGATGGGCAAAGTCAGATTCTATCTCTGTGAAAGAAAGAGAAGATCAGCAAATTGGAAAGCATACTCCATATAGAATAAGGAAGACCCACACAAGCTGGCATCAGACATTTATTAGCTGTGAGAACCAGGGTAAGCCAATTAACCTTTCTTATCCTTAGTTATCTCAACCATAAAAAGCGGCTGACATGACTAGTACCCAAAGGAGTGCTGGAGTAGATTGAACTTATTCTTAAATTTTCAATGTGATCATTCACACCTCAGAAGCACTACAAATAAGGGCTTAATTTATTATTTTGCTTACTGTCCAGACTTATGAAAATGATGGAGAAAATGTTAATAAAGAAGATTGAAGTTAAAAGTGTGTTGTTGTTGTTTTTCCAGAGAGCCAGTTGTTAAACATTTATGAGTATACCATTTCCCCTTGATATCATAGGGTTCAAATGAAACTATAACAACTGTATCAAAACTTTAATGTGCACTTCTTTACTTAAAAGATATTATCAAAACATAAGCCCTAAACAGGAAAATGATAAATGTTGGGGAAGATGTGGGAAAGTTGGAAAACTAATTCATTGTTGGTGAAGTTGTGAACTGATCTAACTATTCTGGAGAGCAATTGGAACTATGCCCAAAAGGCTATAAAAATGTGTATACTCCTTGACATAGCAATACAACCTGTAGGGCTATGTCCCAAAGAGATTGTAAAAATGGGAAAAGGTCCCACATATATAAAAACATTTAGAGTAGCTCTTTGTGTGGTGGGCAAGAACTGGAGACTAGGAGATGCTCATCAATGGGGGAATGGCTGAACAGTTGTAGTATATGAATGTGATGGAATACTACTGTGCTATAATAAAGGATGAAAAGGAGAACTTCAGAAAAACCTGGACTTATATGAACTGATGTTGGGTGAAGTGTGTAGAATCAGGAGAACACTCTACACAGTAACAGTCACATTGTACATGACTGACTTTGATAGACTTAGTCCTTCTCAACAATTCTCAGCAAGAACCTAAAATGAACCAAATGATTCATAATGGAAAAATGTCATCTACATTCAGAGAAAGAACTATGGGGTCTGAATGCAGAGCAAAAGAGACTATTTTGTTTTGTTTTGTTTTGTTTGATTCTCATGCTTCCTCCCTTCATTCTCATTCTTCTATATAACTTGACTAATGTGAAAATATGTTTAATAGGAATATATAAATAGAGCCTATGTCAGATTGCCTGCCATCTTGGGGAGGAAGGAGGTGACAGAGGTAGAGAAAATTTAAAACGTCTGGAAGTGAATTTTGAAAACCAAGAATAAATAAACAAAAAATAAAACAAAACAGACTATCCTCAAAGAAATGATTACAACAACAAGGATTAAACCTGTGATTTTATTGGTAGGACTCCTGGATGAACAAATACCCTCTACCAATGCAGATTAGCACCTCCTCTGCAATTTAATAGTCTCAGAGAATTGCTTAAACCAGGATTTTTTTTGTTGTTTAGTCATTTCACTTTCATCTGACTTTTCTGATGGCATTTGGGGCTTTCTTGGTGGAGATACTGGAGTGGTTTGCCATTTCCTTCTTCAGCTCATTTTAAGGATGAGAAAACTGTAGTAAACAGAGCTGAATGAGTTGTCTAGGGTCACATGGCTTGTAAGTAAGTGACAGGTCTGATTCGAACTCAGATCTTCCTCACTCCAGGCCAGGTACTCTATCTACTGCACCATCTATCTATGAGGGTATCAAACTAAGTAGAAACAAGGCCACTGAATCATACATTAGGATTCTTGCAGTTGCCTGTTGACTTAGAAAACTACATATTAACATTATCTACATTCTATTGTATTTTCATTTATCTTATTAAATATTTCAAAATACATTTCAATTTGACACATTGGAGCGTTGGGGGGTTGGCATGTTTGACACCTCTGATCTAGTCCATTGAAAGGTTAAGTGAACTCTCTCCAGGGTCACAAAGTTAGTACAAGTCAGACCATATCTTTATATCTGGAAGAGTCTGAAAGTCATTTAATTCCGCACTTTTATGTTGCAAATGAGAACAAGACTAAGAGAAGCTAAATGATTGTACTAGGTCAAAGGGAAAACAGGCGGCATAATTAGGACAAATCTTGAATTTTTCTTCTGTCTTTCAAGTCCAGCCTTCTATTTAGCGCACCCATCTGCCTCAGGAGGTTATATATTTATTCCAAGAAAGTTCAATATTTTTTTTTTACTATCTCTTCTTTTCTTCAAAGCTAATTTGCCAGCCTACAAGGAAATTAATTTCATTATTTTTCACCCACACCTCATTTTTGACCCTAAATGATATTACCCAAAACCAACCATTTATTCTCTAGACTTGACTCTGTTTGATCTTTTTCTATTTCACAAACTCAAATGCCCTGTAGCACTTTGGATCACTCTATTCCACTGAGTACATTTTGTCTTGATATATTTATTTATGTCTATGTCTTATATCTACTATTAGATTAGAAAAGCCTTAATAGCAAGGACAGGATGATATTTAAATTTTGCATTTCCACCAGCACTGAACACAGTGCCTTACATATAGAACATTCACTCAATGAATATTTATTAAATACTTTATATAAATTTCACTGAGCTAGGCACTCTGGATGCAAAAACAAAACTAAAAACAGTCCTTACCATCAAGCAACTTACATAACCTGGGGGTGCTTGGTTGTGGTGGTATATAATGTAAATACTAACAAATAATTACAAAATAATATTAATAAGGACTCCTACTGGGTAGAAGGATCTTTGTGTAGAATGCGATGGTATTTGAACACGCTAGGGATTCTAAGAGTGAGCAGTAAAAGAGGTAGAACATTCTAGACATGTGGGACCACTATTCAAAGATAAAGAGATGAAGTAGAAAATAAACAAAATATTTGGTTGACTAGAATGTAGCATATATGAAGGAGTATAATATGAAATAAAATATTTAGTGAGTATAAATTAAAATTTAGTTGAAATTCTTAATTTTCAAGGATCAAGACTTGCAACACCTGAAGTCAATCAAGAGCCCATACCGGTCCCAGTAAAGACAACTGCCCAAGTATTTCCAAAGATATTCTGAGTAATAATAATCTCATCGTAGCCTCCCGTGTGGACTATTTTGAAGGATCATGGGATTCCTGGATCATCACTAGAAGTCATCTCAGAGGCCCTCCATCTCTAGCTCCCTCATTTGAGACTTCATTCAATTAGGTGTATAAGTTATGGGACAAAAAAGAAAAAGATCAGGGATGTTCCCTGAGAACTTTAACTTATATTCATTTTATGCAATATATATATTCAAGGGAAAATTGAGGAAACAGCCAGCAGTACACCTTCATCAACATGCCTCCTAGACAAGGTCAGAGCTTTTCATTGCTCCCTGGGTCTAAGCTCAACATTAATCTAATTCAAAGTTCCCAGAATGAGTAGGAGGGAATCTGGAACTAACCTTATCCCAGTACAAACCACATATCTTCTTTGGACATCCTTCAAGGTCTCAAAGATCAGCCTCTGTTTAAGAAAATCTTTCCAAAAAGTGGTGGTATCTGGGAGGGAAGGAAAATGTAATACTTTTATTCACCACTGAAAAGGGTAAATGGTTTTGATCGACCTCATTAACCACCTGTGAGTGAACTTGTTTTCCAAGTGAAAAGATAAATAAACACAGTGAAACTACCCCACTCCTGTAAAATAAACTAATTTCTTATTCCTTTGGCTCCTTGGACCACAACCTGGTTTGATCACACTGTTAAAGGCAAACACTATCACCATTTTGAATTACTCTGGAGGAGGCAAATTGGGTTCTATTCCAGATTTTCCTGTTTAGACTTGTTGCTCCTTCCACACTGACACAGAAGTGAATGTCCCAAATATTTCTGAGGAACAACAAATTTAGCTAACCTCAAAATGTGATGTCACAGCGCCCAGTTTGTAGATAAGTTCAGGGACATATTGTTTTATTACATGGTGGATCTAAATGAAAGGTTCATGTAAACATGGTGGGAAAATAGTTTTGGCTTAAGTTCTGGCAAGGAGATTCAAAAACTTTCTGTAATTCCCCGAGCAATATCAGGTTTATCTAGTTTTCCCAAACCCATCTTCTGGAGGAACCTAATCTATGCACAAACTCTCATATAACCAGTGGTTCTAGCATCCTGTTTGTAGATCATGAGAAAGATCACTTCCACTCAGGACATCTAAACCCCACAGCAACTCTAACTGGGAGAGATAGGACCCAAAAGAGTAAATGACTAACACACAAATAACCTCAATGCAAACACATCCATATTTTGTTGTTCAGTTATTTCAGTCAGGTCCATCTCTTCACAAGCTCATTTGAGGTTTTCTCGGCAAAGGCACTGGAGGGGTTTGCTATTTATTTCTCCAGTCCATTTTACAGATGAGGAAACTGAGGCAAATGGGGTTAAATGACTTTCCCAGCTTGCACAGAGCTGGTAAATGCCTGAGGTCAGATTTGAACTCAGGAACGAGTCTTCCTGACTTCAAGCCTGGCATTCTATCCACCATGCCACCTAGCTGCATGCACATACATACTTTAAAAGGCTGCAATTCATTGTAAGCTGGCTCTCAGGAACAGTTCAACTAAACAATTCTGTTTACATTTGGGGAGGCCCTATTTCATTTGTTCTGTTTTGCAGTCCAAAATTTCTAAAAGATGATTTAGTGGCACCATTTCAAATCTTAAAACAGTGAATCATGCTAGAAATCAGACAGATAAGGATTGGCCAAATCAGTCAACAGTCTGTGAATATATTATCCACCATGTAACACCCCTTTTGGGGAATTTGAAATAAACAGCATAGGCAAAATACCTAAAAGAGTTTAACTAGGAACAGGGTATACCATATTCTCTGTTTTCTCTATTTGAAAAAGAAGGCAGAGAGTTGTATGTGCTTGATTTTTTTATTAACCTCAAACCTGGGTGCATTGTTGTATATATAAAGAGGAAAATCTGGACTGATTATTTAGGATGAAAAACAAAGACACTTTTGTCAAGTTACCAAACCCTTCCTGTTGAAATATGTTTACTTAAAAAAAAAATCTCTGAATCTGATTTGCAATTGTTAAAGTTAATCTGTGGCCTGGGGTTAGGGTGGATGGCTCAGGGGAAAAAAAAAAAGAGGATGTCAGGGGAAGCCCCAAATTCTATACAGAGTGAAGGAAATTAAACAGACATGTCCACCCCCAGATTTAACGTTCCTGTTCATGTGGTTTTGGGATCTATGTGGGATTTGGAAAAGTGTAGTTAGTGTACCAACAGTATTTAGAAGAGCCATAAACATCACAGCAAGAATTCTTAAGGTAGCTGTTAGGATATAGTCAACACATCAGTTCAACAAATCAGGTCAACAAGCATTAAACATATTAATATGGATTGTGCCCAGCCCTGGGAATATAAAGAAAGGCAAAAAACAAAATAAAAAATAATCTCTACTTTCAAGAGTTTACAGTCGACTAACAAACATACAAATAAAGAAAAAGCTATGTACAAACAACATAGACAGAGGTCAAATTGGATATAATCTGAGAGGAAGGACACTAGAATTAAAAGGGGACAGGGAAAGGCTCCTTTCGGAAGGTGAACATTTAGCAAGGGCATGAAAGATATACCATATTAAAACTGTCAGAAACTGACTTCAAATAATGGAAAATATTATTTCAATATAAAAAATGAAACAGAGGGATGGAAATAAACAGAGAGAGACAGAGAGAGATAGAAAGAAAGAGAGAGAAAGAAGGAAGGAAGGAAGAGAAAGAAAGAAAGAAAATCCAGGAGCATAAATAGAAGATATTACCAAAAAATGTCAGATAATGGAAACCTGCCTTCCAAGTAACTTTTAAACCAAGAGGGTGGATGGTGGGGGATGGGAAGTTGGGAAATGCAAAATATGAGTAAGCATAAGTAGAAATTATATTATCGTTCTTGGGAGAGACAGTCTTAAAGAATGAGAGGCTATGTGGAAGAGGAGATAGCATACTAAGCTTAATTAGTAAGCAAGATTTAAAACCATATCAGGCACTATTGTAGCTGTTGGATGTTAGACAAATTACGTAACCTTTATGAGCCTCAGTTTCTTCAATAATATATGAAGAATAACATCCTATAAGGATTATGATCTCAAATGAGGTATCTATTAAAAGCTTGGAAAAAAACTTAGAGACCTGTTACTTATTTTCCCTGGGATTCTGAATAAAATAAGAGAAGACCAATTTTTGTGCTCTCTGGGTTCTCCTTGGGGAAGGACTGAAAAGATCATAAAATAAGTGACAGTTCTTACCTCCTTATTTCCAGGTTAGCTCAGTCCTTTAGAGCATGGTGGCACAAAGGTGGCCTTTCATTTTCAATGACTATGCCAGCAAAGCGGAAACTAGGTCTAATCTTCTCAAGCTACAAAGATTTTGCAACTGGTGATGAGATTTGTATCTGTCCCTGAAGCACCAGCCTAGATAAATTCATAGCGGTTCATCAACAGGTGACAAATGTTCTGTCTATTGTGAATCTCAGAGACATTCAACTCAGTACTAGAGGTGCCGTTCTCTTTCTCTGCAGCCTACACTAATGAAATCACAAGTAGCTAAAGAATTGACACACAACTAAGATTTCTGTAAAAGAAATCCATTCCTGGGTCAAGACAAAAAAAATCAATCCCTGATTTCATGTTAGCTAACTTTCTAAGTGTAAATACTTACATGTCCCTTATGAACCAGGACAAGTACTTCTAACACATTGCTGAGGTTGTGGTACAATGGAAATAATACTGGATTTGGAGTCAAAGAATGATCTCATTTGGGATTTTCTTAGCAGAGATACTGGAGGTATTTTCCATTTCTGATTAGGAAATCCATACAGATTAGGAAACTGAGTCAAACCAAGTTAAGCCACTTGTCCAGGGTTACACAGCTAGTAAATGTCTGAAGCCAGATTTGAACTCAAATCTTTCTGACTGTAGGCCCAGTGGTCTATACACTGCATCACCTAGCTGCCCCTTTCTCTGGTTATTTACTGCGTTTGTGGCATAGGGCAAGTCACTAAAACCTTGATTTCCTTATATATAAAATGGGGGTATTGTCAGATGATCTCTGTGGTAGCTTTCAGCTCTAAATCTATGACTCTGTGGGTTGAAAGTGATGAAAAAGTAATTTTTTTCAATATCTTAGGCAGTTTCTGTTGAGGGAGAAAAAAAACAACCTCTTACTATAATATGAAAATAAAAGGTATTCTTAAAAAAAAAACTGTTGATGAAACTTTATGCTGATTTCATCAGTCTTGGCTTTTAGCCACCCTAAACATCTCAGGTAGGTGGTGTTTATATCTTTATGTCTCTTTATGTTTCCTAATAACTGACTTTCAGGAAAAACTTCAGCTATACTAGTTCTCAACATCCCATAAAGGACACTGAGTACAAGTTGGCACTATTGGAAAATGAAAACAAAGTAGGGAAAAGTATTGGTGAAATTTCAAGCTAAGTGTGGGACAGAAATCAGGAGAGCTCCTTGCTTGTAGCAATAGCTAGAATTAACATTTGTTACATCCTAATTATATATTATTGTCTTTGGGAAGCTAATCAGAAATTTACACTACAGTTAATAAACATGAACTTGTCTCTTGTTCCCAGGTAATGATAAAATATATCTCAGGACAATCTTAGAAATTTTTGTTTTAAATTTGAACTAGGGAGAAGATTTTAGGGACTGTTCCTTAACTTCATGAAGAATAGTATGCAGAGTGGAGAATCTAAGGCCCTGAGGCTGCATGTTATCCTCTAGGTCCTCAAGTGCAGCCCTTGAGGCCACATGTGCTCTAGAGGTCACAAGTTCCCTACCTCTGGAATGGGTACTGAAGTCAGAGGAAACATGGCCTTAAATCAGAACTTAGCCAGTTACTGAATGACCTTAGGAAAATGAGTTAACCTCCCTGAGATTCATTTTTATTAGTTGAGATAGTTGGACTAGATGATCCTTAACATCACTTGCAGATCTCAACACTATGATTCTAATATTAATGTTAAATATAAGAAACTGAGGAGCTATAGATCGTGGAGAGAGTGGATAGAGTGCCTGACCTGTAGTCAGGTCAGGAAGACCGGAGTTCAAATACAACCTCAGATACTTACCAGCTATGTGACCCTGGACAAGTCATTGAACTGTTGTCTCAGGTGCCTCATCTATAAAATGAGCTAGAGAAGTAAATGGCAAGCCCATCCAGTATCTCTTCCAAGAAAACCTCAAATGAAATCATGGAGAGCTACACATGACTGAAACAACTGAACAACAATTTAACACACTATCAGTTCAGAGAGTCTAACAGTACTTTGCCAGTTGTACATATTCAGCGAGCGCTCTGTAATCTACAACATATGCCATAAATGTCAACTATTATTCAATAAATGTGCAGTGAAAGGAAATGACTCCTAGATTCCAAGCTCATATTAAGTAAAGCTGTGCCACTGCACGTAGTAGACACTCAATAAATATTTTTTGATTAACTTTTTATAAAAATCTTTCTTTTAAATTAAAAAAACCCTTCTTACTGAAAAGAAGTTATCATCATCAATATGATTACTTCTGGAAATGATAGAGAAATCAAAAGCAGTGGAATGAATTAGATCCAATATTGACCTAAAACTTCTAATGATTGAATGGGTCTCCAAAGGTCTTACTCAATTTCATTCTCCTAATAATATCATTTTGAAAAGGACTATTTGTGTGACAATTACATAATCCATCCTATAACTTTTTCTTTCTTCCCCCTTTTTTTGTCCCAAACTGTAAGTTAATCAGTCTGGGAAACTGATATGGAAAGATCTTCAACCAATGGTCAACCATTAATGGCCTGAAAGTTATCCGGGTGACTGAGTGGTTAAGTGACTTAACTATGGTGTCAAAGATAATGTCCAAGAAGAAAAAAAAATGTTTATTGGTGTGTTCCTTTGTAATTATCCTTACTTCATCATGTGTGTTTATGTTTGTGTATTTGGCCTACCTAAATTAGGAGATATATTTCTTGCCCTCCATGAAGTTTTAAGTTTTTAATTTCTTTTGACAGCTACATGAGTACTAGAATGGACAACAATGCAGTAAGACCTTTGCTTACTGTAATCTGGAACTGCTAACGCCCTTCTACATTGTGGTCAGCATAAATAATCAATGGTGGTCAATGGACAACTCCTTTGAAGGAAGGGTTGGGAAAATCAAGGGATGGGATTGTTGGGAGGTACCTTACTTTTCTAATAAAAATCAGAAGATAATATTGTTTCACCATAGAATCCTCATAGAAGAATAGATCAATCCCTCAGTCTCTAATGAGAGCAGTTAAGGGCAGGGATGTTTAGGGGGCTGGTGACTAAGGGGACATTGAGCAGATAGTAGCATAGGAAGAGTTTCAACACCAGCTTGGGACTGTAGACAAATCACATTAGAGGGGGTAAAAAATTCCTAACTATTTTCAATCAATATTTGAAACTTTAAGCATTGGCGTGATTTTATTAGTAACCTCATTTTCATTGCCTACTAGGCACATTTGCATCTATGTACAATAGACAAAAAAATGAGAGGTATAGCTGATATCCTACTAGGCACTTCACAGGTCTTGTTCACCCTACTGTTGTAAAGAGCACCCATGCATTTGTTGTGTGTTTTCATGGTTTATCTCTAAAACTCAGGTTTTGAGTTGTGATTATGCCCCTGCTGATCTAATTAAGCTGACATATCCTGCATCATCTCCTACCTCTCCTTTGGTTGTCAGAGGGCAGTCAAGGCAGTAATTGTGTGTGTTACATTTTAAGTTCCTAAACTATCTCTCTCCCTTCTTCGCTACCCCACACCAGATAAGGCCACCATTTGACACAGGCTGTTGTTGTATTTGTCCTTTGTTTTCAAAGAGGACCATGACATCAGAGAAATGATGACAGAACTTGCATTTGACTTTGTCTTAAGTGAGGGAGGGCTGTGCAAGGTCATCAGCCTCACTTTATCCTCCTGAGCCATCTGGATCCAGTGACCAGATATTCATCAGGATGACTGGAGATGGCCTAGGATGCAATGGGAGACCCTGGCAGTTTAGGTTAAGGTCTTTTCAGGTACTCACTTAAAATGAGGTAATGCCCATTCTGTGAATAAGCCTCTTTAAAAAGTAATCAAGGGGATGGCCCCTTTAATAGAAAGAAAAACAAAATACATAAAACATGCTGGGAGGGACAGGAGCCTCAGGGTTGTTGTTTCAAAGAGAAACTGTTATTATTGAAATTCACTGTAAGTCAGGAGGGTCCAAAAGCAGCCACTGAGCGTAGGGCAGGGACCCTTCATTTTTCAATACATGGACTTCAAAGAGTCTAAGCTTTTAGGGGAGACAAGAAAGAGAAAGAAAGGAAGAAAGGAAGGAAGGAAGGAAGGAAGGAAGGAAGGAAGGAAGGAAGGAAGGAAGGAAGAAAGGAAGGAAGGAAAGAAGAAAGAGAAAGAAAGAAAAAAGAAAGAAAGAAAGAAAGGAAGGAAGAAAAAGAAAGATCGAACTGGGAAAGGAAGCCCCTCAAGGTTCCCGGCCAAAAGAGAAATAGTTACTATTTACATTCACTCTGCCAGGAGGATCCAAAAAATAACCATTAAAGTGGACATATACATATATATGTATGTATATGTGTGTATATATATATTTGTGTGTGTGTGTAAATATATATGTATGAGTATGTGTATTTATCAGTTCTTTCTCTGGAGGTGAATAACATCTTTCTTTGTAGCTGATTTGAGTTCTGAGTATCTATAATATTCAGAAAAACAGTCATTCTTTGAATATTGCTGTTATTGTATCTAACATTCTCTTGGTTCTATTTATTTCACTTTTCATTATTTCATGTTTCTTTCTAAAATTAACCTGTCCATTTTTTTTCTTTATAGCACAGTAATATTGTATCACAGAAGCTCCCATTCAAATGGGAAAAAGTCCAGAGGTAGGGAACCTGTGGCCCCAAGGCCACATGTGACCATATGACCCTCTAGGTCCCTAAATGACCTTTGACTGAATCCAAACTTCATAGAACAAATAGGGTTACATTTGAGAACCCAGAGGGCCACATATGACCTTGAGACCACAGGTTTCCCACCTCTGGAAAAAGCAATAGGTAAATAACTAAGAATATTCATATGTGCATGCAAGATATATACAATGAAAGTGGAAGAAAATCTCAATGGAAAGAGACTAGTACTGGCAGAGATTGGGAAAGGTCTTTAAGACACCAGGGGAGCCAAGAAGCTGAGAAGAGGAAGGGAAGAATTCCAGGTATGAGGTGTCCGTATGAATTGCTTCCTAGCTGAGATAATAAGATTACCCATGCTGGTAGGTTGTATATATTTTCCCAGCAACCTGAAATAGCCTTTCCAAAGGAACAATATTGCCAGTCTAATTCTTCCATTTTGAAAATTTGGTGACTGTTTGAATCATCTCTTTGCTATATCTTCCCTTGGCATGTTCTCTCTTAAACTAGTCCTACTATCTGTGAGAAATAGCCCAAAGCTATACTAGTAGTATAGAGTCTTTTTAATTGGTTCCTTGCTAGATGACATGCTCTTTTTATTGGGATGTTTCCCAGGCACATGATTGGTTACACAAGTATGACAATACGTAGTGGATTATGAGCTTTATTTACACCTTTCATACTAACCTATAAAAATGAAGGTTGGAATATGTCATCCTGGATTTCCAATAGCTTTCTTTGTTCTGTGAAGATATATCTTGCTCTCTTCTAGTGAATTTTAAAAACACTTTTTAATGAATGTTTTCTTATTTTGTAATTTAATCTATATCTCTATGCAAAAAGTGGGGAGAAATAGGAACTTGTTTGGAGACTGAATCAATTTTCCCAAAATGTGATTGAGGGGAAGGTAAAAGAAAAACAAAACCCAGTGATAGAAGGATAATTGGGGAAAAGAGAGACAGCTAATCTACCCAGGAAGACTTGAGGTGTTAACAGGAGACACAGAGCTGTTCCTGTAGTCAGGAAGATCTGAGTTCAAATTTGACCTCAGACATTTACTGACTAAGAGAAGAAAATGGTGAACCACTCCCATATCTTTACAAAGAAAACCTCAAATGGAGTCATGAAAAGTAGAACATGACCAAACAACAACAAAACCTATCTAGGATTCCAGGTAATCGGTTCAGATGACATTCCCCTTCACGTTACCTAGCTGATAAAATTACTTGCTTGAGTCTATCCAGATTCTAAGGCCAAGATGATTTCTCTTATGAATAGGGTTTTTTAAATTAAATTAAATTTTAAAATTTAGATATTCTCGCAAAATTGCTACTGTTTCTATGTTTTCTCTTACACGTTCCCTGTGCATGAAATAGAGATCCTGGGATCATAGAGCCAAAGCTAGAATAGACCTTAGAGGTCATCTATTTCAATTTACTTGCACTTCAGATAAGGAAATGAAACCCAGAATTGGTATTAGAACAGGACTCTGACTCAAAATTTTTGTTTTGTTTTTCTACTGTACCAAGCTGCCTGCCATTACGAGATTTCCTTTTTCTGTAATAGACATGATTTCACGTCTCTACTTAGAGCAGAGCTATAACTGGCAATTTGAGCTCCCAGGGAAAGCAGCACAAGATTGTCCTTTTGTATGCAAGTACCTGCTTGTCATTCATAATGTCATAATAATTCAACAAGTTAAGACAAATTCAGTGGAGAAGTGGAGTTAGTTACTATAGTAAGTATTAGCTAATAAAAGTGAACATACTAAACTTTTTACTCTGGGAAGAAAGGAAGGAGGGAGGGGAGGGAGGAGGGAGACAGGGAGGAAGGGGAGGGAGGAAACATGCATATATTAAGTGCCTGTTATGTGCCAAACACAAGGCTAAGTGCTTTACAAGTATTATCTTATCTGATCCTCACACCAGCCTTGGGAGTTAGGTGCCATCATTTTCAGCAAAGTAAGGTAGGCAGAGGTTAACTGACTTGTCCAGGGGTCACATGACTAGTGAGTGTCTAAATTTAGATGTGAACTCAGGCCTTCCTTATCCCTGGGCTGGTCCACTGCCGTCACTTAGCAGGCAACCTTTTGGAGGGTCGGGGGTGGGATAGGTAGCATCTTTTGAACCTCCTTTTCTTTTTCTCTATTCCAGAATCATAATAGCACAGAATATCAGAGGTTAAAGATCTAGAGGGCATTCATTCTGAACTCCTCATTATGCAGGTAAGGAAACTGAGTCCCAGGGAGGTGAAGTGAACTTTCCATATTAGCAATGGGTCAGTACCAGCGACCAGCTCTGCCACATCTCCCAAATTACTGTGGCCCCAGTTTCACAGATGGTGACCTTTCTCCTTTCATGAATGAAAGGATGCCCTGCTGCAAGGATCATAGTCATAAATAAGATCATAGAAGTCAGAACAAGAAGGAACCTGAAAAAGGTTTAGTCCACCCCTCTGATTCTGTAAATGAGGAAACTAGAGACAAGAGGGGATAACTGGTATGCTGGAAGGCCTTCAGGAAAAGCAACAGAGTCAGGTTTGAAACCAAGTCTCTTGATGCTATACCCAGTGTAGATTTTTTCATTATAGAAAACTATTTTCCAACTATTCTTTTACTACTTTGCCATAATCCATAGTGTGAATTCTAAACACTGAGACATTCCAGGTATTCCCCTACATAAACCATTTGTTGCTGCTTCTATTGTTAAAAGCAGAGCCACTAAGAAACAAAAAAACAGTGGCAACTATCCCATATTTATTCAGAACAAGAAAAGACTTTTTGAGGCCTTTTTTCTGAGTCATGACTAGGTACTGAATTTTAAGGACAGCTTCCTTGACTTTTAGGGTAAACATTCAGAAAGACAGCTTTCAAAGGCCAACTGCAGACCACTGCATCTAGGATCATCTCCAGAAGTCCTGCTCTATATCTGCTCACAGGGCCAGATGGCTCTGAAAGAGAAAGCAAGACTGATGACTTTGCACAGTCTTAAATCCAATACATGTGCAAGTCCCAGCATCACTTTCCTGATGTCATGGTCCTCTTTGAAAACAAAGGGCAAACAGCAACAGCAACAAAAATTAGCCTACCCTACATGGAGAGGAAAATGCAGAGGGGAGAGAACCCTAGTAGATATGTATGTATGCTTTTATGGCATGTGTTCTGGTAACCTATGCATTTATTAAGCACCTCCTATGTTCTAGGTACTATGCTAAGTTCTAGGAATGCAAAGAGCTATGGATCAGTCTCTTTCCTCAAGAATAACACATTCTAGATGTGGGAGAGTTGGAACACTAACTCATTGTTTGGTGGAGCTGTGAGCTGATCCACCCCTTCTGGAGAGTAATTTGGAACTATGCCCAAAGGGTCATAAAAATGTGTATGCCCTTTGACACAGCATTATCACTTCTAGGACTGTATCACGGAGAGATCATAAAAATGGGCAAAGGATTCACATGTACAACAATATTTATAGCAGCTCTTTTTGTGGTGGCCAAGAACTGGAAATCAAAGGGTTGTCCATCAATTGGGGAATGACTGAGCAAGTTGTAATATATGAATGTAATGGAATAGTATTGTGTTATAAGAAATGGCAGATGGGGGGACTTTACCTGGATAGACTTATATGAACTGATCCTGACTTAAATGAGCAGAACCAGGAGAACATTATACGCAGTAACAGCCACAGTGTGCGAGGACTAGTTTTGATAGACTTAGCCTTTCATAGCAATGCAAGGACCTAAAACATTTCCAAAAGACAAGTGATGCAAAATGCCATCCACATCCAGAGAAAGAACTGTGGTGTTGGAATTCAGAATGAAGCAGACTATTTTCTCTTCTGTTTGTTTGGTTTTGTTTAGTTTTACTAATATTTTCTCCCATTTGTTTTAATCTTCTATACAACATGATTAATGTGAAAATGTGTTTAATAAGAATGTACATGTAGAGCCCTATAAGATTGCATGCCATCTTGGGGAGGGAGGGAGAAAAAATTTAAAACTTATAGAAGTTATTGTTGAAAATTGCAAACAAATAAATAAATTTGAAAAAAAAGAATAGCAAATTCTAAAAAGCCACCACCCACTAGTGGTTGGTGAACCTTTCATAGTTCTAGGAGCAGTAGAGGTTTTCAAGTATCATCAGTAACAAGGCACCAGCCAATGTCCTCTATCACGGTATATATTTTTTGAGTATAAAATTTAACTTTAAAAATGATCCCTTTGGGGTAGCTAGGTGACACAGTGAATGGAGTATCAGCCCTGAACTCAGGAGGAACTAAGTTTAAATCTGGCCTCAGACACTTGACACTTACTTTGGCAAGTCACTTAACTTCAGTTGCCTTGCCTTCTCCCTCCAAAAAAAAAAAAAATCAATCACTTCTCCCAAAGTCCAAAATCTTTTTCTTGTATCTATACATTGCACTTAATACATTTGAATTTGTGTTAAATGAATAACTCCCACATTTGTCCAGTGCTGTAAGGTTTCCCAACGTTCTTTCCTTCCTACAATCCAGTGGGGTAATCAACACAAGTGTTACTATCATCCCCACTTTACAAATAAGGAAACTGAAAATTAGAGATGAAACTGATTTCCTAGGCCTGGAACACAGATCTCCTAGTGTCAGAATAAATACTTTTTCCACTATACCAAGTCATCTTTCTAATTAAATAAAGGGAATCAAAGGTGAGGAACCTTTGGCCTTAAGGTCACATGCCACCCTCGAGGTTCTTTAGTGAAGCCCTTTGACTTAATCCAAACTTCACAAAATAAAAAATCCTTTTATTTAGCTGGTTTGCTCTGTGGAGTTTAGAATCAGTCGAAGAGTCACATTTGAGGACCTGGAGGCCCTCATGTGGCTTTGAGGCCACAGATTCTACCCCCACCTCTGTCCATAGACTCAAAGAAGAAATCTTAGGTGTTACGTAGTCACAGGACCAAAGTATCCCAAATTTAGAGCTGGAAAAGAACTTAAAGGATATTGTGTCCAACTCCACAACTTAAAAAATAAATAGTTCAATGAAGCCCTCACTTTGTAGTTCCTCTTTTTTTTTTCTCCATCTTGTCAGAAGTCTCATTCCCAAATACTGCCAACTGCTCTCCAAAGCACTTATTTCAGCATCTGGTTGAGTTGAGCCCTCCTCCAATAGTTTCTCTGTTCTACCAAATTTCAATTAAAACTCCCATTCCCTCACTAATCTCAGCTGAATATGACAATAATCCCATTAAATAAATGCACTTGAGTAAATTATGTTTATAATAGGCTGAATTTAACTCTGGCTGGTCCCCTGTTTGTTTACTTTTAATATTGGAATGAAACAGGACACTCAGATTATTCAGTAGTCAATAATATGAAGCTTACATAACCATAGCAAAGGAAGGATATTCAAAAAAGTCAAAGCATCACTCAGCTTGTGGAGTCTCCTCCACCTCCTCGCATCTATATAGAAACATTCTGAGTCAAATTCAGTATGACCTTGGAAGAGCTACCAAAAGTTGAGAGGTCTTGATTCCACGTGTATGGAAATTTTTATGCACTAAGGTAACCATGAAACCAAACTGATAGAACCAAAGGCCTACAAGAAACTATGTTAGTGGAGACCCAGTCTGAGCCTTAGCCCTTTGAGCCATCTTTTGGACAGTTTTCTCACCTTTAGGGGAAAAAAATATGGTTAAACTACATGACAGGAACAAGGAGAGAGGTGATCCTGGAAGATTATTGATCCTTTCATGTGATTATCATTCAATCAATTAGCATTTATTGAGCACTTACTATAAGCAAAACACTGTGCTAAGCCTTGCAGATACAAAGACCAAAGTGAAACAGGCCCTGGCATCAGGAACTTTTTAGAATACTCTTCTAGAATACCATAGCCAGAAGGCATTGGCTCCTTCCCTTCCAAGAGTCCTAGCAGCAAATCTAAGGGATCAATGATGATTTTCTAGCACTATCAATCATGAATCTCCATTCAGTATTCCCCTATATCATTTGAACAGTTGATATCTACAAAATGTCAATTGACTAATTGGAATTAATCAGGTTTGGTTTTTTGTGTTTGGTTTTACAAAGTAATCTTTATTAAGGGTAGTATAGTAAAAATTAGTGTAAAAATATCTCCGTAGAAGTTTAGGACATACTCTTCAACAAGTGGATTTGAAGATCTTTCCTGCCCCTTAATAGGCCCATGTGACCTGCTTGGGTCACATGGAAGCCTGAGTCACAAGTCTGAGTCACATGGAGCCTGTAGTGGAAGAATTTTGCTGAATAGGTGGAACAGGAAGAGGCAGAGCTAGAGCAGAGTTGGGAAGTAATTGGTTAGAGTCTACTCAGAGGTAGGAAGGATGCTCATTGAGTGAAAGAGCTTATTTGTGATTTGCTTAATGGAGCTGGTCTGTGGGAAGCCTAGCAGTGGTAAGACTTGGGGATGGTGTTGCCCTCTCCATTGTTCTTGTGTAGAGATTTTTGTTACTATAATGGATTTGGCTTTCTGGCATCTGAATAAATGTTTGGGCATTGTCTTCCAAGGGAAGAGTCTATAGCTTTTTGTGATTCAGAATTGTGCCAGTATACTCCTGACCACTGTAGGTGCTGTGAACATCATATTGGTGCTACATAAGGTTATTTAATAGGACACATTTCTATTTCCCTATCTCTCTTTTCTACAAAATCTCCTCCTAGAAAGATTGAAATTTCATCAATTGTAAATCAGTTTGTGTTAATGAGAAAAAGAATCTCAGGATCTGAAGTGAGAAATTATCAGTCACTTAACAATAAATATTTTACAGGATTACAAATCACTCAGCCCTTGTTTGAACACTTTCAAGTGATGGGATTTTTTATTATATTGAAATGAAATTTACCTCTCTCTTACTTCTCCCCTTTGGTTCTGATGCTGATCTCTGGAATAATAGAGAACAAGTCTTCTCTGCCTTCTTCATGAAAGGTTTTCAAGTGTTTGAATATAAATATTATATTGTCCCTTTTGTCTCCTCTTCCCGAGGATCATCATAGACATTTCATTTATTCAACCTTAGTATTAAAGATTTGGAATATATACCGTAGTCTTCCCAACATGAATTAATTTCTTTATGGTGTACACACACACACACACACTCACACACACACCACTACCACCACCACTAACAGCAACAACAAGAGCAGCTTATACACCTATTTTTATATCATTTAATTAATATCTGTTTAGTATCTAATATGTGTGCTGGAGGTTGAGGAGAAGAAGATAAAAATCATATATTTCTTCATGGAACTTAAAGTCTAAGGAGACAGCGTGATATGCTAGAAAGAACACTGGTTTTAGAGCCAAAGGACCTAGTTGCATATCCCAGCTCAGGTATTTATTCCCTGTCTGATTTTGAGAAAAATCATTTAACTTCCCTTGGCCTCAATTACCTCATTTATAAAATAAAATGATTTAACTAGAGAGTCTCCACTCTATACTCTGTGTACACAAACTATAACAAAGGTATAGTGTGAAAAATGCAGGGAAAGTGGAAAAAAAGACTCCTAGGAGCTTCAAAGAAGGTTTTATGAAAGAGGTGAGATTTAGGAGGGTTTTAAATTATGGGTAGGAGTTGAATGGGAAAAGTTGGCAGGGAAAGACATCCAAACATAGGAAACAATGGAAGGAAAGGCATGGAGGTAGGACAGTGTCTTGATCCAATTGACCTGGAGTGTGCTACATCAGGAAGAGCTGTATGGGCTTAAAGGTCAAGTAAAGGGATTTAGACACTATTCTGCCAATAACCATTGAGCAAAACAGTGGGATGACCCACTTTAGTCTAGCAGCAAAACATAGGACAGATCAAAAGTAAAATAGGATGGAGCAAAAGGACCAATTTGGAGACTCTTGCAATAGCAAATAATGAAATCAATTTAAGTGCGTAAGTGACCACCTTTGAATAGGGATCCAAACTAGCTTTTGCCACGTAGACAGTAATGAGATAACAAACTTCCATCATCTTTCCTTATAAGAATGGGCATATCTTACATGACCTATGGGAACTATCCTCTCCAATAAACTCTTTACTTTGCCTAAAAGAAAGAAAATTATTAAGTGCCTACTATGTGCTACTACTTGGTTAAGTACTTTACAAATAGCACTTCATTGAATTCTCAAAGCCACCCTAAGAGGGTTATGCCCATTTCACTGAGATAAGCAAAGGTTAAGGGCCTTGCACAGGTTTACAGAACTAGTGAGCATCTAAGGCCACATTTGAACTCATGTCCATCCGACTCAGGACCCAAAGTTCTATCTATTGCATCACCTGGCTGTCCCTATGCAGAATAATCATCATACTCACCTTTCACTCTATCCTAGTGTTTGCTCTGCTTCCCTATTTTCTACCTTTGGAAACACATTTCATGTCTACCCATCTCATCTGACATTTCATTATAATTCAAATCTTATCTCCTTCATGAAATCATTGCTAATCATTTCTCTTCTCTACCTTCTACTCCCATTTCAAGGTCATTGTGATTTCACTTTCCTAGACACGTTCATGGAAATAGATTATCAGTACCACTTCTTTTTAGAAAAATATTTATTTTAAGTTTTCAACATTTACTTCTACAAAATTTTGAATTTCAAATTGTCTCGCCATCTCCCCTCTCCCCCCATCCCCCACTCCAGGACAGCAATATATTCTAATTACCCATTGCTCCGAAGTACCATCTCTTGTTGATAATAAAGGTACCTATTTTCCTGTTTGTCTAGATGAGATCTGGTCAGTTTCTCAATCTAGCCCTGACCTTCAGAATAAAGTTTTTTAATTAAAAACAAACTGTGTAGCATTATTTAAAAAACCCTATTAAAGGATGTGGGAGGTCACTTCATGGATCACACTTGTAATAGAAAATGTTTTAAGCATTAACAGCTCCAGTAGTAAGCTGTTTTTTGGGAATGTGAGGGTTGGAGTGATAACTATGCAGGTGAAAATTAATGACATACTATAAAATTATTATTTTAATAACGAAAGCTATTAAGAATTTCATGTCAGATTCTCTTTAAAAAACAGTCTGCTGAAACAGTTCCAGGAGTGAACCAACAGGGAATGACATTAAACCTGGGAGAGATTCTACTTCTCCAAATGGACATTTATTTCTCTCTCTTTTTCTGCTCTTGGCTAGGGATTGTAATATCATAGAGCAGGGGCTGGCAAGGAACTCCAAGGAATGTATGCATTGGCTCAAAGGTGCCCCCAGAGGGCACTATGGCTCTTGCACTTTTGGACTTGAGGAATTAACCAAAGCCAAAAAGTGTTGCTGTTCATCTGATCTGTTCTCTAACCCAAACTCAGGCCTCAGGGCTCCTTTCTGAACTAAGACCTTAGAACTCGTGACCTCTTATCAATCTTTCTTTATAACTCACATGTATTAACCATCTACTTTGTGCCTAAGCCTGTTCTAGGTAACTCAAAATGCAATAGGGGTGTTCTGACCCAGAACTTCCAGTATCCTTTGGCTAACAAGATTGTTAACCAGTGCTGCTGTTGCTCAGTCATTTCAGTTGTGTCTGATTCTTCATGACTACATTTGGGGTTTTCTTGGAAAAGATACTAGAGTGGATTGCCATTTCCTTCACCAATCAATTTTACAGAGGAGGAAACTGAGGAAAACAGGGTTAAGTGACTTGCTCAGGGTCACACAGCTAGTGAATGTCTCAGGCTGGATTTGAACTCAGGTCTCTCCTGACTCCACTGTGCAACCTAGCTTCCCTATTAGGCCAATACATCAGCAGAACAATCAAAAGATCCTTAATGTCAAGGAAACGGCTAGGGTGAAAGCTGTGTCCACCAAGTAGAGCTGGTCTATGATGAATCCAAGGAACCTTCCTAAAACACAGAGAGATTAAAAGACTTACCCAAGGTCATACAGCCAGTAGATGACAGAGGCAAGATGCATGTGTGTGTGTGTGTGTGTGTGTGTGTGTGTGTATGTGTACCAATGCTCTATATGGACCTTTTGCTCTCTTTATTCTCTCCCTCAGGAACCTCACTGGCCTCTATGAGTTGGTTCAACTATCATTTCTATCATTTCTATGCAAATACCTCCAATATCTACATATTCAGCCCTGGTCTCTCAGAGCAGTTCAGCACCACATCACCAACAGCCTACTGGATATTTTTACCCAGGAGTACTTTAACTCAACAAATCTATAACTTATCCTCCTGAACCCTCCTCCCCCCTCAAAAAATTGTCTCTCTTTGTTTTCCTCATTGTTTTTTTTGGGACAATTAGGTGGTGCAGTGGATAGAGCACCAGTGCAGGAATCGGAAGGACCTGAGTTCAAATCTCACCTCAGACACTTAACACTCACTAGCTGTGTGACCTTGGGCAAGTCACCTAAGCCCAACTGCCTCATCCTGGATCATCTCCAGTCATCCTGATGAATATCTGATCATTGGATTCAGATGGCTCTGGAGAAGAAGTGAGGCTGGTGACCTGCACAGCCCTCCCTCACTCAAAACAAAGTCAAGTGTAAGTCATGTCATCATTTCTCTAATGGTATGGTCTTTTTTAGCAATGAAAGATGAACACACGATTGTTTTTGTTAAGGTGACCATCACTTTTAACACCACCGAGGTTCACAAAATAAAATAATCCTTGACTCATCATTTTCCTTTACTCCTCACGTCCAATCTCTTTCCAAATCTTATCTACTTTATTCATCCTACCTCTCTTGCTTTGGTTCCTTTTTCTCCATTCAACATGGCTACCACCATAGATCAGGTCCATATCACTTTTCACCTACACAACTGCAAAAGTCACCTAATTGCTCTCTCAGCCACATATTTCTCCCTCTTTAATCTGGTCTCCATATATCTCCCAAAATGATATTTCTAAACATGGTTTTGTCCATGTTACCTTCCTGCTCAGTAAACCCCAGTGGTTCCACATTACTTTAGGATGAAATTTAAACTCTTCTACTTGGACATTTAAAGAACTTCAAAACATGGTTCCAGCCTTCATTAGACAGAATTCTCTTTTCATCAGTATACGGTGAAACTCAACTTGCCTGGCCTGCTGCTCCTCACACAACATGCTCTAACTTCTATCTCAGTGATTAGGCTGTAACACATACTTAGAATGCACATCCTCCTCAGCTTTGCTTGGTTTCCTTCAAAATTCACTTTAAGCTTCAATTTGGAAACTCCTCCCCTCCTCCCCCCATCGTGGCATTTCAAGTGCAGGCACTTGCAGCAAAGTTATTTTGTATTTCCTTTGTATGTTGTATAGACTCACATGCCTATATATCATTGACCCATAGAACATAAGTTCCTTAAGGAAAGGGGGTATTTAACTTTTTACTTTGTTTCCCCTGTACCTAATTGAGTGGCTGGCATATAATGGGCATTTAATAAATGCTTGATAATTGATTGATTAAATAATTGCTAACCACATAATAATTCTATTCATTATTCCAAGGGATCGCTACAGGAATACTAAATATATACTTACCATTCCTTTGTGTATATTTTTATATACACAGACACTAATACTAGATAGAGTATATGTATGTATGTATATACATATATGTGCACACACATATGTGTGTATATACACATATGCAGCATGTATATGCATGCATGTGAATATATAAATATATATATACATATACATAAATGCAGATGCTTTTTCAACAAAACATTGGACTGGGCTCCTTAGAGAAAAGAAAAATTTATTCAAAATGGCAGCTAAAATTGATTTTTAAGGCTAAAGTGGTTATCATCTTCTTAGGAAAAATTACTTTACTATTCAATATTTTTCACTGAATAGTGTGGAGACAGTCTTGGATATCACCCCTTCTGTCTACATTTGTCTGTAATTATCTGACTGTCTTTGTCATTATCTTACTCTGTTTCTCTCAGTCTCTGTCTGTCTCTCTCTCTGTCTCTGTGTCTCTCCCCATCCTCCACTCCAGTCTTCCTATTTTCTCAAAGGTTAAAAATTCTAAATCTATCCACAAACTTCGATCTGTGCCATTTCCAACCCCAGGTATTTCACAACCCCTTAGGCAGGGTAGTGACTCCCAAGTCCTAGAGGTTCTTCCTGTCAATACCAAACTTAGTTAGCTTTATTCCTGACATAGCTCCTTTCTAATAGCCTCAATCACATACCCCCATGTCCAGCTTGATCTTGGTTTCTTAAAGGATATACCAAGGGGACATAAGTTCTGGAAATTCTTACCTACTAAACTGAAAAGTTTTCCAATAGAAGTATGGGGACAGAATGTATGATTCATCTAAGAACCAAGTTAGCCAGATTTGGAGAAACTCATCACCAAAAGGTTGTCCAAAGGTTGATAAATTATTTCAGTCACAGTCACTTTGAAAGCTCAACCACTATGTGATGATAGCACTCATTATACAATGATGAATTGTAACATGCTTAACACACATATCTCTTACGTCTTTCACAGTCCCAAATGGAAAAAAAAATACTACTGAGAATGTCTTTCACAATCCTAAGAAATCCAAACATACCAATTTCTACACAATACTAAATATCTGGATTAAAACTGAAAATGTAGCCAGTTATTCAAAAAGTTAAGAAATATAAAAAAGGATTATGTCTGTGACTCTATAATATATATGTGTTGTATAACACACATTCACGTGTATATATGTATATATACATGTGAACATATACATATGTGAGTATATTTACACATTTAAAAATCATTGTGGTTGACTGAATTTTGCTGTTGGTAACCAAATATTTGGATATTTGGGATGAGATAATAACCATGGTTATCAAGCTTTTGCTACCATGTACTAAAATACTTTCAATAAAAACACAACTTTATAACAAATATGCACAGCATAATCTCCAATTTCTGATTTTCAGGAATCAATGGTCTCTATATGTCATTTGCTGCTTACCTTATAAGCTAAAGATGGGATAAGAGGTAATCACAAGCATGAAGAATGATACGAAAACAGGAAGCTGTTGGAGAAACAGTACCAGACAATGTATCAAAACTCTGGATCATTTGTTCATTTAAGGAATGTTTGTTGAAAGCCTGCTATGTGTGAAACACTGTGCTAGAGTCTCTGGAGGTTACAAAGAAAATAGTTTCTATCTTTAGGGGCATCAGCCAATGACTAGGAACTGATGAATCTTATTATATTTCTTAACTATTCTAATTAAACCAAGACCTGTTATACCTACCTTCTGAACAAACATCTTTCTCCTTGTGGCTTCTAATGACATTTTTATGGAGATTTCCAAAATAAAACCCACAAAACAGAAGGTTGTATCATAAAGACTCAAATAAGCAGAGCAAGGCAAATGTGGGGGAAAAAATGTGCTTTTCAGCCAAGCCTCCCCTTTCTCCATGCCTCCTCAATTACTCAGCAAGCACTTGTTAAGTGTCTACTATGCGATGCGTAATATGACAGGTACTAGAAATAAAAGAGAGAATAAAGGGAAAAGGGGAAAGGGAAGAAAGAGAAAGGAAAGGGGAAAGGGAAAGAAGAAGAAAAAGGACAAGAAGAGGAAGAAGAAGAAATCTTCAGGGGAGACAATATGTACATAAAACTGAGAAGAGTACAAGTAGTAAGGGACAAACTTAAAACAAAATCCTCCTGAAGAAGTCAACATTTGAGTTTAATCTGTTTTTTTTAATCTTTAAGGCAACCAGATATTTGAAGACATAGAAAAAAAGAGGGAGCATATTACAGTCAGTGGCAAGGAATATTAAGATATTAAATGGAGTATCATTTAAGAGGAACAGTACCATAGATAATGTGAAAGAGAATAATATATAATGAAACTGGAAAGAAGGCTGAGGCTAGGTGGCAAAGGATTATTATACATGCCCAATAAAGAAGTTTATATTTGATACAAGTAACTGGGAGCAATTGCAGTTTATTGAGTAGGGAAGTGAGGTGATCATATCTGAGCTTTAGAAAAAAAAATCACTGCGGCAGCTGTGAGAGAAGAGGAAGGATCGCACATCTGGGAAGGGTCAATAAAAAGGCTATTACAGTTCTCCTGGTGACATTCGATAAGGGCTTCAACTAGAGTAATGGCTGTTTTGGTGCTGTAAGTAAAAATTGATTTCATTGTCACTACAATACTCTTTGCAAATAAGAATCATTGGACGCTAGGTCAAGGTTTTGTTTGTTTGTTTTTTGTTACTGTTCCTGTTTTCCTCCCTCTTGTCACTCTGCATTTTGCGAGTGAAAAGAATACCAGGGGAATTGAGAGCAGAAAAAACATATAGCATCTATAGGATGCTGCCAAAGGCTAGCTTCTGACATAATTGATTTGTTTAACCGTCTAAAGGTTCACAGGTCATTCTGAATATGTCTAATGATGCCTCTTAAGTTACTTTTATTCACAAGGTACTTTTATTCATTCCTTTGTCCAAAGAACTTTCTCTCTCTCTCTCTCTCTCTCTCTCTCTCTCTCTCTCTCTCTCTCTCTCTCCCCTAACACTATCTCTGTCTTTATCAAGACAAGGAAGAAACAAAAATTTAAGGTACAAAATGTGAATTTAATCAGTTATAACACTGTGGAGAAGAACAAAATTGTATTTTGTGGGTTTGAATGGTTTGCTGATGCCTAATATAAGCCCACTTACATTTAGCATTATCACCAAAAAGGCCTGTGTATGGTGAACATTTTAATCTCCCAGGCCACATCCTAAACTGGAGCTAGGATAAGTCAGATATTCCCTGGGATCAAAGTACTTTTGTCAAAATTGTAAAGGAATACTTTCTGGTGGTTATGCAAACATCCATGGCCCAAAAGGCATTCTGGTGCCTTAAAAGAAGTAAATACTGTTTTACCATTCCCCCATGAGGTTGATAGTGGTGCTGAGTATGACGATGATATTGATAACTAATATTTTTATTTGTTTTAAGACTTACAAATTGTTTTCCATGCAGTATGCCATTTGATTGTAACAAGAGGTGTTAAGGTTCTTATTTTAATTTTATAGGTGGGGAAACGATGGCAGAGAGGGGTTTAGTGTCTTGCTCAGGGTCATCCAGTGTTTTGATGTTCTGCATGACTCAGCTTACCTTATTAAGTCCCCTGTACTGTAATAGAACATAATATCCTTTCTGTATATCTTTAATGCCTGGCACATAGCAATCACTTAAGAAATACCTATTATTAACTTGATTGATATTTCTAAAGAGATTTCAAAACTAACAGATCATTTTCTGATGAAGTTTTGTATTGAGGGACACTATGTACACCTGTTTCATTGCAAACTATGAAAACTGAATTCTAAAAACTACCCACAGGTCAGTGTATAAAAAGGGTAGATTCTGTATTATTTTAATAATCTTTTTTCTCTGCACTTTTGTTTTGTTTTCCATTGTCCATTGATATTTTGAGTTAGAATTAACCATGCCAAGAGAAAAAAATGCTTAATTCTTTTCAGTATTTTTAATATAGTATAGAAAATGTTTGTATAACAAAAAAGAGTTGGCTTTACTAGATATTAAAATAAAAACCACATACGACAATAATTATGTTGAACAGACATTTATTTTATCCTTTACTAGCAAAGCAATTATAATTTTATGCTCCAAAAAAGTTCATTATTAAATTTTATGTTTGAAGTGGTTTTGCCGATCCCAAGCTAATATTGTTACATTAAGTAGATGGGAAATGGTCCTCTGTAATTCTTTTAGTTTGCATTTCTTATATTATTAGAGATTTGGAGAATTTTTCATATAGCTATTGATTATTTTCATTTATTCTTTTTTATAATTTTTTCTCCTTAGTTTAAAGAACGCAATAAAAACATTTGCATATAAAAAGGACAGAAAAAGAGAAATAAATGTGAAAACAAATATTTATTGTTTATATTTGGTTTTGTAAAAGACTTTAATAATTCAGCACATAACTTTCAAATCTGTCATGTTTCTCTGTGTTTCCACATTTCTTTTAGGCATCTTAAAAATGTTTAAATAATCTCTTCTTTTTTCAAGGCATGGTGGTGCTATGATTAACCTCCTCTCCTTTTTGGCCCCTCAATACAGACAGATCAACCAGTCAATCAATAAATAATTATTAAATGCCTTCTATGTGCTAGGAATTGTGTTAAGTGCAATCTTTGTAACAAATCAATATCATAAAGAAAAAAAGTCAAATACTGTCCTTGGACTCTTCCTGCACCTTGAATCTATCACCCCTCTGAATAATTCTTGTTCAATAATCATAGGAAAGCTATATTTCTTCCCTCTCTAAAATTGTAATCATAATTTTAATTTCTTTCTTTTTTTATCATTTTTTATTAGTAACAGGAAATTACCCAATAAGAGTCCTCATGAACACGTTCAGTATATTCTCACTGTTGTTAAAATATCATTATCCTGACTGACACCAGAATCCCCCACATGTATTTTATAGCATATACTGTTATTCTGTGACTATTTTCTATATATTCCTGTTTCATATATACACTTTAAATGGAGGTTCTGGGAGGACCCCTCCACTCCTCCCTCCAACCAAAGAGACCTTAAAAGCAGAGGGTATTAATAAGGTGAGTACCAGGGCTGATGTCATCTTGCAGGTCCTTGGAGGCGGGGATACAGAACTCTTCCAAGAATCTCCATTCAAGGAGGGTGCCCAGGCCAGACACATCTACATTTTTCACCTCACTGCTCTTCCTTGGGCTACTAAAAGTTGAGCCTCTTTTTTCTGATATCTTTCCTTGCTCTACTCCCCTCCCCAACTTCCAACTTGTTCTTTCCTACTTAACAGCAAATAAGTAAGGATAACCAACTGCTTTGGGCCACTGGCTCAGGTTTTTGTTCTTTCACATGGTACATGTCTGCCAATGCATGGCCACAGTACTGTGTATGTCTCAGTTATGTTTATTTGTTCCTGCTCTCAAGTGAGGAAATAAAGACATAGAATAGAGAATATAGCTCTGTTCTTGTGAGTTCAGAGTCAAAAGTCCATATGAGCGCTTGCTGGAAGCTGAACCTGGTGAGGTACCAGTCATCTTAAAAAGCCTCTCAATAGTCGTCTAAGAACTATAGCTTATTCCAGGCTTTTTTATTTACCAAAAAAATGCCCTTCATATCTGTGTCCCTTGTGTTAGTTTTCCTCTACTGTATATTTTAAATGTTACTTCTTTTCATTTGTTTCTTCTTTGTTTTCATCATTTTCTCTACCGACTTATTCTGCCTTACTGCAGATAGAAAACTTCCATTTTAACCAGTATAATTAAATTTTAAAAATTCACATTTTGTTCAAGTCACAAATACTGTGCTTTATTCTGTACATCTTGTCCATCACCTTCTTTAAGAGACAGAAAAGTTTATCAGTAATCTTCTGAGCTGATTTATCATTGATCAGAGTTCTCAAGTTTTCCAAATTTTAGTTTTCTTTCACACTATTTTATTCATCATTGAGGTTATAAGGCCCTGGTCCTCACCATCACAGTCTGGATGCCACTGACACCTCTCAGCTACAATTCTTTTTTTTTAAAGTTTTTTTAATATATAATTTGTTTTCAACAAACACTTCCATAAGTTTAAACTTTTCCCCCTCTCCCTCTCCTCTCCTTCCTCAAGATGGCATGCAATCTTATATGGGTTCTACACATACATTCTTATTAAACACAATTTTATATCAGTCTTGTTCAGCTGCAATTCTTAATGGGATGGCTGGGTCCTGGTTCAGTTTCCTTCCATCCCCCACAACTCTTTTTCTCCTTGGATAATCACAAAGTAGAGTTGACTTTCTCCACTGGCAGGCCAAAACTCTAAATCCTGAGGGCTATATTTCCCAATTATCAGAGAACTGACTTTAGACTACTTTGAAATATTCCTTGATAAGAGTGCCCACAGACTTCTGATATTCTTTTTTATGTATCACGCATGCAATGAGCATTTGTTAAGTGCTTACTGCACATCAGGTACTGTACAGGAAGGTAAGTATACAAATAAAGACCAAATACAAACTTTCTGCTGTGGAGAAGCTCTCATTTAATGGAGAGGAGGAGCATGCAAACTATGTACAAACAAGATTTATACAGTGTAAATGGAAAGGGGTCTCAGAAGCAAGGCATTAGCAGTGACAGTATAGGGAAATGCCTTCTAAATCTTTAAGGAAATCAAAAAGTCAATTGGGAGAGAGACATCATTTCAAGTATATGAAATGTGATAAAAGCAAGGAATTGGGAGATGGAGTGTTGTGCGTGAGAAAGAGCAAGACTTCTGGTAGTCTTGAGCAGCATAGGACTGGATGGGGGAGTTTACTGTAGTTTTTGTATCTTTACCTCATAGAGAGGGTTGAGGATTCTCATTTGGATTTTTGTTTTTACTACTGTCTTTTTCAGGGAATCTGGGATGGTTCAACCTTTCCCATCACCATCTTTGCCAGAAATCTTCGATGACATATTTTCCAAATTCAAAAGGTTTTGAAGACTCTAGGAACTCACTATGCATAGATTATATTGTTTAGAAAGTTGGTTTTCTGAAGCATAATTAGGATTCAATTTAAAACCTTAAAGGCAAGAGGGAGTTGAAAGCTCCCCAGAGAAAGAAAAAAGATCTCTGCAGGTAGAGGTAAGAAAGAGGAAGGTAGGATCCCAGAAATGAGTTGGAGACTTTTCATAACAGTGCAATGTTTGCTTTAATATTCTCCCATGGTTTCTATGGTGAACCCCTGCCTTTGAGGAAGCAGGTTTTTAGGAAAACCTTGAGAACATATCTGGTGCATGATTTTGATGCAATAGTACTGTGCTATAAGAAAGGTTAAGCTGGATGATCTTAGAAAAACATGGATAGAAATAAGAAATAATGAAGAACCAAGAGAATGTTGTATACAGTAAGAGGAATATTATTTCAAAGGTAACTTTGAGTGAATAAGTCATTTTGACTATTATAAATACCCAAGCCAACTATAAAAGACATATGAACAAAGACACTGTTACCCCTCCATAGAAAGAACTGATAAATAGAAGTAGCTATAGAATGGTTTTACATGTATATATATTCATATGTGTATATGTATGTATATATGTATGTATGTATGTATAGACACATTTGTGTCTAAAAGTCATCTCTAAGGCTGGGGAAAAGAAGAAATAATAAATTTTCATGATAACTTTATTATATATTTTAAAAGAGTAAGTTATACATAGTAGATTTGTAGTTTCATGTGCAATCTTCTTTTTAGTGATACTCTGCTATGGAAATTCTTATTTTATTTCATAAATAAAAATATTTTTAAAAAATAGAAAACAACTTGACTTTGATAGATATCTGTCTTAGCTGTTTGGCTGTTTGTGTGTGTGTGTGTGTGTGTGTGTGTGTGTGTAATAGATACTGGAATTTTAGGGGAAAAGGTTTTTAACCTCTCCAAACCATATTTAAGAATCAGCTACCTTTATCTTGCTTGAATACACAATTGAAACTCCATTGCAGAATTATATGCCTACTTAAGTAGAATACCTTTGAATGACTGTTACTTGGAACTCAAATTAATAATGTTCACACAGGCTAATTCTGTTCTATGAGGTTAAGCTTTAACTATACTTGTTAGATATTGAGGATAGAAGGTAAGGCAGAGAGAGAAGGAATACTTAATTTGACCTGTGGTATATCTATATCTGCTAAATGAAAATTCATTTTATTTAAAAGGTTCTGTGGTAAATATAAGGGGCATCTAGATAGCATAGTGGATAGAGCACCAGGCCTGAAGACAGGAAGACTTGTCTCCCTGAGTTCACATCTGGCTTCAGACATTTAATTTAGTGATCTAGGCAGATCATTTAACCCTTTTTACCCCAGTTTCCTCCTCTGTAAAATGAGCTGGAGGAGGATACGACAAACCACTCCAGTATTCTGGCCAAGAAAACCCCAAATGGGTTCACAAAGAATTGGAAGCAACTGAAATGACTCAACAAGAATACAAACTGTAGCTTCACATTTGTAGAGTTGTAGAGTACCTTAGAATCAAGGCATAAAAGGATTAAATATTTTGACCAAGGCCATATACCAAGTTTGTGGCACAGCCGGAATCTGAACCTTAGTTTACTGGATCCCAGGCCAGTACTCTACAATTTGACACCTGACTCCTGTCAATAAAGCAAGTACATCTGCAAACCAAACTAATATTAAACTAGAGTACCAGAATCCACTAATAAGTCGTCTCCCTGAATCCACTTGGATCATAGGATTATGGATCAAGAGCTGGAAGGGATCTTCAACATCATCTGGTTCAACCTCCTCGTTTTACTGATGAGGTCTAACGGGATTAAATGATTTTCCCAAGCTTACACAGGTAGTGATAGAGGCAGGACAGAGGCAACTGTGCTCTCAGAGTCCACAATCCGTGCTATTCCCACATACTACACATTTTAATTTTTGTAAATTTGAATGTACTATTTCACTGACATGGAACTCCCCATTTAGAAATGCCCTACAATGATGCTGCAGCTTTTATGTAACTTTACAAAGCTTCCTGGGGTGAGGTGAGGGTGCGATCACACAGTAGATAGAACACTGGCCCTGGAGTACCTTGACCCTGATTACCTCCTCAATGACAACAACAACAAAACTTGCCTGGGGGTACCAGGAGGATGATTTGCATCTGTTGTCACATAGTATGGGTTACAGGCTTGACTTGAACCTGAATCTTCTTGATTTTAAGACTAGCCTTCTATGCACTAAACCATAAGGCATCCTGAAATATTGATTTGGTGCTGCAGGAAAAACTGAATAACAGTGAGCACAGAAATAAAATGATATTGAAGAACATTTACCTAAATAAGGAAAGTTCTTGATTTGAAAATAACTAATTAGTTCCAGGTCCTTCAGTAGGACTCTGAGGGAAGAAATTCATAAGCACTTCTAGAAGATTAGAACTGGAAGAATCCAGTAAGATCATTTGACAGATGATGCAACTGAATGGTTCACAATAATTTAGCAAGTCAGTAGCAAAGTAAGGATTAGATCTCAGCTCTTCTAACAGCTAGTCCAGGGTTCAGGTATGAACATCAGAGCAAGATTTAACCTTCTTGGACTTCAGCCTCTTCAGATGCAAAGAGGATGTGGAACTAGATGCTGAAAATAAAAAAAGCCTTTCAATTCTAAAATTATTTGCCTGCTATCCTATGACCAATGATTGAATTAATTCAGTTATCAAGATTTAGTAATGTACACAAAGATTGTTTCCTCCAGTCCAATATGAACTAATATTGGTGACTGAAAAGAGAAATTGACAATACAATAAAATACAAGATATGTAAATATATGGTTCTTTAAAATTTGAAGTGGTCACACTTCTACTGGGTAAAAGCTTACACTTTTTCAATTTTCTTTTTTTTTGATGAATCTTTTTTCTTTTTACTTTGTAAAGTGTATTGTTAAATAGGATTTTACTGGACCAGTGACTAAAGTGAGAGTGATGAAATAGCAGGCTAGAGACAAAGTGCCAGTAATCAGGTAGTTGTTTAATTAATTAGCTTCATTATGAGAAACAGATTTGCAAATATACATATATATATATGTTACATATACATATATATATATATATGTATATATATACATACATAAAACAAGTGGAAGGGATGAGGGAAGATGAAGTTCAATCATTTTTTTCACCTAACAAAGCCACAGATAGAAGACAATCCAATAGTTCTGAAATCTGTGGGAGCAATGTTGTTCGAGTCCTTGGGGGTCATTACTTGATGGATCACAGGACCATAGTTCTGTGATGGGAATAGGTTCTACAGTCTTTGAGTCACAGGTAGAAATGTCATTCTTCTTCTTCAGTTTCTTCTTCCACAAAACTAAAGGGCTGAACCAGCTGAGGGTTTCTTAAGTGTATGTGCATGCGTGTGTGTGTGTGTGTGTGTGTGCGCGCGCGTGCGTGAATGTGTGTGTGTGTGTGTGTGTGTGTGAGTGTGTGTGTGTGAGACAGTTGGGCAGTCTGGTAAAGCCTAGGGAAATTTTCTCAGAATAATGTTTTTAAATTTATGCAAAATAAATAGTATGACAAAGGAAGCTAATTATATTTAAATGAAATAATAAAAAACTCAGATTAAAATTTAACTAGAAAATTTCTAAAGCTCCTTTTATCTCTTGATCTATCATCTTAGAATCTTAAGCATTAGATTAGATTGGCCAGTCCTGAAATAGTTATTTCCAGGTTTTACTTGTAGATATAAACCTACAGGGAAAGAGTAAGTTCCCAATGTAATACTACTAATATTAATATTCTAAATGATAAACAACCTCTAACTAGAGGCATGAATTGCTTCCCACATACACACACACACACACACACACACACACACACACACACACCCAGCCCATTAACCTTCACACTCTAAACAAGTCCAGGAAGCATCAACAATACATTGAGGTAAGAGATAATTGCTGGGAAAATAGATCCAAATAGGAGGTTGGACGCTGCCTCAGGGATAAATTGGCTTATCATAAATGCCAAAAGCTGAATGCATATGCGTTATGCAACATCCATTCCTATTCCCAGTAGCCCAATAATACATACTCCTGACAGCTAACTTGGCTAGATTGTTGATTAGACTCAAGTTATACCTTATGACTAAGCAGACATTCCCACTTGGTGGTGATTGTTGGTTTCTGATGACTTGGCAAGGATTGTGCACCAGTGGCTCTTGGTTTCTTTTGACATTTTCTATTTTGGTTCATCTACATTCATGGAAGAAAAGAAAGGCCATCTGTCATCATGACTAACTACCAGAATATATTTCTTATAAATAAACATCAGTGCTTTCAAATCCTTTTTAGGGCTCCATGTTTAAAAAAACAACCAACAATAAAAAAAAAAACACCTTGGTTTCTTGATTGAAGATAAACAATGGGAGAGCCTCTGAAAAATATGTCTTGGGACAATATTATTTCATAGGGTTAGTGTCATTCCTTTCTCTCCTCTTGCCCCTTCTGCTAGCCGTGATAACAGAACTCTGGGTTGGTCAAGGCTTTGGAGAATGTACTTGTATATATATGGATATACGTATGGATATGTCTATGTTTGTGTGTCAGTGTTTTTTTCTTCCTCATCAGATGGCAATTAAAAGTAGAAAAAAAATGCTGACAGATTTTGTTGAATTTTTATCAAGCCCTTCTACTGATATCCATAAAGATTATTAATGTTTATCATTTGAATAAGTTCACAGAAATATGGAATCTTGTCTGTAAATTAATGCAAGGTACTTTTAATTAGGATACAGAAGGTCAATCTAACCTTTCTAAATTTGTTTGGCTAGACTGTTTATGTTATTTTGTTGAAACCTTTATAACTGTTTATAACTTTATAAAGTTGAAAACTTTATAACTGTTCTACACATGATTCATTTTGCCCAACAAAGACTCATTAAACAGTTGTGACAGCTGGGAATACAAATAGCCTGAAAAAATAGAGAAGTTAAAATTAGGGATGGGGAGGAAAACATTTCTATGGGGACTGAATTTTGAAACATTGCTTTGGATTTAAAGAAAAAATAAAAAATGGTTTTTCTCCATAAGCAGTCGTTCGCTTTCATCCAACAATTCAACAAAATATTACTAAGCACCTATTGCATATGAGGTATGGTGTTTGTGAAATTAAATGCCAAGCAATAAAAGTATAAGATATATACTTCATTTCAATGATTCATTTTTTTCTTTTTCTAAAGAACTTTTCTAACTGGGAGGTAGATTCTATTATTAATAAATAAAATAAAATTACAGCTGAGAACACAAGTTAGATAATGATTAAATGATCTTCCCAGGGTCACGCAGCTAGTAAGTGACTGGGACTGCATTTGAACTCAGGTCTTAACTCCTGTGTGGAACAATTTAGTTCTCTTTTTCTTTCCTTTCTTGTCAGTCCCACCATCTGTGACATCAGAATAAGTTGCACTTCAAGTTTTGAAAGCTTCATAGCTGTGAATCGGGAATAAGGGAGAGAGAAGATGAATACTACATTCTCTTTATTTTTCCTCCTGTTCTGAACCTAAAATTAATGAAATTAAAGATCCCTAAGGAAGAGCAGTAACACTGAGCTTCAATTTCTTTCCTCCTCCAAAATCTTCTCCCTCCCCTTACCTCAGATCCAGTTACTTCGAGACAATGTCAATTTAAGCAATTTACAGTTGGCAATCTTTTGATATGTTTTCTCTCACCCTCTAATATCATTTCACTAATATAGTAGGGCAGCTAGATCATGCAGTAGATAGACCAATGAGCCTGGAATCAGGAAGATCCAAGTTCAAATTTGACTTTAAACAATTACTAGCTTTATCATCCTGGGCAAGTCACGTAGTCCCTACTTGCCGCAGTTCCTCATCTATAAAATGGAGAAGGAAAAAGCAAGCCACATCAGGATCTTTGCTAAGAAAATCCCATAGACAATGTCCATGTGGTCATGTAGAGTCAGACACTAATGAACACTAAAAGTAACATTGAAATATGAAAGAGTGGGCAAACTAAGGTTAGTGACCATAGTATCTCAGTAAACTTTGGCCAGCACCCCCTAATAGTTTTCCATTTGAGCCATAGAAAACTTTCTCTCCATTTTTAATCGAGAAAGAACATTTTCACCAAATCAGAACTTCTTGAGTCAAATCAATTTAACAAGCATTTACTACGTACCCTCTATGTGTCAGGAACCGTTAATAATGTAGGATATATAGAATGACAAAAATTCTCCCTCCTCTCTAGGAGCTCATAGGGCCACCCCTTCTCATTTCCCAGAACCAGAAAGATGCCTGACTCTTCCTCATAGACTTCTCTAGGAAGTACATTGTGCCAACTCTCCAGCACTATTAAGCCATTGGAATTCATCCTGATTTTCCATCCCCCTCCTCTTGCCACTCTGCATTATTCCTCCAAATGTGCAAAGCTCCACTCAGTTTTTGCTCTGCTATTCACCATGAAATTGAAATAATCAAGTCTCATTCCCTCTGAACCTTTAGTATATTGCTGTAATTCCTTGGTTTACTTGGTGAAGCTTTAGCTCTTTGATGTTAGATCCTGGAGAATAAAAGTTGTATAACTAGGCATGGGCTGGCACCATCATATTTTGTAAAGAACTCTGGAGGGAAAATTGTTACTAAATACCAGGTTAAGGAGAAAGAAACTGATGTCTGATTTATTAGCTACTAACCAGAACTATCAAAATAATAGAGACTGTGGCAGGGATAAATTGTGGTTTTATTTTGGTGGCCAGCTAGCTAAAGAAGATGGCTTCATAGTGGGATCCCTGGAGATGAAATTAACCAAGGCCACACAGAATCTAAATCTGCTTCTTGTTCTGAGAAACTGGAGTATGATGATACCAGAAAACACATCTTTGACTAATGTGGGGAGAAAAGAACATCTGTTATCTTTATTTTTGACATAAATAATCTTATCCTAGCCACCTTGAAGTGAACCAGTCAGTCACCTGTGGTGAGAAGGTGGTATTCTTTGAATTTTTTAGGAGTTTTTAAGATGTCTTTCTTCTAAACTACAGACAGAAACAAGTTGGACATGGAAACGCCTAATCACAGAGGAATGATTTACTGACTCCCCCTCCCCATTTTTAAGCAAGCTACGTGTAGAAAGATAGTAACATGTGTTGAGTCCTTAGCCTGGATAAGTCTAATTTTTTTAAAGGGTCAACAGAGCAGTTTGTTACAATTGAAGTCAGATAATAGATGACTTAGAAGGTCATATATTTGCAAAAACTGAACATCCAACAATGTGCTCTTAGATAAAACTCTAAGAATACCCTGCCTGAAATTGCATTCACTGGATCAGGGTCAGTTCTTTTGTTCCTATACAAACATATCTATGCATAAAAGGAATGCAGGGATTTATGGAGGAGCTAGATAGCCAATGAAATGAAAACATATCAGAATGAATATGTGGGATTGCAAACTAAAGCACAGTGAAACAGATAGATGCACCCAGTTTTGAAGTAGATGTGTAAGGGGAGTATAAGGATGCCTGAGAGGCCTTTGTGTATTCTAATCAGCTCTGGCAGGAACCTAAGTGGGAGACCTATTTATATACACTGTATTATTAAAAGTTTAACAGTTTATGAGCTACCTCCTAAAGTTGCACTCTTGAGGGCTCTGGTCAAAGAAAGAAAGGAAGTTATGCAAATAATCTGGAAAATCAGAGTTGAAACTGTTATTAAGCATTCTTATTCTGGCCAATATCCCACATAATACTTCTCGTTTTTGGCTAAATGTTTGAGCTAAATCACAGAAATTTTGGATGGCTCCATCTATGCTCAAGAGGAAAGGTGGAGATTAAAGGCCATTCTCTCTGGATTCAGGGTTCCTCATCTGTCAAATAAAGGGAGTTGGATGAGATAATCTTTAACTTGCCTTCCAAATCTAGCAGTCTGTAAGTTTATAAACACCAATAAGTAATGGCAAAAAAGCAAAACCCCTTCCACTTTTTTGCCATATTCTGTATTTTTTCTTGGAATTTTCTGAATTATTTGAACTGAGGTCAAATCAGTGAATAATTATTGAGCATCCACAATGTTCAAAACTCTTGTTTCCCATATTGGCTGTGTGCACAGATTAAATGAAATTCACTGCATAATCTTTACCCATAGCTGCAAAATGAATCAGAGTTAGGTCCACATTCATTCTGATCCTCTGCTGCTTTTTAATAGTAACACTTTGTGTCTGTGGCAAGTGAATTGCTGAGGAGAGAGGGCCCTACTTTGTGCTCAGGAAAGACCTGGGTTTGAATGTCAGCTCTGACACATCCTCCTTTCCAGGGCTAGTTAGTCTTTTTTGAGACTAATTTGTAAAATAGTGAGTAATATTGCATTCATTGCCTACTTCACAGGGTGATTATAACGAAAGTGCTTTATAGACTCAGAAGCATTTGTTATCATTTAATCATTTTTAGTCGTGTCCAACTCTTTATGACCCCATTTAGGATTTTCTTGGCCAAGAAACTGGAGTGATTTGCTATTTCCTTCTCTAGTTCACTTTACAGATAAGGAAACTGAGGTAGGCAGAATTAAGCGATTTCCCCAGGTTAACACAGCAATTAAGTGTCTGAGTTCAGTACTCTATCCACTGCACCACCTGGCTGCCCAGAAGAAATATCTTCTGTAAATATGAACTATTATCTACTGCAGACAAAGGGAATTGTTAGTTCATCTATTAGCAAAGCACACTCAAAAAAATGCTACAACATTGGATAGATCATGGTGTTAAAATGAAGTCTAAAATCATAGAGTGTTTGGGCAAAATGTCATCTAGTATCTAATTCTGCCTCTTCTATTTTTTTATTGTATGACCTTAAGCAAGATAATTCACCTTTCTGGACCTGGACTAGATCACCTCTAAAGTCTCTTCTAAGAGGAGAAAGAGAAGAGAATAAACATTTATGCAGCACATACTAAGGCTTTTAGGTGGCACAGTGGGTAGATTACTGGGCTTGAAATCAGTAAAAGTCATCTTTCTGAGTTCAAATCTGGTCTCAGACACTTATAGCTGTATGACCTGGGAAAGTCATTTAACACTGTTTGCCTCACTTTCCTCATCTATAAAATGAGCTGAAAAAAGAAATGGCAAACCACTCCAATATCTTTGCCAAGAAAACACCAAAAATGGGGTCATGAAGAATCAGACGTGACTGAACAATAACAGTGCTTACTATGGGTGGTAAACAATTTAACACCAACATTAAGTGGAATAGGGTTAAAATGACAGTTTCCTGGCTGCTAGTACAAAATACCTTTCTGTTTATCATGTGGCTTCTTTACCATGATACACAAGCCAGACTTTTCCTAACTTCACATTAACAAATGAAAAGTAGATTGTGGAGCAGTTAAAGGGAGACAGCACAGTAAAGTGGAAAGATTATTAAAGTTAGGGGACTTGGTTTTGAATCCTAACTTGTTCACTTCCAACCAGTGTGACTTAAGGTAACATTCTTTACTCTTCTAAGACTCAATTTCTTTATCTCTAAAATAAAGAAGCTGGACTTGATGAGCTCTAAGGTCCCTTCTGGTTCTAAATCTATGTTCTTACAATGATTATTCTCCAGCCTAAAAATCAGTAAGAGGTTCGTACTAAAACATGCTGTTTGAAAATATATTTGTTCTGCAACTTTTGGTCATTTTGGACATTAATCAAATAGAACTTTTGTTTTAGTGGTTGTTGACTTTTTTGTTATTATTGAGTTTATTTTAAGATGAAACTGACTCTTTGCACTTAGTTACTCAGAAACAAAAATAATAAAGTATTGGGGGGGAAGGTTGTTTGTGTGTGTTTTTTTTTAAACCTGACTATTAAAATTTATAAAACTACAATATTTTTCTAGTGCTGGTTTCAGCTCTTCCCGTTGAGTGATAATCAGATAATTGTGACAATCTTTCTGAAGACAAATTCAACTGAATCTTACTAATTAGTAAGTTTCAATGGCCTCTATTCTATAAATATGTATCCTCTTTAAGAATTTTGCATCTCAAGCATTTATATAGTCGTTTAAGGGCTGCAATCTATTTACAAATATTACTTCATCCTTACAACAACTCTGGGAGGTACATGCTATTATTACCATTTTGCAAATGAGGAAACTGAGGCAAACAACAGTTAAGTGCCTTGCCAAGGGTCACACAACTAGTAAGTAACGGAAGCAGAATTTGAATTCAGGTCTCTGCAATTCCAGCTTTTGATTCTATCCTACGTAGTTGCCTCTAAGGTCAATTTGAATCTAATTAAAGGTAATAAACTTACTTCTCTGGAAATTGAAGCTTTGTATGTCTTTATATGCAATCTAGCATCTTTTGAGACCCATTCACACAGGCAGTATTACCACTGGTTGTTGAAATCTGTGTGTGTGTGTGTGTGTGTCTAGCACTTTGTCCTTCTTTCTTACTACTTCTGTCTCTGTGTCTCAATATATTTCTGCCGATATCTCAGTCTGTCTGTCTCTCAATCTTCTTTTACAAATATTATCTTTACAACAACACTGGTAGGTAAGTGCTATTGTAAGCCCCATTTTAAAGATGAGGAAACTGTGGCATCAGAGGTAAAGTGACTTACCCAAGGTCACTAGCCAGTACCTCTGTCCCTCTTTCTTTCCCCCAAACTTCCCTCATATGATAATATGAGGTCTCATTTTGATCACCAAACTTGAGGAGGGGGGTAGCAAAAGACACACTGTTAAAATTCAAAACTCTGGTTGTTCTGAAAACAAAGTTGGGGTGGAGGTGATACATTATGGCTACATAGCTCCTAGGCTCTTATACTTGCTATATACACAAAATCTGTTACTATGATATTTTAACTTTAAACATGAAACATGCTCAAAGATAAGGCAAAAACAGTAGTAATCAGAAGTTTACTCAGTAATCAACATCAAAGGCAAAGGTAGTAAAAATCATAAGGTTACAACTCACCCATAACTTGACGTATGTTTTCCCATCAATGTACATAGTATTTGTTAGGGAGAATACATACATACTCAGAGAGAAAATGATCAGAGAGACTAACGACCAGAGAAACTCTTGTGGCTAGACTAATCCACAGCTCTGAACCCCAGGCTTTGATATCCTTGGTCCCTTCAGGAATGACCTACATCTGTCAAGGTTCTCTTTCCCTTTTTTTGCTCCCCTTCTATTCCACGCTGTTCTTCTGTCGGACTCTCCTTTTTTCTTTTCTGAAGCCAGTGTCACAGACACAAATCATATCTTTTTGTTTGCTGCAATACTTAACAGAGCTGAGGAAAGTATGTTCTTTCAATGACCATCCAGCCTCAGACGTTTACTAGCCATGTAACCATAGGGAAGTCATTTGTTTGTCTTAGTTTCATCTGTAAAAACTAACCTATCTAAACAAACAAAAATAAAAAGATAGTAGCAACAATATTAACAAAAACAAATACTTTCCTCTGGTGAGTGGAGATCAAATGAAAAAAATACTTGTAAAGCACTAGTACAGTGCCTGGTGTATAGTAAGCACTATAGAAATGCTAAATATTAGCTATTATTGTTAGTGACAAGTAGTAATTTCTTCTTTTACATGTGAAATTAAACAAAACATTTCCATATTAGCCATTCAGAAAATAAAGCAAGAAAAATAAAGTGAAATATCATGCCACAATCTGCACTCAGACTCTGTCAGTTCTTTTTCTGGATGTAGACAGTATTTTTCTTCATCAGGTCTTCTGAAATGTATTTTTATCATTGCTTTGATCAGAATACCTAAATCATTCACAGATGATCTTCATTACAATACTGTAACAACTGTGTATAATATTCTACTGGTTCTGCTTGTTTCACTTTGCATCAGTTTATATAAGTCTTCCCAGAATTTTCAAAAGCATCTTGCTCATCATTTCTTAGAGCACAATAGTATACCATCACAATCATATGCCACAACTTGCTCAGCCATTATCCAATTGAAAGATATCCCCTCAATTTCCACTTTTTTGCTGCCACAAAAAGAGCTTCTATAAAAATGTTTTACGTGTAAGTTATTTTCCTTTTCCTTTGATATTTTTGGGGATATAGACCTAGTCATGGTATCGCTAGGTCAAAGGGTATGCACAGTCTTATAGTCCCTTGGGCGTAGTTTTAATAGTGCATTGGTGTCTCAATTTTTTCCACTACCTCTCTAATACCTGTCATTTTCCTTTTTTGTAATATTAGTCAATCTGATAGGTATGAAATAAATAGTACCTCAATGTTTTAATTTTCATTTCTCTAATCAACAGAGATTTAGAGCTTTTTTCACATATTACTAGCTTTAAATTTTTTAATTTGAAAATGAGCTGTTCATATTATTTGATCATTTGTCAATTATAAGAACATAAATGTTCTTGTGTTCTTATAAATTGGACTCAGTTCTCTAGATATTTAAGAAATGAAACCTTTATCAGAGGAGCTGTAAATTTTTTCCAACCTCCTTCTTTCCTTCTAACTTTGACTACATTTGGCTTTGTGCATATTCTATTTAATTTAATGCAATCAAAATTATGCACTTTATATCTGATAATACCTTCTATTTCTTGTTTGGTCGTGATTTCTTCCCTTATCCATAGAACTGAGAAGCAAAATGCTCCCCTAATTTGCTTATATCACCCCTAATTTGCTTATATCATCTTTGCATCTAAACCATATACCCATTTTGATTCTATCTTGATATATAAGGTGAGATGTTGGTTAAAATCTCTATTTTATGTCAAACTGTCCAATTATGTCCAATTTTCCCAGAAGTTTTTGTCAAATAGTGAGGACATGACTCAAAAAAGTTTAAAAAGGGAAGTATCAGTTCATAGGACGGATGTAATGATAGCAAATGGAGGGGGTACAAGATAAGAAAATTAAGAGAATGGGATTAGGGCCCACACTAGGACTACAGAATACTTTTTCCCCCTGTACTCTACTGACTCCCTCCAGAATTAATATTCCTGGTATAGATTCTAGGGAATCCTAGAAAAAGTAAGATGTAAGAAAGGGAATGGAATTAATGTAATACTTCTTAGAAAGATATATTATGAATTTATATTACTGAAATCAAAGATTGGATAAGTTGAATCATAATAGGGAAGCTTTAGTTACAATGCATTAAATGGTTTTGATAGAAACATAAAAAGATATCAATAAAAATGTTTAAGATATTTAATAAAATTTCTTCTTCAAAATAATTTCATGTCTTCATATAGGAAATTGAGTAGAAATTCAGTTTGGATGAAACAAAAGATATTTGAGAGAAATATCTTCTACCTAACACATCTAATCAATTTTTGTTCAACTGAACTAAAGTTAGACTAAGCATCAGAGCAGCTGGGTAGCACAGTGGACAGTGTGCTGGGCCTACAGTCAGAAAGACTCCATCTTCCTGAGTTCAAATCCTGCCTCAGACATTTTCTAGCTGTGTGACCCTGGGTAAATCACTTAACCACATTTACCTCAATTTCCTCATTGGTAAAATGAGCTAGAAAAGTAAATAGCAACCTAAACCAGCATCTTTGCAAAGAAAACACCAAATGGGTCATAAAGAGTCAGACATGATTTAAATGACTAAACAACAATAAAGTATTTTTGGATTCAGGATTATGCATAGAATGGATGGAGCTTCTTATTATCTTTGACCCCTTGCATTGTTCCCCCAAAGTTCATCCAAACACATTAGAAATGATAGATACTGTAGCTGAGGGACAGTATACTCTAATGATTGGAAAACTGTATTCTGATTAGGAGACTGATATTCTGGTTCTGATTCTGACATATATATTGAGCTCTGTGACCTTGATGAAGTCACTTATTTTCCCTATGCTTTCATTTCCTTATTTTTAAGATGGAAATTAAAATGTATGTGAAATTGCTTTGAAAAAGTGGGAAGCACCATATGAAAGCAAACTATTTAACCTTTGTGCATAAGAAGAAGAGGTTATGTTGTGATGTTTAAAAGAGATTTAAAAATCTTTCAGTGGAAGCCTAGTCTCTTCCCCAGAATGGTCAGAAAAGGCCAGAGATACTGTCTGGAAATAATGTGCTATATCTAGCTTTACCAGGTTCACCACTGATTCAAGTTTGAGGGCTTTTGTAATCTACAGGATCTTTGCCTGTCCATGTTAAAGGTCTGTTTTAGCAGATCTGCTTTTATCATTGTCAATTTTTCCCCTCTCTCTCTCTCATTCCTTGTTGGTCTAGGTTTGACAATCATGAATTGTTTTGCAAAAGGAAAGGGGAAATTCATTACGGTTCATAAATAACACTACCAATTCACCTTGACAGTTTCTGAAATGATTAGTTCTGTTTGCAGTATTTCCTCCTATCCCAGGATGTCTCTTGGCTTTCCTCTTTGGAAATAACAGAATTGTCTACAAGCAACGGTGTGTAAATATTAAGGCTCAGAGCTTTAGGATATCCTGAAGAAGTTTTCTATTCATGAGGTTCCATGTACAACAGTTTGAAGTTATTATAACCAGGCCAGTAAATGGGAAATGTTTTGATACCTGGATCATTCTTATTTTAGGTTCTTTGTTTAAAGCCCATGAATAATAAGCTTAATAGAAAGGTTACACATGATCTTAGATATGCCATATATCACATGCGAAAAAGATGGATTATTCTTTTTTCTCTTCTTGAATGAGGGACTTAAACCCATTCTTCTTCAAAGGATCATTAAGTAAAACAGTGATCAGAAAAGACAATAGAGTTAACAGGAAATCTAACTTAACTGACATTTTGTGTCATTTTAGAGGAACAAGCTTTTGGAGAACAATCTTTGTGGTCAGTGTTCTGAAAGGTAGCTTCATGAGTTTCTGGTAGATGGAATATCAAATAGGTAACTTTGCTTCCTCTTGCTTAAGGAGAGATTATTATGAAAGGGATATGTGCCCTAGGATGCAGCATTAGAAGAAGCCAAGAAGAGTATGATTCCAGTGAGAAAAAGAAGGAAGCAGTAGATTTCTGACACCAGAGCTGCCACATCTATCATGACTGAGGGACTAAACTCTGTGACTATGATGAGCAGAAAATGAACCCTGACTACTTGAGTTCACTGAAAACATGCTCTTCCCATCCCCTTTTGTCTTCTAACTCTCCTTTTTTCCAAGAAGAATGAATCACTCCAAAGTTGTCATTTTTAATATTTAATATTTATAGCCTCTGTTTTAACACATACCAGTGCCAGCTAGATAAAGAAATGATCTTAACTGCTCTAGATTGTGTGCTTCATTAATATGAAAGGAACAGCCTCAGAGAGACAGGTTACAGTGACCACTACCAGTCACATATATCTATGAGAGATATAAAAATACAGTGAAGATGGACCTTCACTGTCTGAATATCAGGGCAGAAAGAATTTTCCTTCCTAGATAACCCTAGGGATCACAGTAGCTAAATAAGAGAGACTTTATTTGATACTGATTTGTTATTTAATAATATAGCTCCCAATGTAGGCCAGACCTTGACCTGAGCCTTAAGAGCTCAAAATTACCATTGGTCTATCAAGGGGATAGGGAAGTACAGTGGCATCATATCGTCCTCTCCATTATTTCCTCATCCATAAACAGAGAATTCTCTCTGTAGGACTGGAGTTAAAAGTGGTTACCAGAAAAAAAAGTATCATCTGTTAGAAAAAAGCTGAATGGCTCCACAGGGCCAGTTATGTCCTGCTTCCAAAGGTAGAACTTAACTAACAGGAAGTACATAAGCTTGTCTTAACTTTCAGTCTAATTTCTAGCCTTCATAGACACCTGACTACATATTAATTTACTATCTTTTAAGTTAGTCTCTTGTCAGCTTTGGCTAAGAAATTTCCAGATCTTTATCATGCACCTAGGGATTCCAGCTGGAGATATCAAGATCTAACTGGTCCTGATTTAAAATTACATTTTTAAATCAATCTTATATCTCATTAACTAAAAGCATTCTTTTGATTAATGATGGGAAGTGATGAGAAACTTGAGGTCAGGAAAGAGGCTGCTAGGGCTAGATCATCAGATCTAAGAATCATTTGCATAGACATGGTAATTGAATCCATGGGAACTGATGAAATCAATGAGATACAATAAGTAATAGGATTGAAACTTGGAGGGCACCCATACTTACTGGGAGTGATAAAGAGCAAAGAAAATTGAGAAAGAGTAGTCCAATAGGAGAACTAGGAGAGAGTAACATCATGAAAAGTTAGAGGAGAATGTAATTAACAGTAAAAAAAAGCTGCAAAAAAAGTCAAGAAAAATGAGGATTGAGAAAAGACCGTTGGATTGAGCAATTAAAAGATATTTAGTAGTTCTGGATAGAACTTTATTTTTTCTAGTTGAAGGAGGTGAGAAGTAAAACTGCAAAGGGTTTAGAAGAGAGTGCAAAGAAATTGAAGCATTTATTATAGACAGTTTTTGAAGGAGTTTCAAATACTATCAAAAGGGTGGAAGTTCTTAGGAATATAGCTAGTGAGGATGTGAAAACAAGTGAGGTGGGTTTTGTATTTGTTTGTTTTAAGTATGGCTGGAAAGTATGAACTTATTTGCAGGCATTAGGAAAGCAGTTTCCAGATAGGCAGATACTGAAGATTAAGGAAGTAGTGGAGATGAAAGAGGGCAATATACTAGAGAAGAAGGAAATGGAATGATGTCATATGCAGGGGTTTGATGTGGCAAGGAAAAGTGCTATGTCTTTATGTGAGGCAAGGATGAAAGATGAAATTTTGGTGGAAGACATCTGAATGATTTGAAATGAGGAGAAAGTAAGAGGGAGCTCCCAACAAAGCTATTACCTGAGAGGAGGGGAGGGGTGATATGAGAGGTTTGAGGAAGGATGAAAAGATTTGGAAAAAGTCTCTGTCACTAATAAAATAATTAATTACTTGGGGGCAGGGGTTGCAAAAGAATTGTCTCACTGAGGTTCCTAATGAGATTATGCAACATCAATCTGTAGTGGACCCAATTAGCATAGATTTGGAATTTTTCTCTAGTTGTTCAGTAGTGCATGGGAAAAAGTAGATGGTGGGAGTAATACAAAGGTGGGATGCTCCAAAGCATGGTAGGTGATAGGATAATGAGGCATGATGCTTGAGTTTAGAGCAGCAGTTCTTCAATTACAGTTCAGAGACCAATGGAAGTCCTTTTTAAGGGCCCATGAAGTCAAGATTATTTTCATAATAATATCAAGACATCTTATTTTTCAATATAGTAACTACTGATAGATACAGCCTACATAAAGAAAAGCCCTGGGTCTAAGGTGTTTTCAATAAATTTTAGAAGAATGAAAGGATACTGACATTAAAAAGATTGAGAATCAATGGTGTAGATAATAGCGTAAAGTTGAACCAAAAACAATCAACATGAAGAAAGGAGGACAGTATAACCACAGCAGAGTTTGTGGCCTGGGAAAGACTTGAGGTAAGGAACTAGAGGTCACAGTAAGGATGGAAAGCACAGTTAGGAGTTGTAAGCCAGGAAAGAAAATTAAACAATGAGAATAAGATTCATGAAACTCAGCTCCAAGTCTCAGTCCAGTATTTCCAAACCAAATTGGCTGCAGGTGATGTAATGATTTCTAAGCAGCCAGGTGACACGGAGGATAGAAGCGCGGAGACTGGAGCCAGGGAGAGTCATCTTTCCAAGTTCAAATCTGGATTAAGATACCTCCTAGCTATGTTACCCTGCAAGTCACTCACCCTTGTTTGCCTTAGTTTCCTTATCTATAAAATGACATGGAGAAGGAAATGGTTAACCACTCCAATAACTTCATCAAGAAAACTCCAGATAGTCATAAAGAGTTAGACACAACTGAAAAATAACTGAACAATATAAAGACAGATCCCATACGTACTCTTATGAAAGACCTGGTAACATAGGAAACTTCTGGGATAATAGACTGGAAAGTCTTATCTAGCTCAAAATCCCCAGTTTCCCATTTTATTCCCAAATTTCCCTGCTAGAAAAGACTTGAAAAGTTGGTTTGCCTGATTGGCTCATTTTACAGATGAGGGAATAGAAGCACATAGCGTTAACATGGATAATAACAATTATGACAGCAACAAAAGCAACAATATATATATTTATTATGAGATAATATATAAATAATATATAAATCTCATAATATATAAAATATAGTATGAGATAATATATAAATAATATATAAAATATATCATGAGATAATATATAAATAATATATAAATCTCATAATATATAAAATATATCATGAGATAATATAGAAATAATATATAAATCTCATAATATATAAAATATATCATGAGATAATATATTTATCACTCACTATAGAACAAGGAGTCATAAACAATGGTAGACCTTATATTATGCCTACTACATGCCAGGCACTATGCTAAATATTATTGCATTTGCTCCTCTTAACAACCCTTCTGCAAATGATTAAACAGGGTCACACACGGATGAAATGACTTGTCCAAGGTGGCACAATTAATAAATATCAGAAGTTCTACTAGAATTCACATCTTCCCGACTTTAGGCCAATCACTCTATCCATTGTGCAACTTAGCTGCCCCTCAAATAAAGTGACTTGCTCAAGATACAAACTCATTCTTCTGAATCTACCTCTCTTTCAACAATACTTCCACAGTCCTTGGAAAGAAATCATAGGCTAATAATGGTACAATTTATGTTGAGAGGAAATGTGATGTCTGCAAAATTATGCTGGAGTTGAGGAGCTCTGGGTTCGAAACCTAACTGTTAGTTCCTATCAGACCATACATAAGACACTAACCTCTCTACCTCTCAGTTTCTTCATTTATAAAATAAGAGTAAAAATGCTCCAGGATTATTGCAAAGATCGAATTAGATAATGCATGTAGTAAAATATTGCATAAGACTTAAAATGCTATATGTTACCTAATATTACTGAACCTTTCTGCAAGTGATATTTTCAAATAACAAAAACAACTATCCTTGATACCGCACTTTAAGGGTTGCAAAAATTTTACCAAGACCATTATTCTATCCTCACAACAACCCTGGGAGGAAGATGCTATTCTTATATCCATTTTTCAGACAAAGAAACTGAGACAAATGAGTTGTGACTTGCCCAGGGTCACATAGCTCGTAACTGTCAGAGACTGGACTTGGAGTTAGGTCTATCTGACTCCAAGTCTAATACTCTGTCAAACTAGCTACCTCATCATCTTCATAGTTTCACATTTATCATTTTGTTTGGGGGAAAATTATATGCACATACTACAAATATATATACATGTGTATGCATGTGTGTGTGTATATATACAAATATACAAATGCATGTATGTATATAAATTGTGCCTGTATCTAACTATATAAATTATATACATATATATATACATTTCATATGTGTGCATATCTATAAATTGTATATAATTGTTATATATATATATTTTATATACATATATATATAAAATCTGTGTGTGTGTGTATTGCTACTGTCATAAATTGCCTAGAATTCTCTAAGAACTCTGGGATCTGATAAACTGAATTTGATCTTTACATTCTGACCCAAAGGGGTTATTACCTTTCTTTTACCTTTAACTGGATCTGAAGTTCTCTAAGAAAAAATTATCAAGTAAAGCTAACATATCAGTTGTACCTAGGTTTCCTCAGATATGGATCACGGGGTCCATAGATCTCACAAAGACATTTGGTATATAATTTGAGTGTCAAATACAAGATAACATATTTATTATGAGATAATATATTTATTACTCACTATAGAACAAGGAATCATAAACAATGGTAGAATTCTAAAGTGCTCAAATTGCCATCCAGACTCTCCTCCAGGAGGTCTCCACTTTAGAGGACTACTGTACAACTACTTCTGATTCACCTTGGACTTTCATCTTCTGAGCAACTTGGAGAAAAAACTGAGTTGGCAAGGTGTTCTTCTCTTAGTCACACCTGCTTATCTGATCCTAATGTCTCATCTGTCCTTCTTTTCTTGAATATTCTCTTCCTTCTTTAACAGGCCTGCTATTGGGAAAATCTTAGATGTCTAGAAGGCCAATATCCCAAATATCAAACTGATAAACTCTCATTCTCTTGGGAACGGTCAAATTTGCATGGAAAGTTAGAGTCAGAGACAAGTAGATTACACAGTGAATTACAGACATATATATGTATATATATACATATATATACATATATATATATATAAAACCATGAGTAAGTTACCTTATCTCTCCATGCCTCAGTTTCACAATATGTAAAATGAAGTGTCAGACTTAATGCCCTCTAAAGTCCTTTTCAGCTTTAAAACTCTGATCCCATGATAAGTCCATTATCAAGACTTATCAGGAGCTCTAGTCTGTTATGCTCAGAAAAACGAAATGAAGATCCCTAGGAACTGGAGGTTGAAGAAGCCTCTCTTTCATATTGTCCTGGACAAGCACAGGCTACTGACCGTTAGCCTGTCCTGCAAGACACCATTTTTCCACTGGGGTGGGGGGAGGAACAAGGAGGAAGAAATTTTTTTTCCCCTTCCTTGTTGTGCTGCACTTTGGTCTGGAACTCTAAATGAAAGAAACAAAAGGAAACAAAGTGGGTCAAGCCATTTCATAATTTGATAATAGGGATGACAAAAGGAGTTATTATTCTGACAAATGAGTGCACTCTTTCTTGATTCTCAGGTACTAATCATCATAGAGATAGTCAAAGGCAAGGGAACCAGTCAATCAATAAACATTTATTAAATATTTGCTCTATGCCAGTGCTGGGAACTAATAAAAAGAATTCCCTTGTCCTTTCCACAAGGTGCTAAGGTTGTAAGTTTAATTCCATGGGGAATACCTTTTCTAAACAAAAGTTCGTATCTTATATTCATATCTCGTTGACTAGAGGATTCACCAAATAGCTTCTCTAATTAACAAGTCTTATTCTGACAGCCAGAATTTTATCCCTGGACCTGCATTGAACAAATCACAAAAACCCAAATTTCCTCAGAATGATAGTTTGGGAAATTCTCCTTTATCCATGACCACTGTGAAAATAGGATTCTTTAAGAGTGGTTGGCACAGATCAGTCAGTGCTGGTTTGAGGCCTAGTATGAGCCATTAATAAGAGCCCCATTTGGTTTAAGTTATGTCAGAGCCTCGTTCAATCCATTCTCTCATAAAACATTATTTATATTGATATTGTTTTTAAGCACAAGCTCATTGGTTACAAAAATACAAACATGGCTTGAGGTTTTAATGGATTTTTTTTAACAGTGAAACCAAAAGTAGTTTTCTCAGTGGGCCAAAGAGTAAATTTTATAGCTCTGATTTACTTGCAGCCACAAAATACAGCTGCAACTTAGCAGTTTTTCTTGGACATAATTTGCTTATATGTCCCTGTGTTCTATGCTGAATATTTAAGGACTGAGCTAAATCAATGGGTTAACTAGGTTGCAGGTGAGGAGTGACCTCTGCCCCAGAACACCCTGAGAGGGAACACACAGAAAGGCATTGGAATTCACCAAGAATGAAAGGAGAGCTGCTGAACAGGTCACCTGTTTCATCATAAAATGTTGTTACTATGAGGAAAATATTTTATAAATCTTAATGAGCTCTAAAAAGAAATCCTAAAACTTTGTTTTAGGAATATCTATTTGACAGTTGAGGTGGCAAGAAGATATAGTATAAAGTCTTCACAATAGTCCAGCTTTGAAGGTGATGAAGATATAAACTGGATGGAAGGTGGGGAGGAATTAACAAGGTAGAAAGATAACAAATACAAGAGATATTGTGAAAATAAAATAAAAAAAATTTATCAAAAAAGTGGACATCCCCTGTCAGCTTACTATATGGTAAAAAAAAGTGTTTTCATTGACAACCAAAACAGAACCAATTAGTACAAAACGTTCAAACAAATAATTGCATGCTTGCGTGCTCACTCTTCTCTTCTTCCTCCCCCTCCACCTTGGCCTCCACTCCTCAGCAAGACAAGAGCTGCAACCACTCACCTTTCTTTTCCTTCCTTCCTTCCTTCCTTCCTTCCTTCCTTCCTTCCTTCCCTTCTTTCCTTTCTCCCTTCCTTTCTCCATCCTTCCTTCCTCCCTCTCTTTCTTTCCTTACATTCCTTCCTCTCTCCTTCCTTCCTTCTTCTTCTTCTTTCACTTTTTCTTCTTCTTCTTCATCTCCTCCTCCTCCTCCTCCTCTTACTTTGTTAAAAGTGCTGTATTAAGTTCTTGGAAATACAAATAAAAAAGCAAAAGTTTCCTGATTTCAGGGAGCTCACTATATGGAAAGTTTCAGGTACAAATTATGTGGAAAAGTTCAACAGTTCTTAGGGTACCATGGCAAAGCATATGTTAATGCCTCTTTAATATAATTTGCACTCATGAAAACATATCATGTTCTAAAACTATTTGACAGTGTGGAGGATTTTGGTGGTAAGAGCTCACCTTTTTGGATCATCTGTAGCCATGGCTATAGCAGTTGCCAGACTGTACCTGCAAAGGAATTGCTTCCTAGGATGATGGTTGATGGCACTGGACTAGAAGTAATGCCACACCCAAGGCATTTAAGCTCAGGATCTTGGTTATCTCCATCGGTTTAGAAGGGGAGATCGTGCTCAAGGGGGTAGTGGTAGCTTGACTTGCCTGGCTCATGCTACCTGTTTCCTCTATATTAGAGGGCCTTTATGCTTCACCCAGGCTTACTCAGCTGCTCTGGGTGTAGTAGTTGGGCAACAGCTGTATTTATTCTTTCTTGGTCTTAGGTGAATGCACATCAAAGATAGAACAGATTAGGTTATAACCACATGAGTTTTTCAAGGTCAATTATGGATCCAGTAATTGGAGTTAGTTACAGAGCCTGCTAGCATCAGTAGCTGACTGGTGAGGAACTAACCTGAGGAATGCCCAGTACGTCAGTGTTTAAATCTGGTAGCAAAGACACTGTCCTGAAAGCAAGTAAAACCTTATTCATCAAATATGCCATACCCACCAGATAAGCCATATTGGTAGGTATAATGTTTCATAGCAACCATTTAAAATTAAGCCCATTTTCCCCGGTGCCTGAGATGCTTAAATGAGTGAACTTTTAGTAGGGGATATTCTTACACTTCAGTCTTTTCTCTGCATTCTTAGTAAGTATTTCTTTTTAAAACCAAATTAGTGTCACCAATTACACTGAGAAGATATTAACTGCAGATTGATAATAGAAGGAGGAAGAATGAGGGTACTGGAATGATAGCACTGTAGGAAACACTTCTCAATTCTTTCAGATTAGAACTGTAACCTTAAGTGGAGAAAGAATTCTGCTCTGGAGATCCAAACTGCTAGTCAGAATGAATTAGGAGAATGAGATCAAAGTCTATATCTTACATAAGCAAATTCTATCAGGTGATGATGGTGAGAAGAGAAGGACACTAATCATCAATTGAATGGCTGGGATAAGAGGGTTGAAATCCAAGAAATTATAAGAAGAGTCTGAAGCCAAAGTGACAGAGAACCTCAAACCATAATTAGTCCCATAGATTCCTAATAAGAAGACTCCACCATTTGACAGTCAGAGGAAAGATGCCATAGGGAATATTCTACATACATTTTCCATGCTTCCTTCTCTTTCTCATTGCATCATATTGGTTGACAATTAATAGCTGTGTAACACCCTAGTCATTTTACCTCTCTGAGCCTCATATGCCTCATCTATAAAATGAGGATAATAGCAAACTCTTGCACAATCTACCTCTATGTGTTGGTGTAGAGAAAACTGCTTTCTCAATCTTAAAGCACTGAGTGTGAGTGGTTATTGCTGTTGTGACAGTCATCATTGTCACCGTATCATTTCCTATGCTGCAGCCATCATCATCATCCACAAAAGATACTGTGTGCTTTGCTGTGTTACATGTTCTATAAAGGAATGAATTTCAATCTGATTTGTGACCTCCGAGAATTTGTTATGTCTTTATTGCAACACTATCCCAACTAAGAGGACTGTACAAATTCGTTGATAAACTTTGAATGTATCTACTGTATATAACAACACATGGGAATTTTGGACTAGCATGAACTGTGGCTTCAATTTCTTTTTCCCTGCCTATGAATGGAGATTTGCATGAATCTCAAAGTTGACAGTTTTCCAAACTGTAGCTTTGCCATTGACATCATCAAGTATGAGTCAAGAGACATCTGTCTATCTTTTGGTAAAATGTTGATATAGTCAATCTGACAGAACAAAAAACCATTTTTAAAATATTCATTTAATTGGACTTTCCCATTTTATCTATGTAGGGGGGGGTGTTTATTCGTGTGCTTTGCTTCGAATCACCCTGGTCAAATCCCAGACAGACAGATATTTGTCACTCCATTATTGTTTTAAAGTGTGAGTCTCAGACACTTAAGCATTATTGGAATGCAATGAAAAAACCCCACTATGTTTTAAATCTCAAATGGGGTAATAAACTGCAGCCAGAAGCTAATTGTCCTGAAACTTGAGCCTCTCGAACATGTTACTACTGTAATGGGAACACTCAGCGCTGCTTTGGTGGGGTTGTTGTGTAATTGGGGATACGGTGTGGTGCAGACATATTAAAAAATGTCAAATCAGACATTTTTGCTCATAACTTGTAGACCTCAGCATAATTCTCAAAGCAATCTATGCATTTCATCCATTAAACAAGTGATGGGGGAGGGGGTATTAATCTATGTAATGTTTAACTATCCACTGTGGATTTTCTACTTGCCAAATTTCTTCCACCCAAGAAGTATTGAAATGTTGCTTCTCCCAACAAAAGAAATGAATCATTAATAAGAACCAGCTAAGTCACAAATAAAATGAAAGCAGTGCCATGATATGGATGTATAAATATAGGTTTCAGGTACTCCGATGAAAGACTTGATTCATGTGCTAACATCAGATGGATAGCTCTGTGGAGTTCTTTCAAGGGATTGAATGAAACCCAAGGAAGAACAAATCCATTGCACTATTGATTGAATTTCTAGGTCTAAGGCTATTTTCTTCATTTCTTATTAAGGGCTAGAAACCATTTTATTAAGTACAGAACAACAGACAATATATTTAACTCCTCTGAGTCTCAATTTCTTCATCCATTAAAGGTGGATACCAATACCTGCAGTGCCTACTTCACTGGGTTATTGGAAATCTTAGACAAGATAATGTATTCAAAGCAATTTGCAAAACGTGTAACAATATCTAAATGTGACAGATGTTTGGTGTATGCCAAAATCACCTAAACTGGATATCCTCCTATTAGAGATGCCAGAGACACCAGCTTCTGACAGACTGAAGTACCATGTAGCTGGAAGTAGCTTCTGTCTATGGACTACAGAGCTGGACCCAGATGGATCCCAACATGAGGAGCCATTTATATAAATACATAGAAGTAAGAATTGACTTTTCAGTTCCCTTTCAAAATTAAATCTTATGACTTAAGGAATTAGAAGAGATATTCAAAGAGACTGGATTAGAGCGGTAAAAGGAAACAACATTCTGGTACATCCCATTCATAAATACACAGATTTACAGACAGTGAAAGACAGAAGAGACCCCCAGAGAAAAATCACTCATTTTACAAATGAAGTGAAAGAGAAGTTAGGTAACTTGTCCAAAGTCACAGAGCTAGTTAATGAAAGAGCTAAGATCCAAATTCATGTCTCAACTCCTGGTTTAATGTTCTTTTCACTGTATAATACTACCTTAATCTCTCTCTCTCTCTCTCTCTCTCTCTCTCTCTCTCTCTCTCTCTCTCTCTCTCTTGGCTTGGACAATTTCAAAGCAACATAATAATCAGTTGTTGAAAAGTGAAAAATTCAGTTGAGTAGCTAGCTGTTTTATTCCAACCAGTCTGTCTCAGTTATCCACGAATTAACTGGTCATTTGTCAAATGAACAGCGATATTGGCTGCAATTTAGAGATCATGATCTTTAATGCAATCTGAAGATGCATTGTTCTGCTAACAAACCTTGCTACGTTAAGATGCATAATTTCAAGAAAAGAAAATCAAAACTCCCTGCAATAAAATTCCTGGTCAAGAAAGAAGATATATGAACTAGACTTCCTTGGGCACTTGATCAGGCCAGAGGAATGGTGGTGGGTGGGAGAATGATGCAAGAAAAGGGTGAAGAATGGAAAGAACAGAAATAGAGTAGCTTAGAAATGAACATCCACTTTGCATCAACACCATACCACTAAATCAGGACACCAAAACAATGTAGCCCAACTTGCTACCTAGTATATACTATATATTTTTGAGGCTGACTTGAATTCCAAGTTAAAAAATATTTCCGAAGGCATTCTGGCTTCATAACATTAGATCACAAATTTGGTTCATATCAAGAGATGAAATAGAAAAAAAAAGATCATTTCATAAGTTTTCCTTTACCAGAAAGAAGATATTGGTGCCTTCTTGGGTGATTATAAGAACGTAATTATAAGTCATAGATATTTTTGCTCTTCTTGCAGACCTCACTACCCTCCTACTCCTGTTTCTTCTGGTGAACAGAATAGAGGAATTGTGCTGATAGAGAAGAGAATTGAAATTTTACTTTCCAAAAATAGGGTGTCATTCATGATGGGTAAAATGATATGACTGGGCTACCAACCAATGTTGTTGTGAGCAACGTGCAAACCACAATTTCAATAGGTAATTCCAATAATCTTGCACCATGGCAGGCGTAAGGTTGTCTCACAGATTTGCTGCTGGGTTCGTCTTGGAACCTCCTCCCCCAACCTCAGATGCAGAGATTCTGATAGAACATATGTAACCAACATATAGGGTTGAAAGGGAAGAGGAGTACAGCTGAAAACATGCTGCCTTCCGACTGGTACCAAGGTCAGGGACACAAAAAGCGATAAAGTTTTGACCTAGGACATCTGCCCTCTCTTTCAACCTCACAATAAGACAAATTCAATCAAGCCATCAGACCGAAAGGAGATTTAAGGGAGGAATGGGGGCAACAGTCAGCACTAGTGACTGCACTTGAAAGAAAAGGGGGCTACAGACTGAATGTAACCTACTTCCCTGCAGCAAGAAGTCTGGAGAAGCTCTAAGGCACATTCTTGGTTGGATAGGGGTGAGATGTGTCCATGAGCAAAGGTAAAAGGACTTTAAGGGCAAAAGAAAGTTATAGAGTAATACAAAAAAAGGAAGAAAAGAAAAACAATAAAAACCCAATGCCAAAAGTTTCAAGTGAAACTCCTCCAATAAAAAAGCACACCATAGGGAAGAATGAGAATTGAATCTCAGTGACAATACAAAGATCTGTTAAATATTACAAAACCAAAAAATAAATTGAAATAATGCCTCATGAAAAACACAAGCCTATTGATTACCAAGGAAGTAAAGGGTAATCACAAAAGAATCCAGAACTGGTCAGAAGAGAAACAAAATTCGTAAAAGAAGAAATCACATACAAGATTACAACAGAATTTGTAGCCCTAGAAGCAGAATTTAAAAACTCATTTGGTAGAATAGATAATGTTGATCCCACAATGCAGACCCTCTCTAAAGATGTGAAAGAATATTTATCACATTTAGAATACAAAAATAGTGAAGTAAAGAAATATCTAATAGAAATGAAGCAAAGGGCAACAATGTTAAAAGAAAACATTAACTCTATACTAGGCAAAATAGTTGGCTTCACAGATAGGATGTATACTGACAATATAAGCATCATTGAGCTAACAGAACATAACAAATGGAAAAATCTAAACACCATAATGCAGGAAGCAATAACAAAAAAACTGCTTAGAACTTCTGGTTACAGAACACAAAATGTCAATCAAGAAAATACAAATATCATCTCCAGAAAGCAAACAAACAACTAAAATCAATATGTGTTACAAAGTCCAAGACTAAATTTTGAGAAAGAATAATTTTGATGACTAGCAGAAAATTCCCCAAAACCTTTAAATTTAAATACACAGGAACTAACATCCAAATAACAGAAGATTTTCCTGTACTGAGATAAATTAAAGAAGGAAATGAAGAATTAGATTTCAAAAAGCAGGGAAAGTAAAGATACAACCCCGAATTACATACCCTGAAAATCTGGTCTTAATTATTAATGAAAAAAAAATGGATGCTCAGGAAGAGAGATATTCTATGCTTTTTTGAAGGGGAGACAGGGAGATCTGATCAGAATATTCAAGCTGAAATCACCAAAGAAAGAGTAAGTAATGAAAAAAATTACCCTACATTTAGTGGTATTTTGGAGAGATAGATGGACAGACAGATGGACAAAGGAAACTATGGAGTCAAACATAAAAACAATTAAAAAAATTTCAATTCAAAGTTCTTTTAGGATTATACATTTTCTGAGATTGCACACACCATCTTGATTGAAGAAAAAAGCACATTTGTTACATGTAATTCTTTGGCATATTTAAATATCAGTTATAAATTCAAAGGCAAAATATTTTACAATTATTATTTATTAAAACTCACATAATGTTAGAGTTGGAAGTGAACTTAGAAGTCATCTTGTGTAAACCTCTCATTTTATAAGTGAGGAAACTGAGTCAAAGATTAAATTTATGGAACTGGTTAAATCAATCTCAGTGTTTTCTTGTAATTACTTGTAGACTTCCAAAGGCAAAGTTATAACACTCTCAGAACTTTATATATTTATATCTTATGATCCTAAATTACCATCTTGCTTCAGAGAAAAAAGTATATTGGGAAAACTCAGGTTGGGAGTCAAAGAAATTGAGATTTAATTCTAGGCCTGTCACTATCTAAGATATCCTTGGGCAAGTAACTTGTTCCAGGATTCTCTTTCCTAATTTATAATATATTTCATGCTCCTCCCTAAAGATGCTGATCAGAAAAGTATCAGAAGAAAATAAAGCATTGAAGGTCATCTTAGAAAGAAGGAAATGAAGGAATAGGAATTTTTATTACCATTAAAGTTCTACATGCATCCCTGCACTTCGAGTTTCTCATTTGATAGATAGAAATGAAGACATATGGCACTATTTTTGTACTTTAATGTTGTCCTATTTTTCTTTCTACTGGTCAATGGCATAATTCTCACCCAAGAATGACCCCTGGCCTTACTTCAGTGGAATTCAGACAATGGTAGAAATGTTAAAAAATGCACGGGTGAAACAATGATTTCCAAGTTTTTGTTCATTTGTTTGGTTTTTTTGGAGGAGGAGAAATGCCTGTCAACACATTTAAATTATGTGAAAAACAATCTTAAAAGTAAATTCAAATTATTGGTGTCTATTTTTACAAGTCACTGAGTTATCTGTTCACCTTGAAGCTATTGTATTTTTTTTAAAAATCATTCTCAGATGTTTGCCTGAGAAAGATATTATTACATATTGTTTTCAATGTAATCAATATGTCATGCTCTTAATCTATGTATCTCAGAAAGAGTTGTGGGAAAACTTGGAGTAACCTGGGCTATTATTTTTTGAGTTGCATCTTATGGAAAGGCTAAATACAGAAAACATCTAAGTTCCTCTTATAATTTCATGATTGTTACAGTATTTGGTAACTTCGGTTGCCCTCTGGCTGTCATTTGAGAGCTTTTCCCCTCCCCCCTTTCACTTGACAGCAATCATTTGTTGAAAAGTAATGACTGTCAGCCAGCAATAATTTGTAATCCAAACAAATTTGACGCTCCCTGACATTTATTGAAACCTCAGACCCTATTTGCTGGTTTCAGAGTTCCTCTCTTCGCTCTGTTTTTACAGACAGACAAGTACTTAGATTTTGGTTTAATAATGAGGAGAAATTTCTCCTTGGCCCTGATTTGCTTGTATTGGCTACACTGGGGACTTGCAACAGACTGGTGGTTGGAGTTAATGGTGAGAACATTATTTGACCCCATCAGTTCTGTACCAGATGCCATGTGCCACTTTAGAGACATGAGAAGACAGAACACATTGCAGAGTGGAAGGATGTTAGGACCAGAATGTAGCAATCTCATTCCACAAGAAGAGCAGTGAACACCCTAGCAAGCCCTTATCCCAGCAAGCCTTACCTGAGCTCTCAGTTTTCCTGACAATTAAAATTGATGAGGCTTTAAAGAAGCTAGGGAAAATTCAGTTTTTCAGTGCAATGCCATAAAATATGGCATTAGAATGAAAGTACAAATGCTTTTGTCAAGGGAAAATGTGTCAGCCTGAGGATCTTTATCCTTAAAAGTGATCTTTGCTTTGGGGCCATACTGACAGGGTTACTTCCAGTTTGTATCATTAAGATATGTTGTTCCTTCCTAGCAATCAAAGGACATGTCAAGGCAAGGTTGATCTATTATGAAAAGAGAAATGAAATCATAGTAACCAACAGTACAAACCACCTGCAACTTGGAACTCCAAGACCATTTGCACAGGATTATTTTCTTTGGTGAGGTTCAAGTATTCAAAGCTCCTAACTATTGATGGAGTTGTGAATTGATATAACCATTCCAGAGAGTAATTTGGGGCTATGCACAAAAAGCTACGAAGCTCTGTATACCCTTTGATCAAGCAGTATTACTATTAGGCTTGTGCTCTGAACAGATGAAAGGAAAAAGACCTACATGGACAAAAGATATTTATAGCAGTTCTTTATGTGTTGACAAAAAACTAGAAACTGAGAGAATATCCTTCAGTTGGGGAATGGCTGAACAAGTTGTGGTATATGATAATGATGGAATACTATTATGCTATGATAAATGACAGATGACATGCTTTCAAAGAAACCTAGGAAGACTTCCATGAATGCATGAAAAGTGAAGTGAGAAGAACTAGTAGAACTTTAACTTTGAGTGACTTAGCTATTTTTGACAACACAATCATACAAGACAGTTCTGAAGGATTTATGCTAAAAATTGCTTTCCCCTTCCAGTGAAAGAACATTGGAATCTAAATGCAGATTGAACCATTCTTTTTTTTTCACTTTCTTCATTATCCTTGGATTTTTTTTGCTTTTTTTTGCATGACTGATCATATATAATCTATATCAAATTTATTGCCTTCTCAAAGAGAGAGAGAACGTGGAGGTCAAAATTTTAAAAATGAATGTTAAAAATTGTTGTTTACATGTAATTGAGAAAAATAAAATAAAAATTAAATGTAAAAAAATTTCTGCACCTGAATTAAGGGATAGAGTTGATGAACACTTGGGCAAAGAAAGAGATTTGCTTGTAAAAAAAATTCTGCACTTGAATTAAGGGATACATTGATGAACACTTGGTAAAAGAAAAAGATTTGCTTTCTAGATTCCAACTTTGAGACAGAACAGATTTTTCAGGTGCCTGAAGGGAAAAGTTGACATGTAGAGGAACCAATAT
>CM053770.1:510569960-510597167 GCA_028658325.1 Potorous gilbertii
TGCGTCCATGGGTGGAGGGACCTTCGTGGCCGCTGGAGATTCGGATCCCTGAAGCCTGCTTGGATCTGTTTGCTCCTCTCAGTGTGGTGTGGTCAGGGCAGGGGGAGGGGAGAGCTCCACTCTGTCCGGGCTCAATGGACCCCTGGGTTCGGCTTTTCAGGGCTCTCTGCAACGGAAATCTCCTTCACTGTGTTGCTGTGTGGCTTCCACTGTTCCAGAATTTGTCAGGAGTTCTTTTTACAGGAAATCCATGGGCTGTGGGTTCGGAGCTAGTAAAAGTGAGCCTTTCTACTCTGCCATCTTGGCTCCGCCCCTACTGTTTTCAGAATTAGTTGTGAGATTTTGAATGTTTTCAGTGTTTCTAAGGTGATGTGATATGGGGAGAAGTGTGGCCATTGCTCTCCTGTGACAGAAAATCATTCTGTTTTTCAAGGTTTCTGATCCCTTGTGACTACAAAAGCTACTACTTCTCAGGGCCTCCACTTCTTTGGGTCAGCAAGCGCTCCTCTCCACCCTGGAACTGACCTAGAAGTGGGTATAGATGATGGAGTTACCAAATAGTGCTCTGTGTTATGGCTACTGCTATGGTACGGGTCCCCTATAATCTCTTTCTCACCATTTTTCTGATCCCCTTGACATTTCTAGTTCAAAAGCTCCTAAAGTTGGTGCTGCTACTGTTGCCATGTCCAAGGTCCACTTCTAGTGTTGCCACCATGTGGGCTCCAGGCCTGAGCCCACTGCAGTGCCACCGACCTCTCTTTCTAATCTCTTAATTTGTCATGACCTGGGCAGTTATTTCATCCTGACTTTGTTTTTCCTCTGGTGCTCCAGAATTCAATTTGAGGTGTTATTTTAACTTTGTTTGGAGGGGAATGTTAGGAGAGCTCAATTACAGTGCTTCCTGTACTCCACCATCTTGGTTCCATACTTGGAATTCCTTTTATTTGTAAATGTTAGCACCTTTTTTGCAACTTACTTTCTGAGATAGTTGCTGAGAACACTTAGAGATTTGATGATTTTCCCAGGATGACACAGGCAGTATGGATCAGAGGTGAGACTATGAACTCAAGTCTTCTTGGTTTTGAGGTCAGCCCTCAATCCTTTACAACACACTGCCTCTGTGATAACACTGTAAATATTTCTCACTATTTTAACAAAATTTGTGGGGAGAAAGGAATATGAATTTAAAGCTATGTGCCTTCCAGATTGGTCTCTTGAAAAGCTTTAGTTTATAGGTCCCCATATTTTTATTTAGATGATAAATGTTCCTGTATTAATTAAATTTTTTCATTTAGCACATTAATTGTTAGCAACAAAATTCAATAAAAAAGTAAATATCATATTGACCCTGATTAACAAAACATACCATCAAGTAGGGAAGATGAATTAAGTGTACATATGCAAATGTGTGTCATGCTTATATTACAGTGCAGAATATGATGCATTCACCAAACAGAAGTAGCAAGCATTATAGGAATAAGTAGTGTTAAATGAGTATTGTGAAGAAGAAGATATCATATAGAGAAGACTTTGTATTAGCATTTGAATTTTGCCTTAATTAGGTAACAAAATTTCAGCAGGCACAGATACAAGGAAAAGTATATCAAGAAATGAATAGTGCCATCTTAGGTATGGTGATGGAGAAGCACAAGAGCCTGAGCAGGAGCAGCATGGATTTTGTCTTTCTCAAAAATTAAGAGTAATGAGGACTAGAATTGTGATGTCAGTGGCACAGGACATTTTCAACTGAAGAAATCTCGACTGACAATGTAGGTCTATACCATCTCTGCAACTCATCTTCTCTGAAAGTTATGTAGAACATTAAGAAGTTAAATGATGTATCTAAGGTCATACAGCCAGCAGGTAATTGAAGCAGAATTTAACTCATTTCCTACTGAATTTTAGGACAGATCTCCATCCACTACAACTTAAACTGCAAAAAAATGGCTTGTTGGAAGTAAGCCTTAAAAGGTATATTGAGGATTGATTGGAAAGAGTCTTGGATCACTAGCTAAAAACTAAGGACCATATACAGTTGGCATTGAGAAAAATGGGGGCCGGAGTTGAAGGTTTCTGAGCAGGGGATGATGACACCAGAGTTCCTATGCATTAAGAATTATTCTGCGTAGCACAAATAGGTGCAGAATTGTTATAGTGCTGTATAGGACATATAGAGGCCTGGAGAACTAGAAATGGGAAGAATATAAGTGAACAACTGTAGTAGTCTAAATGAAAGTAAATGTGTGTGGGACAAAGAATCACCAGGACTTGGAAACTGATTGGATGTGAAGACTGAGAGACAGACAGAGAAGACTGAACGACAACTTTCCAGTTTTAAGCCTATGGACAAAATGAAAGAAACTGGAAACTTAGTAAACCATTTGAAAAGGGAAGTTTCTAGGTTTAATTTTGGACATGCTATATTTTATATGCCACCAATAAGTCCATTTGGAAATGACCGCTCTAGAGGTCTAGCCCAATCCCTTCATTATGCTGCATATTCGTATCAATGTATATGTTGTATCCCCTTAGTAGTATATAAACTCTTGAGGGTAGAAACTTTTTTTTCTTACTTTTACAGGGTAAAACCCAGTGCCTTACACTTAGTAGGTATTGAATAAATGTTTGTTGGATTGAATTGGATTGCATTGTATGATGAGGAAACTGAGGTCTAGAAAGGATGAGTGATTTATCTAGGATCGCACTCATAATAAGTGATATGATTGGATTCTATGACTTTTCAACTCAGTATAGGGATCAAAAAGCTCATAGCAGAGTAAGAATGACAATGTCTGAGCATAGTAAAATGACTTTATTGCACAGTGTGGAAATAACTTCTAGATATAGGCTCTACTCTGCTAGGTTTAGAACAAAGGGGATCCTCTCAGCACCTCAAGATTACTATAGACAGAGAAAGTGACCAAGATAATACTCCTGAGAAATAAATCTTTGGTTTGGATATATATATATATACACACACACACACATACACACATACATATATGTGTGTGTATGTATATCCAAACATAGCCTTTTACCTGATTTAAACAGCAACCCACTGTCAGCCTTAGAAAAGAAATCATGACATTATTGTCTTTGGAGGAGTCAAAGGGATAGAGGAGGCTCCAACTTTGGAGCTATTTAAAATTATAGCACTTTAGGAAATTAAACCAGTCTGACTTGTAAACAAAAGATGGTAAGTTATCTTGGTGATATGTCTACACTATAATTACCATAATAACTGAGTGCTTAACTGATTGCAGATGTATTAAAAATACTCTTTCCACTAATAGTTTTTGGGAAAAAAGAAAAAAAAAATAAACTTGTTTCAACTAATAAAATGAACAATTGAAAAATCTGATATGAGAATGACAGAATGTAAATTGACCAGGAGTCCCTTTTCTTTCTCTTTCTTTCTTGACTGCCCCCAAAGGGAATTTTATAAATGGAAATAATAGTCTTGGTCACCATATTGTCTTATTGATATCCTTTTTACTCTTGGACTCTTCAGAATTTTGCTTCTAAAGTCTATAGTGGCACCAAAACGTAGGTTCTTGGCTATGTAAACTAAATATGGAGTGGTAATCATATCATTCTAGGCACTTGCCAAGAAACAAGTGTTTAAAACTGTTTCCAGTGCAGCTCTCTTTCTCCTGCAATACCTCAGAGTAACCAGGCATTTAGAGTGGAGGCTAAGATAAGTCTTTCTTTACTAGGATTATAGTTACTCTCCATTTGAAAAGGGGAAAACAAGAGTCTAATGAATGCAACATAAGGTTCAACCCTAGAAATTGAGTACTAGATGCCATTGCATATGGTACTACATTTGGGAGAAGTTTCTAGCTTTGAGAAAAGATAAATGCTGTTCCATTCTCTTTTCAGGGAGAGGATCTTGAAGGGAGAAAGGATCCTGGGAAGAAGTATCAAATATGCTCCTATTTCCTGTTTGCTGCACTAGAGATTTCTGGGAATTACGTTTTGGGTGAAATTGGGGACATTTTTTGCAGACCTGAAGGGTCTTAGCAAACATAATCCCTGGTATAATGTAATCTACATAACTTCTCCAACTTCTGATTGCTAGTGACTAGGATAAACAGGTATTGTGATGGTCTTTATGTAACTGGCTTTTGATAAGAAGTGAGTCAAGTCTTTGCATATAACTTGGGATATTCCTTCACTATTAAGAAATATTGACCAGGAAAACTTTAAACATAGAAAGTTTCATCTAGACTAACAACATTTAGGGGAACAGATGAATATAATTCCAGTGTGGCTTTTCCTCTCTGAGAAGAACAGAGCAGGACAACACCATGGCTCTAATTTTCTGCTCCTGTACTGGCAAGATTCAAAGTCTCCCTTGAAGAGAGATAGGTGAGATTTCAGAGATTTCTATGTATGGCTTCCTGAGAGCTGAGTTTAGACAGACTCCTATGGACATGGGACATAACTTCCTGAGCAATACACAGACAACAGCACGCATGCACACACATACACACACACACACACACACACACACACACACACACACCTTTTATATTAGCTAACATTTAGATAATATTTTAAGATTTGCAAAAACACTTCACATTTATTATCTCATTTGATCTCACAAAAACCTTGTGAAGTAGATGCTACTATCCCTATTTTTCAGATGAGGAAACTGAGGCATAAAGAGATTAAGTGACCTTTCCAGTGTCACACAGATCATAAGTATCTGAGAGAGAAGTCTTCCTGATTACAAGTTCAATACCATCTACCTAGTTGCCTTAGAGGGTTTTCTTCTTCTTTAATTGGATTAGTGAGTTCAGTCTGTGGAAGACAAACCTAATGTATCCTTGACATTCCTACATTGCACCATGCTTGGACTCATATTCTTGAATATTCTTCTGTTTAAGTTTTTAATCCATGTATATATTTCATAGGATTTAAAGATTAGAGGAACTTTAAAGGTGATTGAAGCCAACATTCTCAGTTTGTAAATATGAAAACTTTGACCCAGAGAAGTGACTTTTCCATGATGACATAGGTAGCAAAGAACAGAGCTGGAGTTGAACTCAGATCCTCCAACTCTGAGTTAAGTGGTCTTTCCTCTACACCAGACTGTCTAATCAGGATCAGTTACAACTCATAAAATCATAAAGCTAGTCTTGGAAGGGAACTTGGAGATCATCCAGTCCAAACATCATATAGTAATGGAAGCTAAGGCCTAGAGAGATGAAATGATTTTCCTGTTTAATACACAATACTTCTCATTCAAATAGGGAGGGAGGGAAAAAAGAAGGAAGAGACGGGAAGGAAAGAAGGAAAGGAAAGGAAAAGAAAGAAAAGGAAAGGTGAAAAAGAAAGCAGAAGAAAGGAAGGAAAATGTTTCTTAATTAACTATTATGTGCTAGGTACTATACTCATCACTTTATAACTATCTCATTTGATCCTCACCCTAGGAGAAAAGTACACTTGGTTATCCCCATTTTACAGATGAGAAAACTAAGACAAATTAAATGACTTGTTCAGTATTACAGAGCTATTGATTACCTGAGGCCATATTTGACTCAGCTCATTCTGACTCCACGCCCAGCAGTTCCTAATCTGCTACTTGAGCAAAATGCAAACTTGAGTAAGTTACTAAAAATATGACTTTATCTGAAATCGGAGTAACTGGGTTCAAAATGAGCTTCAGATACTATGTGACCACAGCTTAACTTCTTTGTAAAATGGAGATAATGATATTTTCTCTTGCAGGGTTATTGTGAAGAAAGCACTTTGAAAACTCCAAACCTTTACAAATATGAATTGCTGTTATATTGGAACACTCAGTGTGACACCTGCCCCTACTATTCAAGCCCGTCTCAGGTACTTTGGTTCTTCTCAGATTAACAAAATGGTAGCAGAAAAGGGGACTAGCTCATCCCAGAACTGAAATGGACTAGACAGAAAGTGTCAACATTGTTGTGAGTAGTAAGAATGGTAAAGAATTAACATGTATATAGCACTAACTAGATGCATTGTGCTAAGACCTTTACAAATGTTTTCTTCTTTTCTTTTAATGACAATTTTTTGAGGTGGGTGTGACTGTTATCCTCATTTTACAGTTGAGAAAACAGACACCTAGAGATTCAGTAATTTGCCCAAGATCACATTGCTAGGGTGTATCTGAGGCTGGATTTGAACCCAGATTTTCCTGATTCTAGACCTAACACTGTATCCACTGCACCATTTAGTTACTTCTGGTGCAGGAGTTCTTAACATGATTTTTGTATGTTATGGTCTCTTTTATCAGTCTGGTAAAGCCTATGGATTTCTTCTCAGGATATTTTTTAAATAATAGAAAGACATACTAAATTTCAGTTAGAAGTTAGTGAAAGTAAAAATGTAATATTTTCCATCCTAGTTCATGGACCCCATGATATCTAATTTATCTATTTACTTTTCAGGGAACTACGGACCTTAGTTAAGAACAGCTGATTAAATCCAACCCCTCATTTTACAAATGAGGAAACCAGAGCCCAGAGAAAGAAGATGGATTGTCCAAGGTCACATATCTGTTGTTTATGTCAGAGCTGTTCCCAGAATCTGAATTTTTAGATTCTGAGTACTCAGGTTTTCCCACTATATCAACTTCTTTCCTATCAGTCCAGCTCTTATAGTTACATTTGCAAATAACTTGTCCTTGGACTGTTAGATAGTGTCTCCTAGAGCACCAGTAACTCCTTTCCCTTTCTCCTTTTGCAACTGGCAGGCAGACTGGACTCCCTCTAAAGAAATCAGGATGTGTATTTAAAAATATAGGATGGAGGAACTCATGCCTTCTCTCTCTCCCACGCCCAGTAGCATAGAGAACCACGAAAATGAAAAAAACCTTGGAATGGGAAGAGGCTAGGGTTCAAGCCCTTGCTTTGCCACTAATGTGCTGTTTGTGAAATGATTCAAACTATTTAGCTACTTAATCGCTAAGTTTCTTTCCATCTCTAAGATTTTGCTATTCTGTTCAAAATTCAAAAAAAAAAAAGAAAAAAATAGTCTGTTAACTCCCACCTGCTTGATCTAATTCATCTGTTATCTCCATAGCTATTGGGTGAAATATAACTGTATGTAAGAAAAAGCCCAGGACCACTCATTGTGTCCACCCATCTTCTTGGGTACCCTGTACTTAGTTTATCACTTCTTACATATTCTATGTAAGTGTATTGTTTATAAATGTCCTTTGTCATAGTTCAGTGAAGGAGTGTTGCAGCTAGGGCAGTGAAGTAAGGAGGTCAACCAACATTTATTAAGTGCTTACTATATCCCAGGACTATGCTAGGCTTAAAAATACAAAGAAAGGCAAAGATTGTCCCTACCCACATGGAACTCACATTCTGATGGGGGAGACAATGTCTAAATGATCAGGTACAAACAAGATACATACAAGGTAAATTAAAGGGTATCTCAGAGAGGAGGGGGGCATTAAGGGACAATGGATTAGAGGAAAGACAGGGTGAGATTCGGGGGGCTGAGTGGAAAAGACTATCAGAGAGCTGAGTGATATAGAGATGGAGATCAAGGTAGACTTGTGTCTCTGAGTCAGTCAACTTTTTGTGTTGTAGTTTAGTCCAAAGAAGAGAAGGAAGAGAGTCAGTGGACACCAGAGAATCTGTGGGATTGGACAGAACTTTCTGCTTTTATGGTAACATGAAGACTTCTCACATTACCCAGAAACATAAGCAGGGTGGAGATGAGACCCTTGTCACATAGCTAGCCAGAGAAGCATATTGATCAGAAATGGGCTAGATTTTTGACTTGGGCCACCTTAGAGAAGTACCCTTGATCAGGAAGATAAGTCAAGTCAACAAGAATTTATTGAATGATGGATATGTGCCAGGCTATGGACAGTTAGGTGATGCAGTGATAAGAGAGTCAAACCTGGAGTCAGGAAGATTCATCTTCCTGAGTTCAAATCCAGCCCCAGACATTTATGTGACCCTGGGCAAGTCACTTAACCCTGTTTGCCTCAATTTCGTTATCTATAAAATGAGCTGAAGAAGAAAATGGCAGACCATTTCAATAATTTTGTTAAGCAACTTCAGATAAGGTCACAAAGAACTGGACATGACTGAAACTAACTAAACAATAACAAAATGTGTCAGGCACTCTATTATGTGTTGAGATATAAAGAATGGCAAAAGCAAAGAGCTTTTATCCCAATAGGAAAGACAAAATTAAAACAACTATGATGTACACAGGATAAATTGGAGATTAAGGAGATATAGAAGATATTGTTTTAGCTGAGGAGTGAAGAAAGTCAAGGAAATTAGACAGTAGTGATAAGGACATTTAGTCACAGGCTCCATCCAGTGAAAATGGTTGTACTTAGGAGATGCAGTGTTTTATGGGAGGAATCCCAAGGAAGCCAGTGTCACTGATCCTGGAATGTATGTGTATATATGTATATGTACATGTGTATGTATGCCTGGCATGTAGGAGGTGCTTAATAAATGCTTGTTTCCTTCCTTCCTTCCTCCCTTCCTTCCTTTCCTTCTTTCTTTCCTCCAGGTTAATTATCCCAACTTCCTTCAATCAGTCCTAAAATGACATTGAATCAAGACCCTATTCTGTCCTGGTTGACCTCCTCTGGGTACTGTACAGCTTATCAATTTCCTTTCTGAGCTGTGCTTCCCAGAAACAAAGACAATACTCTAGACAAAGAGAGATTGTCACCTCCTTGCTTCAGGAAATTCTGCTTTCTTCATACAACTTCTAATCACATTCATTTGGTGGCTGCCGCATCACATTTTCAACTCATATTTAACTTTCTGTTAAAAGTTTGTTTGTTTCTGCCAACTATTTCCACTGCATTTTATAGTTCCAAAGATGATTTTTTAAACTCAAGTGTGAAACTTTGTAATTACCCCTATTCAATTTTATCAGACTGAATCTGACACAGTAACTTTGCTAATCAAGATCATTTTGGAGCCCTATTCTGCAATCTTGCATTCTGAGAGTTTTCTCTCCCTCACACCTTTATGGTGAAAAGAAATGTGAGTCATTGGTATTCCATTTATATATTGATTTGAGACACTGATAAAAATATTAAAAAAGATTTATGAATTTAAGAAGTTGCCAGGAATCTGAGTGGCTTGCTTATAGTCATAGAGGAAAGAAAGAAGGAAGGAAGGAAGGAAGGACGGAGGGGAGGAAGGAAAGACTTATTTAAAACCTGTTATGTGCTAGGTACTATGCTAAGGGCTTTTGGAATATCATTCCATTTGTTCCTCATAGCAACTCTGAGAGATCAGTGCTAATAGTATCCCCATTTTATAACTGAGCAAACTGAGGCAGACCAAGGTTAAGTGACTTGCCCAGAGCCACACAGCTCGTTAAGTATTTGAGGTCAAATTTGAACTCTTATCTTACTGATTAATCTCCAGTACTCAATCCCCTACAGTACCCAACCCTCTCTAACAAATAGAACTAGTTAGTAGAAGAGGAATAATTCAATATTCCGTTATTCCTGATTCTAGACATAACCCAGGACTCCACCCTACCTCTTCCACAACACAGGGTGACCTCCAAGAGAAGAATGATAAGCAGTTTTGATTCTAGCTTAAGGAGAGCGTTCACCTATTTAATTATTTAATCCAACCTCCAGAATGGGAGTCATAGAGAGGGCAAAATATCAAAGAGGTTGTCTTGATCGCTGCGAACATTATTTATTTCTTAGAGAAGTGGGGGTGTTTTCTATCACAAAACCAATGGCTCAAAAATACTTGACTTTATTCATTGATGCCTCTTGCTCAACTCATCTACCACATTTGCTTTTGTAGCTGTTGGAACAGTTGTGAATTTGGCAATTTTCCATGGCCTTTCTAGAAGTAAAATCAAATGAGGTCAATGTTTTTTTCCCTTGGTCTATACGACCACTTGGTCTTGTTTGGGCAGCTCAATAAATTACTAAATTAAGAAAATCTGATTGCATGCTGGCAGTCTACCTTTGGATGAAAACAGAGTTGGGGAAGGGAGACATTGGCTTGAGTTTGGTGCTTCTTAATCCTTGAGATTTTTTTTGCAATGGGAAAATACTGCATCCATTTGTTAGACTGCAGTTTGGTTTTGTTTCATTTTCTGGAGAGAACAATCATGTTTGTTTGTTTCTGTCCTATCTTGCCTAGGGAAGAAGGTGAAACACACGTTATTGCTCACTAAACAACTTCTGTGCACCCAGCCAAGCCACAGGGACTAATCTCCAATCAGGGAGTTAACTTTTCATAGAATGAGGCCTGTGGCTCACATTCTTTTGGAAAATGGTTTCTTTGCTCTCCAGAGTTTTCCATCTCGCTTTCATACATGTACCTCCAGAGATTTTCTTCATTTATATGTTTACTCTTATTTTACCCTAATTTCCCGTTGATTGGATGTTATTTTCACTGCTGAGGATTGTCTACTTGCTTTTGAAACTTACATGGTGGAGAAACAGTGACCGATCACCATGTTGTTATCTCTTCTGCCAGATGGATAGTAGTCACGCCACCATTTTCAGAGATTGATTTGGAAGCTTTCTCTGCCTTTCATACTTTATGACAAACTATTGCATAACCCTTTAATATATTATGTTTAAACTTGTCCTGGAAATATCATCAGATGTGGGCATCTCTCTAGTGTAAAAGTAGCAGCCATTATAAAACCAAGAGGCACTCATACTCTCCTAGCCACTGTAATTTGGAGGCTATTTGGTAGCTGACTTGGTAACATGCCAGTACTATTGGAAATGGTAAGAAAGATGGATAGAATTATTAAAATTATCTATCTACCAGATATCCTTATAATATATTTATCTTATTTAAGTGGAAAACAACTTTAATGACAGCTCTTTAGTCTATCAAATTCAGAAAAAAGTAAAAAGGTAAATGATTTTTGCATATGGATTTTTAAATCACTCTTCCTGTGGAAAAGAGGAAATTACAGTGAATCACTTCTGTTTCTTTTTTCTATTTTTACTCACCTTCATAGATGAAACTGTATGTGAAGAAAAGATAGACCATGTTGAAACAGGACAATAAAAGAGAGGAGGGAAGGTGAGAGGAAAGAAAGGAAGAGGAAGGGGAGGAGAGGTAAGAGGAAGAAAAGGAGAGGGAAAGGAAGGAGAAAGAGAGGTTGAAAAGGAGGGAGAGGAAAGAGAAAGGGGAATTGAGATGAATGACCAAAAGAGTGATTTGCTATGGATTCCTTTAAATGATTTTTACTTAGAGGGAATACTTTTTGTATTATATAATGTTGATAGTTGATAATAAAATTGATATTAAATTGATAATAAAAAAAGAATAAGGAGCAGAAAAAGATGTTAATGGTCCCTCCTTATGTTTGTTATTATGTTCAAAGGTTATGGATAGAGATGCAAAAGAATTTTCTCACTTTAAAATCCTCCAAAAAGAAAAATGGAACCTAAGTTTATCCTATCTCTTTACATCCCACCTCCCCCAGACACTAGGACTGTATTAGGCCCTACACAAAATAATTAACATTGAGCCAAGCTAAACCCATCTATGCAAGAATCCAATATATCTCTGTGTGTAAGGTTTGCATATACTATATATACATATATAATATATGCATAAATCTACACACATACACAGATATACATTTGGTGAATATGTGTTTATAAATGTATGTATATATAGATATGAGTGTATACACATGTGTGTATACACACATGTATATACATACATATGTATATGGTACTTTTTTGTCCAAAGGTAGCCTCTGTGTAGGCTACCTTTGGACATAGCAACACTATCATAATAAAGAACCATTACCTGAGACTTTTCTGTTTCTTATTCTTTTGATGTTATCAGTGTACCAACTCCTTCTAAATAAAAACCATTCAGATAACTCGATAACATCTCCCTCTTTTGTCTCTCCTCTGTCTTTGCAAGGAGTTTTTTTTAATGTGGATAAGCTAGCATATGGTTTTCAGAAAATAAAGAGAAAGCTGCTAAAGGGGAGATGTTCTTACTGGATATTTTTCTCTTTCCTTTAATGTTTGTGGTAGATATAGAACTTTAGAACCAGAAAAAAACCTTAAGAGATTTTCCAGTCCAACTTTCTCAAGGCATACTGAAAAGAGAGCTGGACTTGGAACAAATAGGAACTGAGATAAGATTTTTCTTTTGCACTTGCTAGCTGTGTGATCATAGATAAGTCTCTGAATCTTTCTGACTGTAATTTCCTCATCAATAAAATATGGTAGCAGAGTAGCTTCCTCATAGTATTGTAAAAATCAAATGAGATAATACAGGTAAACACTTTATAAATGCTAATGTGGCATATGAATGTGAAGTATTATTATTTCTTGATGAGAAAACAGCGGTAGAGAGGAAGGTGATACTTCAGGGTCTGTCATATAGCCACTTAGCGGTAGAACTGGGGATAAAACCTATATCTCATTACTCCAAGTCTGCTGATCTTTCTACTCTAATGGGGATTTGCTGTTCAGATAATTTAAGATGGCATCATCCAAGTGAAAGATGCTGTGATCCATTTTGTACGAGACAGAAGACCTAGAGCATGTTTGGACATTCATTGTTGACTTGCCATGTATTTGGGAACAACCCCTTTTCAATTGTGTGTATAACTGGAATAACCAGCTTATTTAAAATAGGCTCATTCAATACCTGATTAGCTTTTGCAATATCCCATTTGAGGGTGAGAGACTCCTTCAGTCATTCCATATGGGAATGGGGAAGACATGAGTCTTGCCTACTTTCTTTTACCCATTTAGGACATGCAGCCCCCAAAACAGGCCTAGATCTTTGTCCTTTTCTTTCTATTCTAGATGTGGTGTATCAAGCCTCTAGTCTGGTCAAAAGCATGAGTGATGAGGATACAGAAATCCAAGTATCAAGACTATTATTTGCATCCATCCCAGTGGTGATGCACTGAGGAATAAGGTCTGGAAATGCCAATCTAGGAGTCATAATTTCTGGATCTGTATTTAAATTTGATTAGAGAAATGTTATGTAGGAACTGAGCTAAGTTTTGAACCTAAATGTTACCCCACCCTCTCTAAAGAACAAGGTGGTACAGGGAGAATTATGCTTCCTAGGTATTGGGGAAAAGTTTGTGTTTGTTCTTGCTTTATTAGTAAAGAAAATATCCCTTTGTAAAAAACGAATCTGATATTAAGTAGTTAAATGAAATTGGGGTCTAGCAAATGGAGTGCTCAAATGGGGAAAACAGCTAGTGAGAACTGGAGCCATGGCAGAAAATATAGATTCTCCAAACCCTTCAAGATACCAGAAAGCCCTGAAGGGGTAAAATATAATAGGTCTGACCTTGAGAGACCTTATGAGCTTTGTTAAACCACCAAACTATATTCTGCTGGCATCTCTGACTTCCGGGACCTCATTCCTTTTTTAGTCCTCAAATCCCAGCTTTAGAAAAGTGCATATTTTAGTGGGTCTAAGACTCCTTTTTGAAACTCTGAATATGATCCATGGTGCCTTAAAAATAAAAAAAAAAGATTGAGATTGGGCATCAGTGGCAATCAAAGACCTTGTATAGTATTTCCTTAGAACATGCATTCATTTTGAGAATAAAGCGCATGTCAACTAATCACTGTGCATCTCAACAAGCTGAAACTTGGGTTGACTTTGACTATTCATTCATTCTTTGGCATCCTCATCTGTAGAAGAGAACAAACTCTTGCCTCTATTTAACTTTAGCTGAAGCCACAAACATTGTCTAATCTTGCTGGCACCTGAGGTACACTCACATATAAAAGCTGGAGAGGTGACAAGTTGAAATTCCCAAGCTCATGAAATAGCCAGGAACCAACTGGCAGAGCCCATTGGCATCCTATTGATGTAACAAAGGAATTAAAAGATGTTTACGAGATGGGGAAAGAAAGAAATTAAATTCAATTTTGAAAATACTCCATCCTACTAGCTTCATATTATCTTGTTAAATGTTTCCTAGTTCTTCTCATTCTTAGCAGTGTCTTCAAAATGCTTTTGCTGATCTATCAATTAACCCAACAGTATTGACTTGTTATGTGAGAAGTGTGTGCTAGTTTACTCTCTGTCACCATCTTTGTGTTCTGTTAGTCTTCATTTTGTCTCCTATTTTCAATACTGGGTAGGTAGGTGGCAGAGTGGATAGAGAACTGGACTTGGAGTCAGGAAGACTCATCTTCGTGAGTTTAAATCTGGCCTCAAATATTTACTGTGTGACCATGAACATTAACCCTATTTGCCTTAATTCCTCATTTGTAAAATGAGTTGGAGAAAGAAATGGCAAACCATTATCTTTGAAAAATAAATAAATAAAAGTCAGATGGCGTTATGAAGAGTTAGACATGAATGAAACAACTAATAACAGCCAAAACAGTACACCATTTTTGAGGATACAATAGGCAGCTGAAGATACACAGTTGGATGTCAGGAGTGAGAATAGGACTGGATATAGGGATTTGAGTCTCTTGCATAGAAATAATACACCTATGGGAATTGATGTCATCAAGTAAAAAACATATATATAGAAAAACGGACCCAAGATAGTGCTTGAGGTACGTCCACAGTTGAAGGTAATGCTATGAAACATGATCATTAAAGCAAATGGAGAAAGAACAGTCAAACATTGGAAAACCAAGAGAAAGTAGTGTCATAAAAACTTAGAAATATAGAATATTTAGGAGAGGATGGCCAATGGTGTCAAATTCTGGGGAGAAAGATGAAGACTGAGATAAGATTATTATATTTGGAATTCGAGAGAATTTGTATGTTTGGAAAAAGCAATTAAGACTGAATGATGAAACTGGAATTCAGAGTGCAAAGGGTTGAGAACTGAGGCAGTAGGTATAAACACTCTTCCCCTCCCACTCCCTAGAATTTTGGCTGAAAAAGAGAAGAGAGCTATAAAATAATAGCTGGAGGGGGTGATATGATCTAGTGTTGTTGTTTAGAACTGAGGTGTCTTGGGTATTTTTATAGACATCAGAGAAGGAACCTGTAGGAAAAGTGACGAGTGGGAGATAACAAAGGGAGGAATTTTCCATAGAAAATTGGATATGAGATCATGGGTACTAGGTAAAGGAGTAGCTCTTGGTGAAAAGAAGAGCCATTTTTTTTCCACTAGAGACTTAAATAAAGAGAAAATAATGTCTATTGACTGCAAAACTTGTAGAAGAGAAGATGCTCATGATGAATGGTCTATTTTCTCACTAAATATGTGGTGAGGTTCTCAACTGGAGAGGAGAGACAATAGTAAATTATTCTTGAGGAAAGAAGGAAAGGTTTGAAATGGCCTGGAGGGTGGGGATAGTAGAGAGATATAAAAGGTCAAGGTCTAGTTGAGATTAAACAGTATTCATGTGTAATAGACCCAGTCAGTTCAGTTTCATGATTTCCTCCAACTTCACTCTACAACACACAAGTATAAGAGGAGGAATTCCGGATGGAGAATTGGCAAGGTGTCAATAAGAAAGGAACAAGGGAGTTGAAAGCAAAAATTAGTGTAGATTTGAACTGGTTAACTGTTGAGTAGAGATTATGAAGGGGGAGAAAGTGAAGTCGGAGTAAGAATGAGAGAGATAGAGAGAAGATATCTGTGAGACGTACAGAATGAAAGTACTTGAAAAGATGAATGTTTACTATTAAAGCATAGAAAGAATTGACTGATAGGAGATTATGGGAAGGATTTTGACTGTAGTGGTTTACTATCTTCCTGTTTTTCTGAGCTTTGCTTTGTGTCACTCAACTTTATAGAGGTCATATGGGACACAAAACAGTTGACATGAATGAAGGAAAACTAGATATTTAGCTGTTTGAATTTATTTTTAGTGAGCCTAGTCAAGGCAATCTTACACATATACAGGTATCTGAAAGAGTTTAATTTATTATACCAAAAACCATTTTACCCCACCTCTGCCCTATCTCACCCACATTTGGGGTCAGATGAAGGCCTGAGAGTAAGGTTAAGAAAGTGAAAGGGTAGGAAAACAGAAATGTTTAGAAAAGGGACTTTATGGAACCAAGAGAAAAATTTGTATGATGATCACATAACATTGTCACTGCCTGTGCTTCTGATAAAGTCCTCACTTCTGAAATATACAGAGAAGTGAGTCAAATTTATAAGCATGTAAGTCATTCACCACTTAATAAATGGTCAAAGGACATGAACAGGTAGTTTTCAGAAGAAGAAATCAAGGCTATCCATAGTTATATTTTAAAAAATGCTACAAATCACTATGGATTAGAAAAATGTAAATGAAAAATACTCTGAGATACCACCTCACATCTATCAGATTGGCCAGTATGACAAAAAGGAAAAATGAGAATTGTTGGAGGGGATTAGCTAAATCAGGACACTAATATACTGTTGGTGGAACTGTGAACTGATCCAACTATTCTAGAGAATAACTTGGAACTGGTCTCAAAGGATTGTAAAACTCTCTCTCTCTCTCTCTCTCTCTCTCTCTCTCTCTCCCTCTCTCTCTCTCTCTCTCTCTCTCTCTCTCTCTCTTTCTCTCTCTCTCTCTCCCTCTCTCTCTCCATATATATATACATACATATCCACACACATATGTGTGTGTGTGAAATCTTTTGTTGTGGCAAAGAACTGGAAATTGAGGAAATGCCCATCAATTAGGGAATGACTGAATAAGTGAATAAGGTTTGATGTACAATTATGGCGGAATACTAGTGTACTATCAGAAATGATAAGCAAGATGGTTTCAAAATAGTTTAGTAAGAATTATATAAATTGATGTGATGTGAACAGAACCAGTAATACATTGTACACAGTAATAGTAAGATTCTATGGTGAACAACTCTGAATGACCTAGCTATTCTCAGTAATACAATAATCTAAGACATTTATGAAGGATTTGTCACAATAAATGCTAACTACCTTCAGAGAAAAAACTGATTAGAGTCTCAGTGAAAATTCAAGATTTCTTTTAAAAAAATTCTCAATTCTTCTTGGAATTTTTTGGCTTATGTTTTCTTTTTTCAATATGATTGATGTGGAAATATGTTTTGTATAACTGCACATGTATAATCTATAGCAATTTTCAAGCCTTCTCAAGGAGAGAAGAGGAGAAGGAGGAAAAGAGAGAATTTGGAACTCCGAAGTTTATAAATAAATGTTAAAATTGTTTTTGCACATAATTGGAAAAATATTTTAAAAAGAAAAAAAGACTATTACTGTATACAAACAAGTGTTCCTTAAAAATATGATGCCTCTCATAACCAATGCTCAGCTGACAGCAGGACTAATGAGAAAAGACAAGGCTGTTGCCAGCAAAAAAATGCCAATTTTAACCAAGATGAAAGAGTCTAAATATAAGAACCAATTTGTGGTCTGATATAGGAACCCATTAATTTAGGTGGCCAAAACAGAACATACGGTCAGTCTAGGAGGGAAAGAATAGGTAAGACCCAAGTACCATTAAATGAGTTTCAAATAGAGTTCAAGATCCAATGGATCATTTGTACAATGGCTTGAAACAGCCCAACTCTAAGTGTCTGAATATTACATAATTAGCTAATGTCTAATCTGATAGATATTTGGCATAAATAAATCCAGAATCAAGTATTTGAAACCTAGAAAATTATGGTATGGGAGCCTAGATATAGTCACCACAGAAATGTGATAGAAAACAGAAATCCAGTTATTTATTAATGGAAGTGTTGGAGAACGACCAAGACAAAAATGCCTACAGTTTTGTTGAGATGGTGGCCTATGGACTAAGATTGGTCAAAGGGTCTAAGATTTTAGGTCTCAATTGCTAGGGTTGGAAGGATTTAGGTGTCAAAATAATTTTATATATGTCTGTGTCAATGCCAATGATTATGTCTATACCTATACCTATGCCTATGTCTATAGCTATATCATCTATAGAGTGGAATAAAGATATATACTATATATACGTACTTACACATATATAGATAGATAGGTGATATGATCCGCTTCTCCCTATAAGTTGCAGCTCCTGAGGACATAGGAAAGTAAGTTCATACCACCAAAGTCCTTAGAACTTTCAAATGGTTTAATGTCAGACACAAGTATTTTTTCAAAGAAAACACACTAAAAATGTGCAGTACCATTTGCACTATATAGATCATTGACATCTTACTTACAGTTAAAAGCTCCTTAATGTTTTTTTTCTCTCCTTATCAGACTGTGAAATTCTTGACAGCAGGGGCTGTCTTGCTTTTTTATTTGTATCCCTCGAGCATAGAAAAATATTTTGTATGTAGTAAGGGCTTAATAAATTTGTTTTCTTTTATTCATTTATTTTAGTTCTGAAATTATTTTAGCTCCATCCTTTATTCATTTGCCCACTTGATCATTTGTTGAACCTTCCTGACCACTTTTCAATTTCAGTGACCCAAATACCACCCACCTCCTCTGATCAACTTTCCTAGATGTCAAACACTTCTAAAAAAAGTCATCAAACAATATCATGCAGGTACAATACAAATATATATGCTAAATAAAGGAAACTGAGCCTATGTGACATGTCTGTAATATTCCCCAAAGTTCTCTCTTCAAGTTCTGCTATTCTTTCCACTCTCAGAAAATGATTGTTACTATAAATTCTAATGACAGTATTAAAGCTCCTTTTCACGATCTTCCTCATTTTCTTTTTCCACACCTCAAAACCTTTCTCCACCTATTATCTTCCTCTCTCCTCCTTCTAACCAGTACCATAGAAATAGTTCTCTTTGTTGCCAGGTTTAACCCTTCTCCTCATACCTTTGATCCTGGTCCCTCCCACCTCCTTCACAACCTTGATGTCTTGGCAATACTCACTCTGTCATCTCAACTTCTCTTTAATTCTCTGTACAAATATACCCAGGACTCTTTACCCGGAAAAGAAATATCCATTGGCATTGCCACTTTTATTGTTTTTCTCTCCCCCTTAACTAAAAAATATCCCAGGAAGATTAATCTACATTTGTACCTCCTTTTCATCACCATCAACTCACACAATCATAGAATTTCAGGTTAATGCCCTTAAAAAGTCAATATACTGTTAACTCTTCTAATTTCCTCAATTTAATGCCCAGAATTCAGGTACTACTAGAAGATGTCTAGTGATGGAAGAATCTATTACCTTGCAATTCCTTTTTTGAACAACAATAACTGATTTAGAAAGTTTCTATTTTTATCATTAGGCCAAAATCTGTCCTTCTGTAGCCTCCTCCCTTGCTCCTATTTTCATTATCTGGGACAAAGTCAAATAACCCCTATCTTGTTCTGCCTTATATGACAACCCTTCACATACTTCAGGACAGTTATTATATCTCATCTGTCTTTTCTTCAGAGTGAATTTTCCCCATTGCTTCAATCAATCATTTTATTATATAGCTTTGACTTCTTTTGCCCTCCTTACAGCTTTCTGGTAGACATGCTTCAGCTCTCCAAGGTCCTTGAAATTTGACTGCCACTGTAAAACACAATACTCTGGAAGAAATCTGACCAGCGCAGAATATGACAGGAGTATAATCTCCCTCCATCTGAAATCTAGTTTCTATTGGGAAAACCTAAGAATGCATTTATTTTCTTGGCCACTGTTGATCCATATCCAGTTTGAATTTCATTATAACTCCCATATTCATCAAACACCTGCAAGCTAACTTCTATAGAATAACCTTAAAGTCACTGATACCCTTCAGGAACTAATACATTCATTTGCTCTTCCTTAGTTCCCATTGTCATTGACTTTTAATTAGCTTCTGAAACTCCTGACCACCTCGGTTTTTTTTTTCTTTTTCAATTAAAGTCAACAAGTATTTGTTCAGGTTCTTATTACTTCCTTCCTGAAGCATCTTCACACCATTCTTAGCTCCAGTTTTCCCAAAGTAATCATATCAATCAGAGGTTTAATCAGCTTACTCACCACTTCAGAAACTTCAATGGCTCCCCATATTATATAGACTAAAATAGAAGATTCTTAGTTTGACATGCACGGGTCCAACCTACCTTCTCAGTTTATTTCTCACTTCTCCTTTTCATAGACTCTGCCTTGAAGCCAATCTGACTACTAGTCTTCAGCTAATCTACTATCATCCATCTTCATATGTTTGTACATGACATCCTCTCCAGCCTCTGCATCTCCACGTCTTCACTTTTTCAGCTGGTACAACTCTTCCCTTTTTCCAAGGCTCAGTTCAGACATCACTTTCTCCATTAAGCCTTCAATATACCCCAGCTAAAATATTTCCCTTCTCCCTAAATTACTAATATATTTTCTGCTTAATCTATAAAAGTATTTCTTATGCATGCTGAGAGGTAGTATAAAATAGTGGATAGAGAGTTGACCTCAGATTCAGGAAGTTCTTACTTCAAATGCTGCCTTAGACATATACTGCCTGTGAGACAGAATAAATCACTTAGTTTCATAAGTTGCAGAGAAGGTACTGCTCTCTCTTGGTACAAAGAAGTTTTTTCTCACATTGAAATTACATAACTGGTAAAAAGAAAAATACTCTTATCATTTCTAATTATTTTGTATGTTTTAATCATCTTCTGATTTTTATGAGAATAAGGACTGTCATAGTTTTCTATTTTCAGTTACTATATAGTATCTAACAGGTAGATGTTTAATAAAATATATATTTCATAGATATTTAAAATAGATTTAAAAATATTATTCAATAAAATATTGTTGAATTAAACTGATGATCCTTGAAGTTAGGACTCGTGTCTTACTCATATTTGTATCTACTACATTGCCTTGCAAACAGTAGGTGTTAAACATGATTGTTAAATGAATGAATGAGACATAATAGCTATATTCAGATACCTGAAGGGTTACCATGTAGAAGATGCAGCAGGCTAGCTTTATGTTGTTCTAGAAGGCATAACTGGAACTATATTAGTGTCTTAGCTAGACATAAAAAACAATTATGAACATGCCCAACAAAGAAACTCATGCCTCGTAAAGTTATGAGCTCCCTGTCCTTAGAAGAATTCAACACAGACTGGATGAAGACAAATGAAGCATGCTCTGTAATGGATTTATAGATTGGATGGGAAGTCAGACTTGACCCCAAAATATATAAAGTTGCCCTACTTGTTATATTCTGCAATTCTCAGAAGGAAGTGGGTTAACAAGGATTATGTTCTGTAAACCAATTTCATCAGAGTGCTGTGTTGTGACCTGAAATATGGAGGCATTTTTCTAAAACAATAAGACACCCTCCTTCCCAGAACAAGAATTTCCCTGGAGGAATTCTCTAATGTTGGCACTTATTGAAATAAGGTTTTGGCAATATGAACAGGCCCATAGCAAATTTACCCAGACTCCATCTGTTTTATTTCCTCTTCGTCATCCCAACATATTTCCTTTAGCCAACATGAACCACTTGGCCCTATTAATTAGTTAGAATTATTGTATATTTATCTAGATTTCTACCTCTTTAATACCCCTCCTCTCCTTTAGTATTGGTTAGGCTGTTGAAATGCTTGCACAGTAAGGGTAGAATTCATTTAAATATAGTTCTTGGCTGAAGCATCAACCACAGATGTTGAGTTATTTTTTATTGTAATGTCTTTAAGAATGACAAAGGAATGTGGAGAGGGAAGTGAAACCTGCAAAGTGAAACACACATGTTGAAGCTATCCTCTAACTTGCGCTTCTTTTCTTGCCTAAACATAAAGGCCTTTGGGGAAAATTTGAAGGTCATGTCCCCTGTGCAGAAACGTTCTCACTATTTTCAAAGACTAACTTCCAAGACCCTTCATATAAGTACTTTTTTTTTCTAGTAAATATATAGGCATGTTGCATTTAAAGAAAACTCCATAGAGATAATCCTGGAAAGATGGCAGATTATGATATCTCTTAGGAGTGACCTTTCCCAAACACACCAAAAACAGACCAAAAACAACTCTCAAATTTACAAAATCTTCAACTGGAAGGAAAGAAAAAGATATGTGGAACTCCTTAATAACAATCATGATAGCTGGCATTTATATAGTGTTTAAAATTTTCAAGTATATTACATATTTTATGTCATTTGATTCTCACAATAATCCCATAAAGTACCCCAATCTTGCATATTAGGAAACTAAGAGACTTGCCAAGGTTCATTCACCTTGCAAATGTCTGACATACGATTTGAACTCAGTGTTTCCTGACTCCAAGTCTAGAAAGCTTCCTACTGTGCCACATAGTTGCCTCAATAAAGAATCCTTGCAAAAAAGAAAAAAAAATTAAATGAAAACCGATTCACTAGTCCTTTGTTCACAGTGTTCTCAGCATTTCCAATCATGCTATCTCAAATTATAGAGGGGCCAGGGATTTTTATTTCCCCATTACACATGAGCCTGCCAAAGATTTTGACATAGCTTTCAGAGTTAATTCTTTTGCATTTTCCAAGCCAAGGTTCCAAAGGTAAGAGCAAGAGATGTATTGGCAGAGTGAGCTTTTCTGATTTATCTCTTGATGACCCAGTGCAATCCTTGGCCTGTGTATCTGTTGAAATTTTATTTATCCAGTCTTTACTATGTCACATAGAGAAATTCACTTAAGAGGAGTTAAGGCCAGTGAACTTGACCAGCTGAAGTCTAGATAAAAAGGAAAAGAGACAGCTTTGAAAGATTGTGATGCCAGGAAGATAAGAAGAGGAGGAGAAAGAAGAGGGAAGGAATCATAAATTCATTGATGATTAAAATTCACGATGATAGAAAGAAGCAGCTGGTGGGAGTGGAAAAGGAATTGAAAACAGATCTCATTGTGAGGACTTCTTGGGACATCTGGGAGACCCTTCCCCAATTCCCAGGTGCCAGTATAAAGACTGAAAAGAATCAGATGCAGAAAGGACAGAAAGAATGATGAAGCCTAGATGAGTGCATCTCTTAAAGGTATCACTCTTACCATCTGAAGGCAATAGATATTATTCAAAGATGGATTTAAAACTACTCATTCAAAAGAGGCAGAAATTTCTAGGGAATGGGCAGAAAATTTGTGGGTTTTTCTATCACCACTAGACTTCACAACAAAGGCAACTGAGACAAAGTCTGCTAAGGAAGAGGAAGATAGCATGACAAACTCTAGAAAGGTTTCTGAAATGACACTGGCAGAATGATAACTTCCAGACTGATTCATAAGATCAATAAAAGGGAAAATATCAAAAATAAAAACAAATAATCAAATTCAATAGACTTAGACCACAAATCAAAGAAATTAGTAAGTCTAATGAGGGACTAGAGATCATAATACAAAAGAAGAAACAATCTTCATATGAGTAAAATTTAAAAACTGCAAAGTATTAAAATAGAATACAAAATTCCACAGACAAATGGGAAACATAATGCAGGGGGGATTACAAGCAATACCTAAGGTCAGAAGAACACATGAATGGTAAACTTGAAGAGAGGATGTGAAGAGATAATCCAAGAATTATAGGTGCTCCAGAAAAATATCATGAAAAATGAAAACTGAATGAAGATAAACTTTCTAGAAATATTGGAATCCAATGTAAAAATTGAGATTGAGAAAATCCAGAATACCTGTGGGAAAAATGAAACATTTTCACAACCTCAGAACACTAGAAAGAAGCTAATCTTTTTCCCCTTATTAAAATATAATAACAAAATTATTATTTATACTTTTCAAATTACTCAAAAAAATCTCACCTTTCCATTTTTTAGGTCTGTTGGTTTTGATAGTACATATCTTTGTGTTTTAAAGACTCGTCTTTTCTTCTCAACAATAATGTTTGAAGTCCTCTATTTAATTGAAGACACATTTTCTCCCCGATATAGTTACATTTTCTTTTTCAGGATAAGTTGTTTATGCTCGTAAACTTTGGCTTTAAACTGTACTTTTTGGTATATCATATTCCATAATTTCCTTTTCTTTTATATTAGTTGCTATTATGTACTATGTGATCCTAACTGCTTGGTTCGTACTTAATGTCCTTGATTTCTGAGGCAACTAGTGGGTGAGAATGAATAGAATTCTCGTTCAAAAAAACTGAGTTGAAATTCAGCATCAGAGTCCATCTAGCCATGTGACTCTTGGCAAGTCATTTAACCCTCTGTTTACCTCAGTTTGTTCAACTGTAAAATGCGGATAATAACAGTACCCACCCTACAAGGTTGTTGAGAAGTGAGATATTTGTAATGAGATATGAAATGAGATAATGCCTGCATCATGGTAGGTGCTTTATAAATACTTGTGCCTTTCCCCTATTTGTCTCTGCATAGCATATTTTTCTGAACTTGAAAACCCTAGATTTGTGCTCTGATGTTTCTCTGGATGTTTAATATTATGTGTGTTTCAGACATTTAGGTAGTACAGTGGATAAAGTGCTGAACCTGGAGTGAGAAGGAGCTGAGTTCAAATCCGATTTTAGATATTAGATGTGTCACCTTGGGCAAGTCACTTGACCTCTGCTTATCTCTTCTTCATCTATAAAGTTGGGATATAAAAGCATCTACCTCCCATGGTTGCTGTCAGGATATGATATAGCAATTATATAGTAATTATAAAGGTCTTTGCACAGTGCCTGACTCCTCCTAATCCCTATCTATCTATATGTTAGCTTTAATATTAATAATAATTATTTTTTAAATTATTATTTCAAAAGTTAACCAGTACCTTCTTTCTATTTTAATTTTTCCTTCTGTCTCTAAAAGTTTGGGGCAATTTTCTTTCATGATTTCTTTAAAAATATTATAGTTTTCAGGGAGAAAAAAAGATTCCTAAATTATCTCTCCTTGTCCTGTTTTTCTTTTCAGTTGTTTTTGACAGTACATATGCTATTTACTCTTTTACATTCTCAGTTTTTAACCGTTTTCCTATTTCTTTGTACCTCTTCTAATCAGTGAAGTTTTTTTGCCTTCAGATGTAAACTAGTTGGGTAGAGTTTTCTAATTTTTGCTCCAATCTGCCCCCCCAAAAAAACTCTACATGTATCTGTTTCACAGTTATCACAGTTATTTTCTTCCTCTAGGATTTTGGGATTCCCTTAATACAGAAATTTTAAAATTATACTTTTCACCATTGCATCTTCAGTTTTGTTTTGTTTTGCTTTGCTGTTTTTTAATTATCTCTTTGTGCCAACTGTGGCACACAGGGATGGTCTATCCCCTTTAATACCATTACAAGGAGTAGTTAACATCAGATTTTTGTGTACCATTGTAATCCTAGAGTGAGATTATGTTATACCAATGATAAGTCTTGTTTTCACCACAGTACAGAAGTTACTGATCTTTGTTCTCGATATAAGAGGATGCCTGAATTAGGCTCTGCTTTCTCCTGGTTTTTTGGTCATAATTCTATTCTGGAATCAGGAATTGGCTCCTGCTTGGTACTAGGACACACCCATTGTCTAACTCTGTACCCATGCTTTGTCTTCTGCATCTTAGCCAAGAAGTAGCACTATCTTTGTCAATTTCTTTGGACAGTTAATTTCTGGAAATTTGTGGTTTCTGGTTTCGTTCTCTGTGTTGACTTTATCTAGAAGATATTTGCTTCAGTCTAGTCTTATGAGGATGTCCCTAGATTTTTGGTTGGATCCTAACTGATCATTTTACAATGTATTCATCTACTCAGAAATCTGTGGCTTAAGCCCTCATTCATGGGGCTTTGACACCCAGAGTGGCTCCATAATAATTCTTCCAGTTTTAAGTCAATCTTGAGGATATTCACAGACTCTAGGCAAAATACCACTGAAAAATTTTCCTTTCACTATTTTCAAACACAAAGTCTCAACTCCTGGAGTAGTTCTTACTTCCTATCCTATCTCCTGGTATGGTTATTCATGAAATGGGTTTATTTTGAAATTTCACTTGGAAGTTTTCTTCCTTGTTAATATATATTCCCCAAGAAATATGGGTCTGCTTGAAAACCTTCACATCACCAACTTAACTACCAAAACATACCAATAATTTAATTATATGTATGTGTGTGAGTGTCTGTATCTGTGTCTCTATCTCTATATAGTCAAATTTAAGTAAATGTATGATGAATATTGATATGTGATAGATAATACATACATGAAATGATGTCAAAGCTAGGAATCCAGGAATGTCAGTATCAAGGTCAAGGCTTTGCAAGGGTGGATAGGAAATTGTTGAGGATGTAGAAAAATCAAGACAGTGAGCTGAGTTGGTAGTGATCTGCTACCATTACTATCAATTGATGTCATTTTATTGCTTCCTACATAGTAAACAATCTTTGTGTGAAAATTAAAAGTACTATATTTGTTCTATTTCTCAACATTATTCATATATGTACATATATGTATGTATGTGTATATGTGTATATATATATATATATTTCCTCTATCCCTTGTTTGCTGAAGAATTCTCTCACAGTAGCTGTTAAAAATACATTTTCAAAAGTACTTTTTAGCTTGTTCTCTCTCTATATGACATGACTCTTGAAAATTAAGTTATATATATATATATATACATTTAACTTTTTTGGTATGTGTTATAAGACACTGATCTGAACCTAATTATATCAGGAGTTCTTCCCTTAGTAAATTTTTCTCAAATTTATTGAATACTAGATAATTGAGAATTTCTGTCAAGATGATTGCCTAAATATCCAGCGTCCTCTTATAGTTGCAAATTCTACTATAGCAAATTCCTTACGTTCACATCAAACAAAATAATTATTAATAAAAACCCAACATACAACTCTAATAAGGCATTTCTTCTACCCTAATCCTGGCTGGTCAGTCAAAAGCTTAGAGACAATAGGAATGGTGGACACCCAAGTTAAAGTAGCTGCACGTTCCCCCACCCTGGATCCTTGGAGGCAGAAGTCAGCATAAGAATGCAGAAGACAGAGCACGACCAAGACCCCAAAAGAAAAAGTAACCCTACAACAAATGCAGGCAGAGACTCAAAGGAAAAATCATAATTTTTGAATTGTAAATTTATGAATTCCACATGAATTCTTAGGAAGAAGAAATAAAGGAATTTTTTAAAAAGGTAAATAAAACCTCTGTAGGAAAAAAAAATGAGGATAAGACTAATTAGAAGACAAAGTGGCAAACCTTGCCTATGCAATTATGTTGCTCAAAAACTCAAGTAGATGAAAGAGAAATCAATGATCCAATGAGATAGCAGGAAATATTAGAACAAAGAAGATTGAAAATATAAAAGGGGGAAATTAATTTTAATGCTGTGTAATTTGATTATTAATATTAATTTATAATATTCTCTTCTCTATCAAAAAGTCATCTCTTACACTAGGTTAAAGAGAAGCCACTC
>CM053770.1:510597667-510620174 GCA_028658325.1 Potorous gilbertii
AGGTATGGGGGGGATGGGGTTCTATCCTTCCTCCCTTCATTATAGTTTGGGGTAACCTAGCTCATTGAAGAAGAAATAAAGACAGAAACTTGCTAACTTGTGAGGAAATCCTTGCCCGGATTTTTGGAGGCTGCTCAAAACTTGATCAAATTGCACTTCTCAGCTGACCTTCCCCCTTAAGTGATGTGGAAATCAGGAGAGGATGAGAGCTCTTAACTCACCTCATTATTAACTGTCAGCCAATTAGGGTTACCTTTTTCTGGTCAGGGGTTAGTCTAATAATGTGTTATCAAGAAGACAGGGATATTTAAAACAATCCAGGACTTTGTCTTAAAACAATCTTGGCCTTTAATGATGAAGAGAATTATTAATCATCAATTTATTGATTATTGGCTAGCCTAATTAATAAATTGATTTTTAATACCCAGACACTTTGTCTTTTGAATTTTGTATATGACAGAAGAAAATGTAAAGTATTTGATATCAAAAATAGGCAACCTTAAAGACAGATCAAGAAAATTTAATTTAAAAATCATTAGACTCTCTGAAAAATATGACTAAAAAATGCCTGGAAATTATACGGATAGAAAGAAAATAAATGAAAATTATCTGTATCTATTAGGACCAGAGGACAGAGAAAATATGTTAAGAATTCCTTAATCACCTCCTGAAAGGAATCCCAACAGGGAAAAGTTCTGTGAATGCTATAGTCAAAATTCAGAGTTCCCATTTCATTTCAATTCTGTTTGAATTGGTTATTGGGAATAAAAGAGATTCTTAAAAATTTGCTTGCCTAAAATTCACAGCTCCATCCAATCCTGGCATCTATGATGACTGAGATCAACAGGCAGGTGACAAAGTATGCACTAATAGTCGATTATTTACCTCAATCAGGAGGATATAAGCTCAGATCCTACCTCAGACAGTTCCCAGTCAAGTGACTTGGGGTAAATCACTTAATGTCTCAATCTTAGTTTCTTCATCTGCAAGATAAAAATAGAATGACTTTCATGGTTGTTGTGAGGATTAATAGGAGAAAAAAATGCATGTAGAGTATTTTGAAAGCTGTATTTAGGGTTTTATATGATAATTAGCATTTATCTCGCACATTAAGATTTGCAAAGGCTAATTCAGCTATGATAGATATCTGAGTTGTCCTGTCCTCTCCAACTGCATCTGCTGCCTGTCATAAGCTTTCTTCCGTAATGAGTCACACTGATCCTAGGGTGTTTCTACTTCTGAAATGACTTCTGTTAGATAAAATTGGTCAATGTAAAGTATTTCAAGGATTTCTTTTTTTTTCTTTTCAGTTGTAGGCTTTAAGTGGTCAACTTTTGAATCTGAAGAGGTAGTCTAAGATACTGAAAGACAAGTGATCTTTATAACTGGAGATAGGTTATATGCTAGGCTCTGAAACATAAGTAGCTATGTATCCAAAAGTCATGCCAACTCTCATTCTCATTCACTTAAATATACATTTACTAAGTGTCTATGATAAGCCAGTCACTGTGTTGCATGTTAGGAAAAACAACAAACACACAAACAAAAGGAAAGAAAAAAGAAAGAAAAAAAGAAAAATCAATGAGCAAATATTTATTAAATGTTTAATATCTGTTTGAAAGAGTACCTTCCCCCAACTTTAGCTTACATTCTATTGGGCAGAAGAAAGATGCAAATGTAAAGTAAATACAAAGTAATTAGAGCCTGGGAAGAATACTAATGATTGAAGAGAATAAAGAAAGACCTTTCACAGGAGGGTGAAACTGAGTCAGTCTCAAAAAGAGATAAAAATTCAGAGGTGGAAGTGAGGAGAGAGAGAGAATTTCAGGTATGGAGAGAAGCCTTTAAAAAGGTGTAGAAGCCAGAGATGGAATGTTAGGTGTGGGGAAGAGAAAGTGGGCTAATTGAGATGTCTAGAGTACAAGGTTGTGTGTCTGTCGAGGGAGGGGGAGAGAAGCAAGAAGTGGTGTATGTAATCACTAGAAAGATGATCTAGAGCCAAATTGTGATGGTCCTGAAATTCCAAACAAGCATAAAAATAGTTATACTGTATCTCACAGGTTTGTTCTAAAGAAAACACCTTAACATCTTTACACCTTTTTTCTCTTGGGCCTAGGGATTAGGCTTACAATTCTCAGACTTTCCAGAATATTGGTGCTTTGTGGGCTCTGAGAATGATGCAACCAGAGCTATTTATTAATTCATTTATTTTCTTATTTAATCGCTCATCTATGTATTCTTTCATTAATTTGTGTTTATTTATATACATATATACCAAATAAATTATACATGCATATATATCTATATATATAGAGATATATATGTATGTATGTATAATTAATTTATTTCTGCAATTAGGTTAACTCAGAGACAGTCTTTAGGGAAGAGGGAGAGCTCCTGGGCAAATCCAAGGGCAATACTGTTGCATTAAAACATTAAAAAAACCATTGAGAAAATTGTTTAGTCATATGGCAAGCTGTGAAATTTTAGGATAAGTTTGTTATGAAGGAGACTTTGGGAGTATTTTAGGCTTTATGAAGAAGATTTTCTCAGAGAGATCAAGGTGACAAAGTGATTCAGAGAATAAGTGGAGTACGTTGTCATTACCTTGGAAAGGACCTGGAGGCTGACATAATCCATTTTCTCTTTGTCTCTCTCTTCATTATGAGAAAATACACTAAGATGTTTGAAACTGGGTGTTTTTCTGTGGGAGGGGGAGGTGGAAGAATCCTGATTTACCAAAAGAATCCAAAAAATATTTTATTTTTAATATATTTGTGATGGTGGTGGTGGTGATTATTGTTGTTTTATCGATGCCTTTGAGGAATGTATCATATCCATCAAATCCTCTTATCACAAAAATTAAAAGATAATTAAGTAGAAGTGAGCAACAACACTGTAGCATTTTACAGCATATGAAACATTCTGGACTCACAGTCTCACACTTCTTTCTTTACCTCGAGTCAGAAAATATATTCATTATATATTCTATAGAACCAAGACTTGTCACATCATCTTAGCTTGGTTGACTTTTAGTGTGTTTTCATTTACATATTATGGACATTGTAAATTGCTTTCATGGTTCTACTTCACATTATATCAGTCCATATTTATTTTCTGAATTCCTCATGTACCTTAATTATCATGGCACAATATATTTCCATTCTATTCCCATATTATTACAGTTTGTTCATTCAGAGAGAGAATTTCTGAAATGGATTATTAGAAAAGACTTCTATTCTAATAAGCCAGTTAGGACATTTTAGAAATAACAGATGAACACACAGTTCCTATTCTACAAAGGGCTAAAATCATGCATCATTCTTCCTTTTTATTTCTTCTTTCAGAAAATAAAATGTCTGGAATAAAGAACCATCAATTTGGAGCCACTCAGACAAAACAGAAAAGAAAGGAAGAAATGGAGAAAAAAATGGAAAAGGTTTTGGATTTGTAAAGATTCTGGGCCTGATTGTCTTTCCATTACCATAGGCTCTGCTTAACCAAGGTGCCTGTGATGTGTGTGACTAAAATGAATATAACCAGCCTTGCTTCCAACATTCTCAGTCTTGGCCTGTGGTTTCTTTGCTGGCTTTTAGCTCCCCTGTCCTAATTAAGCTGCCTATTGCTAACCTTCGCCCACCATTGGAAATGAAATAGTTACCTGGAGGTGTCGTTTCTTTTGTCTCCTAAAGAAATACACAAAGTCACAACGGGGAACTTGGATTAAAAGTATAGTTTTCCTGACTGAAGCTGAGGACACATTTCCCCTCACACATTTGGTGGCTGTCAACATTTTGAACAGGATTCAGGAACTTGTCCTTGGAGTCCAGTGTGTGTGATGTGACTTAATGTGCTCATGGCAACATTAACACAAGAAACCTTCACCTATCCTTGTTCCTCCTCTATGCCTCCCCCACCTCCCCCAAAGAAAACTCCTTAAAAAACCCGAAACGTCTGCATTATGAAGTCAAGATTCCAGTGGGCCATTGTTTTCCTTTTCAACAACTCTTAGCAGCTTACTTTATCAAATGTCAGAATGCCGCATAAACAGCTGCTCCCAACTGATTGGAGATGGGTCATTTGTAATAAAATTTCAAATAACCAGTCTCTTCATACTCTATTTAAAATCACTTTACTTCTGGGACAAAAAGGTAAATTACAGAACAGACTCATGAGCATATATGTTTTTTCAGAGCTTTGAATGGGGTGTTCTAGAGTCAGTCCAACAGCCTGTACTTCTTTATTAGACTAATGTCGCTGATTCATTTCAGGATCCTCAATCATCAAAGTGAGGCCTCAATAATTCAATGACTAAACTTGCCAAGGTAGATAACCTGGAAAATACAAATCACAAATGTTTTCAACAATAAGTCAAGTAGGATGCAAACCTTTTGAAATCAAGAACTGCTTTCCTATTGTGTTTCTATCTCTAGTGCCTAGGAAAGGGTTTTGCACAGAGAACCTACTTAATATAGTTGGTTTTTAATTTTGTCAGAAAACAAACATAAGGTGCAGTTTGGAGTCCTCTTTTTTTATACTTAAAGGCCTTTATAACCTGACCCCTTCCCATCTTTCTAGTCTTCTACTTTTTTCTTTTTACTCAGGTATTTACTTTTAGTTTTGAACATTCATTTCCACGAAATTTTGAGTTCCAAATTTTCTCCCTATCTCTCCCCTCCCCCATCCCAAGACACCGTGCATTCAATCTGCCCTACCTTCTATCCCACCTCTCTCTTCCTTATCCCCATTTTCTCTCTTTTCTTGTAGGGCAAGAGAAATTTCTATACCCATTACCCATATTTCTTATATCCCAGTTGCATGCAAAAACAATTCTCAACATTCGTTCCTAAAACTTTGAATTCCAACTTTTCTCCCTTCCTCCCTCCCCACACATCCCCACTGTGAAGATAAGTAATTCAATATAGGCTGTGCATGTGTAGTTATGCAAAAGACTTCCATAATAGTCATGCTGTGAAAGACTAAATACATTTCTCTCCATCCTATCCTGTCCCCCACTTATTCTATTCTCTATTTTGACCTTGTCTGTCCCCAAAAGTGTTTATTTCTAATTACTCCTTCCCCTTATTTGTCCTCTCTTCTATCATCCTCCCTGTATCACCCTTATCCCCTTCTCCCCTACTTTCCTGTAGTGTAAAATGGATTTTCGTAGCTTTTTGAGTGTACATGCTATTCGCTCCGTAAGTCAGATGTGATGAGAGTAAGGTTCACTTTTTCCTCTTACCTCCCCCCTCTTTCCTTCCTTTGAAAAAGTTTTTTCTTGTCTCTTTTATGTGAGAGATAATTTCCCCCAATTTCACAATATATTTCTCTCACTCCTGAATATATTTTTTAGATATTATCCCTACCTATTCAACTCACCCTGTGCCCTCTCTCTCTATATATATAACCTCTCCAACTAGTCTAATATTGAGAAAAGTCTCAAGAGTTCCAAAAATTATCTTTCCATGTAGTAAGTCCCTTATGATTTCTCTTTCCTGTTTACCTTTTCATGCTTCTCTTGATTCTTGTGTTTGAAAGTCAAATTTTCAATTCAGCTCTGGTATTTTCATCAAGAATGCTTGAAAATCCTCTGTTTCATTGAATGACCATTTTTTCCCCTGAAGTACTATGCTCAGTTTTTCTGGGTAGGTGATTCTTGGTTTTAATCGTAGTTCTTTTGACTTCTGGAATGTCATATTCCAAGCCCTGAGATTCCCTAATGCAGAAGCGGCTAGATCTTGTGTTATCCTAATTGTATTTCCACAATACTTGAATTATTTCTTTCTGACTGCTTACAATAAATTTCTCCTTGACCTGAGAGCTCTAGAATTTGGCTACATGATTCCAAGGAGTTTTCCTTTTGTGATATCTTTCAGGAGGCAATTTGTCGATTCTTTGAATATTTATTTTACCCTCTGCTTCTAGAACATCAGAGCAATTTTCCTTGATAATTTCTTGAAAGATGATGTCTAGGATCTTTATTTGATAATGGCTTTCAGGTAGTCCCCTAATCTTTAAATTATCTCTCCTAGATCTATTTTCCAGGTCAGTTGTTTTTCCAATGAGATATTTCACATTGCTATTTTTTCATTCCTTTTATTTTGTTTTATAATTTCCTGATTTTTCATAAAGTCATTAGCTTCCATCTACTCCATTCTGATCTGAATTATTTCCTTCAGTGAGCTTTTGGTCTTCTTTTTCATCTGGCCAGTTCTGCATTTTGTGCATTCTTCTCTTCATTGGCTTTTTGAATCTCTTTTGTCATTTGGGTTAATCTACTTTATAAAGTGTTATTTTCGTCAGGATTTTGGGGTCCCCTTTAGCAAGCAGTTGACTCATTTTTCATAATTTTCTGGAATCACTATCATTTCTTTTCCCAATTTTTTCTCTACTTATCTTACTTGATTTTCAAGAGCCTTTTTGAATTCTTTATCCCCTGAATCCAATTCATATTTTTCTTGGAGGCTTTGGATGGAGGAGCTTTGATTACTGTCTTCCATTTGCATGTCTTGGTTTCCTTGTCACCAAAGATTCTATAGTCTGATTCTTTGTCTGATTTTTGCTCATTTCCCTAGGCATTTATTTGACTTTTGAGCTCTAAAGTGTTTGGTCTCAGCTGCTGGATTCCCCCACAATCTATGGGCCTAAAGCTTCAGAAACAGTCACTGTTGCCCCTGGTATTTCTGTGACTGCTGCAGGTTCCTTAGCTTCCCTTCACCTCTGTTACCCTGGGGCTGGGGCCAGATCACTCCACTCTCCTACAGTGGTCCCACAGGCTTTTTTCACTTACCTTCCAATTTCTCCTCAGCATTTTGGGGTCCTGAAGTCTGGAAACCACCACAGGTGCATGAGATTCAGTCCCCCAAGGCCTTCTCAGATCATGACTGTGCCTGTGCAGCCAATGCTAGACTGTGCCCTGCCCCCAGTGTGGCTCAATAGACCTTCCTTACTGTCTTGGGTTGGAGATTTGCTTCACTCAGCCATTCTGTGGGTTCTGCAGTTCCAGAATTTGTTTAGAGTCATTTTTTACAGGTATTTTTCTGGGCTTGGGGGGAGTATTCTAGAAGGTCTGTGCTGTTACTCTGCCATCTTGGCTCCACCTTCTCTACTTCTTTATAAACTTTATCTTCTCACTCCTTTACAACCTCCATGTACTCTGAGATCCAGTGACACTGGTCTCCTCTCTGTTCCTCACATGAGATACTCCTTTGCTCAGTTCTAGGCATTTTCATTGGCTGCCCTTCCATGCCTGGAATGTTCTCCCTTCTTATCTTCTCTCTCTGACTTCCTTTGCTTCATTCAGGCCTTAATTAAATTCTCACCTTTTACAGGAAGCCTTTCTTGATGCCCCTTAATATTAGTAGCTTGCCTCTCCTGATTATCTCCATTATGTCCTGTATGTATCTTGTTTATACATAGTTTTTTGCATGTTCTCTCCTATATTAGACTATGAATTCTGTGAGATGAAGTACTGATTTTTTTTCCTTCTTTCTTTGTATCCTCAGTGATTTGCACAGTGCCTGACAAAGCAATTGTAATAAATGCTCGTTGACTGATTAATCCTCAGCAAACCAGAACCCTATTTTTGTACAATAAATTTGTATTCTGTAGTCTATTCTGAGTATATTCTGAATATATAAATATTTAAATATATTACACATAAATAAATATATAAAGTATACCTTTTAAAAGTTATAATTATAGATTTACTGATGATAGGTTCATAATTTTAAAAGACTTATCAAAGATCTTATTATTGAAAGTAGTAAAAAGACATGGATTATCTAGTTTGGAGTATTCTTTTATAGGTTCTTAACTAATACCTTTAGAGAATGATTTCTCTAAAGTTCTCTCTGTGAGAATAGAATTTGTGGAATCTCAAAGCTGGAAGGAATCTAGGAAGTACATTCCTGAATATAAATCCTCTCCAACAATTTTCAACCTGTTTTTAAAACACCAGGAGCAAGAAACCCATGACCTCTTGGAGCAGCCAATCCATTTAAGTTTTCTTTACATCAAACTACAAGTATCTTTTTTATCCCTCTCATTAATTAAACTATTTGGCTCTTCTAAGCATCAAGCAAAGCAAATTTAATCCATCTTCCACAGAATATTCCTTCAAATATTTGAAGACAATTATTATGTACCAACACCCTGAATCTCAACCAAAATCTTCTCAAAATTAATCATTCTTAATTGCTTAAGTGGATCCTCATGGCATAGTTCAAGGCTCTTCACCTTCCTAATTACACTCTTCTGAGCTATGGCCAGATATAGTTGGCCCATTGCAGAATGCTACAAACTATCTTCTTGATTCTGATGATAGTGTTTTTCCCGTTGCATATTAATTCTTTTGGCTTCATTGACTAGCTGCTGACTCATTGTGATAAGCATGCAGGTAGTCCAAATCCTCATTTTTTTTCACATGAACTGTTTACTACGTTTTCCTGGTTCTATATTAATTTAGTCGATACTTTGAGCCCAAAGATAAACTTAAGCATTTAATCCTTTAAAATTTTTACCTTATTAGATTTAGACCATTATTTCAGCCTTTTGAGATAATTTTGGATCTTAATTCTGCTATGAAATATTTTAACTATGCCTCCCATCTTCATATAAGCTGTAGATTTGATAAGAATACTATCTTTCCTCCATCTAAGTCATAGATTAAACAGTTGAAGACAATAGATGTGTTGTGATCTGGGGAAAAACATCTTTGTTTTCAAGCCTCCAGACCTTCTGGCACCAAGATTTCTTGGCTCTCACCACATTCTTTTCCCTACCCAGTACCCACTTTCTTCTTGGGGTTCTGCTAAGAATCTTCCATACTGGAGATCTTCCTTTCCCATACAGCCTTAATTACTGGTCCCTCCCACTTGGGACATCAGAGGTAAGAAATCACTCAGAGACACCTGAGTAAGAACCTTTTACAGAATTGCTGAGCTTCCTTGATATTTGGAATAATCTAGCACACAGAAACATCAATGCTCAAATTATGCTGTCCCTGTACCAAATTAAGTGTCATACTTTGTGCATTAAAGGTACTAGATAAAATACCTGTTAACTTCAGCATCAAATAGTTTGTCAGTTCCTCTGTAAAGCTCCTTATAGTCCCAGATACGGAACACAAAAAGGATCAATGGCAAAGCCTTGAGACACTATATTAAAGACACTTTAGGTGGACCTGATTTATTAATTGCTAAGCTTTTTATCCAGTGCTTCAACTGGTTTCAAATCCATCTGATAGACAACATCCCACCATTTTGTTAATAGGGATAGCAAAATATATCATGAAACACATTGTCACATACTTTGATTAATTATAGCAACTATTTTGTTCTCAAAGCCACAAAAACCTGGATTCAAGCCCTATCTTTAATAATTATTGTCTGTGTGGCCCTGGGCAAGGCACAACCTCTCCTTGCCATAGACATCTGTCTAAGACTATAAGTTATATAGAAGGTATTTATTTGTACTGGTAAGGTAATTTTCTGAGAACTTTCTATACAAATGAAATCACAGGACCTCATGCTATCTCTATCCCTATTCTATACTTTTAAAGTTCATTATATTCAGTCTAAAGTTTTAATTTCTAAGATATCTTAATGGATAATCCTTGTGTAATACGTTGGACAGGGCCTACCTTTTTATTGTGAATCAAGTGGGAAATATGGTGCAGTGGTTAGGACATTGGACTTGCAGTGAAAAACACTTGATTTTGAGTCCCACCCACTTACTATTTGTATAACTAAGCAAATCATTTCATATCTCCATGCTTTAATTTCCTCATTGTGCAAAATGAAAAGAATGTTAATCCCTAAGTTCCCTTCTAGTTTTAGATGTATGATTCAAGAAATAGAACATTCATGGAGGTCTTGTGGCTATTTTTTAAGATGTCCAAAGACACTAAAATAATAGATAGATAGATAGAGACAGAGATAGATAGATAGAGATATGCACACATATAGAAGTGTGTGCATGCTCGATCTACATGTATAGGTATGCACATGTGTATGAATGTGAGTAGGTGTATGTATGTATGCATGCATGTATGTTGGGTGATAGGGGTTTGACTCATGCCCAGAAGACCTAAGATAGAAGCACCCACAGAGAAGAGACCAGGAACCTGCTTCTGGCAGAGTCATGGACATTTTTCATTGGTCTACAATGTAGGTCGTAGGAAAGCAACATCTTTCCATTGCCTGCAGATTTGATACTGGCAGTATCTTTAAATTTCTATGACTGGGACAATCTCCCTCTTGTCCTGCTAAATACAGGACTCATTTGCTCACATACGTGATACCATGTAGTGAATGGAAAAGGGCCTGAGGGGAAGTCAAAGGAACACATTTAGAGTTTTGGTCTCTTTCATGTTTCTTTTCCAATACTAAATACAGGGAATGGATGCCTGGAAGCAAGACTTTGAGCCACAGGTACCCTGGAGCATAGGATTCTAAACTATATGCTACAGCTAGCCCCAGTAGGGAAGCTCTGAGAAGTCAGGGTGTCAGGACACAAATCCAGAGAAAAGGAAGGGGGTGAGAATAATGAACTTGGTGGGAATAATGATATATAGGGATTGAGTCACACTGAACACCTAATCCCCTTCTCTTCCCTTGATTCTGACATGATTTGGCAGTGGGGAGCATGAGGTAATTATGCCCCTGAGGAATTGGGGGCAATATTTGTATGTTTGTTCTTGCTGTATATTTGAAGTGATACAACTTTGTAAATAATAAAGGTTAATCTGATACTGTCATTAAATGGACCTGGGGTGCTTGGACATCTAAAGCTGGAATCAGTATGTGTATAAGTGAGAGGTGTGTGTGGGGAGGGACTAGTAGTCAATGGGAAAGAATAAAAGAGACTCTCCCCCCCAAAAAAACCTTCAGGGTACTGGAGAACCCAGGGGAAAGGTAAAATGAGGCATATCTGGCCAACAAAGAATGAGGCCCCAGTATCCATGTTAAATATATACCAGGTGTCCCAAAAGTCTTAGTACAGCTTAAAGTTTAGAACAAAGATTCTGTCAGCTTGAGAATGGTAAACATGTCATGAGGAGGTGTTTAGAGAGAGAACCAGACCTAGAAGAACTTGGCTTGGAACATTTAAAATCTCCCAACCCTAACCAGTTAAAGGTAGCTGGTTCTGTTTTTGTGATGGAGCTGTCTCTTCCATCTATTTCCCTGGATTTGCATTGGGCACTTTGCCAAAGCCATAATGGAAGGGCTCCACTATCTCCATCTTTTTGCCTGATCCTCTCATTGCAAATCCAGAATGTACTTTCAATCAGACTAAGCTTTTGTTATAGCTCTGTGGATGATACAGATGTGGAGGCTATGTCTTTTGGACTACTATAAGTATAAAAGCAAAAAAAAAAAAACCAACTTTTAAAACAAAGTGCAATTATAATTTGCAATTCCTTCTGGGAATATTTGGTGCCATTAGGGATGAAGTAGGCAAAGGTCCAATCTCTTTCAGCTGCCTTCATGGTCAACAAGCACTGTCAGGGTCAGAGGTTTAAAATCTCATTGCATTTTCCCTTTATTTTCATATGTCTGACACTAAAATGGGGAGCACTAAAAACCAAAATGATGAAAAATCAAGAATAATGTAAGAATAGAGCAAAAGGTCTAAAGAGGATCTCTATCAGTTAATCCCTATGATCATTCCTATATGTAATAGAAAAGACATACAGTGGAACCAGAGAAAAGAAAAAAAATACCATACAGACTCTTGTTCATTGTATGATCTTTAACTTCCCCCTTAAAATGTAGATTTTGACTTTCTGCCCAATACCACTTTGAAAGTTTTGCTATTAAGTTATAATTGTTAAGTAAATGTTCACTGTATATTTCTCCATAATAGGGAAAGAGAAGAGAGAAAAAAAGAAAGAGATGGTTGGAGGGATAGTTGGGGGTTAGGTAATGTGGGTCTTTAATGCCATATTGTAGAATCCTTATGTTATTTTAGAAATGATTTATTATTTTAGATTGTTATTTTTTTAATCTTATCCCTGAAGGCAAAAGAATTATCTATTTTATTCCCAGAATTTCTTCCAAGAAAATTCTTATTTCCTTCCCTCCTTTATCCTCTTTTTCAAAGAATATTTATTTATGATCATTTACTATTTCATATAAAAATTCTCAAAGTGATGAGATAAATATGATACACATACATACATGTATATGTATAGGTATATACTTTTTATATTTATACATCTGTGTATACAGCTAGGTGGCACAATGGATAGAGTGCCAGACATGAAGTCGGGAAGACCTGAATTCAAATCCAGTCTCAGACACTTATTTGTTGTGTGACCCTGGGCAAGTCATTTAAGTCTGTTTGCTTCGGTTTCCTCAACAGCAAAATGAACTACAGCAGAAAATGGTACACTATCCAAATATCTTTGTCAAGAAGACCTCATAGAGGGTCATGAAGAGTCAAACACAGCTACAATGACTAAATAGCACCAAATATATGTTTACATATTCATGTGTGTGTGCATATGTGTATAATTTGATTACATATTGGCTACTGAGCTAGCATGAATGAGTTAAATTCAGGTCTATCTAAACTAAGATGTACCAGAACTATATAATAATAGCATGGTAGGGTCGTTTTCAGTAGTTATCTTCCATAGGTGATAGGAGTTCCAAGTCCTTTGGTCAAGCATTCCTTTGCACAGTAATAGCTTTGGCTCCTATGACAAGAAGGGCCAGGGGTTCCGCAGAAAGCAGGGAGTGGACATGGAGCAATGGATGGCAGCAGTTATTAATATACATGGTATATATGAAAAAACGCTGAATATGGAATCAAGAATACCAGGGTTTAAATTACCCAATTCTATTAATACTCCCTAAATGACCCTGGCCATGCCACTTAACTTCAGTGTGACTTTCTAAGACTCAATTATTAAGATATGGATGAGCTAGTTTCAACGAGAAGGAGTCATGGTATTCAGATGTCTTCCTGATTGCCAAAATGACCACATAAACCAACATGGCGTAATCAAAGTCCTACCTTCCATGAGCAGGGCACTTCTGAAGGGAAATTTTGGTAGGTTCTTATACTGAGAAAATTGAACCACAGGCCTGTCTCTGCACCAGCATATTTAACTTGAGTGTTCCCATTAAGTAGGTAACTTTTATACTTTTCCTCTCATTTGAATAATCTCCTCATCATTCTTACTATAGCCTTCTGAATATTTTCTTCCATGAAATGAAGTATGGACTAAATTATAAGACATCAGTGAGAAAATGGAAGTCATGGCAACTGGCCCATTCATTGGATGGATTTTGAATGTGACTGAATTCCCTTTCAGAAAACACATACAAAAAATGACTGAGCTAATGGACCAAATCTGGGACTCTCAAGTAAAGAAATAGATGGGGGTAGGGACAGGATTGGGAAGAAGTTAAGTCCCCCAGACCATTTTTGATTTAACTCTTGAACCTTCCTGAAATTCAGGAAACAGCAGTCCGTGTAAAATCTATAAATAGTTGTATAAGTTAAAGTTTCTTTTCAGATGAGGAAAAGAAATAAAACACTCTCTGGAGAAAAACATGATCTTTTCTCCATGTTTTAGTTGTCAGCTTTGACAAGAATGATACAAGCTAATTAAATTTTTGTTAATTTATTTTGTCTGATTCAGTGACTGCCTGTCACACAAATCCCTCAGTAAGTAAGATTTCTCTCTGCTATAAACTTTCCACTCTTTCTCTGAAACACCATTAGGTAAACGTAGGAAAAGTGGACCTGTTTTACTCAAATAAACACTAAAAGCACTTAAACTCAATCCACCCTCAATACTTCAACTCCTTGTGTCTGTTTTGGAGAGGGCCGAACTCTTTCCAGCTTATAAATCTCCAGTGGGGGCCATTACCCTTTTTAAAAATTGCCTCCTTGTAGATAAAATACAAAGATGGAATTAAGAGAGGGATGGCAGATGAAAAAGAGGAAAACGTTCCATTTCTGTTTGCCCTTGAGTTTCCTGAGGGATTTTGGCTTGTGCATGATGCTATGTAAGAGTTATGCCCCAGGGTTTCTGGGGTGAACTCTTTCCACTGATATGATCATTGGAGTTATTACCTGGTATGGTATGCAGAAAGCTTAGTAGCTGAAGATTTGTACATTTAACCTTGAATGTTACCAGTCACATCCTCTGTTCCACATAACTCCCAAAGATAGTTCAATTCAAAATATGAATTACATGAGGGATGGGTACTCCTTTACTCTCTTGGTCATTTTCTGCTCTAACTCCTTCATAGAACAGTCTTACATTGAAATTCTCTCTGTGTCTCTTTAAATCTCTGTCTGCCTCTCTGTCTCCATGTCTGTGTCTTTCCCTCTCCTCCCCCTACTCCCTGCCTCTCCTTCATTTATCCATTTTCTGGCTACTTATTATTCCTATACATATTATCTGCATTTTTATTAGGGTGTTCATACTACTATGAAGTTCTTCTTAGTATCAGTCTTAGGATTCTCAATAAAACATCATTAGAACCACTGGAAATCGGGGGAAGGGGTCTCTGTGGCAATAAATTGGCCTGATGATACCTCTAGAAGCTCCTACAATTAACTCATCAAACACATATTTATTAAATGCTTTCCAATTATGATTTTATAAAAAATTATAGTTTTAATCCTTTATTGGTTAATTGTATTACATGCATGTGTATTTGACTTCCAGAGAAATTTTGTGCCTTTAAAATATGAGATGGAAGAAATCTGCATCTCTCTGTCTCTGTATCTGTTTCTATCCCTCTGCCTCTTTCAGTTCCACTACTCTGTTCTCCAAATTGTTTCTCTTGAAATGTGCAGATGACTTCAGGGAACATAAAAGGTCAAGTGCAGTAAGAAAGAAAGGTGGGAGACAACTATCGCTATAGTCAATGGATTTCTTCATAAACATCAAGAAAGAAAAACCTGATACATTCTTCTGGAATTAATCATGTTGCAAAATTCTCCATCAGAACAGCCCCTTTCCTACTAGTTAGAATTCTTATAATGTTCTTTTGCTTAATGTGGTCATTTCTGCTTTAAGGCCCTTAGTTTTTTTTATTTAATTCCCCTTGGCACTGAAGCACCCAAGTACGTGACTTTACACTCATAAAAACACTGGTACTTCAACCACTCCCCACCCCCACCCCCCTCTTCTAACTGGAATTCATTCTAAGTACATGCTGCACTTTTCCTCAACCCAGACTGCATATCCAGGGGCAAGAAATCCTTCAAGAAGTCCATCACAATGCAGATGGTATCTCAGGTTTGTTGAGTCACCTTGCTCTCTAAGTTGCTTTCATAATGGCCCAATAAACTAAATTATAATCCATGTTTTGGGGGATCCATCAAGTCAAAAGCAAGATTACTAGGTCTTCAAACATCTTTAAACATGTTCTTTTTCTGTTACATCATTTTGAATCTAGGATTGATCAGATAATCTTTCCAGCTTGAATTTTGTTCCCTAGAGGAGCTAAGACTTGCTAGGAGTAAAACTGTCATAGAAATGGAGAACTGTCTCCTGGATTTGGAAATTCATGAGATTTCTAGATTCATGACCTGGGTTAGCTGAAGCCACAGCCTACAGATGACCTTGATGTGGAGATGGGGCAAAACAAGTGGAGTTTTAGCTATGAAGAAAGAGTATGAAGGGATTATCTTCCCCTTACCAGGCTCCACATAGTAAATCATATTACACTAGGCTGCATGGGAAGCCTAGGAATCAGAAAAAAAATAACCCATCAGAGGAGAGTCATTCCCAATTTTCCTTATGACACAAACTTGCCCAAAGTGGAACTGTTAATCACTTTCTTCATAGACGAGTGAACTCTCCTCACGGGCATGAGGTACCTAAAGAAAAAGGTTAGCTCAAGAGGAGAGCTGTGAAGTAGGAAGAGGTTCATAGAGGTATTAGAGGTAAGGACTGATTCCAATCAGCTTGGTTTTCCAGACTTAGGGAAAATGAATATTACATTACATTTATAATCTTCCTTTCCTCCCTGACGTTTGGAATACCCCTATACATTTAGGAAACCCAGCTTGTGGGGTATTTAATGTTCATTCCAGATTACATGAGCCTTGGCTTTTTAATGTATTTTCTGATCCTGGATTCAGGCTTTGTTTCCTGATTCCTACAAGATGGTAAGTAAGTTGTCTGTCTGTCTGTCTCTTTTGTCAGAAGAGAAAAAAGAAGAGGGGAGAGGGGGAGAATATGGAACAACCCTGAGCTGGGCCAGTCTAAGGACATCTGTGGTTCCTACCTGATTCCTCTCCTAATCCTGCTCTATACCTCTCCCCTCCAGTGGCTTAAAACATTAAGTAAATTAGACTCTGGTGCTATTAGTCACTTCATAAGTGGACTTTCTGGGGGAAATTTGCCAGGACAACTGCTGAGTGATGTCTCAATTTATGACCCAAAAGGGGACAAGGCATCTCTGGTAACTCTATTAATGGAGAAAGAAGAGTCTAAATGTACCACTCTCTCCTTTCAGTGGTAGCTTTAAAATGTTTTTTAATATTTTTGGCCCCTGTTGCAATGGTATTACTGCTATCCATGGAGGAAGGATTCAGACTCCAGAGGAAAGGAGGAAAATGCTTCACTGTAACTCCTCAGGTTTCTCTACTTTTTACTACATAAAATATACTTTTTTCCGCTTGAATATATAAAAAAAATCTTAACTTTCTGCTGCTAAAATCTTAATTCTGGAAAGGGTTGTTAAAGCTTTAATAAAATGCCTCCAGTGAATATGTAATGGATATTAAAGTATATACTGCTTAGGACCTAGTCCTTGCTGATATTCAGTAAAAGATGAATAACTAGTATCTTGCTAACCTCCTCCTTATTTATTAGATTAAATATAGATAGGTTTTATATCAACGATTAAAGACACAAACTGGTGCTATGTGTTAGTCATATCCATTCACAAAAATATCATAAGCCTATCAAGACTGGTAACATAAATGTGTTTTGACCCTTTTTCCCCTTTTCTAGTGTCCTTGTCTCTTCCTTGAAAATAACAGGTCACCAGAGAGTGAAACATCAAAATGTTAATATGTATAACATATAATTAATACGTTTTTCCCTCTAACCAGTAGGATATGGTTGGCATACCAGCAGATAAGTATTGCCTACCGACAAACTTGTATGAAGCCATGGCATCTGCCAGAGCATTTCAGTTGTGAGGCTAAAATGCAGCCAAAAACCAGACACATGGATTCAACAAGCTTAGACATATGTAATCCTTCCTTAGACCTTGTTACAAAAGGCCATTTCTTGGGCCATTTCCTCTTCACTTATACTGATTTCTTTCATCAACAAACAGGTTCAAGTCCATAGTCAATTTTAGTTCAGTGATGTAACATTTCTACAACTCAGTTATATAAAGGAGAGGAGAGAAGAGATGAGAAAAGCCAAGAGAAGAGAAGAGAAGAGAAGAGGAGAGGAGAGGAGAGGAGAGGAGAGAAGAGGAGAGGAGAGGAGAGGAGAGAAGAAAAAACAGACCAAAAGGGATAGACATAGGGAGAAACATAAAGATAGAGTGGGTGACTCTCTGTGACTCAGTGCTGTTTTCATTGATTCATCTTTAATGGAGATAGGGATGGGATAGAAGACGAGAAAAGGCCAAAGAGGGAATCAGCACATGGAACTCAACCAAAATTCTTGAGTTACGGACATTTTTTATCCACCTGAGAGGGCCAAGGCAAATGAATCTGTTTCTAGGACAGCACATGTGATAATGGATGGAGCCTAGCTGCAGTCATTCTCAATAGGGTATACTCTAGCCCTAACAATTGTGGGTATTTCCCCTGGTTATACTTTTCACTGTTTCAACAACTTTGTGTGGCATGTAGGATAGGAGAGAGAAAGAGAATCAAATCTCTAGAACTCAAGATCCAGAGAATAGAGTGATAAAGTGTCATAAAGAAAATTTGCAGAGGTACAATGAAAAGTCCTGTGACTCCTCAGTTAAGAGTTCTCACTAGCATACACTAATAACTACAGATAAATTATTTATATTATTCATCGTGCTCTATAATTCTATTAAACCATCTCCACTTAAATTACACAGAATGTCAGAGCTGGAAGGGAATCTGAAAAATCATCTAGTCCTTTCTGTCTGTTGTGCAATACATGTCCAATAATTATAGCACTAGATCAAAGGGAAAGCAGGATTTAATGACTTTGGAGATGTAGTTCCAGACTTATTTGCAGAATGGTTAGATTAATTCAGCTAGGCTGTGCTATCTAGTGAACAGGGCACCAGATCTAGAGTCAGGAAGACTCATCTTCATGAGTTCAAATCTGGCCTCAGATACTTACTAGCTGTGTATCCCTGTCATTTAACACTGTTTGCCTCAGTTTTCTTATCTGTAAAATTAGCTGATCAAGGAAGTAGCAAACCACTTCAGAATCTTTGTCAAGAAAATGGCAAATGGGGTCATGAATTGTCATTCATGACTGAAACAACTAAACATGATCACCATCAAGGACTAATTCATCAATTCACCAAGAATGCATTAGGGTTCTAGCCCCACAGCCCTTGAAGCAACCACAGGTTTCCACATTTGCTTCCTTATCATTCTGGTGGTTGTAAGGTAGAAACTCAAAATAGTTTTTATTTGTATTTCTCTTATTATAAGGTATTTAAAGCAATTTCTCCCATATGGTTGTTGATAGTTCTGAATATCGATACATTTCTTCATTTGAAAATTTCGTTTTCATATCCTTTGACATATCTGTTTGGGGGAAGGTTCTTGTTATATAGTCATTATCAATTCTCTACATATCTTATTTGGAACTAGTTGTTTGCATTTTGTCTCCCCAATTAGATTGTAAGTTCCTTGAGGGCAGGGATTCTATTCACCTTTCTTTCTCTCTCCTATGCTTAGCACATAGTAAATAAATACTTATTGACTTGACTTGGCTATAAGAGAAATTTGATGAAAATATTTTTTCCAATTTAATTATTTTCCTTTCAATTTTAGTCACAATGATTTTGTTTGAGCAAAATTTTCTTTTAAAACTATGTAATTAAAATTGTCCTTTTCATTATCTTTAGTATCTATATTTATTATTTTTTATTATGTTATTAATTATCTGTATTCCTTGTTAATTTAAGAATTCTCCCCCTCACTTCTTAGAATTGACTTTGTCAATGTTGTGATCCAACAGTAGTTGTGGCCCTTGTATTTATCAAACATTAAGCTACAATGGTGGATAATTACTGGATTTTGCAAACCCAATGTATTCCATTGATCACTTTTTTTCTATTTTTGAGGCAATCCCTAATAGTTCTCATGTCACTGTATTTATCAAATAGTTAGAAATCTTGCCTTATTTATTTCTATGTATTTTTCTTTATTTTCTTTGAGATGTTTGACTTTTTGTTACTCCAGATGAATTTTTATTATTTTGTTTAGTTTTTAAAATAGCCCCTTAGTAATTTGATTGATGTAACACTAAATCAACTAGCAACTGACTAATTTTTCCTTTTTATTGCTATAGTGGTTTTTGTAACTGTATTCACATGTCTCTTGAGTATAATTTGAGAGTAGCATCCATGACATTTTGTATATTTTTAGTTATTTTTATAACAACCATGCAATTGTCTAAAAGATATAGAGTATACAAAATCCTTTTGAGTTTTATTTTTGTGGATTATGAAAACAAAAAAAAACATTTTGACTCAGAGCAAAAACTACTCCAATAATATTTTTCATGCATAGGAATATATATATGTAAAACATATATATATATATATATATATAACATATATATAATTTCTTGATGAATGCAAGCACAAACATAATTATGTTTTAAGATCTTTTGTTTGTTATAAAATAAGGAAATAAACTCATTAAAGATTTTTTTTTCTGTATTTTGGAAAGGGTCTTTCACAGAGTCCAAACAGAATAGGGATTTCTAGCAGATGGAAATAGTAGTCCTGATTTCCCTGAATACTGAGTGCAACCTAGACATCCATGCAAGAAATAACAAGTGCAGGAATATTGTAAACAGCATAACGTATAACATGCATTTGAACTGACAGCAAATTAAGTTAGTTTCTCATTTCATGCCTTTAGAAGATACTTTACTAATGGACAGTGATCTGGATCTAGAATTGAATAAAGGGAAGAGAATACACAAGATTATATCTAGAAAGCTATGTCTCATTGTTTTTAATGATCACAAGATATTGCTTGACGCATGAACACACACACACATGTATACACATGTACGTACAAAAGCCTTTCAGCATCAATATTAGAATCTGAGCTCATAGTGAATGTAGAAAGAATCTAATGTTTAACTTCTGAAACCACATGCTGAAAACGCCCAGGAAGGACATAGCCAAATTTAAAATATTCCAAGAGTTGCAGGGTTTGGACTGGCACATAATTCACAGAATGATGAGCTTGTGTCCTGGCATTTCTAGGGAAATTAGTGCTGATGGAATTGGGTACTTTGGAATGAAGAAGGATTCACATTATTGATTATTTAGCAAGAAAGGGCACTGATTCACTGGATCTTTACAAGGGGGTGATCTGATTCATATTTTTCACACAAACCAGAAGTCTTTGAGCCTTTTAAATGGGTTGGAGCAGAACTGATCCCCTTCCTCCATACCCTGGGAAGAATAGCAACTTTGGGTACATCCATGTAAAGTACAATATGGGCTTATGGAAGTATGAGTGTGAGTCTTGGGATTCTGGCTATTGCTTCTGTTTTAATTCTGCCATGTATAAATGACTAAATATGGATCTCAAGATCTATTAATCTAGGCTAGGGGAATACCTTGCCAATTTCAGAGGTTCAAATCCAAGGTATCTCAGTTGGAGCTTACTATGGTCAGAGGAGTTTGTATGTCAATGATAGTGACTACCAGTGAGAGAAGAAGATGGATCTTGTTCTGATTCTTAAAAAGACATGGATCTGGAGGGAAGTATTTGGACTTTGCCGAGTTAAAGTGAGGTATCAAGTGCTCTCAAACTACATCATAGTTTAATATCTTAAATATCAAGCTGCCAGAATAGTATATATCTTGTTCCTTCTCTAAATTCCTGTTACTATACACTTGTTAATAGGTTTTATTTTTAGCATTTCTCTGATATGCAGAAAATAAATGGCTCCCCTGAGCTAAATTTAAAGTATACGCTGAGTCTTGTTAGACTTCTTTCTTTACAAATAATCTAGAGACAAGCCAAATGTAAGTTTTAAGTAATATTTTAGTTTGGGGTTTTTAACTGGGAGCAACAAAAGCCAAAGAGTATAAGGTAATGATTCTAACCTTTCTCATTACAGTGCTAGAAATTTCTCTAGCACTGAACTCAATATACAAATGTTTGGGTTCACAGGAGAAGACCTGATTAATGAAGAGGGAGAGGATGTGGCCACAGAGCATTGAGCTCAGCAGCAGTTCAAATTGTTAGACAAGTCAAATAAGAAATACAATTAGTAGCCCAAAAGAAATGATTTATGTACTAAAGATTCACGTGAGTATCACACAAAATTATATAGCAATTAGGAGAAAAAAATCTGAGTACAATGATCTAAAAGGTGAGAGGTAAAGGTTTATAATCAATAATAATTTATGCTAAAATGAGTATAATCCAATATTGGAAAAAATAAGGTTTTAATAGAACGGAGGATTTTCAAGCATTCTTGATGAAAAAACCAGTGTTGGGTGCCAACTCTGAAATACAAACATGGGAGTCAATATAAATCTAGAAAAGTAAATACACTTGAGCAATTGGAAGGAACGAAATCATGATAAAGTATTTATATTCCAATAGAAAGAGAAGAGATGTGCCCATTCAGAAGCCAAATTTCTTTAAGGGTCACAGAGAAAGTTAAGCACAGTAACATTCAGAAACAGGATCTGATTTCATTCTGTTCTGTTTCTAAGAGACAGAGAGAGAGAGAGAGAGAGAGAGAGAGAGAGAGAGAGAGAAAGAGAGAGAGAGAGAACAGAGAAAAAATGTGGGACATGGGCATCTTGTGATCTTTTCTCTTAGAAGAAATGGAAAAAAAGAGAATTGAACACACTCATAGAGTTTGACAAAGAATTACAATAACCAAAATAAAATTAGAAAGTACTGTCAGAGAAAGATAAAAGGAGGGACATGAGAGAGTCACACCAGAAGATGAGAGCATCATTAAAAGAGAAGCTGGAACTCAAAGTTTTAGGAACAACTGCTAAGTATTGTTCTTGCATACAATTGGGAAATAAGAAATACAGGTAATGGGGGTATAGTCTTTTTAGATGTAAAGGAAACATTTCGCATGTTAGAAAGTTGCATAAAGTTATGTAAAGCTCAAGGACATATCTAATGAGATGGCAGTCTAGGTCCAGGGCATGGACTGCTTCAATATCATTCTCACTTTTTCCTTTGCAAGGAGTCTAGGAATTGTAACTGGCCTTTGTATCATAAGCAAAGGTAGAGTTCCCTCACTGAGAGAAGCAACCTTTGAACCAGGAAATATTTATAAATAAGAGTAAAAAAA
>CM053770.1:510620674-510653457 GCA_028658325.1 Potorous gilbertii
TATGTCAGTGCGACTACATAGCATCATTATAGTGAAAATATGCTCAATAGGAAAGTATATGTTGAACGTATACAGAATTGTATGCTGTCATGGGGAGGGAGGGGGGTGGGGGAGAAGGTGTGGGGGGATAAAATCTTAATTTTAAGGAAGTGATTGTAGAACACTTATAAATAAATAAAATAAAAAATTAAAAAAAGAAAAGAATTTTCCTTTCTCTGTCTAAAAGGCTAGATCTTGGAATCACACTCTCTAGAGAGGTGAACTAGCTCTTCCTTCCCCATAAGCATTTGGAGTTCGTGAATGTTGTCCATGAATTACCTTCTCTGACCATGTGGGTAGACACATGTCTCTCTCTGCTTTGTCTACCTGTAGGAACCCAATCGATGCCAGAGCTGTCTCTTGTGCTTGGAAAGTTCATTCAGGAACTCTCATTTTTAACTTGCCTTCAGAAAGAACCACCACTAGAGCCTGTGGAGAGTACATATTGCAAATACACAGTATTCCTAAACCCTCTAACCCTTTTTCCCATCACAAATAAGTCTGTCATCTGAGCTGGTCCATTAATTTGCTTTTATAGAACACAGCAATATAGGGTAGTGAATAGGGCACTGGACTTGAAAGTAACAGGACCCATATTTAAATCTTGCCTTGCACAAGAAATTTAATATTTTTGGGACTTAGTCCCCTCATCTATAAAATGAGGTGGAGGGGTGGGTACACTGGATTCCTGACTCTCTAAGGTCTTTACCATTTCTAAATCTACCATCTTTTGCACAGGCAATGAAGTATAGAGATCTATTTTGCCCTACAGGAAAATAGAGGGAGTGGGATGGATGTAGGTGGGTGATAGAAGAGAGGACAGACTGGAGGAAGGGGTGGATGAAGTTCATGTTGTCCTGGGGTTGGGGGTGGGGAGAGATAAGGAGAAAATTTGGAATTTGGAATTCAAATTCTTATGGAAGTGAATGTTGAAAACAGAAAATAAAAAAATTATACATATGTTAAAAAATAAATCTACTACCTTATGTTCTTTAGGTAGCTCTTCCTATGGAGGGGGGTGCAAAATGGCCTGGGTCTATATCATTTTCTGGGAATTGGAGACCAAAAGACTCTGGACTTGTATGGTTCAAGACCAACATACATCAAGGGGTCATGAGGATCATTTTCTTGCTTTGACTGAGAGTGTTCCCACCTGAGTATTACTCTAAGGGAAACTCTAAAGGAAATTTGGTGTATACTTGGTATCAGAGATCCCATGTTAGCACTCAAGGTATGAAATATGAGTGTTGAGGATGCGAAAGTACTAAAACCCAAATAAAATGCAAAGGGAAAATGTGAAGAACCAAGGTAATTCTATGGACAGATATGGAAAGAACAGAAAACCCTCCCAGGACTCAGAGGAGCTCATAAGCAGATAGAGAGATGACATAAAGCACCAAAATGGCTCAGCAGATCCTTCAGTATAGATGTGAACTTGGGTATTGTCATTGGAGAAATCCTTTGACATTCTGTTAAGCAATTCTTTTGTACAGGGACCTAAGCAAACTCCTCAAGTACTCCTCATCCTGCCTTTAAAATGTTTCTAGTTGCTAGTTCCCTCCCTCCCTAACAAACTTATATTTGACTATTTTGTATTTACTTGTATGAGCAGTTAGGTGATATAGAAGACAGAGTGCCCATTCTGGGGTCAGAAAGACATCATCTTCCTGAGTTCAAATCCAGCTCAGATATTTACTAACTGTATGACCCTGGGCAAACCACTTAGCCCTGTTTGTCTCAGTTTCTTCATCTGTAAAATGAGGTGGAGAAGGAAATGGGAAAGTACTCTTAATATCTTTGCCAAGAAAATCTCAAATGGAGTCATGAACAGTCAGATGCATCTAAAAGCATATAATCAGCAACAACAAATTAAAACAACCTTGTCATACAACCTCAGACCCATCAGACTGGTTAAAATGATGAAAAAGAAAATGACAAATGCTGGAGGAGATGCGGGAAAACAGGGACTTTAATACAAAGTTGGTGGAGCTGTGAAATGCTGCATTCATTTTGCAAAGCAATTTGGAACTATACCCAAAAGATTATTAAACTGCTTGTACTCTCACTCAGAAATACTCTTATGGCCACTATACTCCAATGAGGTAAAAGAAAAATAAAAAGGACCTATGGATGCAAAATTTTATATCAGCTTTTCATGGTGGCAAAAACAAATCAGAAATTGAGGGGGTGTCCATCATGTGGGGAATGACTGAACAAGTTTTGGCATGCAAAAGTGATGGAATAATATTGTGCTATAAGAAATGATGATGGTGATGGTTGTGAAAAAACTTGGGAAGGTTTAAGTGAACTTATATAAAGTGAAGTGAGCAAAACCAGGAGAAGAATCTACAAGTTAATAGAAATATTGTAAAGATAATAACCTTTAAAAGACTTTTGAAATAACTTTCCACATTGTGACTTATCAGAGTTTCAATATATCGCATGTTGACATAAGAAATTAGATGGGTATTTGGAGGAGTTTTGTGGAAGCTACAGATAACACATAAAGGCCAGCAGATGACAGAAAAAATTTAGAACTTAAAAATGCATAAAATATATGTATATTTTATGATATCATCATTTTATCTTTTAATACCACAATAATTCACACTTCTTATCTGTTATGTAGGGAGGGCCAACGTGTGTCTTCCGTGCTCCTAACCCCTAAGATGTGGAAGGGATAACTATAACTCTAGTGCAGACAATGACCTGCCACAGTTCCATAGAACTCATGATGAAACATGCTATCTACCTCCAGAGAAAGAACTGATAGATTCTGTGCAGATTAAAACGTTTTTCCTTCTTTTTTTAAAAAATTACCTCTTGCTTTGTTTGTTTTCTTTTTGGAACATGTCTAATGCACAAATTTGTTTTACATTACTTTCTCATTGTGTGGGGGAGGAATAAAATTTGAAAGCACAAAAAAGAATAAAATATAGTTTGTGCTTTAAATAAAAAAGAAAACTAGTCACAGATATTTCTTTCAAGTTTCATGAAAGTAAAAGATAGGCATAGGCACAACTCTTAGCTATAAATGCATCCTTACTAAATAACTTTTAGGTAGCATTCTAAACATGCAAAACAGGAAACAAGAAAATTTGACTTAAAACAATTGACAGATAATTTCAGTTTAATCCTATAATGGCTTCTCTGCTTCGTCACCCACTTTTATCAACTTTGTAGAAAGAAGCAGGGTTTGCTTAGGATATAGGCTAATTTCTGTAGCAAAGTTTCTTGTTCAGGTATAGAGTTGGCCTAAGTTTTAGGTCTCCAGGTACAGACAGAGTTAGACCAGGCTCTAGGTTCCACTTTCACCTTCTTATTCAGTAAGAGCTATCCAAGTTAAATACCATTTTTGGGAAAACATTGCAAATCCTCCTGCTCAAAATCTCTTCACATTATTATTCAAAAAATTAGTAGAAAGATACTGGGCAACTTCTAAATCAAGCTTCCAAAACACAGTTTATTACTAGACTTCTTGGCTAAAAGAAAAGGAACTAAATTCAAAAAAAGAAAAAGGGAAAAAAATCTTTAAAACTTTAGAATAGATTGTTGTTTAGACAACTATTGTGTATGTGGTTTAAGTATTCTAGCAACATAGCAACATTGTTGTGTGTATTGATAGCCTCTTAAATGATACAATAAAAAATTATCTGTGATTAGAAATGAGATATTGAAATGACTTTCGTTGCAGCCAGATTTGGGGGCGTTTATTATTTCAGTAGCTACAGTGAAAAACCCATCTGGGTGCCTAGAAAACTGATCTCTCCCTCTCTACCTCCCCTCCCCTCAGTAACATGGTAATGGGCTTTGTTACATTCAAAAACAGTTATGTCAGCAATTTGCAGCCTCTCGTGGGTTTTCCAGGTCTATAAAACACACAAATTATACCCAAATATTGGCATGAAAAATTAGTAAGCTCCAGGAGCTTGTGTTGTTTTAGCTATGCTTTACTGGCGAGAAGGAAAACTGTGGATGCTAAGACCCTCAGAACAGTCTCTCTAGGTCATTTTACTACCGTCTTTCCTGGTGGGTCCATTCTGATACATTCAATGTGGATTTTTAGAAGAATTTCTTAGAAAGAATTTTTTTCATTGTTGCCCATACAGTTACCCTTCTGGGTCCTTCTTGGTGGTTTGTCTTTTTTTTGTAGTTGTTGGTTTGTTTTCTAAGAATCAAGACAACTTACATATGAAAACTTAAAAAAAAATCTCTCAAGTTTTTTGTCCCCCTCATACTATTTCTTTAGAAGCCACAAGGAAGCAGAACCTACATTATCTTCTTGTAGGTTTTCAGATCCTGGAACTGAAAGGAAACTTACGCTGCTGTGGATGTGCCTGCTTGCACGCTGGAGATGATACACAGGGCTAGTGTAAGTATTCAAAACCCAAGGTCAAATGTCTGTTTCTGTAACTCCTTGAACCTACAATTACCTACAATCTAATTTCCCCTTCATCATATTCCTTTTGAACCTTTGGTCCTGGGGACAGTTTCCTTATCTGTTAAGCTGGGTGAAGACTAACTGGGAAATAGATTCAAAAAGAATTTTATTGCAGATATACATGTATATCTTACTTTTCTAAGATCTTTGCCCTTGGGTTGTCAAGGATTTCTCCAATTCCTTCATTCTCAAGGCTCAGAATTCTGAGTAAAGAATCAATCGATAAGCTTTTCCTAATGTGTCAGGCACCATATTAGAAAAAAGAAAAATGAAATAGTACCTACCCTTAAAGAGTTTCCATTCATTCTATCAGGTGAGGCAGCATATTCACAAATGATTATTTAGAAAATATCAAGTTTTCCAAAAGTTTTCCCACTAAGACGGTAGAGATAGTTTGCACATACAAAAATGAATACAAGGTTTATTTGAGGAAGAGAGATCCCTGATGGCTGTGAGGATCAAGAGAGTCTATACCTTTGTGTAGAAGGTTTTGGTTGAACAGAAATATGAAGACAACAAGATTCAAAAAGAGAAAGTTGGGGTGAATTCCAGGCATAGGTTGGTTGGTTGGCTTCTTCTTGTCTTTTGTTCTTGAAGAGTACAGAAATGACATCACTATGCTAAAGTCAAGTTTCCATATGTCCAACTGTGGCTGATCAGACCAATACAAGCTAGGAATGCATTACCACACAAATAGTCTGTGTGAACATTTGGGGTGAATTCTCTAAATGTGCACATCCTGCATTTCCTTTGAACTGTTTCAATTCTGCTTTGCTCATAGGGCACAGCACCTTTTCTGATATGGACATGCCATACTAGTCAATCCTGGGCCAGTATGTACCATATCTCACAATCAATTCCAACATTCTTAAAAGGGACCTTGAGAGTATCCTTGTATTATATCCTTCTGACCACTATGTGAATGCTTGCCTTGTGTGAGTTCTCCATAAAATACTCTTTTTGGCAAGCATACAATTTACATTTGAACAGCCTGGCCAGCCCATTGGAATTGTGCTCTCTGAAGCAGAGTTTGAATGCTTGGCAGTTTAGTTTGAGTAAGGACCTCATTTTCTGGTACCTTATCCTGCCAGATGATCTTCAGAATCTTCCTAAGTTTTTGGTCATAGGAAAGAGCCAGTGAATAAGCATAGAAATGGGAGATGTAGATCATGGGTGAGGAACAGCTAGGTCAGGTTGGCAAGACTACAGAGTGATGAAAGCAGGAGTAATTAATAAATTTGTCATGGTAGATTGGAAAATGCTTTAAAATCAAAAGAATAGAACTTATGATTACTAAAGGTAATAGGGCCTCATAGTTGTTTATTGAATAAGAGAATGACATGGTTAGATTTACTTTTTGATTCTACTAAAAATTCTTTTTTCCTGTATATGATTATGCTGAGATTCATGGGGTAATTTAGTCTGTGTTATTCTTTGTGTGCACTGGAATATCATATTCCACTCTGTACTGAGCAGATCCGTGCAATTTTCTCATGATCATTTTTTAACTCTGTGTTTTAGTTTGTTTGGTCATTGATCTTAAGGAATCTAACCATTATTGTGTTATCTCTCTTTGGCCTTTTTTTATTAGCACCATAATTTTTGACAATAGATTTTCTTCCATTCTTTTCTTCAGTCTTTTGACGTCGTTGTAATATTGCTTGTTGTTTCGTGAAATTGAGTTTTATTTGCTCTGTTGCAGCTTATATTTCAGAGAATTTACTAATTAGGTAAGGTTTTTAAAACTGTCTATTCTTAGTTATTTATTTTTTTTTCAATTCTTCCCCTCTGTCTCAAAACCTCATTTCAATTCTAATTTAATTTTTAATCTTGTTTCACTTCTTCCATGCTACTGCAGTCCTTATGACCAAGCCACTTTTTCTATCTCAAGTCTATGCTTATAGTTATTGTAGGGCTGCTTTCTTCTTCTAAGCTTACCTTTTATGTTTTTCTTAATCCAACAGACATCATTTGGATACCATTCTGGTCTTGATCCTTTATTACAGTCATTCTTGCTCTGGCATTTAACCCAGAGTTGGCGATGTCTCTTATTATGGTTGTGACAGATGTACATCACTACTCCGCGCTGATGGAGTCACATTGATTTGTGATAAGGACATGATCCTAGAGAGATGGACTGAGTACTTTCATACTGTTCTCAACAGATTATCATCAATCAGTGCTGAGATCATTGACCATTTATGTCAGGTTCAAGTCAATCCCTCCTTAGCTGAACTTCCAACTGAAGAAGAGCTTTTGAGGGCCATTAGGCTCCTTTCACTTGGCAAAGCACCTGGTGCTGATTCTATTCCAGCTGAGATTTACAAGGTAGGGGGACCATTGCTCATATGAAAACTGACTGAAATTTTCCAAGTTATATGGCAAGAGTAGGTTATCCCCTAGGAGTTCAAGGATTCCTCCAATGTCCATCTCTATAAAGATAAAGGGAGTAGTTTGTTCTGCAGCAATCACAGAGGGGTCTCTCTCTTAGTCACTGTTGGCAAGATTCTTAATAGGCTGATTCTTAACCTGGAAGATGGTCACCTACCTGAGAACCCACGTGACTTCAGAAAGGGCCAAGGAACAATTGGTATGGTGTTTGCTGCCCAACAACTCCAGGAGAAATGCCAGGAGCTATTAATAGAGTTCTGTACCCAACATTTGTAGATCTGACCAAGATTTTTGACACTGTTAGTCATGAGGGCTTATGGAAAATTATGACAAAATTTGGTTGCCCAGAGAAGTTCATCAGTATGTATGTCAATTTCATGATGGCATGTTTGCCTGGGTTCTGGAGAGTGGACAATGCTCTAATGCATTCTCATTCACCAGTGGAGTGAAACAGGGTTGCATACTTGCTCCTATGCTTTTTAGCAAGATGTTTTCAGCCATGTTGTCAAATGTTTTCAATGAGGATGGACATGACATCAAGGTCAACTACTGTACTGATGATAAGTTCTTCAATTTGAAATGACTACAAGCCAAGACGAAAGTGGAGGGAATGTTGATGCATGATTTTCTGTTTGCAGATGATTGTGCACTCAAAGCAGCCACTGAAACTAAGATGCAACAAAGTATGGATCAATTCTCTTCTGCCTGTGCTAATCTTGGCCTAATAATTAACACCAAGAAAACACAGGTGCTCCATCAGGCACCACCACACCATTCATACATGGAACTATCAGTTACAACAAATGGAGAAGTTTTGAATGATGTGGATAAGTTCACTTACCTTGGTATTGTACTTTCCAGGGATGTATACATAGATAATGACGTTGATACATACATTAGAAAAACTAGCTCAGTGTTTGAGAGGTTCTAAAGAAAAGTTTGAGAGAGAAGAGTGACTACCAAACTGAAGGTCTACAGAGCCATTAAGCTAACCTCATTGTTGCATACTTGTTAAACATGGACAGTCTACCAGTGCCGTGCCAGGACACTGAATCACTTCCATTTGAACTGTCTTAGGAAGATTCTAAAGATCATCTGGCAGGATAAGGTACCAGACACTGAGGTCCTTGTTTGAACTAAACTGCTAAGCATTCAAACTATCCTTCAGAGAGTACAACTCAGACGAGCTGGCCATGTTGTTCAAATGCAAAATCTACAATTGCCAGAAAGACTATTTTGTGGAGAACTCATATAGAGCAGGTGATCACATGGTGGTCATAAGAAACAATACAAGGACACTTTCAAGGTCTCTCTCAAGAACTTTGGATATGATTGTGCAACATGGGAGACACTGGCACAGGACTGCTCAGCATGGCATGCTCTTATCAGAAAAAGTGATGTGCTCTATGAGCAAAGCAGAAGTGAAAGAGCACAAAGGAAACATAGGATGTGCAAATTTGGAGTATCCACCCCAAATGTTCACTATCTGTGTCCAATCTGTGGTAGAGTATTCCAAGCTCATATTGGTCTGATCAGTCACAGTCGGACACATTGAAATTTCACTTCATCATGGTGATGTCATTTTGTTCCTCTTCAAGAATGAAGGACAATAAGTATCATTGGTTATTCTAGAGTAATTTGCTGATATTTGTTCGATTTTATGGGATGACTAGTGAGAGAAATGAGTATTAATAATCAGTGATTTGGGGTGATCTAGAATTTCCCCCTTTTTATGAAGTTCTGATTTAAAAAAAGAAAAAGTTCAATCTCTTGAAGGAAGTTGCTGATAATGAGATTGGACTTTCTTGTTCAGGACCCTGCCTATTTGGAGTAGACATTGTGTTCTGCTCAGCTTAAGTGGGGCATAAGTTCTTTGAATAGAAAGTTCAAGGCTAGGGGTGGTCTGGGTAAAAAGATAGTCCCTCTTCCAAAGGTAATATGATATACTCAGTCCCTCATTGAATACCTACTCTTTGAAGTGTATATAAACCTGTGAGCCTGCTGCCAAGATTATCTTCAGTCTAAGAAAAATACCCAAATGACCATCTTTTTTAATTAATAAATGTGCTGATCATATTAATAAAATGATTAAATTACTCAGAAATTGTCTCTCAAAACTTTTTCATCTCCATACTAGACTTCTTCTCAACAAGAATTTATGTTGTCACCTTAAGTGGAAGTTTTCAACACTAGAGTATTTGATGTTCCTATACAAAATTATTCTCTATTTAAAAGATGCTTTCTGGGAAATAATGGCAAGAACAATTGATATAAAATGTGGCATCTTCCAGGGAGATATATTTAGTCTGTTTTTGTTTTGCCTAGCACTCAATCCATTATTCTAAATCCTAAGGAGAAGTGAGGATAGCTTCTAAGTCAACAAGGGAATCATATCAAAACATCATATTAATCATTTGATATACATGAATGATATCAAATTATATGACTTCACTGAGAAGCACTTTAAACAGTTACATCATATCAAGGAAACATTCTCCAATATCACAAGGTCGTTTGGACCCAATAACTTTTAAATTATTAATATCCATAAAGAAAGACTAAAGACCTTGAGCTTGATTCCAGACATCAAATTGAACCAACAGATGAAGGCAATACTTATAAATACTTGGGTATTGTCTAATCAAGAAATAAGCATAAAGATGGAAATTTTACTGTTCTTGGGCCTCTTATATTTGGGCTAAATATGCTAAGGACACTGACTTGGTTCCTGAAGCCTAGTACAAAGAATAATTTTAGAAAAATTAACACCTACACAATAATATTCTTTTTATGTTTTTGACATGGTCCAATATAAAACAACACACCAGCAAGTTACCAACCAAAAACCTATATAATGTTAATAAAACACTGAGCTCTTCCCTCTCATCACTCCATGAAATCTAGAGAAAAACTAAGACTTCCTCATCAAGAAGGAGGGAGAGGATGATAAATATTCTTAAGGCATATTTTCTCTCACTGTCATCATCGCAAAACCTTTTGACATCATCTTCTATTCTGACCTACTTTTGTCACAGAGATGGTCCTTTTCACCAGAGTTAACTCCTGTACATGTGAACTTGATCCAACCTATATCCTCTCATCTTCTCTAGCAGATTGTATCCTTATTCATCTATGCCCCCTCTCTCTTATAGAAATCCTCAAACTTTCAACTGGTTTCTTCTTCCTTCCATCAAATATGACTAATTTTCCTTTAACTTTAAAAAACAACACAAATCTTTACTGGACCAAAATTTTCCTTCAGACTATAATTCTATATTTTTACTCTCCTTTTCATTGAAATTCCTTAAAAAAAGTTTTTTGTACGTGATGATTCCATGTTCTTCCCACCTGCCTACTCTTTAGCCTTCTACTGTTGTCATGAGTTTCCAGGATTTCAATTATTTTCTCTATGCTGATGATTTTAAATCTCCTTATTCAGCTCTACCTTCTCTGCAAACCTCCAGACTTGCCTAGTACTCATCTCAAACTATATTTTTTTTGTACACACACACACACACACATTCTACTTGATCTTAGTTGCTAGCATGTTGTCTACCAAATTAGGCAGTATGCTCTTCGAGAGTAGGGACCAGAATGATCTTTGGTTTTGATTTGGTTCCCAACACTAAAATCAGTACCTAGTAAATGCTTATTGGTTGATTGACTGACTGAGCTTCTCTCCAAAGTTACCAGTGATTTCTTAATTAACCAATCTGATGGTTTCTCCTCAGTCATAATTCTTCTTGATCTATCTCATTGCAATTGATGACGTTGTTACCCTCTTGTCCTGGAAATTCTACCCTCTCTGGGTAGACATTCAGGGTTAATGACATACTTTTAAGTTTAAGTTAATTTGCATTATTAATGTTCTCTCCATCAACTTTCTTAATGTAGACAATCAACAAAACAATAAATCAAACTCGGATTTGTAATATTTGATGATTTCCAAGAGATAAATACTCATACTGAAAATTTAACAACCAGATCTAGTTTTTACCAGCTGGCTACAGCACATCCTGGCACTTCACCTCACATATCCAATCAGTTGGAAATCTTAACTTTTTCTGTTTCCACATCTCTTATATATAACACCTCCTTTCCACTTACGCAACTACTGCCTTCATCAGTTCTCTCCTTGATTATTGCAACAACCTCCTTGTTGGTTTTATGGTCTCAAGTGTTTCTCAACTCCAATCTAACTTACCTATTTCTGCCAAGTTAATTATTCTTAAGCAAATAACTGACCTTGTGACTCTTCTACTCAAGCAACTTCACTGGCTTTCTTTGCCTCTAGGATAAAATATTAACTGCTCTGTTCAGTTCTTAAAGTTTTGTACAACTTGACCTCATCTCTCTTTCAAGAATCATTCTTCATTACTCTTCCTCCTGAATACTTTGAAGACAAAATGCCCTTCTTTCTGTTCTTTGTAGACAACACTCTATCTCTTGTTTCTTCACTTTTTAACTCATTGTTCCCCTTTCCTCAAATGGACTTCATCTTAACTACATCTCATAGATTTTTGCTATTGCTTTAAGAATCAGCTTAGGCACCATTTTCTGCATTAAGCCTGTCCTTATTCCCTCACTTCTAGTTCCTTTTCTCTCAAACTACCTGATGTTTGACTACTTTGTTTGCATGTGTATGTGGGTATATTTATTACATTTTACATTTATGGTCTATGTAATTTTACATGAAATATAATTTTATGCAATTATAATATAATAATATATTGTGTCTCTATATACATTCATGTTATATACAATTTTATGTATATATGTATATATAATTTTATATGGGGAGATACACCCCTAGCTTTTAATCTTCTTTTGAGTAGGGATTTTTTTTGTTATTTGTATTTGTATCCTCAGTAGATCTAATAACCTATCTGTCCCACAAGATTTGTCCAAAGGTAATCAAAAATGAGTTATCTCAAAAGGGGCTTCTGAAACACCTGAGGTACAATCAAAAGTGACAGGCAAATGAACTCAACTAACTATATTTTCAATAAGTAATTGCTGAACAAATGACTGAGTCATGCATATTTATTTATAAAAATGGACCAGTTGATGATAACAATTCAGTATCAGGTCATTGCCTCTAGAAATAACAGAAAGGGCAGTTTTGTGGCACAGTAGATAAGGGTGCCACACCTGACATCAAGAGGACCTGAGTTTAAACCCAGCTTTAGACACTTACCACCTGTATGACTCCTGGGGAAGGCACTTCACCCTGATTGCCTACAAAACCAAAAAAGATATTACGGAAAGGTTATCCTTAGGAAATTTTGGCTTGTTGATACGAGACAGATTACGCAAAGGAGTAGAGAATATACAAAACATATCTCTTCAGGTTACAAAAATGTATCAGCCATTATAAATGAAGTACATGATCAGGTAGCTAATGTTAAACACCAGAATTTTGTTCTCCTTTATAAACTAACAGATGACAAATTCTGTTATAAATGAAATGACAGGAACTGTAAGGGATGGGAATCTGTAAATCTTTATTGGTATAGGCAATTCCCAGCTGAAGAAATTCTATCTATGACTGTGGACTACTATCTACTCAAAGACTACGACTTGGCATTCTCTCTGAAATTATAGTCTTATTAGAGAGTTGCCTAAGAGAGCATTTGCCTAGGTTTTCCCAGCTTGTGCATGTGATAGGCAGGACTTAGATCAAGGTTGTTCTAACTTTGAGGCCAGTACTCTACCTACTATGCCACAGAGCCTCTCTTACAAATACAAAACCCAAAATGTACTTGAGAGTTGAATAGATTTTTATTTTTCCTTTTCTTTCTTGAGTCGTTTTAGGTCATGTCTGACTCTGTGACCCCATTTGGGGTTTTCTTGGTAAAGATACTGGAGTGTTTTTACCACTTCCTTCTCCAGGTCATTTTACAGATGAGGAAATTGTGGCAAATTGGGGTGCCTCCCCCAGAGTCACACAGCTACCAAGTGTCTAAGGCCAGATTTGAACTCACAAAGAAGTCTCGCTCAATTCAGGCCCAGCTCTCTATCCACTGCACTACTTAACAGCAGTCTCATTCAAACAGAACTATCACCACAATCATTCTGATCCATAATAAATTAGTGATGTTTTGAGTAGATGTCATCAGACTAAATGCTCTTAATCTCCAAATTGCAAAGAATGAAAAGTTTTCATAATATAAAGGTCTAATGGAAGAAATCAATATTGTATGGGAACAGGATGAGATACATTTCACACCTATGGTACTATTTCCTATTGGCACTTTCCCAAAATGCTTATGATGAAACTAAAGAAGATGAACTTACAGCCCAATACTCTTATTCAATTACAAAAATAACAAATAGCTATTTTATCTGCCTGGCAATAGGCCACAAAATGTTAAACTAAAAGAACAAAGCAGCATATCAACTTAAACTCAGACTGTTTTTAAACTGTGTTCCATTAAAAAGAGATGAGGAGGAGCATGAGGTAATATTAACAGTGAAAATAACAGCACACATTTATATAGAACGTTTAGACATTCAAATCTCTCCATACATTATTCCACATTAATCCATCAAGGTTGTTGTTATCCCAGTTTTAAAGAAGATACTTTGGTTTAAAGAGGTTGGAAGACAGCCAGGATCACACAGATAGTAAGTGTCTGAAGATATATTCCGTGATTAGAGTTTTGTACCCACATTCTAGCCATAGCATCCTAAGTTTTACTTCATTATTCTATCTCACAAAATAAAACTTCCGTCCTAAGATTTTGATTTTTTTCCTCACCCCAACAATGCCAATTCCCTGGATAGAAGTTTATCCGTCCCACCTCTATACCCTCCATACAAGTCCTGATTCATGCTACTTCCCTTACAGTCATTCCTTCTGCCTACAGGCAACTAAATAACACAAATCTGGACTCAGACACTTAGTAGCTGGGTGACCCTGGATGAGTCACTTAACTCTGTATGTCATAATTTCCTCTTCTGAAAAATGGCAATAAATACAGCACCATCATCCAGAATTGCTTAGAGGATAAAGTAAGACGATGTTTGCAAAGCATTTTTGAATTTTGAAGTGTTACTATGGCTGTCATTATCGTCACTATCATTATCTTCATCATGGTCTATTTCTACGCCTGATATTCATCTGTTCCTTTGGAAGCCTTCTCCAGTTGTCCTGATCGATATCTTGTACCTGGACCCAAATGGCTCCAGAGGAGAAAGTGAGGCTGATAAATTTGTAAAGTCCTCTCCCATTTAAATCCAAGTCAATGCAATTCATGCATCAGCTTCCTAATGTCATGGTCCTCTTCATGAAGGAAGGACAAACAGAAACCTGTGAGCAATCGGTCTTCCCCACTGGGGACTCAACTGGCCAGTTTCTGTTGGGCAATGAAGCTTTTTCTTTCCTTCCTTCCTTCCTTCTTTTATTCCTTCTTTCTTTCCTTCCTTCCTTCTTTTATTCCTTCTTTCTTTCCTTCTTCCTTTCTTTCCTCTCCCTTTCCTCCCCTCCTTCCTTTCCCACTGTCCACATAATGTGCCGTACCCTGACCTCCAGGTGCTCTGCTCAAAGGAATGTAAATTTTGATGGCTGAAGACCAGTGAGATATCTCGAGGTTTCTGGACTAGATTTCTTTCTCAAAGACTATGCCTCAAACCCAATTCACTTTGGCTGTCACTGATTGGCCAACACTAGACCCAGACCAAGCACCACTTAGTCATCATTATTTGGTCTCTGATGACTCAGAGTGAACGCAAATAGCAATTTTTTCTGCTTTGGCCAGAAACACTGAGGGTCCTTCCCTCCCAGATTTTTTTTTTAATTAGGTAAAAGGGAATCATTCTTTGGTTCATTTCTTACTTCCCCTTAATCACTGAATGGGCATTGATTGCCTCAGTCAAAGTGAGAACTTGGAAAGACTTTGACTTAAAAGAGTCAAGAACTCCCACTGCATCCAGGATTGGATGACTTTGTACATTCCACCCTCCCTTAAATCCAGTTCACTTGCAAGTCATGGCATCACCTTCCTCATGCCAATCTCCTCTTTGAGAATGGAAGATAAACAATAACAATCTGTTACTTTAGATTTGCTGAGGTTGTTTGGAGAAAGAATAGAACAGCTATGATCTAGGTGGTCAGGTGACCAAATTAGAACTTCATTGTCTTCCCTGTTTTGTTTTCTTTTTGAGGATGCTTGGTGGAGTGAGGAGGTTGAGTAAAGAGTAGTTTTACCTTTTGGGAGGGGCAAACAATGATCTATTTACTCCCACAAATTCCAAAGGTAGTGACCAGAGGAAGGAATGAGTCTCCTTTTCATTTTTACTTTTCACTTCAGACCTGCAATGCCTAACTAACAAGCCCCTTACACCAAAGGAATTTGTGTACCATTTGTTTACAGGCCATGGAAACCCTCCCTTGAACTTTGCCCAGAACTGTCCTTGAATTTTCCTACTTGGTCAATTCTCCAGTTCATTCCTTTGCCTGAGACTTTGACCCATCCTAGTCAACTGACCTTTCATTGTAGCTCTCACCCAATATTCCAGTTCTGTTACCCCCAACCTAGCCCAATACTTCATTGTCTGTTATCTCTGCATTGCCCCCTGGCTACTCCCCACTCTTGATGCTATCTGGAACCCATTCTCTCTTGGTCTTGGTTCAGGTCCCTGGCATTCTGGGCCACTCCCAGTCACCCCAGCCTACTTGGCCACTCCTAGATCCTTCCTGATGTCTTTGTGTATACAATATCCATCTTGCCTCCATTAAAATGTTCAGATTCCTTAAGAGTCTGGCCAATTCAGAGATTTTTAGAATCATGCCCACCCTCTATATGGGGTTCTAATACACCTTGTCTTTGACTGAAAGAAGTCTTGGGTCGAATTCATTCTGGCAAGAATCGTGTGTTGTTATTTCAGGGTCCCAGAAGCCCTTTACCTCAACAATCATCACTTGCTAATACACACGTCTTTAAAACTACCTAATTACACTGTTCATCTCATTTTAAATAATGTTTTAAGGTTTTGCAAGGGCAGCTTGGTGGCACAGTGGATAGAGCACTGGGTCTGGAGTCAGTAAGACTCATCTTCCTGATGTCAGGTCTGGTCTCAGACACTTGCTATCTGTGTGAGTCTGGGAAAGTTGCTTAGTCATATTTGCCTCAGTTTCCTCATGGATAAAATGAATTGGATAAGGAAATGGCAAACCACTCCAATATATTTGCCAAGAAAACCTCAGTAGGATCATGAAGAGTCCAACATGAAAGAAAACAACTGAAAAATGATAACAATGTTTGTAAAGTACAATACATATATTCTCTCATGTAGAATGTCTCTTTATCCCAGTGGACTAACTGCACATTCTTGGGATGAACATGGTTTACAACCCCCACCCCCATGTTCTTTATTCTGATTCTGCTTTCAACCCCAGCTTGAGCTCACCCTTATGTTTTCCTCTGGGGTGCAACCCTGGGAGATAGGTGCTATTGCTGTCACTATTTTATGAGGCTAAGAGACTTAGTGACTTGCCAAGAGTCACACAGCTAGAAAATGTCTGGAAGAATATTTGAGTTCAAGTCTTCTCGATTTTAGAACCAGTGCCCTTTCCACTATTCTGTATGGATGAGTGGGCAGCTGCCCATATTTTCCCTAAGGATGCCTTCAGTGTCTGTGTATGTTATTCTCATGACCACTTTTTAACAGATGAGAAAGTATTCAAATTTCTTGGTCATGGATGAAATTCTCCTAAAAAATTATTTAATTGTTCTTGTTATAAAAAAGATAAGCTATTACAATAAAGTTAATACTGTTCTCTAAAGAAAAAAATTCAATTTTCTTTTTAAATTTTAAAATGTCATTCAAATGCTTTTGTATCTTTCTATTATACTTCAAGTACTTATCATTCCATATTTCAACTATTGAAATAATGCTCTTTCTGATTTCAATCTTTATCTTTTCCAACCCCTTCCATAAAACATGATGGGATTTATTACTAAAAGCATTGCCAATATTATACTATTGCTTAAAATTTTGTAATAATTCCTCATTGCCTGTGGGATAAAATATGAACTCATTAGCCTGAGATTCAAAGCTCTTCACCATCTGATCCTCATGTGTATTTCCATGTTTATGTTTATTTTCCATCATTTGCTACCATGGGTCCTGCAAAAAAGTCGTTCTGCACTACTTCACGAACATTCAGCATATCTTCCTTTCTCCATGCCTGTGGTCAGATTTTTCCTTCTACTTTGGACAGAATTCAGATAGATTTCTAGATATTCTTGAAGGATTTCTTCAAATGTAACTTTCTTCATATCATCCTTGATCAACCAAACAAGTAGTGATTTTGATTGTTCCCTCCCTCCATACTATTAGGTGGTCTGACCAGATATTTCACAATCCACTTATCACTTAGTGTCTTGAATTGTAGTTAGATAGACATGCTGTTATATATGTGTTGTGTATTTATATATTATTTATACATATATATATGATGTGCATATGCATACATACATATATACACACACATTTGTATGTGCTGTATTTGTGTGTGTATGTATGCTACTTCCCTCTTGTTCAATTAATTTTGTCATATCTAACTCTTCATGACCCTGTGGACCATATTGTCTATAGAATTTTCTTGGCAGAGATACTGGAGTGGTTTGCCATTTCCCTCTCCAATGGATTAAGGCAAACAGAAGTTAAGTGACTTGCCCAGGATTGTGTTCCTCCTTGATTTTTGAAGAAGACCATGACATCAGAGAAATGATGACATGGCTTGCACTTGACTTTGTTTTGAGCGAGAGAGGACTCTGCAAGGTCACCAGCCTTACTTTCTCCTCCTGATCCATCTGGGTCCAGTGACCAGATATTCACCAGGATGACCAGAGATGGCCCAGGAGCAATGGGCTTTTAGACTAAGGCCTTTTCAGGTACTCACTTAAAGTGAGGTAATGGCCATTCAGTGAACAGGCCTCTTTACTCAGGGGGATGGTCCCTTTAATAAAAAAGAGAAAAAAAATAGATGAATTACTCTGGGAGGGGCAGGAACCTCAGGATTGCTGTTTAGAAGAGAAACTGTTGCTATTGACATTTACTCTAAGCCAGGAGGGTCCAAAACCAGTCATTGAGTGGGAATTGGGCAGGGACCCTTTGCTTTTCAATCCATGGTCTTCAGAGCGCATGGGGAGAAGGGAAGGAAAGAGAAGGGAGGGGAGGGGAAGGGACAAGAGGGGAAGGGCGAGGAAACCAGGATTATACAGTTAGTAAATGTCTGAGGCCAGATATGAACTGGTCTTCCTAACTCCACATCTCGTGCTCTATCCACTGAGCCATTTATTTGCCAATGACCTAGCTTTCTTATGACATTCCAAACTTTTTGAAGGCAGAGGAGTCTTATACAGATCATAGAACGATAGACTTGGATGGGTACCTGAACACCATTAACTACCTTCTTTTGGTTTGATTCCTTTAAGGATAGCATCTGGCAAGAAATAACATTATACTGTACACAGTAACAGCAATATTGTGTGAAGATCAGCTATGATAGACAACTCTTCTCAACAACACAATAATTCAACGATTCCAAAAGACTCATGATGGAAAATGCTATTCACATTCAGGGGAAAAAAACTATGAATTCTGAATACAGATCAAAACATGCTACTTTCATTTTTTTTTGTTTTTCTTTCTCATAGTTTTTTCCTCTTATTCTGATTCTTCTTTTACCATATGACTAATGTAAAAATGTGTTTAACACGATTGTACATCTATAACCTATATCAGATTGCTTGCTATCTTAGGGAAGGGGGTTGGAAGGGAGAGAGGGAGAAAAATTTGGAACTCAAGATCTTATGAAAATGAACGTTGAAAATTTTTATGTAAAATTGGAAAAAAATAATAAAATTCTACTAAGAGCAAAAAGAAAATAAAAAGAGAGACACACAACATTATAAGGGGAAAATTCTCTCCTTCTAAGGTGTACGTGCGGCCTTGTGAAAATAGGCATCAGTTTTTTGCCTGCATTGATGTTATCCTTTTTCTTCTCAATTAGGCTAGATTAATCTGAAATCTACATCCATGGGAGTTTTGTAAAGTCAGGGCTATGAATTGCTCAGCCTTTGGGAGTCAGCTCCATGCCAGGTTTTGCAAACAGCACAGGATTTACATTCAAGTAATGAACTTCAGGATCCAGCCTAGCAGGAGCTGAGACAGAACTCATCCTTCAGGAAAGTTGTATTTGGATGTGGATTTGGTAGAAACATTTCTCAGTAGAAACTGCATTGTCTGAACCCATTCATCACAGAGATCAAGGTGATACAGGGAAATTTTTGTACTTCTGTTTTTGCTATATCTTTGAAACAAATATCCTTTATTATAATCTTTATTTTTTTTAATGCCCACTCTAGTGTCTAACATAGATTACTCCGTTTTGTCCACAAGTATAGCAGAGAAGACTTTGCTAAATGCTTTCCCAAAATCTAGGCAAATAACCATAACATTTATCTGACCTATCAATCTAGGCATCTTGTTTAAACTCAACAACAACAAAAATAAAGAACGAGACATATACCAATCTTGACATCATATTGGCTGACTCTTTGCGATCAGTACTTTCTTTACTTTCTTTTCCAGATGTTCACTTACGATACCGTTAGCATTGCACATTTTAGGGGCTCTGATTCAAGCTCTGTGATCTATAATTTCTAGATTCTACTGTCCTATATTTTTTAAAATTAGAATATTTGCCTTTTCCCAGTATGATGGAATCATATCTATTTCCCACTATCTTAGAAACAATATTGGAAACATCACATTTAATATCAACACAAAACCAAAATTAGTATAATATTTATGTACAAATTAAGGAATTTTAATGCATGAAATGAGTGAGTAAGCATTTATCAAGTGTCCATTATATGTCCAACACTGTTCTCAACTCTAGAAATATAAATAAGATTTTAAAATAAGCAAGCAAAGAAAAATAAAATGAGGCAGTCTCTACTCTCAAGGGGCTCACAGTCAATTTGGGGAGTCCATACATATGAATTCATCTGCATGGTAGCTTAAAAGACCTGGAAAGCTTCCCCTCTAAGTCCCCAAAAGAGTCCTTGCCCTTTCATTCTCATTCAGCTTTTCTCATATGATCATATTAGGTATATTCTCTATACCTCAGGTTCTACATTTCTATTTTCAACTAATTTAATAATTTTTGATAATATTTCAGCAGTTGTAGCTGCCAATTATTTCAATGTCTTCAGATATGATTCATCAGGACCCAGTGACATAAATTTACCATGAACTGCCAGGTGGGCCCTAACTCCCTCCCTATCTAAGTATCAGTTCCCCGTTCAGCACTTGTATTTTGTGAATGTTTAGCCTGGGTAAATCACACATAGTTGGAAATTATTAAATGTATGTTAATTGTAAAATGTTGAAGACATAAAAGTATAGCCTTAGTATGTAAGAGAACCTATTCTTATTCCTACTCTGGTCAACATATGAGGTGCTTCTCTCCCACCAACCAATTCAGTGCTGTTACTGTGAATAAGTTGCACCTAAGCCCATTCATTAAGAAAAACATACCCACCCACAAAGTTAACATTCATCTGGAATGAATGCCAGTACTGCCTATTGCCACAAAATTTGGGGAACCCTTTGCTGTTGGCTACTTGCACAAGAAGATAAATCTAAAAGTGAGAGTTGATTCTGTCTAATCTGTGTAGGCAGTTCTGGCAAGAAACAGTGAGGAAGGAAAAAGAAAGTGCTTTTAGTCCTGGCAAGGTTGCCCTCCTGCATGCCCACATGCTTAATTACAACCATAATTCATAACCTCCCCCATTTTTTCCTATACGCTCATAATATTACAAATACGAACTACTATTTTTCCAAGGTTGTATATGTAGTCCAAGAAGACTAGTAAAGCCTGAAAGCAAAGGGATGTACACGCATGATGACAAGCATGGAGAAAACTAAAAATAGTCTTTTTTTTCTTGCAGTTGATTGTGTGATGTATTTCATCCCTCAGTCAAAAAGACCCAAAATTTCTCAAATAAAAGCTGAACTATCAAAGGGTGAAGGGATGCTGCTTTGAACAACCATAATAAGAAAGAAAATTCCCATTCCCTAAAGGTTCTATTTATTTATTGTCTCAAGTTCAGGTCCATGGAGGATAATCTTCAGACCAAGGTAGTATTTTAAAAGCAAGAAAACATTACCCATGCTGAGGCAAATTAAAAGAAGCCCGTTGTTTCTGGCTGAAGTTGCAACCTAAGGATTCTGCAATACTAAACATCCTGGTACTCACTCAAAAGAAGAAGGCATTGGATACGATTTCGATTCCCTGGGCTTTGGGTTGTTCTTAAAAGTTTTAGTTTAGCTACGTAACTGATTAAAGTGAAATTTGACCGTTGTTCTCTGGGTCAATCCTTTTGGAGGGCAAAGAAATAAAAGGACATAGAGAGATGATGCAGCAAACTCAGAATCATTCAATGCGACTTTAAGGAAAGGTCCATCAGTAAGAACTTTCTCCCTCAGTGATCCTTATTAACATCAATATAAATTGTATTAGCAATCATATCAATATTAGCATCCCTTTTTTCTGATCTTTGTTGATGTGGTTCTGATAGAAGCGATGTGAAGGCAAGTCTATACACTGTCATTTTTATTATAATTTATTACTATTAATACTATGGCTCTTGTTATCTCATTTGAATCTTTAAAGATGAAGTTTACCTAGAAACAATCCAGGGTTAAGTGCCTGATATCCTAACTTTTTTTATTTTTATTGCTGTTGCCTTTATAATTGCATTTGTATCCTTACAAATGAAGTTAAGGTAGAAATCATCCTGAACATGTTGCTCTCCTATTAGTATGATTTTATAACTGATGTTCTATGAATCATTGTATAAGTAGACAAAATAAATGCTTATTGAAGTTGAATAAAATTATTCAGATGTAAATTTGTTCTTTTCCAGCCCACTGAAAGCATTCTCAGTACCATTCCAATAGCTCACAGTAGGATGGAGATAGCATATGTCTCATACTTTACCCATATATGAATTTGATTTATCAATAAGGTCTCTATACTTTGAAAACTTCATTCCCTGTAGTCTACTGAGTATAAGCATTTGATATGGCAACAATTATTAAAAATATTAATATTATTTTTTAATATATTCTTAAATATTTATGAAACAATATCCAGATGATTATGGGCAACACATTGGTCAATAATGATGACTTGGTTCAAGAAAAAAATATTGTGTAAAATATCTCTAAGAAATTTTGATTCTTTTTCTATATTTGTTGTGCGAAGACTTGCTCTTCATAAGTTTAGGAAAGATAGTAAGCTTCTTCCTAATAATTCTAGCTACCAAGACTGGTTTTGCAATGTATTCAGTAGGTGTTAACTTTTGAGCCTTCAATGATAGTTCAGCTTCTACCACTTTTTTCTTTAATAGTCTACATTGATTACTAAGTCCAGGCTTCTTAAAGATAACTCTTCTGCAATTTCCAATGGAAAAGATCTAGCCCCAAATTGCCGTCATAAATGTTTTTGTTTCCACAAACAATTCTATGTGATGCAGTCATTTGATGACATATCGTTGGCCAAATACCTGTGGATGTCAGCCACGAAGAACCTTTTAGTGTTGTTATTGTGACTATTTCATTCTCATCTTTTTGATGGAGAGAAATAGTCCCAGGACAAAACACTATCCTATTATTCTTTTACAGGAAGGAAGGAAGAAGGAAACAAAGGTGCATTAAATAATTGCTATCTGCCAGGCACTTTGCTAAGTACAAATATTATCTCATCTGTCCTCACAACAACCTTGGGCATTAGCCATCATTATTCCCATTTTAGAGTCGAGAAAAGTGAGGTAGGCAGAATTTAAATGACTTGTCCATTCTCTCTCTCTCTCTCTCTCTCTCTCTCTCTCTCTCTCTCTCTCTCTCTCTCTCTCTTTCTCCCTCTCTCTCCACACATGCACACACAATGTTATATAGTATATAATACTCAATAGACAATTATAGGGAAGTAAAACAACTGCTTTTTGTAGCTGAAAAAATGGATTACCCTCTACAAATTCATGATAAGCATCCTTGTACTGAGGATGAGGCTTATATTTTTAGTATAAGGATTTTGTTGTCTGTGAATTTGTGAAAGACGGTGAACTTTTGATGTGTAATGCTAAATTACAAGGTCATGCTTTGCCAGGTATTTGGTTACTGTTAAATTTTTTATGATCTGCGATGTTGTAGTGCACACTTTCTACAATTTCCTTATATAATCTGAATTGATTACTCAGTTGGAGTTCCTTAAGGAGTACCCTTCTGTAGGTCTTGAATTGCCAGCTAGGCAATATGAAATTATAACTGGTCATTGTGCTAATCAGAGTTACTAAGTTGTTCAAAATCTGGTATCTTCACTGTATCACTGTTATTGTATACATTGTTCCCCTGGTTATGCTCCTTTTTCATTAGTTCATACAAGGCTTCTCAGTTTCTTTTTTTCCTGAAACCATTTCTTTCATCATTCTTACAGCCCAGTAGTATTTCATTACATCCCTATACTATATCTTATTCAGCCATTCTGCAATTGATGGACATCCTCTCAGTTTCTAATTCTTTGCCACCACAAAAAAAAAGAAATGAAAAAAGAAAAAAGAATGAGAGCTTGAAAAGAGGTGGTCTACAATTATGTAACACTTTATAGCTTGCAAGGCTTTTCACAAACATCACATCATTTTATCCTCACAACTCTGTGAGGTAGATGCTAATATTTCAACTTTAGAGATGAGGCAATCGAGGCAGGTAGATGTTAAGTGACTTGTCTAGCATTAATGCTTTGAACCTGAATTTGAACTCATTCCTGGAATCTTTCTGTCATATCGCCCAGGTTTCCCTAATAGAAATGTAGTAGAAATGATAGAAATGACTAAGTTCGGCAGCTGACTGAGTATTTGGAGTGAACTTAAGTGAACGGTGACATCGAACTTGCCAGTCTGATTGGAATGATAGTGGCATCTTTGACATTAATAAGGAAGTTTAAAAGAGGGTCACTTGGGAGTTCATGTGGATGTCATCCACTGTGGGCCTTGTGATTCTATGTTTTGTTGTCATTGATTCAGTCATTTTAATCATGTCTGATTCTGTGAACCCATTTTAGGATTTTCTTGGGAAAGACAGTAGAGTAGTTTGTCATTTCCTTCTCCAGATCATTTTACAGATGAGGAAACTGAGGCAAACTGGGTTGAGTGACTTTCTCAGGGTCACACATCTAATAAGTATCTGATGCCACATTTGAACTCAGATCTTCCTGACTCTAGACCAAGGCTTCTAATCTACTGTAATATGTAGCTGCCCTGATTCCACTCAGACTTTAGCAATTCCATGGTTATTATTATATATGAATAATTTTTATCTTCTCACTCTTTTCATCTTTTTAATAGCTCTAATCAAGAGGTAAACCACTTTCAGTTACATTTGGCAAACCCAATCATTGAAATCAATTGTTAGCCATAACTATTCTTTTCTGATGAAATCGTTCACATTTTCTTCTATTTTTCATTTTTTTTGACTTTTTGTTTGTTTGTTTCTTGATGTCCCAAGGAGGCATGAGCTTCCATTTGAACAATTCTTCAATGAACTTCTATGTCTCTCTTCCCACTAAAATTTGGACAACTACTTTTTAAGGAGTTATTTTCATCAGTGAAGTTTTGTTCATCTTTTAAAATTTGGCCAGTTCTGTGAAGGGGCAGCTAGGCAGTGAGGTTTGACATTTGGTCAGTTCTGATTTTTAAGGTGGTATGTTCTTTAATGTTTTTTCTGTGCCTCTTTTACCAGTTCGTTAATTTTCTTTTGATAATTTTCTTATGTGTCTCTCATTTCTTTTTCCAATTCTTCCTCTATACTCATTTGACTTTTAAAATGATTTTGTGCTCTTTCTTTAACTCTTCCAGAAATTCATTTTGGGCTTATATACAATTTGTTTTTTACTTTGAGGTTTTCCTCTAAGTTTGTATACTGATCTTTGTCACTATAGTAGCTTTTTATGGTCAGATTTTGTTGTTGTCATTGCTTGCTTATTTCATCCCCCCTATTTCTTGACTTTGAACTTTATGTTAAAGTTGAATTCTGTTCACTTGGGTGGAGGCCATGTTCCCAAATTTTAGACATTTTGAGCAGCTGTAGTTCTGGTGGCTTCTAAGCTTTTGGTGCTTCTGAGGTAGTATGATCCAAGGAGAGGTGTGATAATTAGTCTCCTGGCTTCATCCAGATAGGTTACATGCTCCCTAAAAGCCTCAACCACTGCCTTCTGTCCTGGTTCTAAAGTAGAGGTCCCTTGTGATCTCTTTCAGGTCAATTTTCCCATCCCCTTGCCATCTATGAGCTGCAAGTACTGCTGCTTCTACTCTCAGAGTCTTTTCCAAGGCCCATAGCTGGTAATGCCGCATAAACCCTCAGCCAGCCCTCACCCCATGGTCACAGACCTCTCTCTCCTTCTGATCTCTTAAGTGGATTTTAGCTGGAAAAAAATGCCTCACCTCAATCTTTTATGGGCTCTTCAGCTTCATGATTCTATTTGAATTAATAAAATTGTTTGGAGAGGAATATTTAGTTGCAATTTGCCTTATCATAATGATGACTCCTCTGCTTTAATAATATGATATAGTTTTTTTTTAGAATATATTCTAAATCTGTTATGCTCTGTATTACCATTCTGAAAGTATACATCAGGACCGATTAGCATCAATCATAATTTCTTTGAATATATTCTTCCTAGCACTCGACATTAATCGCATAAAAGTGGCTATGTTGCTATGTGTGTGTTCATCCTTCATTTTAGAAGAAGATCATGCCATCAGAGAGAAATAATGACATGACTTGCACTTGACTTTGTTTTGAGTGAGGGAGGGCTGGGTTGATAGCAAGAAATAAAAGTAGTTTAGTAAGAATAGACATTAGTGGTTGAGGGATCAGGGAAAGCTTTAAGTAAAAAATAATATATAACCTAAAGGGGAAAAAGGTATAGGTGAGGAGGAAGAACATTATAGGCATAGAGATGGGAGATGAATATAAGTAATAAAAAGAAACCAGTTTGGCCAGATTGTGGAATGTTTGAGATATGTAACCACTAATAGGCAAGATCAGAAAAAGGTATCAGGTAGGTTTGAGCTGTTTAGAAGGAACCTAAAACTTTGAAGAAGTGGCCAAGTTAAGCATATCTTAGTCTTTGATGTTCTCTCAGAAACATGAAGACACCGCTGAGTTTGAACTCAGTTTATCTGTACATGAAATTTTTCTGAGCTTTAAACTTTTCTCCAATTGTGGATTTTCTTTCGACTCTTTTACATTTCTTCCTAACATCTTTCACATTCTTCAACTAATTTTATTATTTCAGTATCATTGGGTAAAATTAATTAAATGATTTTGGCATGGATCTATTTTATTTGGATGACTTCAGTGGAACAGACTTGCTAGACTCAATATTGACCAACTTATCATTTGTATTGGGCATTTCAAGTACAATTTGGAATTGATCAGATTACTAGGTTTTGTTTTTTTCCACATGGACTCCATATTTAAAGTATTCATGGTGCAGAAATTATCTATACCATAAACTTTTGCATAACATTCTCATTTGGATCATAACCAAAAGATTGTATTATTGAAGTAGCTACAATAGACTCTGAGATCAAAAATTCCACTATTCAAGTTCACATTAGTGAAGAGGTGCTATAGTCTTGACTTTGAAACACATTTTTGAGATCATGTGTCTGACCTAGAGAAGACCAAGGTATTTATTTTTAGGTATTGTCTTCTTCTATTGGTTCAACATGACCTTCTTTCTTTACTTCTTTCTTTCCTCTTTCCTTCCCTCCTTTTCCCTCCTTTCTTTTTTCCTTCTTTCTTTCCTTTCCTTCCTTCTTTCTTTCCTTCCTTCCCTCTGTCCTTCCTTCTTTTATTTGCTCTTTTTCTCCTTCTTTCCTTCCTCTTTCTTTTTTTCTCTTTCTCTATATCTCCTTATCTCCTTTCTTTCCTTCTTCCTTTCTTCCTTCCTTTATTTCTTCCTTCCTTTTTCATTTCAATAGATGACTCTTGATGAGGACACTCCTCATGCCAATGAAAATTAACAACTGCCCTGGTTCTTTCATTCTCAGTTGCCTGGGGAGTCAAGAAGTTAAGTAATTTTCCCAGAGTCATATAGCCACTGTGTCAAAGTTAGCCATTCTTCCTACCTCAGAGACTGACTCTGTATCCACTGCAACAGAAGTATCAAACACTCAGTGCAGGCACGATTTCTGAGTGCTGGCCCAAACCAGATTGAAATGTAATTAATGCTTCTCTCTTTTTGTAACCATTGCACAATACCATCGCAGGTTCTCACTTACTTACAGTATTTAAATTTGTCTCTGTGAAACTGAATGTCCACCTGGAAACCTTTGATGAAAAGCAAAATATTCATCTAATCAACAGGAATGTTTTAAATCCATACAAACTTTAACAAATAGTCATTCATTCATCCCACAAGCATTTGTAGCAGTACTACATGCAGAGTTCTAGGTGTTGTCTGAGGAGATATTTGAAGACAAGTCCTTGCCTTTGGGAGAGAGAGAGAGAGAGATAGAGAGAGAGACAGAGACAGAGACAGAGAGACAGAAAACTGACATGAGGTACCATGAAGTCAATAATTAAAACACACACACACACATACACATATATACATTGTCAGATTTATAATACCAGCTTTATTCCTATGCTAAAATATTTCCCAATGAGAATAAATTCCCAAACTCCTTTAGCTTTGCAACTTCATATATGTGGGACACTGAGCAAGTCATTAAACTTATGAGAAACTTAGTTCTCTATCTGTAAATTGAAAGGATTTGACAAGATGTCCTCTAAGGTGCCAGCCCTAAGCCTATGATTCTGTGACTTACGAACATGAGAACTTCCCCTTATGTTTCTTTTTGTCTTCAGTGTAAATCTGTAATTTCACCATTATAGGGAACTCCTGATGTGCAAGCTTCTTACTGGTTTGGAAATTTTTCTTTAATTTATAGTTGGGCACTAAGAGGTTAGATGATTTCTCCACAGTTATATAGTGAATATGTGGGAGAGGTAAGGCTTGAATCCAAGTTTATCCTAATAGAAAGCAAACCTTCTAACCACCGGGCTACTCACTTCTAGTCGAAAGAGAGAGAGAGAGAGAACTTTAAATTCAAAAATTCCTAGTTAGAATAGCTATGATAACCTCTTAGTCGTTTGAAATCAGTGAGCAATATGAGAGATTTGAACTCAAGTAAAATAGAGATGTGGAATGATTATCTTGAGAATCCAGAGAAATGAATCAGAGGAATTGCTTGGGGGGAGGGGAGAGCGAAAATACCTAGAATTTGAAAGGTTTTTCAGGCAGAATATCCCTGATACTTATCTTGATGCCTGAATGAGAAACAGGTTAGGGAATCCTGCATATAACAAATCACAACATGCCTCCCTCTTCACTTTTACACTAAACCAAAGGGCAGTCTTACCAAAGGTAGACTGAAAAAGGTCAAAGGGTCCTAAAAATGGCTTGCCTTCTTGCACTTACTTGACTCCCATTTCAAACTCATTTTCATTAGGTGGGTTATTTGATTGTATGTATGTTTTTCTTCCTCTGCCTTTCCCCCCTACAGGGAGCTGTCTACCCATTCTGTTTTTATTGCTGTACTAAAGACTCAAACAGAGGGCCATGTGATTTGGCCGCTTCCATAAAAATGAATTTACTGCAAAAAACCTTGTTTTCTTTTTATTCTTATGGGGACATGAGAGGCTGTCTGGGCGACTGGAGTAATTGCAGTATAACCTCTGTAGTACTTGTCTGAAGCTGTTTAAGGCATGATATTTCAGTGGGCTGAGTGGAAATGAGTCTTGAGCCTGATGTCAGTAGTCCTAGATTTGTCTGCTGATTTTACCATTTGCTGCTTAAATGACCTTGGGACTTAGTTTCCCCCTTGTACTCTCAAAAGACTGCACTTAAGGATCTATAAGGTCACAAGTTTCCCACTCCTACCCTAAAACAAAATTCACTTTCTTACTCATGACATATATATATATATATATATATATATATATATATATGTATATATACATATATATATATCCCCATATTACAGTGAATGAATTGATTGATAGTTATATAAATGAATGAGGAACAATTATTAAGTATTCTCTATATGCCTAATACTTGATACAGACACCAAAGTGAGACAGGTATAAGCTATGGGAGGAAATAATAGATAGGAGAGTGGCATTCAGGGAAGGAAGTTGAGGTAATCACTAAAATTGTGAGTGAAATAGTAGGAAATTAAATTGGTTTGCTCTTTCCAGAGGAAATAGAAGTTTTGATTTGATTACAATTCTCAACAAGAGATAGAAAGATGGGCTAGGATAGATATGAGGGGAAAGGGCAAAAAAGTAGCTGAGTGAAGAGAAGACTACCTGGACCTAGGTAATGGCAGGCAAAGTGGCATATACTCCACATATATATTCTCTGGGGGTACAGTTTGGATGGTAGAGCAGCAGCAGATATAATGGTCAAGTCAAGTCAACAAACCATTATTAAATACATACTATGTACCAGGAATTGTGCTTAATAGTTGTAGTCGTTCTTTATTTTCAAAGAAGACCATGACATCAGAGAAATAATGACATGACTTGAAATTGACTTGACTTGAGTGAGGGAGGGCTGTGCAGGTCACCAGCCTCACTTCTCCTCCAGAGCTGTCTGGATTCAGTGACCAAATAGATATTCATCAGGATGACTGGAGAGGGCCCAGGATGTAATGGGAGACTTTGGCCTTTTAGTCTAAGGCCTGTTCAGGTACTCACTTAAAGTGAGGTAATGCCCGGCATTATGCTTAATACTAGAGATACAAAGACAGGCAAAAACAGTCCCTGCTCTCAAGAATTTCAGAATCTGTTAGAGGGGGGAAAATGCAAACAATTAGGTTTATACAAGACTTAGTCTCTCTCTGTCTCTCCCTTCAATAGACACATACACATGCACACATATATGTACATAGACATATACATATAGACACATACAGATATATGTATGTATATATTCATAATGAAATATTTAACGAATTAACTCATTATTTTACCAAATATTTAGTGGAATATTTATTTTTAATTAAATAAATTGCTAAATTAATGAAATAGCAATAATAATATTTATCAAAATATACATTTTAAAGAAAGATACTAAGTTCTGTTTTAAACATATCGAGTTTAAGATGTATACTAGACATCCTGTTCACAATCCCTGAAAGTCAGTTGGAGGTGTGAGAGTGGAGTTCACCTGAATAGCTGGAGAATCATCGATAGATTTTGCAGTTGCCAACATCAAGGTGGTAATTAAACCCATGAATTTTTATTTTTTAAATAAAGTTTTAAAATAATATTTTACTAAATTGTTGGTTAAATAAAGAATAAATTATTCATTATTTTGGGGGGGTGTTTGTGTGTGTGTGGGTGTGGGTGTGTGTGTGGGTGGGTGGGTGTGTGCATGTGTTTACAGCAAATTGAAGACAATCTCAGAGGAAAGACACTAATGGTGGAGAGTTATGAGTGGTTGGGAAAGACCTTTTGTAGAAAGAAGGCTTTAAATCAAACATAAAGAAGATATTTGCTTTTTTTATATACTTATACTATATACTTAGTACAGTATTTAGTACATAGTAGGTATTTAATAAATGCTTTTTCATTAATTTCCAATTTCATCTAATGAATAGAAGGATGTGACACATACCTATGAAAATAGAGTGAAATAGTTCTCGGCTAAGAAAATTGTCTCAAATTTTATAGAAAAAGAAATGAGACCACTCACTGTGAGCTCCCTTTTCTCCCCTCTTCCTCATCCCATATCACTTATAACTTCTACCACTATTTCCTCCTTCACCCCTGTATCACATGATGAAGCGACCTTAGTTCTTACCAAAGCTAACCCTTGTACTTGTTTAAGGGATCTTCTTCCAACCCATCTCCTCCAAAAGATTGCACACTCTGTCACTCCCACTTTATCACTTATTTTCAATCTCTCCCTCTCTACTGGCACCTTCCCTAATGTCTACAACTATTCTCATGTGTCCTTCATTCAAAAAAACTCATTCTACCTTTCTACCTGCATGACCATCCTATAGCTCTTGTGTGTGTGTGTGTGTGTGTGTGTGTGTGTGTGTGTGTAACTAAGCTTCCTGGCAAGGGGCTAAAGTCTTTGAAAGGGATTTGAATTGGAAACTAAGCAATCTAATCCTAAGGAATGATTGTGTCAAGCAATAAATCATAGAAACAATCAATAATATCACTAAAAAGAATGAAAATATTGAGACAATACACCAAAATTTATGGGATGCAACTTCAGCTCAAGAATAATATATTCTGTTCCACCTTTTACCTTTACTCTGTGTGGTCTCTGCTTCAAACATGTTTCTTATAAACAACATATCATGGAATTCTGTTTTTTAATCCACTCTGCTATCCATTTCCAATTTATGGTAGAGTTCATCCCATTCACATTCACAGTTATGATTACTGTGTATTTCTCTCCATCCTATTTTCTCATTTATATCTGACTCTCTCCTTTCATCCTGTTGCTCCTCACCACTGTTCTCCTTCTGACTACTACCTCCCTCAATCTGCCCTACCTTCTACCAGCCTCTCCCTTTTTCTTTTCTCTTCCCATCCAACTTCCCTATAGAGTAAGACAAATGTCTTTACCCAAATGAGTGTGTATGTATGTATTCAATGAAAGTAAGGTTCAAACAATGTCCACCGCCTCCCTTCTTTCCCTTTATTATAATATATTTTTTCTATCTCTTCATTTGATACAATTTATCCCATTCTGCCTCTCCCTTTCCTCTTCTCCCAGTACAATTATTTTTTCACTCCTTAATTTTTTTTATCATCACATCAAAGTGAACTTATACTCACACCCTCTATATTCCTTCTATCCTCATAGATATACAGTTCTTACAAGTAACAAGTGCCATCTTCCCATGTAGGGATATTATTTGACCTTATAGAATACCACGTTGTTGTTGCTGTTTTCTTTCCTGTTCACCTTGTTATGCTTCTCTTGAGTCTAATATATCTGAAGAATTAATTTTCTGTTCAGTTCTGGTCTTTTCATCGGGAAAGTTTGAAAGCCCCCTATTTCACTGAATTTCCATCTCCATACACCCCCACCAAAAAAAGATTATGCTCAGCTTTACTGCGCAGGTGATTCTTGGTTGTAACCCAAGCTCCTTTGCCTTCCAGAATATCATATTCCAAGTCCTTCAGTCTTTTAATGTAGAAACTGCTAAATCCTGTGTAACCTTGACTGCGCCTCTTTAATATTTGAATTATTTCTTTCTGACTTCTTTAAGTATTTTCTGTTTGACATGATAATTCTGGAATTTGGCTATAATAATCGTTGGAGTTTTCATTTTGGGATATCTTTCAGTAGGTGATTAGCAGATTCTTTCAATGACTATTTTAGACTCTGATTTTAGTATATCAGGGCAGTTTTCCTTGATAATTTCTTGAAAGATTTTGTCTAGGTTTTTTTTAATGATCTTGACTTTCAGGCAGTCCAATATTTCTTAAATTATTTCTGCTGGATCTGTTTTTCAAGTCAATTGCTTTTCTAATGAAGAATTTTACATTTTCTTCTATTTTTCTCATGCTTTTGATTTTGCTTGACTGATGTTTGATGTTTCATGGAGTCATTAGCTTCCATTTCCCAATTATAATTTTTAAGGAATTATTTTATTTAGTTAGTTTTTGCATCCCCTTTTCCATTTGTACAATTTTACTTTTAAAGGATTTGTTTTCTTCAGAAGATTATTTTCCTCGGTTTCTTTAATTCTATTTTTTTAAATGTTGTTTGGGGGGGCAGAGCTAAGATGGT